>JAJHZJ010000644.1:4900000-5500000 GCA_023548195.1 Bettongia penicillata ogilbyi | reverse complement strand
AATATTGAGTCCATATGTGAAGCCTTTCCAGTTTAGTAGTATCTCCCAGAGTTTGTGTTCTATTAGCAAAGCCTTGAAGAATCTCCATATTACAATGAAATATCAGAGGAGAACTTTACAGGGAAAGAGTCAGGTATGCCAGGGGTTAAATTATGTCCCTCAAAATATAACTAATATACAATTCTGATGAAACACTGTTAGACACATCCCTCAACCTCAGCAGTACCTACCTTAAATATAGTAAGGGCAATAAATAAATGTTGATTTTCCATTCCCACTATCACCTCAATGGTAGTCTTACCACTTTGTGCCTGAATACTAAAATAACAAAACTGGTTTCCCCATCCTTCAGATTTCCTTCCAATCCAACTTGCACAGTGAAGTTAATCTTCCCAAAATACAATTTCCTGCTGAAACACAATTTTGATCATATCTACTCTTTGTTTTAAAAGATCTCTACTGACTTCCTGCTGCCAACAGGGAAAAAAAAATCCAAACTGTATGTACCCTTACCTTAAGGACTCTTCACAAAAGGACCTATACTTCCCTATGCTAGTTTACGAACTACTGAACAAACCTTGTGCCTTCCTTCCTTTGCCCTTCTGTTCACCATGTTCCCCCTGCTTGCACTGCCATCCTTTCTCCTTGCCCAGTCCTCAAGATTCACCTCAAGGTCACTGTTCAAACATGCTGGGGAACTTGATTTGTTGTTTTTCTTCAAGTTCCAAACTATATGCACCTTTAAATATCACCTAATACTATACTTGTGCCTAATGAATTATGCTGCTTTCAAAGACAAGGGATCTTAAACTCCCCAGGCCTCTTCTTCCCTGTTGCTGAGGAGAATAAGGTACATCAATTCTTTGGATATAGAGATACATTTAATTAATGTATTATTTAATTTTAATTAATCCTAATAGCTTTACATCTGCACAGAACTTTTAATGTTTTAAAATGGTTTGATATCCATTATGCATTTTATCAGTGGACTCATGTCTCCCAGATGGCTATTTAAACTTGGATAAAAACATTATAGAGTTTAATGCTAATCTGTGAGAAGGGTAAAACTAGCCCACAAAAGCAGTTGGCTCCTTCAGTTATTAGGTCTCTTGGCATCTGTACCATGGTGGCTGGCGCTGCCAAGAGCACTCACCTGCATCTCTGATCCTTTGGAATGTGGGAAGTAAGACTTCATGAGATCAGAGTATACTACATGCTGAAAGGAAAAAGTCTTTACCTTTCCCTGGTGCTAGAAACATACTACTGATTACTGATTAAGAGTAAAAGTAAAGCAGTAGTAAGGTTTAAAAATATCAATGATAAATGTGCTTAGCAGTTTTTTTTAAATAAACCCAGCTTTGAGATGTTTAGGTTATAAAAAATCTTAAAATTACCTTTCTTTTATAACATGGCACACTCAAGGGGCTAAAATAAGCCTTCATCAACAAGGCTATAAAAATGTGTATTTAAAGGCCATTTGCAATTAGTAGTTTGCTATGCATGACATTCCTTACCAATACTTTGGTAGCTTGAGCTGGTTTCCACTGAACAAGTGTGACTCCAGCACACAGCATAAAAACTGAAATCCACTGTAATTTACTGAGTGATCGGTTTAACATTAAAACAGTACATAAAGCAGTACAAGGAATCTTTAGTTGGTAGGTCACCTGGGAAAGAAACATAGGATGGAGAGTTAAGGTAAATCTCTAAATGGCACAAAAACACAATTTTATTTTCTAAATTCATTTTCAGAAAATATCTGCAGAATTATTCAGTGAAACAATCACTTTTCATTGTGAAAAGATTTTGGATTAATTCCTATGTGATGCAATAATTTAAGTTTTATTGTTTTCATTAAGCCTACTTACCTGGTATACTGCTGCATCCAAATTACTAAGAGCTAAGAAAGCCATGTTGTTCTGAACAGCATATACTAGAGATGGTACGCTCAACTTCACCAATTCCTTTGGGCTTCCCAAAACATTTTCTTTTAAAGACGTCTTGAATCTACCCACACTACCAGTTTCTCTTCAAAAAAAAAAAAAAAGGAAAAAAGACATTAAATCATAGCTTTCCGCATAGTCTTACATGTTCTTGTAGTTCTCTGATGTAATTTAGCAAACATAATTTTAATAACTGTCAGGTAATAACAGAATGAATGAAAAGGAACACTAAAAATAAATAAATGAGACTTCCAACAATACACCAAAGAGAAAATAACATCAGATTTTATTTTTGTGATATATAAAAAGATAACAATGATCATGTTCAGCATTAACTGCCTCTATTCCAACAGAGTTCTAGAGGCTCATCAATGTTCTGAAAATGCTCCAATGCTAAGATGAAGGAACAACAGAATGGCATACAATGTCTATAAGAAATGAATATGAATTATTTTGCATTTCACCCATATCACTTCCCACTCTCTTCTGGTTCCCCAATGCATCATGTCCAAACTGCTAGAACTTTTTACACCAAGTTGCACATCCTATATTTTCTCAAAACATCTCTTCATTAAGTTCTATTTAAAAAAAAATTATGCATTATAGACAGTATTTAGTTAGGAATTAGATATTTCATTATCTGAAAGTTATATCAATGAATTAACATATCAATTTGTATAATATGCTTGATGCATTGGGACAACAGGCTCCAACAGGATGAATCCAGGGGATTTGAGAACATCAGAAAATGTTACCATATGAAATTGAAACTAATGAACAATACAAATGAATTCAATTATCTATTCAAAAATTCTTCCCAGAAAATCCTTCACACAGGGATAATTTACAAATGTGCTGCTGAGAAGGCTAAGGCATTTTCTCAATCTCAGCAAGAAGTTTCAGGTACTTCCTTAAAGAATAAAATATAGTTTTTAAACATGACTAATAAAAGATAAATTGTAATGCTATCAATTGTCACATGCTTATTATTAAAAAGCATAATAATTCTGAAAAGAATTAAAGAATACAAGAATTTCTCAGTGTTTATTCAAATACTTCATCTGACAGACATTTCAAGCACTTGAAAAATGTTTTATATTCTAAAATATCATTCTCCATCCACAGCCCCAGGGCAAGTATCCCAGAAATAACTTTTCTGATTACTAATTTGATTTCCTAGGCATGCTGATACCAAGAAACAGGACACTTCTAAACAGTCAGCATGAGTAACTTCAATCACTCAAAAGGCCTATCCACACTGTGTACTAATAAATAGGCATTCTGCTTTAATCAATTTGTCTGAAGGATTTGAACTGATCCATTAGAATCTCCGGATGAACATAAAAAAACAAGTTCTAGAGCCTATAAAAAACTGAAGACCACACTTAGAACTGAAGTGACCCTACAAAGGTACTGCCTCCTGGTGATATCCTGACTAAACAACTAGCTATTCTTTCTTTTTGATGACTTTAGGTAGGTCCTCAGTTAACATACACAATCCTCCTTGGAGCCAAACCCAGTAATGTGGCTCAGTAGCACCTGCAAGCGTTTATGCTCTACTGGAACACCCTTTAAGAAGACACCAGTGTAGGATGGTAGGGGAGAAATGCACAACCACTCTTTGGTAACTAGTGAGTGCAGAACTGAATATAAAAAGACCACAGGGCAAGTACAGATTGCTGTGTAAGGTAAGAGGAAGGAAAGATAATTTCTGAGTTGAGGGAACCAAATTCCTGGTTGTTTTAACATTTGATCTGTATCTTGAAAATAAATAACATTTCAAAAAGCAAGATGAGCAGAAGGAAGACAGCATTCCAAGTGTAGGTAATGGCATAAGTAAAGACAATGAAGCAAGAAGCTGCTAGATGAGTAGAAGGGACACTGAATCGTCTAGAAGGGACACTGAATTATCTGGTTTTGCTAAAGCCAAGCACATGTAAGATAGAAGTCAGGAAAGATAAAGGAGATTCAAGTTATGGAGGGCTTTAACAGGGTAAGGTACTTAGACATTATTCAGTAAACCATGAATTTTAAGCAGAGGCCAAACAGGATCCGATAGATGTAGAAGGAAGTCTTCTTGGGAGCAGTAAACAGAATGGACTGGAGGCAGGAAAGCAGTTAGGAGGCTATTAAATTAATCCAGGTGGGCAGTGGTGAGAGCCTGTACTATGACATTAAGAATAGAAAAGAAGGACCTCACAACACACTCCAGAATCAACAGGGTTTGGCAAATGAGTGGATGAAGAAGCTCAGGCATCCAACCAACATCTATTAAGTACTCTACTAAGTGTGGGGGATACAAACATAGACAAGATCACATTTCAGTGAGGGAGACAACATGTAGATAACTAGGTACTTACAAGATTTATAGACTGGGGATTCCTAACCTCTCCTATGTCATAGCCTCCAGACCTCTTCTCAGAATAATATTTTTAAATGGATAAAATAAAATACGTAAAGTTACAAAGAAAAACAATTATATTGAAATACAGTTGTCTAAATAGTCAGTTTCTGACCTAGGTAATTCGTGCGGTAGATGGAAAGTAACCTCAGAGGAAAGGCACTGACATCTCCTGGAACTAGGACAGGCTCTCTACATATGATAGGATTTGAAGTGAGGGAACTTAGGAGCTGGCATTCCAAGGACAGTGTCTATTGACTACAAAGGCAAGGAGTCAGGAAATGGAGTGGCATATGTGAGGAAAAGCAAGTAGGCGAGTGTGGCTACATCACAGATTAAGTAGAAAGGAGTATAGAACAGTAGAAGAGCACTACAAGGGGAGAGACCAGCCTGGTTCTGAAGGGCTTTCAGTGTCCAAAAGAGGTAGTTGGCACTTAGTAAATGCTTGGTAACTGACTCACTGTGGAGTAACAGAGGCCTGCTGTCATTTTCTGAGGGGATGACATGGTAAAACCTGTGCTTTACTTTAAGAATGAACGTTAAAAATTGTTTTAGCATGCAACTAGAAATTAATATACAAGCAATGGAGTATAGAAAATAGAGGGGAAGGAGGATGGAAAAAGGGTAGGTAATAGAAGGGAGGACAGACTGAAGGAAAGGGTGTATGGGGTGCATGCTGTCCTGGGGTGGGGGATGGAGAGAAAACTTCAAATTCAATTTTTCTTGTGGAAGTGAATGTTAAGAAATGAAAAATAAATTAATTTTTAAAAAAAGGGAGAAAAAAGTGTAAAGGGATCCTGAGACCAAAAAAGTTTGAGAACTGTTAAGACTAATTTTAGGAATTGACAGACTGGCTGCCTAGTAACTATTAAAAATTATTTAATATTTCTCAGTGGGCCTTATGCATAGGTAGAGTGGGCAGTTGCTTACATGGCATATGCCTTCAAATATTCTCTTCTGCCCAAAACAGCCCTCTCACTTGTTTGCCACTAAGGGCACAATATTTTGCCATTAGACATATTTGTAGGCCACAGGGAAGGAACTAGCAAATAAGGCTAGGTTGAAGATTAAAGGGAAAAAAGAAACTCAGGACAAGAAAGGAGTAAATGTTACCTAATAACTCACACCTATATAAAGCATTTTAAAAGTCGGAGAAACTTTTCTCACAATAATTCTATTGAACATAATAAGAACTTACTAAATATTTGTTAAAATTAAGTAAATAGTGCAAAAGTCCAGGACACAAAGTCAGATCTATTGACTTTAAAGGAAATGTTATATGAGGTTTTAAATTTAATCAGTTTCATCATATATCCAAACTTTATTTGCTTCTTTTATCTCTATCCTGATGATTCTCAAATCTGCCTATCCTGTCCTACATACTCTGGTGACCTCCAATACCACATCTCCAAACTCATTAACTTTCCCCCTAATCCCTCCCCACTCCCTACCTTCCCTGTTACCGTAAAGGGCAACATCATCCTCTCAATCCCTCAGGCTTGAAACCTAAGAGTCCTCTTGGATTTCTTGATATCTCTCACCATACCCCATCCTATATCCAATTTTTTGTCTGTTGATTTCACCTGTGCAGCATCACACCATACACCCCTTCCCTCCTTTGACACTGCCACCACTCCAGTGTCTACCCTCACTATGTCATACCTAGATTATTGTCTATTGGTGGATTAGCCTGCCTCAAGTTTCTCCCCATTCCAATCCATCCCCCATTTAGTCACCAAAGGAGCATCACCCCCCTACTTAATAAACTAATGGCTTCCTATTGTCTTCAGGAACAAATAGAAAATGCTGTTTGGCATTCAAAGCCCTTCATAACCTATCCCTTTTCAGTCTTCTTACACCTTACTTTCCAATACGTACTATTCTGTCCAGTGAAAATGGTGTCCTGGTTGTTCCATAAACAAAACACTCCATCTCTTACACAGACCTGGCTGTCTCCCATGCCTGTGTCTCTCGTCTGCTCCAACTTCTGATCTCTCTGGCTTCTTTTAAGTCCCAACTAAAATCCTAACTTGTACAGGAGGCCTTCCCCAAGCCCTTTTAATTCCAGTGCCTTCCCTCGGTTAATTATTTCCTATTTATCCTGTATGTAGCTTGCTTTGTATGTTTGTTTGCATGTTCAGATCTGTAAGATCCCCGACTCTTTTTGTATTCCCAGCATTTAGCACAGTGCCTAGAACATATTAGGTACTTAATAAATGCTTGTTGATTGATTCCCTCAATATCAGCTGCAACACTCTCTTCCCATTATATATTTATCAATTTGTGAGGCAACATAGTTCAGTGGACAGAGAAATGGATAAGCAGTCAGGGAACCTGCATTCAGATCCTGGTTCTGTTACTGGCAAAGATCTGTGTAAGGTCACACAGGTAAATACCTCTCAGGGGCTCAAGCTCCTTATCTCTAAAATGAAGGAGTGAAGAGTTATTATATATTATAAGATTAAAATCCCTTCCAGCTTGAAATTTATGATTCCATGTTACTCCTAGAGGGGATCCCATTTTCCAAAAAATTTTAAAGGCAAAAAAATTAAATTGAGTTAAAAAAATTTGGGAAGCTGTTTCAGGTTATTTTGGACAGGAGTGTCAATCATAATAGCAAAACAAGCTCTGGTACAAAGTGTTATGTTATAAAATGGTTATCTTATATAGTATTGATGAAAAAAGGAAACAAACTGTCAGTTTCCTAAATTAACTGTTTTCCTAAATAAGTTTCCTAAATTCAATCTAGGGATCAGTGTCATATATGGAATACTGGAATGAATAGAAAGATGTCAAGAGGGAATGTTGAAAACAAAACACTACTTTAATAAAGGATTTTCCAATTATATTGCATGATAGCTTCTCTTAAAGATTTTCACAACCTCCCCCTGCCAAAATCAATACATAATAAATTTACCATTTGGAGAAATTAGATTTTGTTAAGGGTATAACTGATCTACATCCTGGGATAGAAGGTCTTTAAGCATCTGAAGGGCTGTGTCACATGTAAGAAGCAGAATTCTTTTGTTTGGACCCAGAGAAAAGAATGAGTACTATGAGTAGTAATTATAGAGAAACAGACTTAAGCTACATATAAGGAAAAACTTCCTTATGATTTTAGGGTTTCTAACCTCAGGTCCACAGACACCTAGAGAGTTCTGTGGAAAGATTTCAGGGGTTCTGATAATGTAGACAGGAAAAAAATATACCCCTATTTCAATACAATTGTTTTCCTTTGGAATAGTATGATTTTACTTTAGCATTTAAAAATTATGAGGTGACTAATGGCTTCAGATTGCCAAAGAATTTCATGATGCAAAAATGATCAAGATCCTCTGAGTTAGTGGAATCTCAAATTAGTGGGTCATCTCTCAGAAGATGTTTGCAAGCAAAAGTGGTATAACTACTTCCCAGGTATATTTTAGAGCAGTTTCCTAATCCAGTACAAATTGGTCTAAGTAGCCTCCTGAGAGGTATCTGCCTACTCAAGTTTATTCTTCTTGCACTTTGCTTCTTGAAATCACAACACTAAGAACTTTTCAACAATACCATCTTCAACCTATACCATTTTTTATGTCAGTTGGTCAATAAACGTCTTATGCACTTACTACGTAAGCACTAGGGATAGAAAAGCAAAATGTCAAAAGAATATGTAATTACATATAGTAAAGTTCCATCAATTTGACTATTGATTGGGAATTTGCTATGTTACTCAAACTAAATAAAAGCCTTTAAATAATTTTGTTAACTGAAAACTTTCAGGGATTTGTAAATAAAAAGAACACAGGTTACAATCAATTGCTTTTTTCAAAAACTGGGTCTGAAATTAAGGATTCATAGCTTTAGGGCTAGAAAAGACCTTATATCTACCATTTCATTTTACAGATGAGGAGCCAAAGAGATAAGTAATTTCCTTATTACCTTTGTGATAAGTAGCCAAGCTGAGATTTGAACACTGGTACTCCTATTCAAAATCCGGTGCTCTTTCCATAACAATCTGCCTTATATTTTAATTCCAACTCCTCAGTAAAGCAATCAGTTTCTGCATATTTAAGGTCTTTATGCTTTTGGCACATACACAATATTTTAGATTATAACTTTTTCATTACTGTATCCCATTTCAAAATCTATTTTTCTGAGAATTGTGGATGCTTACATAGTTCTGTAAATTCTACCCAAGATGCCAAATTTTACTGAAATCTGTTAAAAATTTTAAAAATGTATGCCAATTCAGAAAACTTCAGTTGATCACCATTTTGCTTGAAGACAGCAGCCCAAGTCACAAATCAAACATCTTTTTATCACCATGTCAAATTTGGTTATAACTTCCACCTTCTTCCAAAGTTATTGTAGGATAAACAAAATTTAAATGATAAATTATCCAAATGAAATAGAAACTTCTCTTAATTTATGTATATACATTTGTAGCTTATATATAATTTCAACTATTTTTCAGAAAAACCGTAGAGCATAAAGCATGAAAAAAAAATTATAATGGTTGACAAATACATGGCAAACCATCCACTTTGCTGTGTTGCTGAACACAATACATTTAGCCAACATGGAAATCCTTCAGTGATTGGTCAGAGTCAATCACATGACCAAAACGTTGGTCTAGGATCATTGACTAAGTACAACAATAATGTAAGATGCAAAAACAACCAGTGTTTCCCCCCCCAGAGTACATATAAAATAGACGGCATCCAGTCAGCTTTTATTTTTGTTTTAATATGTATGTTTCTGACAAGAAAGCAAAGATGAAAGAAACATCCATGATGCTGGTTCAAGTACAAAGAACAACACTCATCTCCAATCTGGCTTACTTCTAGTAACCTTGATGTGGTATCTACATTACCAAATTATGGAATGCAGTTCCCTGATTCAAGAAAACTAAAAATAAAATAACAATTCACAAGCAAATCACAGATTTAAAATCAATAATCTCACATTTTTAAAGCCGTGTGTGTTGAACAATCCCCAAAAATACTGCTCTACAAAACAAAAGGCAAAAGAAAATTGAAGAAACATCATAATCAATACTACTAATAATATAATTGCTAGAATTTATATAGAGTTGTAAGGTTTATGAAGTGCTTTACAAATATCTCATTTTATCCTCCTAACAATTCTGGGCAAGAGATGTTATTTATCATTCCTATTTTCCAGAAGAGGAAACTGAGACATGGGGTGGCTGACTTGCCCAAGGTCATACTGCTAATAAGCATATGAAGTCTAACTGAATTCCAGTGTTCCTGACTCCAAGTCCAGTGCTCTATCCATTGTACTACACAGCATCATTATTATAATTTTTTTGTTATACGACTATATTTGGAATCAAATTGATCTAAATAACATACAAGATTTTATCTTTCCAGAAAGTTTTGCCATGAAAGTAAGTTCAGCAGATAGTAGTGTCAAAGGAACAGACTGTTCTTTTTCAAGTGCTTCAGGATAATAATTTGTACACAAGGAACAGACAACATAGTAAGAGAATAAGAGAAAAAGAAAGATCAGTGGAGCAAAATATTTGATTTCTGAATACTTATTATATACACAATGCTGTTTTATATGCTGTACCAGCAATAGAAAAATAAGACATGGTCTCTACTTTCAAGGAGTTCATAACACTCATGAAAAATTAGTTTATAATACAAGACTGAAAATAATTAAGTGCAAGAATGTTTGATATAAGCTATAAGCACTATAACAGAGAAAGAAAGTTCAATGATAATAAGCATCTGAGGTCAGATTTGAACTGATGAAGACGAGTCTTCCTGGCTGCAGGCCTGGCACTCTACCCACTGTGCCACCTAGCTGCCCATGCATTACTGATCATGTTAATAATAAGGTTGCCTTCTTTGGTGCTTCCTCTTCAGTCTGTACCAAAATTTGTTTTAATCTTCTCTTTAAAAAGGAAGGAGTGGCACACATTTGTTTGTATGTATATGTAGAGAAAAAAGTGGAGGCAGGCAGAGCATTTTTACTCTTTTCAGATTAGAACTCAATGAATGCTTCAGTATAGTTCACCAATTTCATTAAATTTAGATTTGATATTGGTGTCAGTAATAGACAACTCTACTTATCAAGTACAAGTCAAAGAATCTGTCATGGCACAAACAAGAGAACACTGTTCCAGTTTTTCAGAGCTGTGCAGTTACGTTACAGGATTCACTTTCTTTTCAGAGCAATGGATCCCAAAGTGTCAACAAATATGATGGCATATAAATAGTTACATAAAGGAGCTAGTCAGGGACAGTAAGTGAAATCAAGAGGAGGCAAAGGAAAAGGGGCTTCAATGGCACAATCAGCACTCCAATTATGGTGCAACATCCTAGGAAACTGAATAGGGAGGTTTGGGATGAGATTATGGAATTAAGGCAGGCACTTTAATAAGATAAGGACATGTAAACAATTATCTCCAGGAGGAGCAAGTGTCTAAATGAGGTAAGACTCCCATTACTTTGAAGACAGTATAATTCATGAAAGAGACAGCTTTGAGCATCTTACAAAACCAATTTTTAAGTTTTGCAAATATATACCTAACAACAGATCTCTTCTTCTTAAGCCTAAAACAAGTCAAACACAGGAAAACATTATGTATTAAGTTAGATTAGACAATGGTCAAAATATTTCTATATAGCCATGCAATAAATGGAAAGCAGGAAGGCAGACCTTAGGCATAAGTAAAGAATAATTTTTCAGCTACCAATCCAAGAAAAAAGATTCTCCTAAAATGTCAAAGAATCTAGATTATAAACTCATACAAAAATGTCCAATGCTTCCTTTTAAATGTTTTTACTAACTCATGGCTACCCATAAAACAAAGAAACATGCAAAATGGCCCTAAGCACTGCAGTGCTGATTGCTTCTGCTTCTACAGTGATGGTTCAGAAGGTGTTAATCAGTTTTTAGAGTGACTATCAATATTAACTTAGTTGTTGGTACTCCAAATGTGAGACCTTTGTCTAATGAAAAAAAAATGGACATACCCTCTGAAAGAAATATATCTTTACACTGTTGTGTTATAAAAGAAACTAGAAGACAAAAGGGAGTTACAGTTAAATGGAAGAATGAAGAACAGTTTCTTCTTTAGGAGACATAAAAAGAAATTGGTCAAGTTGGATTTATCACTGTGTCTAAAGGCAACAATAAAAATCTTTTCAAGGGACACCTGAACATCTTGTATTGCACCATTCATGATAAATATTTGCAAAAATATACTTTAATACTAAGTGATTTCAATGCAGAAGTGGATATGAGGGAAGACAGCAAAAAATTTTAGAATATATGGTTCAGACATAACAAACAAGAAAGGGCAAAAGCTTTTAGACTACAGAGAAGCCTCACACCCATACAGATCATAGGTCCTCAAAATGGAAAAGTTCAAAAGTATCCAAAATAACTAAGAAAAATTAAATCAATCATACTTTAAACAGGCAGGTATCAACTAGTTATCTAGGAAATTCCCAAATCCTATCTAAGTAGAGAAAAACCTCTTACTTACTAGGATAGAAAACAAAATAAATAACAAACTAGAAGAACAAAAATGTGGAAATTATAGGGGACAACTGAGGCAATTCCAACCTGATCTAAACAAGCTTTTGAAGCTAAAAACTAGAAATTGATAACAGAATGAACAAAGACATTTGATCACTATTTCCAAAGCAAGTTTAACTGGCACAAATCATCACAAAAAGGAGAACATAAAACTTAAAACTCTCTCAGTCAGAAAATACCTGATCTTTCTGCTAGTCAAATACAGTAGCCAATGGCAACCTCAGTTTAAAACATAAACTCATTTGTAAAATCTTACTGTGGATAGTGGGGAATTATACATGGCATTTTCTCATGAAATAACAAGGGGTAGTGAAAGGAAGTTTACAGAAAGCTTGGTGACATACCCAACTAAACAAAATCTTTCCATGGGTAATGAAAGTGGAAGGACAACAAACAAACAAAAAAAAATGGAAAAGACCTTCATAACAAACTTCTCTATCATTGGCAGTGAACACACTACATCTGGCCTCTGATATCACAGTTCCAGATGTGCTACATGATTGAGTAGAAATGTCAGGGAAGAAAACAAAAATGGGAAGAGCAACAGATGATATCAAGTGTATAGAGAGGAAATTGCTACCAAATATAACACTGTTTTGAGGCACAAAGGGACAGCAAATGTTTGGAAAAAATCTCGGACCCTATTTTGAAAAAAGGTCAGCGAGAGAATGTCAAAACTAATAACATTCCACTCTACAAAATTTTTATGAGAATGATCTACACACTTATCAGTGGCATCTTTGAGGACGGTGTAGAAAGGTACTGATAGGTTTTTCTAAATGATATTCTACAGAGATTACTTTTACAGTCACACACCTGAATGAAAAGGGAAACAAATACAAGATCCCATTGTGCTTACTGAATATAAAAAAGTATTTTACTCAATAGAGGAAAACAACACCAAAACATCATCAACAAGGTGTCTCCCATGAATATGCCAAAACCATACAAAGTCCTTTAAAAGATATTAATAGCTACGTAACTTTATGTGATAGTCTCTGATTATTAACACCAAGTAAGGCATATACATATGCACCAAAGATGATTGCCATTGTAATGGAAAAGGCCCGATGAAGAGGATTCCTTATATACATTCCTGAATGCAAAGGAGATGATGCTGATTGCATCAAAACTGCAGAATATTGCAGAACCTCCTAAATGATATCCAAACTCACTCATAAGAATTCAGCAAAGCCTAGTGGATAAAGAATAACAAGTCCAGTAGTATCCAAAATGGGATGTGTAAGACAGTCCACTATAAAAAAATTGCAATTCTACATATTTATCCAAAAATTGGCAAGAAATTAGGCTGTACTAATATTTAATAGCTAGATTCCCACTGGAGACATCACTCATTTCATTTGTTTGAGGGTTATATGTCATATGATCACAGGATGTGATCTGAAAATTAAAATTTTAATGCAAAGATGAAGACCTGAGTTAATATCTGCAGGATTGTATTTTACTTTATAAAAGAATCAACCTACAGACATGTTAGACTTGCTGTTTTGTTTATATTTATCCATTATTAGCACCAACTAATCACTAAAGATTTTCTTTTATGTGAATGCTTGGCAACAAACACAAGTAGTGCTGAAATATTATAAAATGAAAAGCTTTTTTGAATCTAAGGATTTATCAGGGAACAATTTGGTTGACATTTGCACTGAAGGTAAAAGAAAAATGATGGGTAAAACTGCTATCACCTTAGAAGAAATGAAGGTAGTGACACCAAAATGTATTAGTAGTCATGATCTTTACCATCATGCATTTAAAGTTTTTAAAAAATGCCAATTTACTTTAAAATATTTCTGAAGAAGCAAAACAATTTTGTCAAATCCAAAATGTTTGAGAACTGCTATCTCCCACCCATCACACAGTATGAACTCCCTTGAGATAAGAACATAGACAACACATAGAATGGGTGGGCACAGATGAGCTGATACCTGCACTGTTGGAGGAAATACCCCTATAAATGAGATCACAGAGCCATCAAAATATTGAAGCCCTTTTAAATTCAACAAATCTCAAAATATGAATTCAACAAAATTCAAAAAAAAGTTTTTAAAATAATTATTCATCCCCTACTGTGCACAAGTCATTCAAGGACTGAGATGCAAGGATCAAACACAAAACACAATTCTTGTCCTCAAGGGGTTTCCAATCTAGTAAACAATAGTACTAGGAATATTTTTAATTTTAAACAAGAATTAACCAAGTGTTGTTTTTTTTTTCCCTTTTGGAAATTAGAAGTTTACATCTACAGAAGCCTTTTATTTGTGCAAATAAGGATTATTGATATTTACCCTTTAAGTTAGTTGTTTCTATAAATGAAGATAATACTAAAAGGCAAAAAAATTCAGATCAAATTCAGGGTGCTTTATTATTTCCAGATTACTAATGCTGGAACACATTACCTTCTGCTTACTAGAGAGGTGGAGAGCTATGGATGCAGATTATATTGTCAGTCATGGTTGTTGTGTTAAACCATTCTGCTTAACTGTTCCCTCCCCACCCAATTATAAGGAAAGATGGCAGCGTAAAAAGGTCGATTTCTGCTTCTGACGAATTCTAAATATGGAATCATGGGCAAGACACATAACTTCTTGGTGCTCCAGGCAACTCTCTAAAACTGCAACTTACACAACCAACCATTGCCAACCTGCATCAGTGGAAGAAGCATTCACACCAAGGGTTCCTCAGACCAATGAAATCAACAAATCTAAGATCAGAAAAAAAATGAGGGTATTATTGGGAAGGGGAGAATTACTGGGAAATGAATATGGCATAAAAATTAAAATGTATTAAGATAGCATTCTCAAAATAAGCTAGCTATTTTAAACTACAACTTAGCTGAAATTATGTTACAATGTTTTTTATATTATTCTTAAAACTAATCAAGGTAATTTAAGATCAGTTGCTATCTATTTGTTTTTCTAATTGTGCTACAGCTATCAAAACAGACTATTTAAATTTCCGTGTGTCATTACTGATGATATTGGTATGCAGAAGAGGAAGTGAATATCCAGGTCAAGTAGTTTTAGAACAAATACAACCTCTGTATTGTTTGCTGTTCTCAGTATCTATAAAAGTTATATAAACTCACACGTAGCAGGAAATGGATCACCTTAAAAGCCATGTGTTTTGGGTGTGTTCAGGCATAAGCAATAAAATATACATTGCATCTTAGTATCATTTATCTACTCAAAAGAAAAAAGTGATTCTGATAACTTCAGAGTCCTGTGCTCCTTGTGAATTAATGGAGTAATCTCTCAAATATCTATAATTCTAAAATAAATGTATTCAGGCTTTATGCCTTCTCTCCTGCTACTTTTCAGTTTGAGACATTTCATTTATTAATATATGAGATTTAGGAAGGATAAGAGGCAAAACAATTTTTCCCAGTTTTTTGTATAAAGAATTTGTTGAAGATATTTGTCACTAAAAGTTAAAATATTTTGGGTTGTTGATGGGTTTTAATTAAATAGTGTTTTCCTCTCTTTTCCTAATGTCATCAGTAATATGGCAATAAATTTATTTAATATGGCAATAAATTTATTTAATAGATAAATTTATTTTTACAAGTTACTATTTATTGTGGCAATCATCCGATTATATGTATACTCAGTTAAGATAGAGCTGAATAAGTATCAGAACAGGAGAAAGAACTGTCAAAAAATTTAATTTTATGTTCTTTTAAAAAATATTCTTATGGCTGCTGTATATTCAGAAAAAAGGTTTTTGCTTTCATTCTTGAATATAATTTTAAAAAGGACAGACTCTAATTTTTGTTAGCTCTTTCTGAAATTTGAAAAAACTGAACGAAAGTAAACAGACTACTATGGGATATGATCAAATTAAATAAGTTTTTTAATACTTGAAATCATGAACAAAATGTTTAAAATATATTTTTAATGTTTTACTAATAACTGTTATTCATGATTACTAACTATCCATAAAGTTTCAACAATCCCATGGGACACAAAGAAGGTATATAGTCCCTGACCTATAATAACTATCACTATGTAACAATTTATACTTGGAAAAAAGCCTATCAAGTCATAAGAAGAGAATGCTTTTTAAAATTCATTTTAGTATAATGTATATATAATGTAGATAATGAAGACAAAGGCAATATGCATACACACACATTAAACAGTACTGTCTACTATACAGGTATGTACACCTACATATGTGTACCTTCATACACCTGATGTGTGTGCATGTGTATAATGGACACTGATATTTTACGATGTTACCTATGAAGCTGTCAAATATCTATAAATATTCTGCTGAAATCTACATAGGGAATATATAAAACCTGTTTAATGCTCCTTGTGAGATAAAAGCACACTGGGAAAAATCAGTGAACAGAGTCTGAAGACAGCAATTCTGGTCCCAGTTCTGCCCCTTCTAGCCACATGACCTTGAGTAAATCACTAGACCTATTTCAGGACAGTTTCCTGTTACATAAAATTAGAGGGATAAACAAGATGTTCTATAAGATCTCTTTCCAGTTCTAAGAATCTTCAAACCTATTTGCAGATTAGAAGGGGGCCCATCTCTCCAAGTTGCTTTGAAAAGCTTTGCTTTGAATATTGATCTGACTGTAGAAATCCTGAGAGGTAGGTGTCAAGTGGAGGAGTAACGGAGTGCCTGATTTGGGAGCTAGAAGTTCTGCCTCTGACACTCACTAGGTATGTGTTTCAGCATGGTAAAAATCACTTATCCTTAACTCTAAAATGAGAGTACCAGTAACACCTACCTTCACTGGGGTCATGAGACTCAAATGAGATAATATGTGAAAGCACTTAGTTCACAAGCCTCAAACTGATGTGAAAATGTCAGTATTAGTACTGAAGGATCAGTTCCATAGTCTGTCGTGTGATTTGTATAAAGACCGTTACTACTGTGACTATTCTAAATTGGTCTCTTCTGTGTGGTGCCACATTTAAGAGGATTTTTCCCAAGATACCTGATGGCAACACAAGAAATCAACAGAGGAGAGCTTCAGATCAAATCAATTTATTGAAGATTTTTATTACAGAGTAAAGCAGCAGTTCGTTGATTCCCCCACCCAATCCCACTACAAAGGAGTAAACCAAAATATAATATAATCTCCTTCATTTAATGAATATTTATGAGTTTCTGTATAGAAAAGTTTGTGCTTGGTTCAGTGGGAGAATCCAGAGAAGCATAACAAATCGTTCCTACCCTCAGATGGCCTCCCTTCTCTATTCTCTCTGCTTGTTTCATCTGCTCCCACAGCTTTGATAATTACAAGGATGTCTTACAAATCTATACATTTATCCCAAATCTCTCCCAGGAGCTGCAGGCTTATCTTTAATTGCCTCTTGGACCTTACCACATGGCATGGTAGGGCCAACAAGATTCGATTGCTACAATACAATCCATCACATCTGGTTGTTCTAGACTCTGGCTCATAATGTATATGAAAGGCTTTGTTTGCTATTTTAGCACTTTTTGTTAACTGCAAGTACCAGTCTTACTGTAAGCATAAATGAATTGATACTGCTTACAAGAGAAAGTATGCGTTCCTATCTTGCTATATTGGAAACTTCAGGTCTTTCCTGCTTCAGATCAAAATCATTGTGAAGTTCCTTCACTCCTATTTAGATCAGCATTAATATGTAGAAATTATAAACCACTCCATTAGTGTGTCTTCAAGTTAAGTAAGCCTCCAGGTCATTTCCCTTAGCAAAGGAAAAGTATATTAGAGACACTACCCCCACCACTCCCAAAACCCATCTCTTTAAGATACTATTACACTTACCCCTAAAATTTTTTGGAATTTCACTATTTTTGCCATACATCCCTAAATTTTTGGGAAGATTACTGTTTCCAAAATAATCATAATTCTGAGTTCAATCCAAGTAAAGCAGTCTAGTGGATTTTTTTATACCACCCTATTTTCCACAATAATAGATTTTTTTCATTCTAAGCAGAGATAAGGACAAGCCTTCTGATCCCACTCCCACCACCTCATTTAGTCAATCACTACCCTGAGAAATAAAAAAATCAAACATATCCATGATGTGTGTCAGAGATAGCACCTTTTCATATGAAGCACCTCTTATGGGCTACTTCCAACTCTCACTCACAGGCTAGGTCCCCAGGCAGGGCAACTACCTCAAGTTCAAGATCCTCTATAAGTTCACATTCTTAAAACTGTATGTAATATGCCCCCACCACTGCATTTCCCCTTAAGAGTCAGCCAATAGACATGATAGCTCAAAGTAAAAAAGTTTAGTAAAATGGTGCAGTAAGAACAGGAGCTACAAACCATGGCCCCCACAGAACACACTGTCCTACCAATAAACGTACTGTCAGTGACAAGAGTGAGCACATACAAAGAATACAGTTTTTGCTTTATATAAGTGGACTGTTCCACAGACCTCTATGTAAAGCAATTTTTACATAATGCAAATTTGCCCACGGACGTGGGAAAAGGAGGGAGGGAAACAGAAAAGTGGCCACAAACCTGTGGAGATAGGGGGCTGGCACATGGTTCAAGGATATGTAGAGGTCAGGGACAGAGAAGTAAGAACAAGAGGAGGAACACACAGGGGCAGGGGCCAGCCACACAGGCTCCTGACTGAAACAGTTAGGAAGAACATATGAGGGGCAGACATGAACACAGACAGGAGAGGATGAGCACCATTTGGGGACCAAGGACAGACATGCAGTACTCCCAAGGTAGACAGAAGAAAGACATACACAGGGACCTGAAACACAGGTGGGTGGAGCAGAGTAAAGGAGTCTCCTCCCTTGGCACTGGAAATCTCAAGTCAAGCCCCTGATCTGACATCGGCAGTGATGGTCTTTCCATGTATCCATTCTGCTTTCACTTGGAAGGGTTTTTTTGGGGGCATGGGAGGGTAGAAGGTTTGGGAGGCAATGGAGTGCTGAGCTAAGGAACAGAAGTGCAGGGGAAGAGAAGTGGAAAACACAAGGCTAAGGTAACTTCCATCGGCATGTCCTCTGGCTAAACCCCCTCCCCCTCTCCCTCAATAGCTTTTCTACTAGAAGATCATTCACCTTGGCTCCCTGACCTGCTCCTCTTTGCAGCTCAACTCCCTATTTCCAGAGTTAACTGGTTTTTTTCCATAGCTGACTCCTTTCTCTACTGCCAAAGGTGACACTCCTTGGAGCTGGATAGCTGAAGAGTTTATCTCCTTATTTTTAAAGGAAAGCAGCTGATCCTTTGGAGCCAATGGCAAGCTGTCCAGATTCCATCAAGCTTAACTGATAGAAACAATTTTTTAACTCTACACTCTAAGATCTAAATACTTTGTAGTCTTTTGCTACCTGTTCCCTTACCTTCTGTGATTTCATCAGCTAGGCTGGGGAACCTCAGGATCATCTGGATCAACTCACCTACTATGCATAAAAAAGCACCTAAGAGTCAGCTGCTACCTTCCCTCCCATCTCAACTAACCATTACTGTTGCTAACCCCTAAGGGTGTTGACTCCTGGAGGTGCTAACAAGGTTCTAGTGCTTTCTTCCTCTACTCTCACTAGCTGATATGCTGCTCAGAAAACTGGTTAAGATCCAACTCAAAACACAGACTGGAAAAATATCATTTTGTCTGCAGGCCTCCTAGACTGCTGATTACAAAGATCATCTTTCAGTAAACTTCATTATGATTCATAAATTCTATCTGTATGGCCTTTTTTTCCTGCGTATGGCAGTTAATCACAAAATAATTTACTTAGATGATAATTGTCACTAAATGTAGGCATAATATGAACAGGGGAATATAATCAATTCCCCTTTTCAACTGCTATCTGCAAACTCCAAAAATAACCCTGACTCATTTGGGGAAAAAAAAAAGAGTATGGAACTAAAACACCAGAAGATCTTAGTCACTCAGGCTTGAAATTTAAGAGACAGCTTATATTTGACTCTTTCCTGTCCCACAACATTTAATAAGTTGACAAACTCTACCAATTCTGTCTCTACAGTAAGGCTTCTTAACCTGGAGTCTCTAAATTTGAATGCGGAAAAAAAATTTCAGCTTTATTTTCACTAATAAAATGGACATTTAGCATTTCCTTCAATTGTGAATAGAGGCAGCAGAACATTATTCTGAGAAGAGATCTTACAGGCTTTACAAAGAGGTCTATGACTCCCCAAAATGATTATGAACCTGTGTTCTACCTAGTTCAGGCACTCATCATGACTCCTAATCTGTAACAGCCTCCAAACAGTCCTCCACCTCCAATTCACCCTTCACAGAGAAGCCAAAATAATAACAGAGAGGTCTAATCATTTTATCCTCTACACAAAAAAGCTACATCCCTCTTGCCTTGGAGACAAACTACAAACTTGTCAACTTGGTATGTAAGATCCTCCACAGTCTGACTTCAATCTATCTGTTCCATTTTATTTCACACTATTTCCCTTCATGCACTCTATATTCCAAGCAAACCAGACCTCTAGCTGTTCCCTAATTTCATCTTGCCCTCTTCCCAAGTACATATATGCCCACAGGTTGTCCCTCACTGCCCTTCATTTCTGCTTTATGAAACCAGTATTTTCCTTCAAGGATCAGATAAAAAGTTTTTCTGGATAAACCCAGCTGAAAGTAGTATCTTCCCTCCCCAACTTTTCCCATATTATTTTGTCTCCTTTTTCTTCTTCCACTTCGAATTCTGCGTAGTACACAATTATACTTTCTGTGTACTTAAGTTTTATCCCCATTCGCCATTCACCATTATGCTTTAAACTCATTAAGCTACAAAACCATCTTCTAAATAGGTGTTGATTAGTCGTTTTTCAGTTACGTCCAGCTCTCTGTAACCTCATTTGGAGTTTTCTTGGCTAAGAGCTGGAGTGGTTTGTCATTTCCTTCTCCAGCTCATCTGACAGATGAGGAAACTGAGACAAACAGGGTTAAGTGACCTGCCCATGGTGACATAGCTAGTAAGTATCTGAGACTGCATGTGAACACAGGAAGACAAGTCTTCCTAGGCATAGCACTTTATCCACCGTGCCACCTACCTGACCTTACAAATCGTAGGCACTTAAAAAAAAACTTCACTGCATATTGAGTGACAGACTGAATGTCGGATTATTCAGATCAGGTATATGGGGTTTAGGGCTTTCTCCTTCACTTTAAATAACTAAGCTTTTCCTTGAATTATAAACTTGGCTCATCTGAAAATATATTAGCTCTTCTGGATATTCTTTACTAAATCATAGTTCTGCTTTGTAAAATGATACTACGATTTACTTGTCATTGTTTCTAACAAACATCCTATTCTTTATGAACTTTAATCTCACAAAAGAATTTAACACTGAGAGCCACTATGAAGACTGGCAATTCTGAAACATCTGGAAATACTTCTCAAAAGTATTTCTAAAATAATATGTAACGGTTGTCCAAATCTTCACTTACATTTTGAAGAAACATCACTTGGCTTGTTTAATAATGTGAAGCAAACCACTTGGATTGTTTGGTTGGATAAACAATACATTTAGTTGTTTGGTTCTTTCTGGAGGAAAAAAAACCCTAAAATTTAACTCATTCCATATAAGCCCTATACTCACTTTCCCAACCCTCTCTACAATCTTAGGAGAAAAAAACTCTCCACTAGTATTCAAGACCCATTTTTCTTTCTACCTGTACTCTCAATTCCATCCCACCGCCACTCCCCTCCTGGACTTGGTTCACTCAATTATTTTCCCTCTCTTCTGTTAACATTTCTGTATTTGGTTCTCTGCATGCCTTCAGATATGCATGGGTTTTTCCAATCTTCAAGAAACCTTCTCTTGCTTCTATTGCTGTATCCACTAACTACCAATCTTTTTCGTCTTCACTGCCAAATGCTACTTTCACTTCTTCTGCAGTCATTACTAACACAGTTTCATACACACCAATTAGCTGTAAAGTAAAATCCTGGATCTGTTTAGCTGGTTAATTCATTCTTGGGTATAAGGGTTCCCTACCCTTGCCTATAGAAAGATAAATTTAAGTAAGAACACCACAGTGCTATGGCACAGAAAGAGTACACTCCTGTGAAGGGTGAAACATTTTTCTTTCTAATCCCCACAAAACAGAGAATCAGGTTAAATCTCATTAAATTAAATATCTTATTTGCCCTTCCATAGCTTTATTAGATCAGGTCCAGAAATGCTATCTCTCAAAAATACAAATTAGTAAGTACAGTTATGCATATATTAGAGACAGAATATCTAAACACGAAGGAAAACATAACTCTAATATATTGCAAAGTGTTTATATACTCACTTAGCTAAAATTCCAATACTTAACAATAACTTTATAACTTCTGAGATGCACACAGCTGTAGTTGAAAAGTAGAGTTCTTTGTCTGTTGTCCTTGTGTATCTTAAAGCTATGATGTAAGCTGCAGCCACCAGGGTCATCACTGTCAAGCAGTACAACTTGAATAGCAAACTGACATTTTCTGGAAAACATTCAACAAAAACAATTTAATGGAGAACTTTATAAACAATAACTTTTAAGAATTACATTGAAAATGACATTTAAAATACTTAGTTTATTTCAAAGAAGTATTTTCCACTGTTTGTACTAAAGATACTCAAAAACACTGTCAATTTGAAATATTTCTAAGATATATATTCTAGGGAATATCAAAATTAAAAAATTTCTAATACTCTGTATACTACACTTTGCAAGTTAAAAAACTGCTGATCTGGAGTATTAAAACTACATGTAAAACAGGAATTAGGAACTGTTACAACCACAAATTTGCCAAAGAATAGAGGGCAGAATAAAAGCAGGTAAAATGGTCAGGGATTCTGAAAAAAGATGGCTCAAGGGGCCTGGAAAGAGCTCAAAAACAAATCTGATGATTCAAAGAATTATTATACTGATGAGGAAGAGAAGATGATATCTAAAAATATTAGGGGAATGTGACATAAAGGACATAAACAAAAGATGGAAAAGGGCACATGTCCAAAAAGAAAAGGAAAAAGACTGCACAGAGCTATAAAAAAAAAGTCATGAAGAATAAAACATCCAGTGAACTGAGGCTTATGAAAAAATGGCCACATTAGGAAGGACAAGACTCTTTAAGGTGTGTTCTGAGCAAGAACAAGAAAAAGTTAACATGACTTGGAGCTAAAAATGGAATGAAATAACAGATGATAGAGATAATAGGAAACTATAGATGTGATCGATGAACCAGTGACCTTTGAGAGATAATGTAAATAAAAGACAGCTCCAAGATTAAATGAGCAAAAGTCTCAATTGTGGAGGGGGAGAGGGAGGAGAGAGAGAGAGAGGGAGAGACAAAGACTGAGAGAGACAGAGACGGAGCAAGACAGAGAGACTGACTCAGGACATTACAGGTTGATAAATTCAATGCCTAACACAATTCTAGAATGAATCATAAGAACTAGTGTAGATTCAATAAAAATTCATGCTAGTTGTTCTACCTTTCTTCTAACAAATCTCATATTTTTTTCAATAGGGTTATGCTAGAAATGCAGCACAACAGTTACTCGTGATAGCCATATGAACAAGATAACGAAGATTGTAGACTGTATAACAGAATACAGTTGGGCAGATTTGTGGCTGAACTCTATCCAATAAATATTCAATAACAGATCAATAAAAGTTTAGAGAAAGGAGTCTCTAATAATAATACTTAAATGCATCAATGATTTAATTAATGTAGACACTCCCTCCAACAGAGCCTATCATAACCCATCTCTGCTTTCACATCCTGAGCAATTCTTGTCCAAGACCTCCCACAAGTGTTTTACAGAAGGGGTACCCATAATGCTGAAGACTTTCCTATAGAGCTCTTGAAATTATCTGGGCAGTAATGGAATAATCCATCAGGTATCTCATGTTCTTGCTATGTAGCCAGGCCATTGTCTTTTTCAGTCACACATCTCCCTGATACCACTTTTCCTATGCATATGTAATATGTTTCAAAACCCATTATGCAACTCTCAATTGCCCCTTCATAAAGGTTTTCATAATAACTGGCATTTATATAGCATTTTGAAGTTTGCAAAGAGCACTAAGGAAATTATTTCACTACAGTCATGCAAGCTTAGTATCAATCTCATTCTACAGATAAGGAAAATGAAGCTCAGAGACATTAAGTGACTTGTTGATGGTCATAAAAGTAGTAGGTGTCGGAAGAGGAATGAAAAGCTGGGTGTTCCTAACTCCCAGGGCAATAATGATTCTTCAAAGACTGCCATTCTATGACTTACAGTCATACAATATAACCTGAAGAAAGGATTTTGTATAAGAAGCTTGGGATCATTATAAGCTCTATGCAATTTCCCAAGGGCAATCCAGGGCCTTTTCTTAATTAATGTCACAGTTCATTGTCCATTATATCTGTTCAAAATACCTGTCTGGAGGACCAATATCATGGGTTGCCCATCCAACTTGATATCACTGTCTGAAAAATAACCACTCTTCACTCAGTTTTTCTTGGGTGCACAGTTAGGCTAAACTCTTTAATTATGAACTTCACAAACCAAAAAGCAAACTGGTGCAGTGGAAAGAGAGCTGCATTTCAGTAAGAGGATCGGGGTTGAACCTCATCTCTGCCACTACTTTTGCAACCCTGAACAAGTCACTTAACCTCCCTGAGTCTCAGTTTCTTCAACTATTAAATGAGAGTATTGAACTAGATGACATCTAAGGTCTCCCGAAGTACAAAATTGATCCTATGGTTATAAAGGAGGCTCTGCAATGCTCTAGGGCTTCATATAATTAACATAGTGTCATACATGAACAGGAGCACCTCTTAATTGAAAACTGACTGGCCTTTCCTCATCCTTCTTGACCTCTCTGCAGTTTTTGATACTGCTAATCACCCTCTTTACACTCTCTAGGTGTCTGTGCCTTTACTCTCCTGGTTCTTCCACCTGTATGACTGCTCCTTCTGAGTTTTCTTTGCTGTATCCTCAGCCAGGTCATCCCTTTAACCATGAGGGTTTTCCATGGCTGTGTCATGGACCTACTTTTGGTCTCTCTATACACTATTTAACTTGATGCCCTCAGCTTCCATGGATTCAGTTATCTCTACACTGATTCTTAATTTACCTCTCCAGTCCTACCTCACCTCTCTCCAAATTTCCAGTCTCACGTTTCCAACTGCCTATTAGAAACCTTGAACTGGCTATGTCATAGACATCAGAAACTCAACATGTTCAAAACTAAACTCATTGTCTTTTCCCCACAAACTTTCCCGTTTTCTGAAGTCCTGTATTACTGTCCAGGATACTACCACTCTCCTGGTCACTCAGGCTTGCAACCCAGGTGTCATCCTGGACTTCCTACTCCACACATCCTATATCCAATCTGTTGTCAAATTCTGTCAATTTTGTCTTTGTAACAATTCTCAAATATATCTTCTCTCCTCTGAAACTGCCACGATGTCCTCATACCTACACAACTGCAGCAGACTACTCATCAGTCTCCCTGCCTCAGGTTTCTCCCCACTACAATCCATCCTCCACTCAGCCGTCAAAGTAATCTTCCTAAAGTACAGCTCTGACCATATCACCTTCCTATTCAATAAACTCCCAATTTCCTCCAGAACCAAAGACAAAATCTTCTACTTGGTCTTCAAAGCCCTAAGTAATCTGAACCCTCCTATCTTTCCAGTCTTTTATGCATAATATATTAAAAGATATAGAGGAAGGCCTCCAGCACCTCAGGTGGATCCTTCAAACTCCCTAACCTCTCAATTCTTTTAACCTCTTAAAATCCCATGAGCATCCTCTCCACTCTACTTCTGCCACACATAGGGATAGTCATACCCACCATTACCCACAAGCATTCCACTTTCTTAACCAAAAACTAAATTGTTTCTTCTGTAAAACAAAGGAGTTGGACCAGATAGCCACTGAAGTCCCTTTCAGTTCTGCATCTATGATGGTCTAACTATACCTGCTCTCATTCCATCTCTCCCTATGTCTTACACCTCCCAAACCCATTTGTTCACTCTTGTGATACTGAAACCCTCAATTTCTCAATTCACAGTACTTTCTCAGGCCATCACCCCTGCTCTGACTTCATATTCCTCCTTTTCCAATCCCTACTTAATAGCTAACCAATTCGATTCCACATTGTTATCTACCCCAGAATTCCTTGCTCCCTTGCCCGATCACCAGTCATCCTTTGCCAAAGCTCTAGCACTAGATTTTGTTCCTACTCACATGCTGCTGAACAGAACTGAAGTCACACAACCAAGCTGACTGGATAAAAATATAAATTCGTATTATTCAGCTTCACGTGGGCCTTCATTGTAGGAAAATAATGCTGGAATTTCTCCCTAATGGATTCCCTATCTTGATCCCCAAAGACGCTACCAAATCTTCTTTTCTCTTCAGTTTCCTACTCTTCCCTCTCTCCCCTCTGTCTCAGTTAAGTACTTTGTCTTTTATTTTACTGAGAAACTTGAAGCCAGACTCTGTTGAATGAATGAGTCACCACTGAGCCATGAATTCCGCCCTTCTCCCCTTTTCTCTATCTCAAAAGCCCTCGATCACCTCAAACTCAAACTTTCCTCCAGTCTCCGATGAGGTGGTCCTTTCCTTGCCCTCTACATGTGTCCTTGATCCTCTCCCCTCCTGTCTTCTCCAACAAAATGCAACTGTAATCAGCTCCTCTCTCTCAAATCTTCGACTTCTCCTTGCCTGCTGTTCCTTTGTTATTACTGACTCCAAACATGCCCAAGTCTCAGACATCCTTAACAAAAAAATAACCTTCGCTAAGTCCTACAATCCATTCAGATTTACAATCCATAAGCTTTTATCCTATATATCTCTCTCCTACTTTTCTCAGCCATACTCTCTGAAAAGAAATGTCTACTCTCAATGCCTCCCTCTACTTTCACTCCTCTCATTTATTCTTTGCAATCTGGCTTCTGATGTCATCACTCAACTGAAATTGTTATCTCTGAAGTTACCAAAGATCTTTGAATTGCCTGCCATATTTGATGGTCTTTTCTCTGTCCTCTCTACTAGAAACCATCAAGTCCAAGTGCTGGCTCATCAGTCTTATCACATCTGCTCTTCTTACTCTCAATACTCCCTTTTTCAATGAACTTATCAGCTCCCATAGATTTAATGATCATCTCTACATAGATGACTCACAGTTCTATATATCCACCTCCAGCCTCTCCCTTTAGCTTCAGTTCCACATCACCAACTGCCTACTAAACATTTTACACTAAATATTCTGGAACATGCCAACCTCAACACAACCAAAACAGTCATTATCTTTCCCCTTAACCCACCCCTTATACAAACTTCCTCATTTCAATATCATTCTTCCAATCTTCCAGGTAAAACCTTAGCATTATCCTCAACTCCTCATTCTCCTCATCCCACATAACCCATCAGTTGCCACATCTTGCCATGTGCACATTTACCACTTTTCTCAAATCTGACCCTTCTCTCCACTCATAATGCCACCATCTTAATTCAGACTTTCATCACCTCTGGCCTCATAAACAATGACTAAATAAACGTTTATTAAGTGTCTATTACGTGCCAGGTACTGTACTAAGTGCCTCATACACTGCCCTAATTGATTTCCCTAAGTTTCTTCCCCACTCTAGTCTATACTCCACAGCTCCCAATGATTCCTTATGCACAGACCTGATCCCCTATTTGTTAAATTCCAACAGCTCTCTCTTATCCCTAAAGTCAAATATAAACTTGTCTGTTTAGCTTTTAAAGTCTTTCATCACCTGACCTCAACCTATTCTTTCCAGCCTCCTTGGACCTTATGCTGTGCCCCTCATTCATCGTGATCCAGTCAATTTGCCTTCTTCCTGTTTCACATACATAACACTTCATCTCTCATCTCCATGCCTTTGCATTAGCCCCCTCCTCATATACTCTTACTTCCTCTCCTCCAAACAGAATTTCATTTCTTCCTTCAAGACACAGATGAAGTAACACTACTATATGAAGCCTTTCCTGATTCCCTCCTCTCAATAGCTAGTGCTCTCCTTAACCTTGCAATTATATTTATTCTCTTTATGTTTATTTTTTTTATACTTATATTTCACTTGTTCTCCCCCTCACTCTCCAGAACATAAACTTTTTGAGAATGAGAACTGTTTTATTCTTTGTATTATATCCCTAGTCCCAAGCACAGTACCTGACATAATTAAAACAAGCTTGCTGATGATTGATTTATGGGAGGATAACCATACCGGATGAGAAAGAATAGATGGGTTGCAATCTTCCCTGACAGGAGAAAAACACAGTGATGAGATCCCAGATTATCAGAAAATTTTTTACTACATTCAGAGATCATAATGTAAAATTTCAAAAATAACCCTGTTGGTTAAATTGACATTGTTGTCTTCCCCCAGGATAGTATATTTCTAAAGTGGAAAGTAAAACTTAATTCTTTGTAACACCTAGACCATGGCTGTGGTGTGCTGTGGATGCTCAACAAATATTTACTAGCAATAACTCTCTATTTGTAAGTTGTTATAATGCTGTGTGACTTCCATAGGAATTTAAAGTTTTTGCCTCATAATCTATTAATTTCCACAATACTGAAGCATGGCTCAAAGGTCACCAATAAAACCAAACTGCCAAATCTAAAAATAACCTTTTCTCAGTCCTCAATTTTATGATCTCTTAGCAGTACTGATACTACTAGATATTCTCTACTACCTTCCTACTCTCTTAACTGTTGTTGTTCTATATCCATTGTCATCTCTTCCTCCTCTTTCCTTGGTACTTGGAGTTCCATTTCTCTGAACACCATCTCAGTTGGTGGTCATCCACTTCCACAGCTTCAACTACCACTTTTATGCTAACTCATGTATTCATTCAACCAGTGCTTATAAAGCGTCTACTATACAGGAGACATCCCAGGTACTAGAAATAAAAAAACAAATGTCACCACAGCGATTACCTTTGGGGGGGAGGGGTGGAGATCGCACTACTTTAACGGGTAAATACATACTTACTTATGAGGAGGAAGAGAACACTAACAACAAATTATTCTCAGACCTAAATCTCCAGACCTTACCTTCCTTTTCAACTGCCTACTATATGACCCACTAGCACTCTTAAACTCAAAATTATCTATAATTAAATTCATCCTCTTTCTCCCTAACCCTGCTATTCTTCTAGAGTCCCCTCCCTTTCATTTTCAACACTGGATCATAATTCTCCCAGGCTCTCACATTTATAACCTAGTAATCATCTCTGACTTCTCCCTTATCCCAAATACTTTACTAATTCGGTCAGTGAAGTCTAGTCAATTCTATTTATACAAAAGCACTTGGATCAATCCTTTCGCTGCTCTTCTGACTGCTGCTACCCTACTTTAGGCCAGCACTATCACTCAAGTACTGCCACAGCACTTAAATTCCAGATCACCTCCCTTCCAATACATGGTACATACAAGTGACAAAGCAATCTTCTAATGCACTAACATGATCACATCACTCCACTGTCCAGGAGCTTACAATGGCCCTCAATGAAGCTAAGTGGTGAGGTAAATGGAGGGTGGGGCCTAGACTCAGGAAGTCCTGAGTTCAAATTCAGCCTTAGACTACTTACTAGCTGTGTGACTGAGCAAGTCACTTAACCCTGTTGGCCTCAGTTTTCCCATCTGCAAAATGAGCTAGAGAAGGAAATGGCAAACCACGCCAGTATTTTTGCCAAGTAATGGGGTCCCAAATGGGGCCACAAAAAGTTGGACACGACTGAAAAATGAATCAACAAATTTCTTCACTTGACACCCTCCATGACCTATCTCCAACCTACCTTTTCATTGATTCCAGACCACTCCCCATCATATATGTACTCCAGCCATAGTCAAGTATCCTCCAAACACTTCATGCTTTACCATCTCAACACCTTTGCTCACAGTGGATGTTACTGGGTACTCTCCCCGCCCCACTCTGTCTCTCTCTCAGGGTATCCTACCCCTCCAAGCTCCAAGTCCCGATCAATAGGCTTCCTTCCATCCAGGCTTCCTTCCTTTAACTTCCTAACACCGTGCACTTTTTATTCCCGTGCCCTACACTAATTCATCATACACATGTACACGTACATATAAACACATGCATAACTCTATGTGTAGGCACCCCCGCACACACCTTTGCGGGTAGGAGCCATGCTTTATTTACACGTCGCACAGCCCAGGGGACCTCGTAGGCACTTTGTTCAAGGTGTGTTGTACGGACGCCTTTAAGTTCCTCCTTCTCACCTTTATAAAAAAGCATTATGATGTAAACACTTCGTACAGCTGACAGAACCGAAGGGTCCCCCCAACAAACCCACTTCGCAATCGGTCTTATCTGCAGATGGGGAGAAGGGGAAGGGCCGAGTGCGGACAAAGCGCACACTTTAACTAGCTCGTCTTCGAGCCGCGCAGCGCCCAGATGCCCCAGGCGGGTCACCGCGGGGCCGGCAGGGAGTGCAGGGATGGGGCTTTGGGCCCAGACTCCTTCTCCACCCCGGCCTGGGAGGTGAGGACCGCGGTCCCGGACCCCCCAGCGCCCGTCTCGGCACCCGCGCTCCCTCCGCCGCCGGCCGAACCCCTGACGGAGCGCCCGGGGGGCGCGGGACGGGGACTCGCCGCCCCCGCCTTCCCCTCCGCCCGGCCCCGGAGCAGGACACCCGACCAGGCGCCGCTTCCTCCCCCGCTGTCCCCGGGGGCGGCGGGGCCAGCTCCGGGGAGACCCCGCACCGTCAGCCGGAGTCGCAGCCCCGACGAGCCGCGAGCCAGGCCCGCGGCCGCAGGAGCCGCCCCCTGCCTCCCCGCCCGCGCCCGCGGGGCTCTCACCTCTCGGGGCGGCCATCGCTGCCGAGCAACCCCGGCCGGACTGACGTTATTCCAGCCGCGCTCCGCTAGGTGCCGGCCCGGCGCAGTGCACTGTGGGACCCGCCCCCGAAGGCCACAGAGAGCCGAGCGTGGCGGGCTAGAGCGACGCTCTCACGGCGCGGCGCGCGGTCTGACTTGGACTTGGCCTTGGCCTTGGCCTTGGCCAAAACCCGACGGTGCCCAGTTGTGGGCTAGGGCGGGCGAGCTGAAAGCAGGGGCCGTGTGCGACCCCGGGCTCAACCCGGTAATATCAGTGCTTAGACGCCTCCGTTGGTGGGTGTTGTCCTAAAAACTACAACTCCCAGAAGCCCAAGGAGCCCTTTAAAAAGAATGTCAGAAAAACTGCTACTTTGTGGCAATTGTGGTCCCGGCAGCCCGGGATCGGCTGGGGGCTCGTCTACTCCGAGTAGAAGCTCTTGTCCTATAAACTCCGAACTTGTCACTTAAAAAGTGAAATGCGGACGCTTCATTCGATGAGGCTGCAAATTGCACTTCACTAATCACTTCCAGCTGTTTGTGCCGACCTAATTAATCTCCGAAATTGCCTCTTACAGCACGGAGATAAGTTGGAGCGCCAGCCGCTTGCCTGGCACCGTGCACCTAGAAGGCGCTTAAAGAAATGCCGTTTCGTTGGTTTTTCGAAGGCTCTCTAGCAGGGAGTGAAAACTGACAAGTGCAATTGTTGGAATCCGAAGTTCGGACCCTCATAACAGCGAGTCCGTTTGGGAATCGTCTCACTTTTCTCCGGCTCATTTGCCCCTACCTAGGTGTAACATGGAAACATCAAGGAGGGAGAGGGGGAGACTAAATTCGGATTCATCATTAGTTGGGTCACAGGGGAATGAATTTTTAAAGTTATACTGATTCTTAAAAACCTTAAGGGTTTTCCATTTTTGTGGAAGGAAGGATCCACACCTGTGAAATCAGAGGTCCTTAAATTATTTGGAGTTTGGCATTCTTTCCCCTCTAATTCTCTGTCATCAATACTGTCAAAATCCTTGGGTCACAGTCTCTGTCATGACATGGAAGGTCACTTTGGTAACTTTCTCACTCCTTTCTAGCTCATTTGCCCCAACCCAAGTATAACATTGAAACTTCAGTGTGCCAGCATCCACGAAGGTACAAACATAGAACAACTTTTTATTTACATAATAAACTAGAAAGGACTAGCACTGGATCCTATGGAAAGTCTAAAGAGCCCTTCTTTTCTTCTGATGGGCCCCCATTTACCCCAGTCCAGACAGAGTGCTTTACTATTAGACTATTAGCAAAGTAATCAATGCATTAGGCCTAGGGAGGTATCATAGTACAGTGCATGGGAAAGGGAACTAACTCTAGAGTCAAAGGAATTGAATTCAAAACCTGCCTCTGATGCTTATAATTATATGACTTTGGGAAACTCATTTAATGAATTAAATGAATTTAAAGTTTGTGGGTTTCAGTTTCCTTTTCTGTAAAATTATTATGATCAGATGGATTTTAAAGTTTCTTCCACCTCTAGGTTCATTATCCTATCAACCAGGGGAAATAATAAAGCTTATATAAAGGAAGCAGGATAGTTTAGTTTGCCCCTTATTCTCTGTGACCTGGGCTTAAATTTTCTATTCATTATGCAATCTAGCATTTTCTAATGACAGCCTAATTTAGGGTGCTGGTCATGTGAAAGGAGAAAAGAAAGGGAGTGGATGGGAGAGGTGTTGTGGAGGTAGAATTGAAAAGACTGCAACTGACCGGAAAGAGGAAACTGAGTTGGTAATGAATATTGCCCCCCCCACTCAAGGAGTTCAATTTCTAATGGGGGTGCTAGTTGAATTAATAAACAAACATTATTGTATCTTGTATTACAAATTTTAATGAAACTTGAGATTCATAAAACTACTTTGAAATATATTCGTTAACCATTTTACAATAATCTCAAGTTGCTTTCGTTATTTTATTCTTAAAAATCCTAACACATTTTTTATAACAAAATATATAAACAAAGAAAGAATTTTGCTTTCCAGTTTAATAGAATGACAAATGTGTTACAGGAAAAAACAATTTCTAGTAACAATTTTATAGTGAATGAATGTAGCTGAAAAAATGAATATTACATAATAATAATAATGGATGCCCCCAAACTTACCTATTTATATATATATATATATATGTGAAAAGACTTTAAATATTTACTATAAATCATCATATGATAACAAGTTTTAAAATGTATTCTCCAATTAAGTTTCATCAACAGCTCTTGTTAAGTTTACTTTGACTGCATTGAGTGATGCTGTAAAACTGCCTCGGAGACCAGCTATATAAATCTGGGGCCTGGGTACTCTGGTACTGTCTTCTCTCTTTGTCTGTGTACCAGTTGTCTTTAATGGATATACTTGAGTTGAATTTTCTCTTCTCATGTGACTAAGGTTGGTTTGTACTGAGTGGGTGAGTTTCTGACGCAAATTAGCCTAAAATTAAATGAAAAGAATAGGGAAGAATTAACATTTCTTCAAAACTCATCCAATCACTATCATCTACTAATTATAATCAGTCTGATTAATGATCTTTTTTATTTTTTAAAACACTCTGATTCATGATTTTTTTATTTTTTAAAAACAGATTTACTTATTAGCAATAATTCTTGCCACAGAATTCTCTCTAGGACCTCAGATCTTTATAAACACAACACCAACAAAAATGAATATTTAAAAAATAATATCTACTAGAACTGGAATATAAGACTAAATCTGTTTAAATAAATAAAATACTCCTTTTAGAAGCCAGAAAGATAATGCCTCACATGTTAAAATTGTTTTTTTTTAATTTACAAAGTTGCACAGAGTTCAGCCTTTTAATTATTTCATTCACATGCTTTGGAACTCAAATGATATGTCACAGAGACATATGTACCAATAAGGAACTTAACTATCTGTTGAACATCTGCTGAAGCTCCAACTCTGTTAATATGCTATTAGAGAACACCTGATTTTTTAGCTTTATTAATAACTTCATCCTACATTAGGTGGAATGAACAACGAGGGAAACTGCTATTCTTGCCATGATTCTCACCAAAAAAATAAAAAAGTATTCCTGGAATAGAAATGATGAAAACTTTAATGGGAAAATAAACATTTCATTTTAGAATCTGTGACAAAGGATAGGAAGTCAGGGCAGAATCTGACTTTTTTTGGAAAATAACTTTCAAAGAATTAAAAATAAACAAATGAATCAATAAAGAAATAGGGTCTCATGAGCTAAAAGTCTGTAGAGGAAGTCATTCCAGGAGGGATGGAAAACTCAGCAATGAAATTCTAAAGAGAGACAAACACACTAAGGGCGAGCTATCTGCTATGCATAGACTTCATTAACCAACTAGAATTTTTAAAAGGTATGTCAAGAAGATAGACAGGAAGAGCAGGTAATGGAGAATGAGTAGAAAAGCATCACATAGTACTGGAAGAAGATTACCAGAATCACTAAAATTCAGAATGAGTTGAGAATGACAAAGAAAATTAAGAGCACCAAAAAGATCCAATATTGATCTATAGGTATGAAAATAGAGGTTATCTTGGAATAAATATAATGATGACATAGGAAAAGGGAGAGAAGGGAGATGTGCTCAATTACACTTCTGTTTTCTCTTGGAAGAAGTGTGATCTCTGGATAGGAGAGAACACAACCAAAATGATAATAGGGAGTTGAAACCCCAGATAAGTAGGGAGGCAGCATCTAAACCATCTTTGATAAGTTCAAGTCTCCAGGCCCAAATGAACTCAATCTCACAGTACAGTGGAACAAGTAGATGTAATTGCTGAATACTTCAGTGATTTTTGAAAGTTCCTAGAGGTACCGTAGGCCTGAAGAAGGATAGATATTACCCTCTGTTTCAATAAAGGGAGAAAGAAGTCTGCAAATGGGTTCTTGCAAAATTCAAGGATATATTATTAAAGGACAAGTTAGTAAATACCTAGAAAAGAAAGAGATGAGCAGAAAGAGTCAGCACGGTTTCACCTAAAAAGACCAATTTATTCCCCCCACTTCATACAGTATTACTAGGCTAATAGACAGCGGAGCAAAACATCTAACAAAGTTCTTCCAGCAGTAATATAAAGAGAAGAGTTCTAGACTGAATTCAAATTCAACCTCTGTTTCTATGTTCAATTGATAAATTAATCAACCATTCAACATTTATTAAGTTCCTAGTATGTGCCAGGCACCATGCTGAACTCTAGGGACACAATTTCAAAGAAGGATACAATTTCTACTCACAAAGATCTTATATCCTAATGTGGGAGATAATAGTGAAACTATACAATATAAACTACAAAATATAAAATAGTTACCTACAAAGTATATGATATGTAAAGTTAATAAATCAAGTATGTACAAAGTAAAATACAAGGAGTTTGAGAGGAAGGATATTTCCATTTGCAGGAATCAAGGAAGACCATGCAGAAGTTGCTGCTTGACCTATATCTTAAAGATAGAGAGGAATTTTATGAGACACAGGTAAGAAGGTAGGATGGCATAGAGCTGGACAAATGGAATGTCATAAAAACTCTCATCTGTAAAGTGGACATATTAATAATTAATATCGCTTTCAGGGTTTTAAAGATCAAATGAAATAATGCATGTGAAGCCTTCACCTGCTATATACGTTAGTAATGGTGATGGCTAATCTTGTGGAAAAGATGAAGAGATGAAATCTAGGAAATAGGGCATTTAGGAGCATTCGGAACTGATTGTACAGCTGGACTCAAAGTAGTCAATGCTAGACTGGAATAAATTCTTCTGTGAGTGTTCCAGAATCTATGTTTTTCCACATGTTTGACATCCAGCCAATAACTATACCTAAAGATAGCTATTTGAATGGAGAAAGATCCTCTCTCTGATGGGTAGAGTGGATGTTACCTCTCTTTTTTTATTAAAAAGAAAATATAAGCATTTTTAACGCTTTCAGCATAAAAATGCAACTATACAGATTGTCTTTTTCCTTCTGCTATTTGAAAGACATGAAAGAGGAATTTGGAGGGGGCAGAAATCTGTGAGCATGATTGCAGTAGCAGTCTGTGAGGGAGAAATAACAGCTGTGGACAGCTTGTTTGCATTGGGTCTTTGGCAGGAAGCTGCTAACTGCCAATCAATGGAAGCTTAGCAAGCAAGTACCTGCCATGTCTTCAGAAAAGGTATTAATCATAACATTTATACATTCTTTGTTGGGACCCCATAGAAAGGCAACAAGAAAGGAGGTTTCTGACATCTGGTCATTAGAAAATGGAGGAAAAGGGGTAAAATGGCTGGCAGTTAGATCTTGAGACCTCCAAGAGATGACGGCTTCTGTTTCCACTGGGGCTTTGGTAGGAAGCTGCTAGTTGCCAATCAAGGGTAGCAGAGAAAGTGTCATCTTAAAAGAAAAAGCAGGAAGCTTGCTATAAATAAAGAATGCTGTCCTCAGGAGATTCTGTCATTTGCCACACAAGTTTTCCAACTGGAATAATTGAGAGCCTAGGATTTCCTTTGTGGGACAAGGCACTTTGCTGTGACCTGGAAGTGTGTGATGCTTGTATTTCTGCCCATGATAAAAACTATAAATTCACAAAATGCAGGTTTGTCTGTCTCTTAGAAAAGGTCTTGAGAGAATACCTCTATTTTTAGCATTATCAGGGAGAATGAAATTTTTCTTGAAAGAAGGGAAATAATGTTTCAATTAGAAACAATACAGAAAAAAGAATCTGAGGAGGCAGAAAAGAATCTTCGTGTGTGTCAGGAAGCCAAAAGACAGAGAAATGTAAAATAAAGAAGGAAGGGAAGGACCACGAGACATTTGTAGTTATGGAATAAATAGGACATTCCCTGCCCCCATCCCAAATTTTCTTTGCCTTCTCTCATGAGGAAGAGAAAACACTATAGCAAAGGATTTTAGCTGAATCTAGATGGTGGAAGCAAAGCGAAGTGCTATCACCATTTGCCCAGTGGAACCATGCCTTAGCAGCATTGGGCAGAAACAATGCACTCACTGAGGCAGATTGTTGAGATATAACCCACAGGGAGGAGCATAAGGATGCAGTCAGATGCCATCAGTCATGCTACAGTATCAGAAGCAGGAGTTATCCCTCTGTACATGTGCCTCGAACTCACATGTCCCCTATTCATGTGACTTTGCATACGTGTAACCTAGCTACTTATGTTCCTTCTACCTATGGGTCCTTCAACCTATGGGTCATGACCATATGTGTTCTCTAATTTCTCCCTGGGAAGCTAAGATAGGTGTTTAACAAGCCAAAAAAGCATAAGGAAAGGGAAGGTAGCTCCCTCTTTCATTAGAAGTCAGGTTCCCTCAGGACTGAACCCTGCCTGAACCACATACACAAGTCCAGAGTAAAGGGGTCCTTTGTACATTTCTTTAACGTGAAAATGAGTGGGTCCTGTGGCCCAACCCAGCAGTGGTTTTTTAATGTTTTAATAGCAATGAGGGAAGTCACAATCCTCATACCCTGCCCTGGTCAGGCAGCATGGGAAACCTTGGTATTACATGTCTGTAGCATTCCCCAGATTTGCCAGTCTACAACTACCAGCACTGCACTGGGTTGTAGGCATCACATTTTAGGAAGAATAAGATAGAAGGCAGGTAGAGGGTGACAATCAGGATGATGAGGGGACTAATCCTAGGTCAAACAAGGGTAGTTGAAGAAAGTGGGGGAGTTTAGCTTGAAGAAGAGAAGAATTGAGGTCCCTATGGCACCTCCCCCACAATATTGGAAGAGCTACCCAAAAGAAGAAGAACTGGGCTTGTTCTGATTGGTCTCAAAGGGCAGAATGAGAAGTGATAAACAGATGTCACGGAGAGTAGATTTAGGCCTAAAGCCAAGGGAAATTTTTTAGCAATCAGACTCATCAGTAGAATGTGCTGCTTCAGGAGGTAGAGGGCTCCCACTCAGTAGAGATCTTCAGAAGTGACCTGGCTGATCACGTGTCCATGATGTTGTGCAAAGGCTTCCTCTTCAGATCTAGAAGGGACTACAGGACTTCCCTGAGCTCCCTCTCAAGCCTGGTTTCTTAAACTGAAGTAATCCATGGTTAATCATCAGTGGGAAGCTAAAAAGGCCTTTTGACATTAACCTAGTCTAAGGTCTGGGAATGTGAAACAGCCCTGGAGCAGGCCAATTCTCAGATAAAAATTCTGGGTGACTTTTAAATATGGCATTGTCATCTAGTTCTGGGGATAAGAACAGGGTTAGATTGTTATGAAAACAGCCAAGGATTAACAAGAAAGATATCAAATTTTACTTCTTTTTCTTAAAAATCTGGTTCTATAAGTTTTATCATGGAGAAGTGGATAGAGTGATCAACTTGGAGGCAGGAAGGTCTGAGTTCAAATCATGTCTCAGAAATTAGTTGTGTGCCCCTGGCCATGTCACTTAACCTCTTGCAGCATCAGTTTTTAAATATGTAAAATGAAGATAATAACAGCACTAACTCATAAGGTTGTTGTAAGGATCAAAAGAGGAAATTTAAGTAAAGCATTCTGTAAGCACTATATAAATGTAAATCATTGTCATTACTAAATTTAGTGTTATTATTTGTCTAGTTGTTTTGATACAAACTCACATTTTACAAAATGCAAAACAGGAATGAATATAAGTATTTTTTTCTCTCTCATTTCTCTGTCCCTCTTCAATTATTCTCCTTCCCCTTACAACTTAAAGACAGGTAGTTCAGATCACACAAGCATGTCAGTGAGGTACAGGATGCTCAATTTCAGGATGAAATTTTGAGAAGTGAATCTAACCTCTGAAAACTGAATCTACAAATCTAAAAACCATCAAGTAACGAAGACAAACATCACCTAGCAGGGATTTGCTACCAGTCTGTTAGGATTCGTTAGAGTCCGCCATATGCAGAGAACTGTACTAGCCATTCATTAGTAGGGAAAAGGAGATGGAAGGCAAAGAGTTGAGAAGAATGTCAAATATGAAACTCATGGGAAGAATCAGTTCTAAATGAATTTGTAACTGGGAGGAATCGAGAATCAAGAAATCTCTTTTTGAAAACAGAAAAGAAGTTAGAGGTATATGACCAAAAGTTAAGGATCTATCTACAAATCCATCATAACTAAAGAGAAAGCCAGATCCAAGCAACATTTCTTACTGACCATCTCTTCAACAATAGGGTTAGAATTACATTAGCAGTTTAGATAAAAGTCAGAATTTAGGTAAATAGAAATCTCCTCTTGGAGGAGAATATGTAGGAGGAAATATTTAGAAGAGACTATTATGAAGGATATTTATAAGTATCCCCAAAACTTATCAATTGGATAAGAAGTATAAATTTTCCCTGCTTTGGGGTTACCCTTACCTCATCAGTTAATAGTAACATCAAGTTCTAAATGGTATGTAAATAACTACGTGTTTGCTCTCAACTTAAGCAGATAAGCAGACTCCAAGTAAGAGGCTAGGTTGCTTAAAATTTTCCAAGATAAGATGATTTCTAAATAATTAGGGTATCTCCAAAGAAATTACACTCTAATTGGGTCTATAAGACATATATGCATACAATTTTATGAAGAAAATTATTAGTGATATGTACATGTAAACCTTGAGAAGACTTATGGCTAAATTCCTGATTCACAAAACAGGGAGAGGGGATTGCTTTAAATATGACATGACAGAGAGAGAGCTGTGGCATGCTTTAAATACCAGGGCCAGGATTTAGTCTCAGTTCATAGCAGAGTGATAGCTTCATTGTTTTATATGAAAGATAGTACATTTGTATTCTAGTTTGGGGCAAAACGAGAAAGTAACATTGGACTTCTAACTCCAAGGCTATCATATCGGTTTGCTGGAATGGTTTCCTTTAATCCTCCAAAAATTCTAAAAAACAGGATGTAATTTTTGGGATTACTACATTAGAATACTAATTTAGATAACATTGCTACATACCAGTTTTATAGCTTTTCTTCTTAGCTCCCATTCATTCCATTCGTAACCTTTTACAATTGTTGGCTGCATTATGTGTGTATCTGTCTGTGTGCTACTTTCACATCTTGTTATTGGTTTTATATGTTTGTCGATCATTTTGACCTGAAGAAATGGAGAGTTGTCATTCATATATATTTATATGTGTGTGTGTATACACACAATATAAGGCAAAACATATAAATCAAAAATTGAAAATAATAAATACCTGTGAAAAATCTACAGAAATGACATATAAATCAATCACTTTAGATGAAATGGAGAGATACCTGGAAAGGTCCAGTGGAGCCAGTTTATAAAGTACCTTAAAGGTTAGGCCAAGAATTTTAAGTTCTAACAAAATCTGGCATACAGAAGATCTTGGAGACAATAGGTAAATAGGAAGCTACAAGGAATAAAAACTTTCTATCAGGAAGAAAACACCAATAAAACAAGAGCTGTAGTTTCTCTTATATTCATGTAGCTCTTTTATTTCTGCCTTTGGCGTGGGTAGTTAATAGTACCTACCTGAGAATATGGAACCACAGTTTCAAACTGTTGATGAAGTTCCAATAACTGAATTAATTCAGCACTTTTTTTTGCTTTTTCTCCAATCATCTCAATGTATTTATTTGGATTTTCTGCAAAAGCATATGCAGCTTCCTTGGAATTAAAAGTGTAATATCTCTCTTTATGTTTTAAAATTCCAATAGTTGGATTTCCTTAAAAACAAAGACAAGAAAGTAAATTATTAAGCATAAAAATATTAAAAGTATTGTATTGCCTTGAGATGTTGACTCAACAGACTATATTTTTTAATCATGTTTCTTGTACTTTTAATTTTTTAATTTAGAATTTTATAACATTTTTCAAATATCTACTAACCTACTTTAAACTCTAAGAGGTAATATTCTTGGAACAAGTACTTGGAATCTTCATGTTATAAGAGACCCTAGAAGTCACCTAATCCAAGCTTCTATCCCATCTGGTAATCCCTTCAAGAACAACCCTGGACAAGTGGTCTACAAGCCTCTGCTCAAACCTTTACAGCAATACTGAACTGAATACGTATGCTGATGAAAAGTTACTCGTTATACTTAGCCAGCATCATTCTTTTTAGCTACCCTGAGTGAAAATCTGTCATTCTCAACTCCTTACCATACTCATACCCACATTTATTGCCCTTTCTTGTAATTTCAATCTTCACATTTCTCAAAATAGCCTCGTTTCTGCACTCACACACAGACACCGCCTTAGCTCAGGCCATCATCACCTCTCACCTATTTTACTGCAATAGGCATGTAACTGCTACTCCTCCCTCGTCTTTCCCCATTCCATTCCATCCTCCACCCACCCACAAAGTTACTTCTGTAAAACACAAGTCTGACCCTATAATCCCTTTAAATGAACTCCAGTGGCACTTTATTACTTCCAGGATCAATTATAAAGTCCTCTACTTGGCATTCAAACTTCTTACAACCTGGTCTCTTCCTACCTTTTTAAATATTCTTATGCATGACCTCCACCCTATGCTCTATAGTCCAGCCATACTGGCTTTCTGTTCCTCATACACAATGCTCCATCTCCCATTACCATGTCTTTGTATTAACTGTACCCCATGCCTGGAATGCTCTCCTTCATCATATCTATCTCTCAAAATGATAGGGTTTCCTTCCAGATTGGACGTGTTTCACCTCCTCCTGGACAGCAGAGACTGTTCCACTTTTGTCTTCTCTTTCCCAGAACTTCATACCACGCCTAACACTTTGTTGTGGTGTTCAGTTGTCCAGTTGTATCTGCTTCTTCATGACACTGTGGACCAAAGCACGCCAGACCCTTCTGTCCTCCGCTATCTCTTGAAGTCTGTCCAAGTTCATGCTCATTGCTTCCATGACTACCTCTCCATATCATCCTCTACCATCTCCTCCTTTCAGCTTTCAATTTCAATAGTCCCTAAATCCAAGTCTTTTCCAATGAGTCTATCTTCACATTATGTGACCAAAGTATTTAAGCTTCAGCTTTAGTATTTGTCCTTCCAATGCACAGTCAGAATTAATTTCTTTAAATATTGATTTGATCTCTTTGCTGTCTAAGAAACTCTCAAAAGTCTTCTCAAGTACCACAATTTACACGCAACGATTCTGCAGCATTCAGCTTGCCTTGAAGTCTAACTCTCACAGCCATATGTTACTGCTGGAAAAACCATTGTCATTGTTGTCTGTTCTCCATTCTTGAAGATGACCATCAGGAAGGTGATGTCATGACTTGGAAGTGAATTGGATTTAAGTGAGGCAGGGATGTACAAAGTTACCAGCCTCACTGTCTCCTCTGGAACCATTTGAATCCAGCAGCAAGATATAGACCAGGATGCCTGGAGATGGCCCCAGATGTAGTGGGAGACCTCGGCCTTTTTTTTTTTTAAAGCTAAGGTCTTTCCCATGTCTCAGTTTGTCTGAGGCAATGCCCATTCGTGAATAAGGCTAGGCAAGAAGTGAGGGGAAAAAAATGAAGTAAAAAAAAATCAGTCTGGGAGGGGAAGATCCTCAAGAGTTTCTGGCCTAAATAGAAACAATTAGTGACTATATGGACTTTGTCAGCAAGGTGATGTCTCTGCAGCATGACGTCCAGATTTGCCGTAGCCTTCCTTCCAAGGAGCAAGCATTAGTTCACATCTTATAAATTCTGGTTGGTTGATTGGTCTCCACACTGTACATGCAGTACCCTTTTCTAGAAGAAATCCTGTGACCCTCTTTCAGGGGAAACCGTAAATATGAAAAACTGTTAAATTTTCTGTAAGAGATGTCCCTGAAACTCCAAGATGGGAAGAGAGAGGAAGAGAGAGGGAAAGGGGTGGTGGGGTGAGAGAGAGAAAGAGAGAGAGAGAGAGAAAGAGAAAGAGAGAGAGTGAGAAAGAGAGAAAGAGAGAGAGCGAGAAAGAGAGAAAGAGAGAGAGAAAGAGAGAGAGAGAGAGAGAGAGAGACTGACTTTCACTCAGGTGAAATCTTCTAGGATCTTCTAGGACCCTGGATCTTCTTAGGCCCAGGTATAGAAAAGGTTTTACTTGGGTACCTGAGTAATATCTATCTATCTGTATGTTATTCCTTTTTCTCTTTACTATTTATTCTCTGCCTAGATTTCTCTCAATTATCCTCTAGGTATCTTCCTCCCTACTCATAAAACATTAAAAATTTTCTAAATGAAATCTTATGTTATTTTGTTCTCTTGTGGGTCAGTGGACCAAAATACCATCTGTTTTCTTGATAATTGATCAATATTACAAATTATTAAATGATCTAATTATAATAAAATTATCCATTATAAATTCAATACAGCAGATTTTCTAGTTTGTGTAACTATAGCAACTTCTCCTTTCAGTAACAATAATAATAAAGAAAAATACAATATCTGATTATGTGGAGTGGCACAAATATAAAGAATGAACTTAATTCGAGAGCCATCCATGGTAGACAAAGTGGACAGAAATAACAAGACTGAAATACTTTTTGTTCCAGAGGCTTCTTCTCATTAGAAATTTAATAAGCTCTGTGTGTAAAACATTTCTCTTTATTTGCTTATTGCCAGGTTGTGAGAAAGTTCAACCTCAACAAGTTTCAAATACAATTTCCATTAATGTACATGTTCTTTTAAATTCTGAACAATGAGACTTTGGATTCCTTGGAATATGACCTACAAAAAGATCTTTATAAATGAGGCCATAATGGAATGTGCCAGACCTAAAAAAATAGATACCAAAATGTAAATATCGAAGTGAATATGATCCTTTCAAATAATTACTTTGGGAATTCTAATGATGTTCCATTTCCCAAAACTTTTCTGAAATATTTCTTCTACAATGTGACAGTCACATTTCTTTAGAGGCATAGTTCACATAAATGTAGCTAAACTTGAAGAATGGAAGAAGGAGAGGGAACAGGGGGAAAGGAAAGGAAAAGAGGAAGAGGAATGGAAATCTTGCACCAGACTTCTCCCTGATTCTGGAAACATGAGCTGATCCACTATCAATAAAAGTTCTTTTTGCTTTCACCTTTTCTGAGATTTAATCCAGGTCCTCCATAGCATACAGATACCTGTAGTATGTATCTCACATTGCTATTATGAAGTTCAAATGTGATGATATATGTTAAAAGTGTTATATGTAATTATGTTTATTTTCAAGTACATACCCGGAAGGAGCAGTCCATCTGTTACAGCGAACGTGTAACCACAAAATCCCCGGTACTGAATTGGCAATTTGTCAAAATTTGCTGTGGTTTCTGGGAAAAGCCATTCTACTTTCTTAAAATCATTTACATTAACTTTGGTTCCTAAAGAAATACGTAGAAAAAATGTTTTTAATATTGTAAAGACTGCATTTTCCTTGATTACATTGTGCTTTTTCAACTTTAAAATAAAATTGTAGAGATACCAAGATAAGAACATAGAATTCAAAGTCAGAAGACCTGAGATATAGTCCTGCCTCCATCACTACCTGCTATACAGTCAATTAGCCATTCAGAATTTCAGTTTTCTTGTCTATAAAATGATAAGGTTGTATTTAGATGATCTTGAGGTTCCTCTATGTTCTAGAATTCTATGTATAATTTTCTGAGTACCTATTCCAGGGTTAGAGCTATACATACTGCAGTTTACAAAAGGAAATTACTATCTGGTTTATGGGGAGAGAAAAGATTGTCTTGCAGAAGGTAAACATGACACATTCAAAGAATAAGGCATTATCATATATACATACTCACAGAATAAAGTGTTAAAATGAACAATACAAAGAATTAGCAATATAATATGATGCTAATTATATGATACGGACAAAAGCCTAAGAATAATTCCATTTGGTTCTAGAGCATCCTTTTTAGGAAAGATGTGAACAAAGTGGGGAACATCCAGGAAACTCAAGACCATGTGATGCTTGGTAAGGATGGTTAACCTGGAAGAAAGAAGGTTTAGAGGGCAGAATGATAGTCATAAGAGGGGTATTGTTTTTGTTTCAAGGTAACTCAGATATAATTAGGCCCTAAAAGTTTCTTATCTGGGTACTCTTTGACCAGAGATACATTACTAGGCCTATCACCAAGAAGGTCAAAGGAAAAGAAAAAGGTCCTATTTATACATGACTTTTTTACAACAATTTACAGCAACTTTATTTTGTCTTGGTAAATAATGGGAAACAAAAGGGCTCCTCATAAATTGGGGGATGGCTAAAAAAAGTATGATATATGAATTCAGTGGAACACTGCTGTGCCATAGGAAGTGACAGTTTTAGAGTAACCTGGGGAAGACTTGTATGAAATGATGCAGAATGAAGGGAGCAGCAGAAGGACAACCACTTATATAATAACAGCAAAAGACAAACTTTGAAAGACTTAAGAACTCTGATCAATGCAAGGACCAACCATGATTTTACAACACTGGTGATGAAGCACACTTTCCACCCCCTAACAAAAAGGTGATGGATTCAATGTATAGAGTGAGATTACATTTTTGGATATGACTAATGTGGGATTTCCTTAAAAATAAAGATATGGAAGTAAATTATTAAACATAAAATATTAAAGTAATATATTTAAAATGCTCAGTGCTACTGACTCAATACTCTAATTTTTAAAATCATGCTTCTAGTACTTTTAATTTTTTAATTTAGAATTTTATGACAAACATTGTTTTCAAATTTTTATTTTCTTTGACTATACTTATTTGTTATGAGTTTTGTTTTTTTTCCTCTGCCCTTCCCCTCACCCCTAAACCTTGGGGTTGGGGAGAGATGGAAGTGAGAGAAAAATCATGGTTAGTAATTGGAAACAAAATTTTAAGACATACAGGATTTATGTAGGCTTTTGAGCAGTGAGAAGTTGCCGAAAAGGGGAAAGATTCAAGACAATGGGGAGAAAGGAAATAACTGAAAACAGAGGGTCGTGGATGAAGAAAGGTTGAAGGAACAGGCAGGGGTTAATCTTGGAATGTTTGCTCCCCTAGGTTGGGAACTGTGCCTTGTTTGACTTGTATCCCCTGAAGCATCTAACACAGTATCTTTTACAAAGTAGGTATTCAATAAATTGTTGTTGAATGATTAAAGGAGTTCAGTTTTAGACACATTGTATTTGTGGCGATACCCATGAGAAAATTTCATTAAGACAGCAACAAAAATAGATCTGAGATGTCAGTGAGAATTTGGGACCACGACTGTATCTTTGTAATGTTAGTAGAATAGGAAGATCTTCTCTGCCCAAGGTCTGACACATGGAGTCAGTGATCACATGGGGCCTGGGTCACATGGAGCTCAGACTGCAAGGAGCTTGCTGAACAATGTGGGGGGAGGGGGAGAGGGGAGAAGGGAGGGGAAGGAGAGAGAGAGAGAAAGACAGAGAGAGAGACAGAGACAGAGAGAGACAAACAGAGACAGAGAGAGAGGCAGAGAGAGAGAGAGAGGCAGAGAGACAGACACACACACACAGACACAGAGAGAGAGAGAGAGAGAGAGACAGAGACAGAGACAGAGACAGAGAGAGACAGAGAGAGAGAGACAAGAAACACAGAGTAAGAGCAGGCAGAGCAGGGAGAGAAGCAAGCTGTGAGTGGGCACAGGGAGGAATTTGTCTAAGGGAATTTGTTTTTGTGGGGAAGCCTGACAGAAAGAAGGTTTAAGATGTTGGTGCTCCCTGAATTGATGATAAGTACCCTATCAAATTGACTTTGCCTTTGAGGAAGAGAGTTTATTATATTTTGCGAATTTACCCTGGAAATAAGCATGCATATCATAGCAGCTGTTATGGGTATCACATTGGCATTACAATTTTTAAGTATAATCAACAGAAATGTCATAGTTGAAGTCATGGGGAATATGATCTATAATTCTAATGGCAGCTTTGATGAAAGTGAATGCACTTTTTCATCTGTTGCTTTGTCTTTTCTTCTTGAAGAAGACCATGACATCAGGGAGGTGATGCCATGACAAGCAAGTCAATTGGATTACAGTGAAAGAGGACTATGCAAAGTCACCAGCCTCACTTTCTCCTCTGGAGCCATGTCAGTCCAGTGGCAAGATATAGATCAAGATGCCTGGAGATGGCAGTTTACTTATGTTCAAGGGTTCCAGATACTTTACAGTGACTCTCCATAGGGGTATAAAACTTTAAATTGGGAAGTTAAAAAAAATTAACTGCTCAAACCTATTGAATTTCATTTTGCTCATGTGCAAAACAAAAGTAATGACTAAACAAAACACTAGGTGATGGCTAAGGTCCCTTCTGATTCTAAAATTCTTTTATTCTATAAAATTTTATTTTTGGAATCTTTCAGTTTATTTTTTCCAAAAGATCAAGTATATTTATCATGATTACTTCAATGTTTCCTCAACAATTTGTCCACTGAATTATGAGAATCATTTAATATTATAGAAGGAGATTATCAGTTCATATTTTGTATTTTCTAGTAGGTACAACTGCAATATATTAGCTTATGATTACTCTGCCAATGTTATTTTAAATTATTTATAACAATTTCATATTCAGGATAATTTTTATGCAAAAAAGAATTAGTTTCTTTGGGTGAATGAATTTGGCTTCCTTTTATATTTATTTTGTATTTTATTCAAATAGAATATTTCAATATAACTTTGAGGATAAATTGCCAATTTCCATTTTAAACAGAATAACATTAGTACCAATCAATCCATTATGTGAACATTTCCCATAAGTGCATTTCAGCTGTACCCTTTGGCTCTATAGACAGTGTAACTAACAAAATAAAAGTAACTAATGACCCACAGAGACTTTCTCTAAAAGTTAAAAGACATTTAAATACTTAATTTGAATCTAAAATCTAAATTAATAAATAAATTTAATTGAATGCAATTGGTTATATCATAAACCCTCATACCTTTATAATGTAGTTGGATGATAAGTATAATCTCCAAAAACCAGTATTTAACAAGTTTTAATTTTTTAAGAGAAAGAGATGAGTGAAAAAAGAGATTGGCAAGTTAATGCTGAAAATTTTTAAAGAGGAAGAGAAGTGGCAATTATTCATACCCATGCTTTCTTTTATCCGAAACACATCAGTTTTTACTTCCACTTCTCTAAGGAGGTCTTGAATCATTTGATCATTAAAAAGTTCTTCATGAGCTCCTAGGAATGGTCCAAGGTGAGTGGTTAAATTACTCAGAACACTGAGTAACACAGTTTCATCCTGAAAGCTGGACCACAAGCCAGAAAGTGCAATAAATATAGGCTGAGGAGGAGAGGGGGAAAAATTAATCAAGTTTATAATAATATTACAAGTTAATATTATAATAATTACAAGTTAATCATTAAAAATAAAAAACTATCATTTGCAAATGGGCAAATTGTGCTTTTAGATCTATTTTAAGCGCCTTAAAAACTATGCCAATATAATATACACATAATCTGGTCCACACACATGAAAAAGTTATATTTAATCATTTAAATTTAATAAATTTTATTTAAACATATATAATTTTTAAAAGAAATCTTCAATTCATTTACTGAAAAAGGTCAAACAAATTCATAAGGAAAATAAGATTCATGGAAATTTCATTTCAAAGGATAAGAAAAAAGGAAAGCCTTCCTCCTCTCTGCTTTAACATGCATACACCCGTAATCCTGGAAGCTGATAGATATCCTTCTCAAGACTTCTGAATGCACCTGATGCTTTGTCATTCCTCCCAGCTCAGCCGCCCTGCCTTTGTTATTCTAAGCAGAAACACTTGTGGAACCATGTGAATTAGAGACCTCCTTGCTCCTTAGGAGCACTTCTATGATTATCTGTTTATAAGCATTAATGCATGTCTCTCCGAAACTGCCCATTTGGATCTGGGTCTAGAACAGTGACTGTTTCATCTATGTTTCCTAGGAGACCCAGGATCCCTATACTTGAACTAACTCATCTCTGTCAGTGTGGTAGGAGGAGGAAAAAGAGACTTGACTTTAGGACATCAAATTAGGGAGAGAAGTGACAGGTGATGAGAGCTACCCCAATACTGGGCTGATTGGGTCTTTAATATAGCAGCTCTGAAGCACCACTATCTCAGTTCCAATAAGTAGTGTCGTTATATATCACTTTTACATCTTCCTCAAAGACACTGAAAAAAATTTTGAACACATTAAGTTGTCCAAAGACAAAACCTGTTGTCTCTACTAGAAACCCCTCTCCTAGTTTATATCACATTAATCAACACTCTTTGAGCTTAATTCTTCAAATAACTATGTAACACCCAACTATGTTATCATCAAGTGTAGATCATACCATCTACATTTTGCCATCTGGTCCATATGGATTTCATGAGAAATAATCTTTTAAATGCCTCACTGAAATCAAGATATGACATAACCCTGCCAAAAAAGGAACTGAGGTTAACTTGGCCTGACTGAAAGTCATAGAATCTCAGAGATGGAAGAAACCTTAGAAATGATCTAATTTCATGCATCCTTGAACAGGAATCCCTTTATACCAGTGTTTATGGTGGCTGTACCCAAAGGAATGTGCTGAGTTTCCTTAGCAGAGGTTTCCAAGATAACATCAGATCAACTCAGAAGAACTTGTCACTTTGAGACAATGCAGAAAACTCTGTATGGTCTCTTGTTCCCCCATCGAGAAGGGTGAAGGGGAGGGAGAAACTGAATTGAAATTTTAATGGACAAAACTGGTCACTAAATTGGAAAGAGGGCTTCCATCACTTAACCTTGAAAAGGAAGTGACTGTACCAATGGTATATTGATAAATGTTTTAACAACTGGCTCGCTGGGGGGAAAATGTAAGTATGATACATTTTTAAAAGTTAAATCTGTATTATTAATATTTTTCCATCACATTCTTAAGTCTAGACAATTGGCAAAACAGCAAGTCATGCCCCAATTTATAACATTTGCCAAGTTCTGAGGTGTAAATGGTCACATGGAAAATTTAACAATCAGTTCTCTTGCCTTGTAATAGCTCCAGCATGTCCTAGGACTTTGCTCTTTCTCTTCTTTTAGCTTTCTAAGTGACATTAGGTAACCCTGAGACTTCCCATGAAAGATGGAGATAGTGGCCTTATATACCTTGGCAGTGTGGCAAATGTTCCTGTGTGATAGGGTTGAGTAGGTTCTTGGCCAACCATACTGAACCTGGGCCTTGGGGAGTCGAGCTATCTTTTTCACTTTCTCCCGGTCTTAGGTGACTGAACATGATCAATCACAAGACTAACACGTACAGCTTTGGAGGCTGGATTCAACTCTTGTGAGCTCAAGAGCTATATTTTTAAATACTCCCTCTCTATAACCACAACAGTGCTTGGAGGAAAAGATGACCATGGACAGAAGTCATCCCAGGCCTGGATAATGGAAAATATGGACCTGGAGCGAAATGTTTGGACAGCATGAAATGTGAAAGGAGGATTTAGTGGTAATACAAACTGTTTATGCTTTGAAGGTTTTAAGCCTCAACCTTTGGGAAAGTTCCTACGACTGGTTAAGTTTATCCGTCAGTACATGCCTTTGGGCCTTGTAAATGTAAAGCTTTTGTATTGTGTAGAGGAAATTAGTAAGTAGCTATCTCACATCTGGTCTACACTGCACACTGAGTACATTGTACACCTTTCTATTTGCCCTTTTTGGGGAGACATTTTAGACATAAGGCAAACTGAAGCTCTAGGGATTTTTCCTGGGGCTCGAGAGAGCAAGAAAAATAGTTCCTGATCCTTCTTTTATATGGTAAGGCTCCTCCAGGTCTGAACCAGTGTGTGTGAATCAGTCTGGAGCTCAAAAGAGCCCCTTAGGAGAAATGGGGGGGGGTTACTGTTCCCCAACTTCCTGGGCCCAGCAAGGGATTATTATTGTTGTGCTAAAGCTCACTAATAATAAATGAATTCATCGTAGCTTTTTGAGATCACTTTTTTAAATTGTTCACACTTTGTTTAATAATCCTGACCATAAATGAGGAAATTTGTTTTGCTTAACTAGATATATATGTCATAAGGGTTTTGTGTTTCTTTTTTTCCCCCGGAGGTTGGGGGGTGGGATAAGGAGCAGAATTGGAGAATTGATAGACTCAGGGCGTCAAATGACACACAGAGTTTTAGACATGATCAATTTCATTTTTCATTGTTAACAAAGATTCTGTTTTTCCATTTTTAGTGAGGGGAGAGGACGGTAGGCAGGAAAGAGAGAAAACAGATCTTTGCTCACTGAAAAATAAATTTTAGTTTAATTTTAAAAAATGATCCTGGCCAGAATTATGCCTCTCAAATCAAGTACTGGGTATCTCAACTTGTTCTATTAATTCAAAATAATGTAACCTCGGAAGTAATCTAAGCTCTCTATTGCTCTATACGGCACTGCATTTTCATCTTGTATTCATCTCTAAGTAGAAAGCATTCAAAAGATCACTTCATAAACCTGCACAGGAAAATGGTGCAGGTAAGTTGAGGTTGAGATCTGAAAAATGAGATAGTAGGCATGTATATGCACAATGGATCAATATTTTCTATTCTTGGCACATTATAATTCCATAATGCTGAGGAATGCTTTTTCATCAGCATTCAGCTCTGGACTACCTTTGATACTAGCCATTCATCACTACTTAGGCTTAGGCTAGCAGTTCTTATCTAGTAGGTCCCTAGTAGCTAAAGTAAGTACATCTCTCCTCCTTCCTTGTAGGGATTTAAACACTGCAGAACATACAAAAGAAGATAATCTTGTATAATGTGTAACATTTAAAGTGTAAATGAAAAATGAATGAAAAATAAAAAATCAAAACGAATAATTTTGCATATCTTTAGTAATTTAATACTACAAATGTACTTTATTACTTTTCTAAACTTATAATTTCAAAGCAGGATATTGATTAAAATGATAAAAGCTAATATGTGGAATACTTACATAGACTTGTGATGTTGGGACAGCAGTCTTTGCTTGTACAGTCATTTTTAATTGTTCCATTTGTGCTGCTAATTGCTTTATCATCATTTCAACTTCTTGTGCACAAGTAATTATGTCAGACTGCATAGATAACATACTTTGTGTTAGGATTATTATGCTTTGAGTTTAGGAATTATCTGTAGTACAAAATCTCATGAGATATAAAATTTCTTCACCTTGTCCTTATAATGTGTACAGGGAACCCTTGATACACTAATGTAACTTTGCTAGAAAGTGTTAAGGGCTGTTAAAGGGTCCCCCGAATTGAGCTGCCATATTTCCCAGAAACACTGGACCCAGAGCATGCAGGAAGCCATGTATCAAGAATAATGTGTCAAGCCCTGAACTGACATATTTGTTGTTGCATCCCCAGGCTGGACTATGTGTCCTTGGGAGGAAAGACAGGCGCCAGCTAGTCTGTGCCAGGCTGGGATAATGCTTGTGCAGCTAGGGTCCCTTGCAGATAAGCAGACCCTCCTTTCTTCACAATCTTGCAATTCTCAAGGGAAAAGAATGTGGCTTTTGCCATCATCTTGCTCCTCCCTGTGGCAAGTGGTCTTTTCTTTTTTCCCACCTTTGCTGCACAGTTCCCCCTCCCATTTCATACCCCTTCCTGGTATCCCCTCCTCCCTTTGTCCTGCTATTATAAAAATGTAAACTTCTGTAAAGCCTTTGGGTTCCACATGCATATTAATTTCTTTCTGTTTTTTGAGAAGTTTTTTTTTTTGGCAAGGCAATTGGGGTTAAGTGACTTGCCCAGGGTCACACAGCTAGTAAGTGTCAAGTGTCTGAGGCCAGATTTGAATTCAGGTCCTCCTGACTTCAGGGTCAGTGCTCTATCCAATGCAAACCCCCGTGATGGCCTACTTAGAATCATAAAACAAAATTTTCTACATTTAAATCCTGTTTTTTCCCTTCTGAATCATTATTACAAACTGGTGTGTGTTTCTATGGAAATACATTGTACTCTAAGATATCACAAGGTTACACCGAAATAAATTTTAAGATCACATATCTACAGAAAAAACAATATTGTTTTAAAAAATAATGTGTTCCAAAATCAGTTGAAAAAAACAAAAAAAGAATGCTATCTACCTTTAGGGGCGGAGATGAGGATCCAAGCAGATGTTTCACTAATACAATTGACTGGCTTTTTAAAAACTGAAAATATTGTTACTATCCAGTAGTAGTATAGAGAGATGGACACTAAAGTGGGGAACATGGCTTATTCCTAGACATGCTCCTGGCTTGCCATATGGTCTTATGTGGGTCTCAAATTTTCTAGGCTTAATGTTTCTCATCTACTAGGTGAGAGTATCATTTGGTGTTTGTTACCATCAATTTTAACAGCTGAGTTTCTAAGGGAAGATGAATCTGGGGAGTGTGGGGGGGTCCTTGATGCCCATGATTAGGGCTTTGGAAGATCACTAGTAACAGCCCTGATGGAAGAGACAGTCAGAATAATAGGCCTTCATCAAGCTCTCCACAGCTGAGGAGCAGAAAATGATCCATGCTTTCTTGCATTTGCTTTTAAAAGTTTCTGCAGCAATTTGAAAGACTGCAGTTTTAGCAGGGCTTAATCAGCTCCTTAAGACTAAATTAGACCAAGATGGCAGAGTAAAGGCAAGAACTCACCTGAAGTCTCCCAAATTCCCTTCCAAATAACTTTACAATATTGCCTCAAAAACTGAATTCTGGAGTGGCAGAACCAACAAAATGTCAGAGTGAAATTTTCCAGCTTAAGGTAACTTAGGAGGGTCAGCAAGAATAGTCTGTCCCTGGGGTGGTGGTTAGGCCTGGAACAAGTGCAGCACAGCCTCAGCCCCAGTCCTAGTCCTAGCCCCAGCCCTAGCAAGGTAGGACCAGGCATTGAAGGTGGCTGCAACTGCATCAGCAGTTTCAAGATCTCTAAGGCCAGAGATGGTGTCAAACAACTAGTCAGACAGAAATTATAGGGGGCCCTTTGCTTCCACTGGGTGTAGGACTGCTGCACTGCTCATACACAGTTCTAGGTCACAGTCCCAGAACAAAGAGTTGCACTAGTGCACTAGCTCTTGAGGTCACAGGAGAGCAAGGGACTGAATCACAGTTATGGGGCAGAGAATAGTGCTTATGGTTTTTCACAGGTCAGAGTATATGTCAGGAAACCAGTGACCACACCTCTCCTTAGATCATACTACCTTATAAAAACCAAAAAAAACCTTACAGACCTCCAGAGCTAGCTTTGAAAACAGTAGCAAGAAAGATCTGAAGCTTGGGACAGTCCCCAATCCATCCTGGAGCATAGCCTAACTCTCACATAAAAACACTAATTGAAAAAGAAGCAGAAAAAATGAGCAAAATAGAACAAAGGAACAAGACTATAGAAAGTTACTATGGTAACAGGGAAGATCAAGGTACAAACTCAGAAGACACTGAGGTCAAAACAGCTGCATGCAAAGACTCAAAGGAAAATATGAATTGGACACAAGTCCAACAAGAATTCCTAGAAAAAGCTCAAAAGGGATTTTTAAAAATAAAATGAGAGGAAAAGTGGCAAAATTGGGAAAAGAAATGAGTGCTAACAATAAAATTATGAAGAGAGTCAACCACTTGGAAAAAGAGTCATACCAAAAAAAAAATACTGAAGAAAATAACACTTTATAAATAGAAGTGACAAAATGGTAAAGAAAATACAAAAAAACCCTGAAGAGGACTCCTTAAAAAGCAGAATTGGCCAAATAGAAAAAGAGATACAAAAAGCTCACTGCAAAAAAATTCCTTAAAAATTAGAAATAGGCAAATGAAAGCTAACGACTCTATGAGACATCAAGACATTTTTAACAAAATAAAATCAAAAGAATGAAAAAATAGACAAAAAATGTGAACTACCTCAGCTGAAAGACAACTGACCTAGAAAATAGATCAAGAAGAGATAATTTAAGAATTATTGGATTACCTTAAAGCCATGATCAAAAAGAGAGCCAAGACATCATATTTCAAGAAATTATCAAAGAAAAATGCCCTTACATCCTAGAACCAGAGAGTATAACATAAATTGAAAGGAACTACCAATCACTTCCTGAAAGAGATCCCAAAATGAAAAACTCCCAGGAATATTACAGCCAAATTATTAGAGTTTCCAAGGCAAGGAGAAAATATTCCAAGCAGCCAGAAAGAAACAATGTCATTTCATGGAGTCACCAAAAATTGGAAATTGAAGGAATGTCCATCAATTGGGAAATGGCTGAACAAGTTGTGGTATATGAATATAATGAAATACTGCTGTTCCATAAAAAATAATGAGCAGGCAGACTTCCGAAAAACCTAGAAAGACTTAGGTAAACTGAGAGTGAGTGAAGTGAGCAGAATCAGGAGAACATTGTACATGGTAACAATAACATTGTGTGATGACCAACTTTGATAGACTTTATTCTTCTCAGCAATGCGAGGATCTAAGACAATTCCAAAAGACTCATGATAAAAAATGCTATCTACATCCACAGAAAGAATTATGGAGTCTGACTGCAGATTGAAGCAAATGTGTTCGTCCTTCGTTGCTGAAGAAGACCATGCCATCAGAGAAATGACGACATGACTTGCACTTGACTTTGTTTTGAGGGAGGGAGGGCTGTGCAGGTCACCAGCCTCACTTCTCCTCCAGAGCCATCTGAATCCAGTGATAAGATAGTCATCAGGATAACTGGAGGTGACCCAGGATGAGGCAATTGGGGTTAAGTGACTTGCCCAAGGTCACACAGCCAGTGAGTGTCAAGTGTCTGAGGTGAGATTTGAACTCAAGTCCTCCTGACTCCTGCACTGGTGCTCTATCCACTGCACCATCTAGCTGCCCCTAGATTGAAGCAGTCTACTATATTGAAGCATACTATATAAATTTATATATTAAAAATAAATTTTAAAAAATTTAAATAAAAATTTAAAAGTTATATATTAAAAAATTTGTGGAGCCACAGTCAGGATAACACAAGATTTAGCAGTTTTTATATTAAAGGATCAAAGGGCTTGGAATATGATCTTCTGGAAAGCAAAGGAACTAGGATTACAGTCAAGAATAACCTGCTCAGCAAAACTATGTATAATTCTTCAGGGGGAAAAATGGATATTTAATGAAAGAGAAATTTCAAACACTCCTGATGAAAAAACCAGAGCTGAATAGAAAATTTGACTTTAACTGCAAGACTCAAGAAAAGCATAAAAAGACCAACATGAAAGAGAAATCATAAGGAATTCAATAAGGTTAAACTGCTTATATTCCTACATGGGAAGATGGTACTTATTACTCCAAAGAATTTTATCATTATGAAGGAAGTTAAGAGTATACATAGACATGGTATGAGTGTGAGTTGACTACGATGGGATGATTTTAAAAAATTAAATAAAGGGGTGAGAAAGAGGGATACACTAGAAAAAAGGAGAAGGGAGAAGTAGAATGGGAAAATTATCTCACACAAAAGAGGTGCAAAAGGAAGAACTTTTACAGTGGAGGGGAAGATGGGTGGTGGCAGGCAATGCTTGAATCTTACTCTCCTCATAATTAGCTCAAAGAGGGAATAACATAAACACTCAGTTGGGGGAAATGAAACATACCTTATTCTACAAGGAAGCAGAAGGGGAAGGGAATAAAAGAAATGGGGAGGGGAGAGTTACTGATGGAAGAGAGGGCAGATTAAGGGAGGCAGTGATCAGAAGGAAAAGAGAGTTTTGAGGACGGACAGGATAGAGAGAAATACACAGGATTCAAAACTATGAATGTGAATGGGATGAGGTCACCCATAAAATAGCAGAATGGATTAAAAAACTAGAATTCAACAATAGGTTGTTTACAAGAAATACACTTGAAATAGAGATATACACAGAGTAAAAATAAGGGGCTGGAACAGAATCTATCATCCTTCAGCTGAAGTAAATGTAGCAAGAGAAGTAATCATGATCTCTGAGAAAGCAAAAGCAAAAATAGATGTAATTAAAAGAAATAAGCAGGGAAACTACATTATATCAAAAGAGACCATAGACAATGAAGTAATATCAATACTAAACATACATGCAACAAATGATATAGCACCCAAATTCTTAAAGAAAAATTAAATGAATTGTAGGAAGAAATATGTAGTAAAACTATATTAGAGGGGGACCCTAACTTTCCCCTCTCAGAACTAGATAAATCTAGCCAAAGAATAAGAAAGTAGTTAAGGATATAAATAGAATTTTAGAAAAGTTAGATATGATAGCCCTCTGGAGAGAACTGAATGGGAATAGAAAGGGGTATACCTTTTTTTTCTGCTGTATATAGTACCTTCACAAAAACTGACATGTATTAGGGCATAAAAACCTCACAACCAAATGAAGAAAAGCAGAAATATTAAATGTACCCTTTTCAGACCATAATACAACAAAAATTACACTCAATAAGGGACCATGGAAACATAAAATTAATTGGAAACTAAATAATCTAATCCTAAAGAATGAGTGAGTCAAAGAACAAATTATAGAAACAATAAATAATTTCATTAAAGAGAATGACAATTACATAACATACCAAAATTTACAGGATTTAGTCAAAGCAGTGCTTATGTGAAAATTTATATCTCTAAATGCTTAAATCAATAAAATACAGAAAGAGCAGATCAATGAACTGGTATGCAACTAAAAAAAAACAGAAAAAGAAACAAATTAAAAATACCAATTAAATACCAAATTGGCAATCCTGAAAATCAAAGGAGAAAGTAATAAAAAGTGAAAGAAAACCATTGAACTGATAACTAAGACTCGGAGCTTGTTTTTTTTTAACAAAAAGAAACCCAATAAAATAGATAATTCATTGGTTAATTTTATTTAAAAAGAAAGAAAACTAGTGTTGAAAATGAAAAGGGTGAATTTACCACCAAAGAAGATGAAATTAAAGCAATTATTAAGAGCAAAGTTATTTTACCCAATTATATGTCAATAAATCTACAATCTAAGTGAAATGGATGAATATTTACAAAAATATAAATTGCCCAGACTAACAGAAAAGGAAACAACTCCATCTTAGACAAAGAAATTGAACAAGCCATAAATGGCTTATGAACATAAATGTTCATAATTGAACAAGCCTAAGAAAAAAATTCCCAGGACCAGATGGGTTCACAAGTGAAATCCACTAAACAATTAAAGAATAATTAATTCTAATACTATATAAACCATTTTTTTTAAAAGAATAAATTAGGAGGCTGGGACTAAAGCTTGCTGAGGAAAGAGAAGTCCACTTGAGTTGCTAGGATCAAGGACTCAAGAAAATGGGTTCGAGATATAAGAATGAGGAAGTGTTGCTTTAAGAGTTGCTGTAACAATTTGGAAGAGAAATTTTTAGCAGAGCTTACGTTTATAATAGCAGATGTTTCTAATCAAGTCTCCAAATGACGCTTCTGGGCCCTAATAATTAGGTGCAGGTGATAAGAATTAAAAGGTAAATACTAAATAAAGGTATAACAATAATGAGTAATAAATGAGAGGCGTAGTCTAAATGGTCTTTAAGATCCCCTCCTGAAATACGTGTCTACTCAGGGGAAAGTCTGTGAAAAAGTTAAAGGAAGTTACATTCTCAAACTCTTATGGCTACAGTATATATCTTGCTGACTCAAACATAAGATGACTAAGATAATATTATTATTCAGAAAGGAAAATTTTTTTAAATGAAAAAGTTTTAAAAATTAAAAAGTTGAGTTATCATTTAATGTCAAATAATATTATTTACAGCAACAATTTAAAAATTCTTATTCACGAATGTCACCTGAATTCCTATTCTCTCTTTCTTTTGCTGCTTCAAATCTTTTCTCCTTCCTCCCATCCTTTCTTACATAATGCATCAGTACCAACCTGGTGACAATAATCACTTCCTGCTTACCTCATAAGATTGAGAGGATTAAGTGATTAGAGACAACAAAGAGCTTTCAACATGCATACTTCAAATATGTGGCTTTTCCTGTGTGGATTACTAGTCTGGTTACCCTTGACTGGTCATCGACAGTATTAAGCAAGCCTCGTTGCATTCCAAGGATCAATGTAATGAGTGCACTGGTATGCAATGGAATCCACAAATATTAACGTTCAGATAAGTCATAGCATCTCCAAGGAATCCCTCCTCCATTAGATTTTGCATAGAATATTCAATTCATCTCAGTAAAACAATTTACTAAGCAAAGCACTGAGCTATGGTGTAGGTTGCACAAGGGCTGAGGTTTGAGAGAAGATAAGGATTCTGAGATATGGAGATTACATTTTAGCCTATAAGAACTCATGGAAGAAAGCTTTTACATTAAGAGAACAATTGTGTGTCCAGTTAGAACACAGAATTCACAAAAACAAGCTACATAATGAAAGGTTAGAAAGGTAGCTTTTGGGAAGATTATTTTTGACAGCTACTTGAAGGATAGATAAGGAAAGAAAAATCCTCAAAATCATGGGCAGAAATCTGGAGGCTACTGTAGTTCAAATTAGAATTGATAAGTCCCTAGACCAAGGTACTGGTCATAGATGTGAGATGGGGAGAGAAAAGGATAAATGGGAAGGTAACTGTAGAATTTATTGACAAAATTTGGCAATTGGTTGAATGTTAGAAGTAAGAAAGAAGAGTCATTAACTAGGGAATGACTAAATAAATTAGGCCATATAAATATAAGAATATTATTGTGCTGTAAAAAATGACAAAAGGAACGTTTAAGGACTTACCTGTATGAACACATGCAGTTAAGTGGGCAGAAATAGGGAAAGAGAATCATTTATACAAAGACTATAATACTGCAAAGAAAAACAACTTTCAAAAACTTAAGAATTCTAATTAATGCAATAATCATCCACAACTGCAGAGGATTGAGAATAAAATACCCTTCACATCTCTTGACAGGGAGGCAATGGATCACAGATGCACAATGAGAAATTCATTTTCAACATGGTCAATGACAGATTTGTTTTACCTGACAATTTCTATGATAATTGGTCTTAAGGGTTATTTTTTTTTGGAGGGGGAGGAGAGATACTGATAAAAGGAGAAATAAGAATGGTAAGAACATCTACAAAACATCATAGGACAGAAAATTTATAGAGAAACACAGACAAATCAGACAACTTCGCAACATGTTGAATTTGTTACATAGTTTAAAAAACCAAGTTGCATGTAATGGAGATTCATGATTTTACAAGTAATGAGACCTTTCCACACTTTGCATATGGAAATGCTTATATTTGGTGGTATGGGACTATTGCCATCTGTCATACTCGAGCCGGGGACAGCTATATGGCACAGTGAATAGAGGACCTGGTCTGAAGTCAGGAAGATTCATCTTCATGAGTTCAAACCTGGCCTCAGACACTTAGTAGCTATGTGACCCTGGGCAAGCCACTTAACCCTGTTTGCTTCAGTTCCTCATCCTGAACCGCAGAAAGAAATGGCAAATCCCTCTAGTATCTCTGCCAAGAAAACCCCAAATGAAGTCATGCAGAATTGGACAAGACTGAAAAATGACTGAACAGTTGAATGGGAACAGATTCAATGAAGACTCCTCAGGGGTATGAGACTCCTCCCTAGAGTAGAAGAGACCTTAGGCCCAGGTTTTGATTCCTCCAGGGTCAGGTGATTTCCATATTAGGCTATACAGTGCATTAGGATCAATGATTAACTATGGTTCACTAACTCCTCAATATCTAATTTGCATATGACCTCGCAGTCTGCAGTCCTCACTCTGGTCCACTTGATTTGCATAAGTTCTCAATGCCCAATTTGCATAAGTCATCAATGCTTTATTTGCATATGATGACGTATATTTTTGCGGACTTTGTAATGGTGGAGGAGCAGGAAATTTGAACCAGGTTTCAAAAGGGATTGGTTAGATTTCGTGCCTAGAATGGAAGACCCTGCTTCTCAGCCAATGAGAATAATGGTCAGTGGTGGGAGGGGGACTTCCGCGTTAGGGTCTATATAAATTGCCATTCTGCTTCCGTAAGGTTCCTCCCCACTCCAGCTTTACTGGTGAAGGGGCCACCCGTTTCTTACGAGAACCCAATAAAGGAGATTTTTCTGTTTTTACTTGGAGACGCCTCTGAGCAGTCAATTTGAGTAAGGGGGGGCGGGGCATGCTATCCCACACAACAGTCAAGCCCAGAATAACAAAAAAAGATTTATTGAAAAAAGGAAGAAGGGTAGAGTCCAAGATAAACCTAGGCAACTAGGCATGCTCTCAACAGTCGTGAAATTTGAAGGAGGGAAAGATTGGTTAGGGCAATGTAATGAGTTCCTTTTTGAAAGTGCTGGTTTTGAGATGCTGATGGGAGGTCTAGAAAAAGTTGTCCAACATAAAAGGCATTCTTAATGAAAGGGATAAAGGTTTTCAATGAGCATACATCTCCTAGTTTTATGCCTTTCTTGACATTGTTGATAGAAGGATTACGGAATAGTTATCTGTATGGTTGTATCCATCAAGGAATGTTTAATCTTATTAAGTGTGAAAGACACTTTGTCAAAGGAGAGCACACACCTCTACATTTTAGTAAACTAAAATGGCCTTTTAGTCTACTGAGGCAGTGATGTTAAGCTCAAACAAAAACAGATTCCTGACAACTGCATATGACTAAGAAAGTCATAAATTAACATATTGTATTTTTATTCTGTTAAATATTTCCCAATTATATTTTAATCTAGATAGGGTGAGTCTGACACCTCTGTACTAAGGCAAATAATTTTTTAAAAACTGAACATAGTAGGATAAGTAAATGCTTTAAAAAAAAACCCAAGCATTTATTAAATGTGTACTATGTGCTAAGCACTTTACAATTATTTTCTCAATTGATCCTTATAATAACTATGAAGGGTAGGTGCTATTATTGACCCCATTTTACAGCTGAGGAAAGTGAGGCAAACAGAGGTTAAGACTTAAGCAGGATCATACAACCAAAATGTGTCTGAAGTCAGATTCAAACTCAGATTTTCCTGACTTCAGGTCCAACCTTCCATCCACTGTACCAGGTTCATGTGAAGCTAGAATCTGCTGTTGAGAATTATCTGTAAAGTCTTCCCATTCCCTTTTAAGTCATTACCTCAGTTATCTTTTGGGGTGAATAATGTCAAAAAGCCAATGAAAACTCTAATCAGGAAATCAATTAACCTTTCCCCTAGTATGGGCTGAACCATTACTAAGACAGAAAATGCCCAAACTAAAATCAGAATCAGAGTACTAGAGTTCTGAAAGCAGATGAGGTAACATAATTATGTTTTGAATATGTTGAGCTTGAGATTCTGGTGGGGCATCCAGGTGTGAGAAATTATTCTTTCTCTCTTGTATTTGATAACTAATTATTGTATCAGGACCAAAGTTTTTCCCCTTTTCTAATTCCTCATCCAAAAATCAAACAGCGTGGGAAATCTTAAGCAGAGTTTTATGCAGTCCAAGATCTAATCAAAGAGTAAAAGAAACTCTAAATTTGAGATAATAAGTGCATTCCTGTTCATTGTGCTTGCTCAGACAGGTCTGGAAAGTATTGATTTTGTCAGACAGGTGATATGGAAATTGATAAGTCTCTTTGACCAAGATTTGGGTGATCCAAGTCACTACCCCAGGACCTTCACTGTAATATAGCCCATCCTCTCATTTTAATATTTATTTTCTCATTAACTGTTAACCAATCAGAACTAATTGGTCACCTCAGGAACACCTACTCTTAGAAAGGCATATATCTCCATGAAGAAGAGTCTCTGGTCTAAGAGACACAGCCAACTGACCATTTTTTTATTAAAATACTAGCATTATTATATTACATATAATATTATATTATACTATACACTAGCATATATTATATATAAAATGGTTAAATTACCCAGAAATTATAACTCTTGAACTGTTTTAAATGTCACAGAGGAAAAAAGATTTCCAGCAAGTAGAAAAAATTCCAAGTGACAATGGTAAACACTTTTGAAATACGACATCTGAGATCATTTAGTAGTTCAAACTACCTGAACAGTATCTACTTCATAACATACCCAATAAGTAGCCATCCATACTTAGCTTAAAAACCTTGAGCACATTATAAAATACTTAAATGGAAAAAAAATCTTTACAACAAATTTCTTTGAAAAATGTCTCTGACAAAATATATATGGAAATGATTCAAACATATAAGAACAAGAGCTAATTCCCAGTGGTCAAAAAATATGAACAAGTGGTTTTCAAAAGAAGAAATCCAAGCTATCATAAGAAAACATGCTCTACATCACTAATAATTGAAATAATAAGAATAAGAAGAAGAATAATAAGAAATGCAAATGAAAACAACTCTGACATTCTACCTCACACTCCTCAGCTTAGCAGAAATATTAAAACAAAAAAAGACAGAAAGAAAATGACCAATGTTAGAGAGGCTGGCTGTGGGGAAACAAGCACATTAATGTTGGTGGAACTGTGAATTGGTCTTGCTCTTTGTAACTATGCTCCAAAAGTCACTAAACTGTGCATAACTACAAAACAGGCATACGAGGCATTTTCTTAAATCTGTGAAAGTAGCAACTGTCAAGAAAAAAGAAAAGAAAAGAAGAAAAAAGAAAAGAAAAGGAAAAAAAATAAAATGAGGTTAGTTTGTTATAATCAGTTCTTTTTGGTGGGGGCTAAGATAGGAATTTCATCAGTACTAGATATGGGAGAAAGGGGACACCTTCCAGCATGGAAACTGCTTGCACAGATGCAGATAAGCCATTTAAAATAAGAGCTGCCTGGGGCACTGAGAGGCTAAATGATCCATCCATTATTACATAGTTCCAGAATGATGAGTCATAGCTATTATAAAGAAGTCTTCTAGATTGAACCTGATCTAGGTGAGCCTCAACTGCAGTTTTAAACAGGTTATGCATATATAACCATCTAAAGTCCTGGGTTTTTATTGGGGGCTTTTTTGCTTGTTTTTTTTAAATTTTGTCTACTATGAATTTCTAGGTACTTCAAATTCTATTAGTCTTATATGCTGTAGTTTTCTCTATGGCACTGTTCTCCAAATTCTTTTGATTCAATAAAAATTTTTACGTGTGTACTCCAATATGGTACGTACTTTTTTCATAAATTATATACATATATATGTACATATGTGTATGTGTGTATGTGTGTGTGTGTATATATATGTATATATACATATATATATATATATATATATCCTACTATACCTGTAGTGTTCAACAGTTTCAAATGTCATAGGTCAAGAAGGATGAAGATTGAGAAAACCCATTAGGTCTGGCAACTGGAAGATCACTGGTGACTTGGAAGAGAGCAATTTCAATTGAATGAGGAGATAAGTAGATGGTGTGAACCTGGGAGAATGAAAGCATGGTGGGATGGTGCCCTCTATGCTTAGGGGGGAAAAGTAACTTAATTACAGTTTATTCATGCCAGATTATCGTGTATTCACTCTTTTCCACTAAACAGTAAAATTTTATGTGAGAAGCATACTTCACATACACTGTCCTGGAGCACAGGTGTTTGGGGGAAGGAAGGGTAGGGAGGAGAGGTGGAAATTTGGCTGCAAAGCTGCAGGGTCTTAGGTGGTATCATGCCTGCTTTGAGAGGCCCATTCCCAGTGCATCCACCAAAAGTAAAAGGTAGGAAGGGACAAAGCAGAGGAGTGTAGAAGGGACAAAGCAGAGGAGTGTAGAAGGGAGTGGTAGAGTTGTGTTGGAGACCAGCTCATCAATGGATATAGGGAAAGGAAGGTGGGATTAAATGCATATTCTCACCTCCTGACTAGCCAAGCCACAGTTCCCTTGATGTTTTACAATGGCCTCTACTTTGAATTCCAAGATTCATAAACACAGTTCAGTTTTCTCCTTTTAGTTTCAGTCACAAGTCCTTTTTAAAATTAGATTTTCAAGGCTTTAGGCATACATGTACAAGTACTTGTTACATACTTTCCATTCTTGGTCAACAACCTGTCATTCCTATATTCTAAACTATGGCCTGAATCCCATTCTCAGAAAACATTTAACCAGTTGTTCACTTCTCAAATCTGCCTTTCTCTCCTGAAGATCTTGACTTCTTTTGGCTACAATGGATCCACATCATTATTTCTTCAAGTACAATCAGTTGTTTGTTTTTTAAACTCTTACCTCCACAAAAGATGAATCTCAAATCTGTTACTTAGCTCCAAGAATTCAGTGGTCTTACTGTTCTCTGTAAAAGAGAACTTGCACTCTCTAGCCTCCTGGCATGGGTTAAGATTTCCTTCTGCCTCTTCAAATCCTTTTAATTATTTATTTTCATATTAAAACCCTTTTTTCATTTTAAAGAAATAAATCATTTCATTTTCCATGATAACCTGAACAGTATAGATGCAGTTTTTGAGCTCCTGAGGATAGATAACAATTACTTGACCATAGCATTAAGACAAATATTGTACATCTTATGCAAGTCACTGCAAAATTCTGCCTGTTCTAAACACTCTTTTTGGTAGCAAAGACTTCATTTCTTTGGCATTCTTGAAAGTGGCTCTTGTGACCATCTGTTTAGAGATCCCCTATGTCAGAACTGTACACCTGCAGGGCCCATGGGCATGCATGCTGAAAGCAGCCATCAGTGCCCCACAGACTGTACACAGGCTACGCAGTCCTGCCCTATGACAAGGTCTCAAGTCCAGAGCTGTCAATTTCCTCACCTCCTTATGACATTTCCACCTAAACATTCCTTCTCTTTCTCCTCTCTGAGTCCTTTCTCCTTCTCCCCGTGAGTCTTCCTCCATCCCCCCTTCCCTTATAAAATTTCAAATTTTCGAAGTCTTGAAATCTCCTTCACCATTTCTTTTCCTTCTTATTCAGTTCAAGTCCTCCTGTTCACCTAACCTGGACATGGAATGTTAGAGATACATTTTCTCAATTAGGAAAACTTCTAGTTTATCTAAACATTTCCTTGAGGTCTCTATTAGACTTGGGGAGTTATTACTCTCTTCTGGGTTTGTTATTTCAAGTTTCTCTCAGTTCAAGGTATTTTTTCACTGTCTGACATCTTTAGTTTACTCACATCTTCATACCCACAGAACCAGGGCTTGTGGGAAAAATACTCTGAGACCTAGTAAAGTGGGAACATTAATGCCATTTAGAAGTTAACTTTACAACTTTATCTATGAGGTTGTTGTGCCCTGAACACATGATGAAGGTTTATAAAGAAGTCGTGCAAGGCTGATGTATACGTATATGTATGTGTATGTGTATATGTATGTGTGTGTATATAGTTGTTTGTGTATATGTATGTATTATATAAACTACTTTGTATTCCTGTTTAGTAATCACCAGAGATCTATCATCTCTAATGTTTCTAAAGTTCTCCGCAGTTCTTTAATGTCTTCCTTGTTTATGTTTTTGTTTGATTTGTCTAAGTTTGAAAGGAGTGACACTGAGGTTCACCCACTGTTAGAGTCTTGTTGTCTATTTCCCCCTTCAGTTTGATTACCTTTCCTTGAAGTGTTTAGGCGCTATGATGTTTGGTGCATATATCGAAATACTTCCAGAAACAGCATGTTTATGATATTGGATTCTGCTTTCTAATCCATCATGCTATCCAATCCCATTAATTAGGGAATTCATCTCATTCATATTCGCAGTTATGATGACTAATTGTATGTTTCCTTTTAGTCTGTCCTCTCATACTTTTTCCTCTCTTAACCTCCTCCCTCCTCTTTACAAAGAAGGTGGTAAAAGAGATGCTTGCCAAACATCTTCCATTTATAAATCATTAAATCTGTTTCCATTCTATTGCACCTTTTCTTTGCCCTGCCCATAATCACAAGCTTTTTAGTCTTTCTTTTATTTTAATACTCCTGCATTTTCCTCCCTGCGAAGTTAAAACTTGTTTTGCTTATCACTGTTTCTTCACCTATCTTGTTTTCTCTCTCTTCAGTTCCCCCTCCCTTCTTCCTGTCCCTGCCTATTTCTATGTATTCTAGTTCAATGTATTCCTATGCCACACTTTGTGAGGGAGGGGGTGTGCGTGTGTGTGCGTGTGTGTGTGTGTGTGTATACCCTTCCTTTTTATGGTTCAGATGAAAGTGAGATTTATCTGATGTTTGTTCAGCAGATGCCTCCACCCCTTTCTCAATATTTGTGTACTCTTCACCTCATGTAACCTCTTACAAAAGACTGAGTCACCTCCCCTTCAATCTCCCTTCCTCTCTAGAATAGTCTCCTATCCTTCCCAAATCCTTCTTATCCTAAGGCCAACAAAACAGAACAAAATTACCTCCAGACCTCTTGCCTGTCTTATTTAACTTTTTCTATGATTCTTGAAGACATTAGCATTCTAAGGAGAATGTTTGTTTTACTATTAGCATACAAACAGTTCATCATCAAATAGTCCCTTCTAACTGATCAGATATGCATACTTTTCTGTTTCTCTTGTTTCTTGATTCCATTTCAAAGTATCTCCTCAGTTTTGACCTTTCCATCAGAAATGCTTGGAAATCCTCTATTTTATTAAAAATTCACTTCCCCCTGTAGGATTAAGCTCAGTATTTTCTGGATAAGCTATATTCTTTGTTGCAAACCTTTATATTTTGCCTTCAGAATATCATATTCCAAGCTCTCCTCTCCTGTAAACTTATAGCTGGAAAGCTTTGCATAATTCTGACTGTGGCGCCTTACTATAATTGAAATACTTTTAATTTTACTTGAAAGCTTTTGATTTTGGCTATGATATTCATGGGAACTTCATTTTGGGAACTTCATTTTGGAATTTCAGGAAATGACTATTAGATTCTTTTTATTTTTACTTTGCGTTCTGATTTTAAGAGATATGGGCAATTTTCATTTATAATTTCTTGTAATATGAAATTCAACTTTTTTCTAGGTCATGATTTTCAGGTAGTCTGATAATGCTTAGCACTTATCTTTCTTCTGACCTTTTTCCAGGTCAGTTGGCTTTTCAAGTTTATACCTAAATTTTTTGGGTTTCTTTTAACCTTTTAATTTTAACTTTTTTGGGGTTCTCATGGAGTCATTATTTTCTGTGTACCCCATTCTATTTTTCAGAGAGCTTAAATCTTAGTTCAGATTTACCACTGTTTGTTCTAAGGTATTAAGTCTCCTTCCATTTCCTTCCTTAGTTATTCATCTTATTTTGTTTCTTCTAGGTGTCTTTCTAGTCCTGTGGCCAGGACCTTCTTTCCCTTGAGGTCTCTATTAGACTTGTTGTGGAGTTATTGCTCTTTTCGAGACTTGCTATTTCAAGCTTCTCTCAGGTCAAGGTATTTTTTCACTGTCTGATATCTTTAGTTTACTCGTATCTTTATATCTGCTGTCTATTTATCTGCAAACCTTGTCAGTTTCCATACTGAAGGTTAGTGTTTATGTTAAAGCCTACCCTCATCCTGCTAGCTAGTATGTGGATAGACCTTATTCGATCCTGAGTTTGGTGGCTAAGATAGGCACCACCTTCTGCACAAATAATCTGAGCCTGTCTGTTGTTGAGGTTCAAGACTGTGCTGTCTGGATACTGGGTTAGACATGGACTGACTAGACACAGGTCTGGCCCTCTCTCCTGCTATGGCTGGAGTCCCACAGATTGTCCCACACTGGGCTATTCTAGCCCTCTCTCCTGTGGTGAAACATGGATGTTTCACAATTTGCCTTCTACCTACCCTACTTAGCCTAGCTTGTCTACATCCTGTGCCTCTGCAATAATCTAGAAGTCATTTTTTTGGCAGGGGCAGAAGGGGTCAGAGGGGGGTGGTCCTGGACTGGATAAAGGAGTTTGTAGCTGATTCTCTCTGGTTTTCTTCACTGTTCCTTCTACTGCCAGTAAGAGCTTTACAGTGGTGTACGTGGGGGATCTGGGCTCTTGTTGCTCCAAATCCACTACTCTCTTCCCATAATTCCTCCTTATGTAGAGTTTTTAAAAATAATGAACTTCATAAGTACGAGATAAGGAAACTGTCATTAGAGAGACCAAGAAAAGATCCAGGAGGTGAAATGGATGGCAAGTGCAATAGGAACTGATTGATAAAGGAGCCAAAAAAACAAAACAAAACAAAAACAATATAATTTTAGGCTACATTAAGAGAGACACAGTATTTGACACTAAGGAGGTGATAGCCCCATCCGGCTGCATTCTGCCTTGTTTAGACAACATCTGGACTGTTTTGACCCATTCTGGGAAGTATATTTAAAACAACAAATAAAGAAAATAATCACCACCTAACCTCTCTCTGGGTATTAGTTTCCTCTTCTATAAAATGAGGCAGCTAGACTAGATAGTCTTTATAGCTTCTTTCAGCTCTATCCAATGAGCTTCTGAGTATCCACAGGAAGGAATCAGATACTAAAAGCCCTTAAAATCATGTCAAATACTCAAGATGAAGGATGAGATATATTTTTTGAAACATGGCCAATGTGGAAATTTGTTTTGTTTGGCCATACATATTTGTTACAACAGTTTTGTTTTTCTTTTTCCCCAGTGGGGGAAGAAGAAAGGTAAGAAGGAGAAAATGTATTGAATAATTAAATATATAATAATATGCACTGAAAATCTGAATTGAGAATAGTTAAAAGAAATAAAATGAAAAGAAGGCATGGAAAAAGATCATACCAAATAAAGATCAATGGAAGTAATTGGGATGTTAGACTGGAATTTAAGAAAATAAAAAGACAGAAAGGACACAAGAGAGCTCTTCAAGTATTTGAAACTGTCACATGAAAGAACAATTAAACTCATTTTGTCTGGTTCCAGATGATGGAACTAAGAGCAAGAGAGAGAATGACAGAGGCGTTTTTAGTCTAGATACAATGAAAAATGTCCTAGCAATTAGAGCTATCCAAACAAAGAATGTGCACCTTCCAGAGGTTCCCATCCCCCTCCCTATAGGTATCCAAGGGAAGGCTTTGTTGGGAGTGGCTTAAGGAGGATGTTTGCTCACACACAGGTTAAACTACATAAGAGTGTAGAGAGTCTAGAGTTCTGCAATTCCACACTTCACTATGCTAGAGACAGTTTCAAACTAGTGAGTCATGGGGCTGATCTGGGTATGTGTGTGTCTGTGTCTGTGTGTGTGTCTGATCTGGTGTGTGTGTGTGTGTGTGTGTGTGTGTGTGCATATTTATATTGATGTCGCATTCTATGGCCACATCAAAGCACTTTCCTGACAATAACTGTGACATCAGCAGTATAAATACAAGCACCACTTTTAGGGGTAAAGAAACTGAGTTTCACGGAGATAAAAGAACTTATCTGAGGTAGCTGTACATACTAGTAAACAGGGGAGCTACGAGTGTCCAAGTCCAGAGGCTCTTTCCACTCTACGCAGAACGGCTGTGAAATGCTAGCTCATCTGGAAAAAAATGTGTTCAGTTCATTCAACTACAGCTTGATCAATAAATCTGCAATCCCAGGGTGCAGAATGAGACATATTTTTTTGGACATGACCAATGCAGAAACTTCTTTTGTTTGACCACACATATTTGTTAGAAGATTTTTTAATTTCTTTTCTTTCTTTTTTCCCTCTCACCCCTTTATGGCAGGGAAAGAATATGGACTTTTGTTAATTACATTTTTTTTAATCAAATCTTTAAATCTGTAGCCCAATAAACCATACCTTAGGTTTAATTTCTTATGTCAGTAGATTATCAACTCATTTGTGAAAGCCCAGGCTTTGGGGAAGACTTAGAATGATAAGACAAATTCTAAATTAGATTTCCAGCCTCTTAGTTAAAATGCCTAGACCTATGAATAAGTTTCTAAAACATCAAAGGGAACACATTTTATCAGTCTTTCTCACATTTGCCATGATCACAGGGACTGATACATTTTTGAAGAGTCTACAGGTATACAGATTCAGTTCAGTAGGTGATACCTTCATTAAGTACTAATCACAACTTATCTATTTATTTTTGGTCCACAGAAACACAGCATAACTATTGTAAACGCCCCCTTAAAAATCAATGTTTTATGACCAGCTAAGTAGCATAGTAGATAAGAGCTCCTGTCAGTAGGATCTGAGTTCAAATATGGTCTCAGACACTTAGTAACTGTGTGACCCTGGGCAAGTCACTTAACCTGATGGATTGCCTCTCCATTTCCACCCCCAACCCCACCAAGTCCCCACCCCTCCCCACGCCCTGCTGCTTAAACTATACTGTTAACTTTGAGAATGCCAGAAATTGTAACAACTCACCAAAATTATATTAAGGAAAACTTCATATTGTCTCAAATTAAACAAGGCTTCTTTTATCTTTAAGGGTTCAAGCTCTTTCATTCTGAGTGGGTTGAGTGTTGCTTTCTCCAAAATTGCTGTGTACCGGTAGGCCTGTTCCTGGGAAGTCTGAAGTTGTGTATCAATATGTTGGGTGGTGGCTGGAATAGCTTCATTCAGAATAGCTGGCACTGTTAAAAAAATAATGATTAAGGAGAGGAGAAAAAAAGGAAAGCTCAGTTCCTTTATGACCATTAAGTCACATCTATTTTTTCAAACAAATTATGGAGCACCTGAAAAAAAATGATCTCATTGGAAACTAAATAATCTAATCCTAAAGAAGGAATGGGTTAAAGAAGAAATCATAGAAACAATCAACAACTTCATTCAAGAGAATGACAATAATGAGACAACCTACCAAATCTTATGGGATACTGCAAAAATAGTTCTTAGGGGAAGTTTTATATCTTTGAATGCCTACATAAATGAAATAGAGAAAGAGGAGATCAATGACTTGGGCATGCAGCTGAAAAAGCTAGAAAAGAACAAATTGAAAATCCCCAAGAAAATACCAAATTAGAAATACTGAAAACCAAAGGAGAGATTAATAAAATTGAAATTAAGAAAACTATTGAATTAATAAATAAAACCAATAGTTGGTTTTATGAAAAAACTAATAAAATTGATAAACCTTTGGTCAATTTGATTAAAAAAAGAAGAAAATCAAATTACTAATATTAAAAATGAAAGGGGTGAACTCACCTCCAATGAGGAGGAAATTAAAACAATAATTAGAAATTATTTTGCCCAACTTTATTCCCCCAAATTCGATAATCTAAACGAGATGGATGAATATTTTAAAAAACACAAATTGCCCAGATTAACAAAAGAGGAAGTTGAATACTTAAACAACCTCATCTCAGGAAAAGAAATTGAACAAGCCATCAATGAACTCCCTAGGAAAAAATCTCCAGGGCCAGATGGATTCACAAGTGAATTCTATCAAACATTTAAAGAAATTAGTTCCAATACTATATAGACTATTTTTGAAAATTGGGGAAGAAGGAGTCCTCCCAAATTCTTTCTATGATACAAATATGGTTTTGATACCTAAACCAGGAAGACACAAAATAAAGAAAGAAAATTATAGACCAATTTCTCTAATGAATACAGATGCAAAAATTTTAAACAAGGTTTTAGCCAAACGAATACAGCATCTTATCAAGGGAATAATACATTATGATCAGGTAGGATTCATAACAGGAATGCAAGGCTTGTTCAATATTAGGAAAACTATTAGCATTATTGATCATATCAACAACAAAACTAACAAAAACCAATGATTATCTCAATAGATGCAGAAAAAGCCTTTGACAAAATACAACACCCATTCCTATTAAAAACACTGGAGAACATAGGAATAAAGGGAACTTTCCATAAAATAATAAGCAATATCTACCTAAAACCTTCAACAAGCATTATATGCAATGGGGATAAGCTAGATGCATTTCCAATAAGATCAGGGGTGAAACAAGGATGCCCATTATCACCACTATTATTCCATATGGTACTAGAAATGTTATTGTAGCAATTAGAAAAGATGAAGAAATTGAAGGAATAAAAATAGCCAAAGAAGAAACTAAGTTATCACTCTTTGCAGATGATATGATGATATACTTAGAGAATCCCAGAGATTCAAGCAAAACACTACTTGAAATAATACACAACTTTGGTAAAGTTGCAGGTTACAAAGTAAACCCACACAAATCTTCTGCATTCCTATATATTAACAACAACGTCCAAGAGCAAGGGATAGAAAGAGAAATCCCATTAAAGCTAGGGTAGACACTATAAAATACTTAGGAGTTTACCTGTCAAAACAAACCCGGGGATTATATGAACACAATTACAAGGCACTTTTTGCACAAATAAAGTTAGATTTAAGTAAGTGGAAAAACATCAGTTGTTCATGGGTAGGCTGAGCTAATATAATAAAAATGACAATTCTACCTAAAGTAACTTACTTATTTAGTGCCATACCAATTAAACTATCAGGTAATTATTTTCTAGAGCTGGATAAAATAATATCAAAATTCATTTGGAAAGACAAAAGGTCCAAAATATCAAAGGGACTAATGAAAAGAAATGCTTGGGAAGGTGGCGTTGCACTACCAGACCTCAAATTACACTATAAAGCAGCAATTATCAAAATCACTCAGTATTGACTAAGAAACAGAAGGGTAGACAAGTGGAATAGACTTCGCACCCAAGACACAGTAGGCAAGGAATATAGCAACCTCCTATTTGATAAGCCCAAAGACCCCAGCTTCTGGGATAAGAACTCACTGTTTGACAAAAATTGCTGGGAAAACTAGTTCAGTGTGGCAGAAATTAGGCATAGACCCATGCCTGACACCGTACACAAGAATAAAGTCCAAATGGAGACATGATTTAGGTATAAAGATTGATACCATGAATAAACTGGAGGAGCAAGGAATAGTGTATTTATCAGATTTATGGAGAAGGGAAAAATTTTTTTCTAAAAAAGAGATAGAAAGCATTATGAAATGCAAGATGGATAATTTTGATTACAATAAACTGAAAAGTTTTTGCACAACCAAACCCAATGCAACCAAGATTCAGAGGGATGTAGTAAATTGGGAAAGAATTTTTATGGCTAAGCTTGAGGATAAAGGCCTCATTTCTAGAGTATATAGAGAACTGACTCAAATGTATAACCATACAAGTCATTCCCCAATTGATAAATGGTCAAAAGATATGAACAGGCAATTCTCAGAGGAAGAAATTAAAGATATCTATAATTATATGAAAAAATGCTCTAAATTGCTGTTGATTAGAGAGATGCAAATCAAAACAACTCTGAGGTACTACATCACCCCTATAAGATTGGCAAACAAGACAAAACAAGAAAATGATAAATGCTGGAGAGGATGTGAGAGTTGGAACATTAATTCATTGTTGGTGGAGCTGTGAGCTCATCCAACCATTCTGGAGAACGGTTTGGAACAATGCCCAAAGGGCTACAAAAATGTGCATACCCTTTGACCCAGCAATATCGCTACTAGGACCATATCCCCAAGAGATCATAAAAATGGGAAAGGGTCCCACACATACAAAAATAGCAGCACTCTTCGTAGTTGCCAAAAACTGGAAATCAAGGGGATGCTCATCAATTGAGGAATGGCTGAATAAATTTTGGTATATGATATAATGGAGTACTATTGCGCCATAAGAAATGATGAACAAGAAGAATTTAGGGAGGCCCAGAAGGCCTTATATGAACTGATGCCAAGTGAAAGGAGCAGAACCAGGAGAACTTTGTGCACAGCAACGACCACAGTGTGCAAGAGTTTTTTCTGGTAGACTTGGAACTTCGTAATAACACAAGAACTTATTAAAAAAAAAAATCCCAATGGTGGTTTTCTAAGGCAAAATGCCTTCCACACTCAGAGAAAGAAATATGGAAGTCATTCGCAGAATGTAGCAGATCATGTTTGTGTATGTGTGTGTTTTAGTGTATTTATGTTTTGATTTGTTATATGATTTCTTCCATTTATTTTAGTTCGACTACATAGCATGACTATAGTGAAAACATACTCAGAAAGTATATCTAGAACCTATACGGAACTGTATGCTGTCGTGGGGAGGGAGGGGGTAGTGGGGGTAGGTGTGGGGGGGATAAAATCTTAATTTTAAGGTAGTGATTGTCAAACATTAAAAAAAATAATAATTTAATTTAATTTAATTTAAAAAAAAATGATCTCACAGGTCCTACTACAAACAAAACTAATGGTCAAAATAATAACCAAAAAGAGAAAACCACAAAAGGTCCTGCCCTGATTGGTAGTCACCTTAACTCTCCCACTACATTTAAGCCTAGTCCCACATCTGTTTCACTTCTCTCCTCAACAATCTTCACACAATCAACCTTCCTGCTGAGTACATACCTTTTGCTCCTTCCTTCTCTCCTCCAGCTTTCTAATTTGAGATACACAAAACAACTCTGTAATCGTCCCCTGGAAAAGATGGATTGATCTACTCCCCCATGGTTTTTACTCACTATTCCTGTAGCTTCCAAACCAAAAAAAAGACTGTCTGGCCACCATTTCCTGCATGTATTGTCTTCTCCATTAGAATGTAAGTGTATAGAATGTGAGAATGTAAAGGCAGGTAGGTGGTATAGTAGAGAGTGTGCTAGGCTTGGAATCAGGAAGTTCAAATTCAGACGCAATTACTAGTTATATGACCCTGGGCAAATTATTCAACCTTGTCTGCCTCAGGTTCCTTATCTGCAAAATAGGAATGATAATAATAGCATCTACCTCCCAGGGTTGCTGTGGGGATCAAAAGAAAATTTTGTAAAGCCCTTAGCAGTGCCAAGTACATATTAGGTGCTCAGTAAATGTTTACTACATAGTAAGCATTTAATAAATGTTTGTTTTCTTCCTTGCTTTTGTATTTTTATTTCCAGGCTTTAACACAGTGCTTAGGTTATAGTAAATGCTTCATAAATGTTTTTTTTTTGTCCCTTCATTCATGCCTGATCCAGTTACAATCACACCAAGTTAATTTGGTGGCTTTAGAAGTATAGTTCCAAATTGTTTTCCACAACAGCTGGAGAAATTCACAACTCCAGCAGTAGTACATTAGGGTACCTTTGTGTGAACATATATGCCTTCACAAACCATCCATCTTCCTTATTTTGTCATCTTTGCCAATCTACTTATGTGGAGTAGGATGTCAAAGTCATTTTATTTTGCAATTCTCTCATTACTAGAGATTTGGAGCATTTTTATATGATGTCAATAGATTGCATTTCTTCTTTTGAGAACAACCTATTTAAATAGTTTGACCATTAACCTATGGAGGATAATACATATTCTTATACATTTGAATCATTTCCCTAAATATCTTGGATATGAGACTTTTATTAGAGAAACTTGCTATAAGATGTTTCCCAATTAACTGTTCCCCTTCTCATTTTTAACTGCATTGGTTTTGTTTGTGCAATAGCTTTTATGAAATCAAAATTTTCCATGTTATTTCCTATGATCCACTTTTGTTCAGCCAAGAGATATTCTCCTATCCATGACTACAAAAGGCATTTCTTTATTTGCTTCTCTCCTTTGTTTATGATGTGACCTTTTTTATATTCAGGTCACGTGTTCATTTCAAGTATGTTACAGTATAAGGTGCCACTCTAAAGCTAACTTCTGCCAAAGTGCTTCTTAACTCTCCTAGTCCTTAACCCAGTGGGGTCATTTGGATTATTGACAATCAATCTCCTTTACATATATATTGTCAGTTTGCTCACTGGGAAATTTTTAACTCAATCAACATGCATTCAGTAATTACCTACTACATTCCAGGCAATATACGCTATACTGTACCCACTCTGCATCTCTATTTCTCTATGCCACCAATGCCCATTACAAAATTGTGTAAAATAAGCTTGAGAGAACATTCTAGAGAAGGAATCTAGCTTGTATGTAAATTTAGCATTTTAAAAAGAAATTGGATCAATAATTGAGTCAGTAGGCATTAGAACACTAAAATAGTATATCTATAAAAAATGGCTAATTTACATTAGCGAAGTAGGTTCTTTAAACGTCAGGTTCCTGGAGGATATCTACCAGACACTTCATGGTTCCAGATAAAAGGAACTTTTACTATCCTAGGCATCCCATCATTTTAGCAACTGTACGAGATAAACTTTAATACTGTTTACAACAATTTGCATAAGTATCATATTTACATAAATACATAAATCTTGATAGCTTTATAGAATTAATTTAACCTACGATCATCAATGCCTTCTCCTCCCTTTCCACAGTCTTTGTTGAATAACCGAATTCCAGTGACAATCATGGTGAGTTCTTTCAGCTGGCGCTCTTTGTCCTTCTTGGAAAGGGATAGAAAAGTACCAAGTTCAGATTGAGGAAAAACACTCTGTAGAGCGGCTGAGGAAAGAAAAAAAATACACAAAAATTCATGTGGGAAAAAGAAGTGGGAAAAATGTAGATTTAAGATACACTCCAAATACAATAATTTTTTTCCAGCTAAAAGGTGTTGAAACAGCCATATAGTATAAATAATAGTAGAATAATATAATTTCCACACAGTCCATGGCTCATTAGATAATATTTATCATGTAAGAGGTATGAATTGGACTATTGGCACTTTTAAAAAATCAATGGCAATAAATATCAATATTGAAGGGACTGGGGAAAGACAGGTACACTGATGAAATATTGGTAGAGATATGAAGTAGCCTAACCATTCGGGAAAGCAACTTGAAGTAATATGGAAAACATGATGTAAACATCTGTATCCTCTGACACAAAGATCTCACTACAAGACACAAATCGCAAGGAAGTCAAAAATAGAAAGGTCTCACACACACTAAAAGTTTTATAGTAACACTTCTTGTAGCAAAGAACATCTGGAGTCAGCAGATACTTATTGCACATAAATATAATGGAACATTATCGGATCGTGAGAAATGGTTAATAGGAAGGATACTGAGAAACAGAGGAAGACTTATAAGACTGAAATACAAAGAGAAACAAATAGAATGAGAAGAACAACACACACAAGAGCTACAACAATGTAAATGGAAACAACAAAGTCAGAATTATATAATTAGAAATGATCAAATTTGATCTTAAAGGACAAACGAGAAAATACACCTCCATCCTCTCTTTGCACAGGCGGGTGACTCAGGGAGGTGGAAGGCTGTATATATCGGCAGACTCAGATGATTCGTTAATTTGGCGCATGCGTGCATGCATACGTGTGTGTGTGTGCATGTGTGTGTGTGTGTGTGTAAACAAAGGTGATAAAAAAATAAAAGATGTAATTTAAAAAACAATCATTGCCACACCTTCCTCCTCACAGGACAAAGATAGTAGACTACAGCAGAATATGGCACACATTTTCAAACATAGCCAATAAATTGATTTTTTTTTTCATCTATCTACTTATTTGTTAAATATTTAGAATAACAATGTTTGTAGAAACTGAGTAGATGCTCCTTGACTGGAAAATGACTAAATAAATTGTGGTTACTAACAGTGATGATGAAACTAACAATGATAAACATATGTAGCGCTTACTATGTAACAAGCACTTATAAGTAGTACCTCATTTAATCCTCACAACCAATCTGAGAGGAAGACATTCTTTTTATCATCATTTTATAGTTGAGGAAATTAAGGCAAAGAGAGATTAAGTGACTTGCCCAAGGTCTCATAGCTAGTAAGTGTCTGAAGCAAGATTAAACTCAGGCTTCCTGATTCGAGGTCAAGTCATCTATCCACTCCTCCATTTAGTTCATTATTAATAAAATGGAATATTACTGTGCTATAGGAAACAATGAATTTGAAGTATACAGAGAAGCATAGGGAGAAATGAATTGATACAGAGAAACAGGAAGAACCAGGAAAATATATACAATGTAAATAATAAAAAAACTCAAAACTGAAAGCTAAAGAAAATGAGGAAATTACCTTCCTCATAAGAGTATAAAACAATGCATATTCAGTCAGACTTAGTTGATGTGGCTAATTTTACTGAATTTCATTTTTTCCTCTTTCTTTTTTATTCTTTGTTAAAAAGGATGTGTGGGTGATAGAGGAACAACATATTTTTTTTCTACATGAAAATTGTTATATTTTATTTTTTTCCACTTACTTGTAAAAACAGTTTTCAACTTCTGTTTTTTAAAATTTTGAATTCCAAATTTTCTCCCTCTGCCTTCTGTTTCCCCTCCATGAGAAGGCAAGCAATTTGATATAAATTATACATGTGTAATCATGCAAAACACATTTCTATATCAGTCATGTTACAAAAGAAAACACAGACCAAAACAAAACAAGGAAAATAAAGAAAAAAAAGTATACTACAATTTGTATTCAGACTCCATCAGTTCAAGGGATAGCATTTTTCATTCTGAGTCTTTCAGAATTGTCCTGGATCGTCATATAGCATCATAAAGCTAGGCTATTTACAGCTGATCATCACATAGTATTGCTGTTACTATGTGCAATGTTTTCCTGAATTCAAATCCTGCTTCAGATACTTACTAGTAAGTGCCCCTGGACAAGTGACTTAGCCTCAGTTTCCCTCCTCAGTAAAATGGTGATTAATAATAACACCTATCTCACAGATTGTGAAGATCACAAAGGCAACATAAAGGGCTCTGCAAACCTTAAAATGCTACATCAATACTGACTATTATTATTAGTATTATTGCATAGGACAGCCCTTCAAATATATGTGAAGACCAAAATCATGCCTCCCATCCCCGGTTTTCATTTTCTCTGGTTTAAACATTCTTAACTCCTTAAACCAGTCCTCTGATTGCATAGCTCTGAGTCTCCTCACTTTTCTCTTCTGGATGCACTTTAGTTTGTCAATATTCCTCCTAAAACAAGATGTCTAGAATAAAGTATATCAGATGTAGTCTGCCTAGTACAATGGGAGAACGATCACCATTCTTCTTCTATACACTAATTATTCTTCTACCAACAGCACCTGGAACTACTTTCCCTGCTTTGGCTGCCACATTGAACCCCTGTCTCCTAATGAGCTTTCTATACACTAAAATTCCTAGTTGTTTTTAACATGGACTGTCTTATTATTGAGCCACATCTTTCCCAAACTGTACAATGAACACTTGATTTTTAAAACTTAATTTCAGAATTCTACATGTATACCTGTTAAATTTTATCTAAATTTATTTGGCCTGTCATTTTAATTTTTGAGGGTTTTTTTGGAGGGGGGAGGAAAGTCAATTTTGTAATCTAACATATCCACTATCCTTTGCAGATTTTTGCCATCTGCAAATCTGAAAAACATACCAATTAGTCTGCATCCAGGACAATGAATTAGGATCAAGCACAGAGCACAGAAACACACAGACCAGGTCGATTTTGATCCACCAATTGCCACTATTTAGATCCAATCATGCAACCATTCAGAGTTCACTTGTCTATTATGTCAATAAGCTTATGACTTTCTTATTCATAAGAATTTCATAAAAAACTCTGTCAACTACATTATTGAGATCCAGGCATACTACATTCCACTGATGTGCCACTCTTGTAAATAAACTCATCACAAAAAAAGAAATGAAGTTAATCTCTCATGTTTTGTTCTTAATGAAACCGTACTGGATTGTGGGAATCACTGCTTGCTTTCCTGGGTGTTTTCACATCATCTGTTGGAAAAATCTGCTAAAAACATTCTTTCTAGGAATCAACATTAAGCTTATTGGCTTATAACTTGAAGAACTCACATTCCTTCTACTTCTGAAAATCAAAACAGCATTTGCTTTTATTCTCCATGATTCCTCAAAGATTTCCTATATGTTAGCTCAACAAAAAGGGTGTTGAGGAAGTCATACAAAGAGTGAGAATAGAGTACAACAAGTCTTTAAATAGTAAGAATAGTATGTAACTTCCAGAGAGAATATATGTCATTAGACATAATTTACTATGGTACAAGAATTTGTAAAAATAAAAAAATGGAAACAAAGTAGATGCCCATTGACTGGAAAATGGCTAAACAACTTATGGTACATGAATGTAATGGAATATTATTATACTGTAAGACACAATGAATATGAAGACTACAGAGGAGCACGAGAAGAATGAACTGATGAAAAGAAGGAGGCAGAACCAGGAAAATATACACAGTGTCTTAAACAATGTAAATAACAACACCAAAAAAGACAAAGGTGAATGAATGCTATAATTGTAATGATCAAGGGAAAAAAATGTATTTGAGGAAATTATCACATGGCTGACATCTTTCAGTTTTCTCAGATAAAATTCATCCATGCCCACTAACATGAATTCATTTAAAGCAGGAGGTTCTCTTTGACTAACTTCTCATTTATTTTGGCTTTAATTTCCCTCTTGATTTTAATTCTATCATGTCCAGTCTGATTATCATCCTTCTTGATAAAGAAGATTTTATATAAACAAGGTATTTATTTTATTTTCATTTGTAAGTATTCACGTCATCCACCTCAAGCAATAAGTCATTGTTTTTCTTGCCCTCAATATACCTCCCTCCCTTTATAGCTGTTCTTGTTCTTAGCATTTTGCAAGTTTAACCTTCCTTATATTGTGCTTTTTTAAATCTTCATCCTCAGCTAGGTGCTCTCATTTCCATCTTTTACTACATGTTCTTTTAAAAATAAAAATCTAGCAGAGTAAGCTTTCCCCACAGATATATTCATTTTTCATCTTTTTTCTCATCAGAATCCCTGGTGGTTGCTAAACAAGTCGTTATTCAGACCTTCCTGTTCCTCTTCAGTTGAACTCAAGTCTAAATGAGCTCAGAGATTCAGGCCATGGAATCACAGTTATCTTTTCTCTGAACTTTCTGAAATCCTATATTCTAAAGTTTAGAGTTCACATCCATCAAAGTCTGCCTTTGTCTTCCCCACTGATCAAGCATTCTAATATAACTTGGCCACTTTCTTCCAAGGATCCATTCATTTTCTTGTTGGAGGTTCAAAATCACATCCAGAATTTGACTAATTTCCCTAGTTGTTTCTTATTTCTCTTTTTAAAAAATGAATGTTTGTAATTCATGAAGCTTATCAGATGTTCTACTTTTAGCAGAAAGAGTTTTATAGTAGTTCAAATCAGGAAATCATCATCTGCTTCCCCTAGTTGACCAGGCATGGCCATGATCCACATTTCAGTCATGAATCCCATTCTACTTAATCTCATATGAGAATTATTGGAATAGGAATTCCATATAGCATAGTCCACAGACTACATCTTATGCGTCATATATGATATTTTTTTAATCTCCATACCATATAAGACATCCAAAGCCCTCTATAACCGAGCAATATTTTCTCTCTAGTCTTCCAACCTCATATTACCTTCATACATATACTTTATATTCAGAAAAACTAGGTTACTGTCATCCATATAAAATCTGATTTCCTACTTCTATGTGCTTGCTAATACTACTTCTTATGCCTTGATGTGTATCCTTTTCCTTCTTTACTTTTTCACCCACATCAGCCCAACTAAAATACTTTTTCCAGAAAGCCTTTCTTGATCTCCCTTATCATTTAATAAGCTTTTCTACCTTAGAGATCAACAGCATTTTGTTTTGCAGCTCTTTATTGTACTTGTTATATAATAATAATTATTATTATATATTATAGAATATATTGTTATATTATAATTATATATTTTATATTATTATATATAATATATTATCATAGTTATATGTATGTGTTTTATTTCCCTATTAGGCTAATAAACTACATTCTGGCAGAAACTAATTTTATCTAACCTTGTATCTTTACTAATTCCTAACAGAGTGCTTTTTTGTAGGTAGTGAAGAAATGCTTAATTGAAATGTATGATTAAGCTAAGCACAGAAAGGCTCAACCTGATCATCAGGTTGGCACTAGGTGATTAATATCTTTATTTTTAGCCATGGTCATCTATAAAATGAACAAAAATAGCAAACAATTCTCATCCCTGTATAATCTCCTCCTTTAGTAATAGTGACAGAACAGCATAAATGGAAGCATAAGTTAATGAAAATGACAGACAAACTTAAGATCATACAAATATAACTTATTCCTTTGGTACTCTTAATGCACAATAATTTTCCCATGACCAATGAGTTATATACCACATACCACTATACTAGTATACACTAGTTATACTACTTCAAAAAGTGAACCATATCAATACTGATACAAGCTACAAATGAAGCCACAGTGTATAAAATGATAACAGTTAATTGAAAAAAAGTTTCCTCTTTGAGAGGAAAATAAAAGATTTAATGAAGCTGGTTTCTGGGATAAACAAAAGCAAAAAGAGTTAATAATACAGTTAATATGTTTAACAAATGACAAATAGGCTACCATAAAGAGAATTATATCTTATTGCTAATATTCACTCAAAAATTTGAGTAATTATATGAATAAAAGAACTTTTTCTGGATCCTATCAGCTCACTCAACATATTCCCTGATGTTTGGTGAAATGAATGCAAGAATTAGGATTGTAAAAACAAACCAACCAACAAAACTTGCCGCAAAATCTGACTTGGGTTTAAGAGATGAAAGAGGCCAAAAGCTTGTAAACCACTCAGAAGTCTTATGTCCACACTTCATTTCACATCCCTTAAATTGACAAAAATGATGAAAGACTGAAAAATCTAGTGTTGGATAGACTGTGGTAAAACAGGCACTCCTAAAATATTGTTGAAAAGGCTATGAATAGGCTCGATCATTATGGAAAACAATTTGAAACTATGCTAGAAAAGTGAGTAAACTGATTATATTTTTGGCCCAGCAATCTCACTACTGAGCATGTATCTCCAAGAAGTTCAATGACAAGACAAAACAAACAAAAAAAGGTTACATTCATACCAAGATTCAACACAATACTTTTTTTTAGTAGTAGCAAAAAACTAGAAACAAAGAGGGTACTCATCAGTTAGAGAATGGCTAATTAAATTCCAGTTAACTAGGTGGTATAGTGGATAGAGCACCAGGGCTGGAGTCAGGAGCACCTGAGCTAAATCTTGTTTCAGATACTTGCTAGCTGTGTAACTCTGAGCAAGTCACTTAACCCTGTTTGCCTCAGTTTCCTCATCTGTAAAATGTGCTGGAGATGTTTCTGTTGAGTTGTTGCAGTAGTGTCCACCTCTTTTGTGACCCCATTTGGGCTTTTCTTCTCAGAGATACTAGACTGATTTGTCATTACCTTCTCCAACTCATTTCAGACGAGGAAACTAAGGCAAAGAGTATTAAATGACTTGCTCAAGATCACATAGCTAGTAAGTGTCTGGGAGCAGATTTGGCCACAGGAAGATGAGTCTTCCAGACTCCATTCCAGCACTCCATCCACTGTGCCACCTAGCTGCCCAGATATGAATGTAATGGTATATTATTACTCTTTAAGAAATGATGAACAGAAAGACTTCAGAAAAAAAACATGAGAAAACATGGATGAACTAATCCAAACAAAGCAGAACCAGGAAAATAATATATGCAATAGCTACAATAATGAAAATGAAACAACACTAAAAGACAGCAGAATTCAAATTAAGTGAAATAACCAATCTTGTTTCCAAAGTATGGATGTTCAGGAAGGAAATAGGAGACTATTGGTATGACATGCATGCACTGTCAGAAGAAATGGCTTAGGGGTTTTTCTGTTAGAAGAGAGGGGTCTAAAAAATAAAGCGTTATTTAAAAAAAAGCACCAAGATGTCAATACCACATTTAAAATATTACAGAGAGAATGATGGAAGACTACTGAGATCAATGAGCACTATCAATGCAGAAAACAATAAAAGGCAGTTGAGGAGAAATGAGCCTCCAGAGTGACAGGACTGAAATCCATCTAAGCTAGGTAATCTTGAGAACATTTTTGTAGAAGGAGACAGAACAAGAGGGCAACAAATAGATGTGCAGTGGACTATACCCACAGGTATTTTTATGGTGATATATTGTCTTTTCTGGTGATAATGCAACCTCTACACTTAGATTCTATGATCTCAGTACCTGATGCACTTTGGGAAGAAGTATTAAAGGCAAGGAAAAAAGATAAAATCAGAAAAAGTAGTTGTACCTGACTGAAAAGATACAGAAAAAATTTGGGCTTTAGGTAGAACTGTAAAAATTTTTACAGTTACTTAGGTATTAATTCTCAAGATATCTCTAAGAGACGATTCCAAAAGGATGGAAAAAAGATGGTGCTTTAAAAGAATTAGATCAAAACTGCCTTGAAGACTCCTCCTATCACCAAGGTATCCCTTGAAATCACATAGGACACTATGACAGATATGGTTGTGGAGATAATTGTTCAATGATCCAGTGCATATTTATATCACATTATATCTATGTTCATCAGCTGACACAATGGAAGAAGTCCTGTATGAGAGCTGAACAAATTCATTCCCTATTGATGGCAAATTTCTCCAAAAGGGACTTTATTGCATCATGTCTTGGAACAATAATAAGGCATCCTCAGCAAAAAAAAAAAAAAAAAGTTACGTAAATTACCCAGACTAGAAAAACAAAGTTGATTCATAAAAAACAAAAACTGACAAAACACCTTTCTTATATTGCTCAGATCATGGCATAAAGCTAGAAAATAATCCATAGAGTTGATCCACCAATGTATGTGTATATGATAGAAAAATGCTGTGGAAAGACAAGGAGTTAGGCCCAGAATTAATTAGAATTAGTTGACTGGGAAGGACCACCTATGAAAAAGTATGAAGTTCTTTCAAATGATTCTGAATAATTCATTTCCATGAAGACCTTTCTCCTTAACTTCAATATTCCCTCAGTGAAACTATACGATTGTGAATCTTGGAATTAAAACCTTAGTCACCTAAAAGAACAATGGAAAGATGCATGGCAAACATAAACAAGCTGCCACATTATCAATGACGACTTGCATTGATGACTTGCTAGAAGTGGAGTAAAAGATATTATTTGAAGGCTTATATGATCAGAAAGTGAGGTTGCCTGGTCATGTAATAGTAATGACATGACAGGCGGATAACCCAAACCGTACAATGAAATATTAAAAGAATATTTACATTAAGATGTTAAGAGAATGAAAGGAAAGCCTTTCAACATATGGAGTAGAACCTCTATGGATAATTCATAGGAAAACATGAACAAGAATCATCTAAGATAGAAAAGCATGGAAGAGTTTCAATTTGTCATCAAGGAGAGAATACTCTGTATCAAAGTGAGTACTTTTGATGAAACCATGGAACCAGTGAAATAGCAAAGCAAAGTTTAGTCCATATATTATAATTTTAACTAAATGAAAGGGGGGAAAGGGACACATTTCTGGGCAATATAATATTCAGGATACTACTGTTTTCCTCACCCCCTTCAGGATACAAGACAACTCTTGTCCATCCACATTACCTTAATCTACTTAGTACCTTTACCAATTAGTCTGATACCCTAACTCTGTGACTAGCTCTCCTCTGTCATGATGTAACAACTGCCTAAATATCCATGACTCTAAGAAAATAAACAATGCCAATATTTTACTTCCTAGTGATGATTCGTTAGGGTTAGGATTGATATCCACTGAGAGAGCAGTAAAAGATGAGTTTTCATTTCCTGTTGATTCTCTATTTCTTTTATGGATAGAGAAAAGGATTAAATCCCTAAGACTTCAATTGAGCACTTAGTATAAAGATAAAGTTATCTTAATCCCCCAGCCCCCACACCAAGGAACATAAAAGATCTATATTACTGACCTGTTGCCTCTCTGACGACTTTGATATCAGTAGGCGATCCAAGACCAGAACGTAGTAATATATAGCTAACAATCTTCCGGTAGAGACTCTCTAATTCTTCTCGAGTACGGGCCCTATTGTCAGTGATTTCTCTGCTAACAATGCTTAATCTGGATTCTAAGACTCGATGATGTTCATCAAGAAATTCTCCTAGAAAAGGACAAAGAAAACATCTTTCATATAACTAATATTTTAATTCCTGTTCTCACATAAAAAAGGTATTTCTGAGGGGAAACTGGCATGGGATGACATTTTCACTTCTTGACTTAACATCGTGTTTTCTTAATCCTTATCATTTAAAATAAAACAAACCATAGTGTCAAGGTGAAGTCACTACCAGATTATTTTTCACAGCAATTTAACTGATATATTTTGGCAAGATAAGCATGGTTCACATTTGTATAACATTTTATGACTTGCAGAAGACTTTTCTTAGAGTACCCTCCATTTAGTAGGTAATTGTTATTTTGTTGAGTAGAGTGTTATTATCCACACTTTACAAATGAGGAAACTGAGGTACAGTGAAGTTAAATAATTTGCTCAAGGTCACATGGCTAACAAGCACCAGAGCTGAGTGTTGAACCCAGGTCTTCTGACTCCAATTTCAGGGCTTACTGCACTACTTAATATGGTAGAAGCCCATATAAGAGACTCAAAACTGAAATAACATAAGAATTATACAATGACAATGAAACCTCTATTAAAAAGACAATCTCTATGGAATACCAACAAAAATACAATATCACGTCATTCTATTTTTGTCATTTATCAAGGCGAGGCAATGTATGTGGTAAGAAACTCAGACTGTGGCAAGATCAATCATGCCTTTAGGCAACTTAATTATTAATAAGACTTATTATCATAAATGAAATCAAAGATCATGGAAATTCTGGAGCTAAAAGGGACTTTAGAGGTCATGTGGTTTAACTCCTTAAGCATTGAGATCTTGAGATTATAGGATTGTAACAGTGGTATGCTGGTAAATGTTTTAACAACTAGCTTTCTGAGGAAAAAAATGTATTTGTGACACATTTTAAATTTAATTTGCGTTATTAACATTTTCTCTATCACCTTCTTAAGTCTAGGCAATCAACAAAATCATAAATCAAGCTCTATTTGTAGCATTTTCGAATTTCTAAAGTGTGAATACTCACACTGAAAATGTAACAATAAGCTGGTACAGGCATGAGACAGCACCAGCACACCCTAGGTCTACAACTTAAAGGGACCTCAGAGGCAATCCAACCCAAATTCTCTCATTTTATAGATGAAGGAACTAAGGCTCAGAAAGTTTACAATTCTCTTATTTTACGGATGAGAAAACAAAGGTGAAATGACTGATTTGTTCCAGGACACACAGATAGTGGCAGGTAGAAGAGTAGAAATCAGATCTCTTAATTCCCAGTCAAGTACTTTTCTCATAATACCATGATGTCCCCAAATCAAGCATTCAGTCCCCTACATTATCATTATGATGGCAGTTATTAACATGGCAGAAGCAGTATGGTATAGTACTGGCTTCAGAGTCGGAAAAACCTGGATTCAAGTCCCATTCTTGGTATATAATGGTTGCATGGCCCTATGCAAATCACTTTACCTCTCAACTCCAGGCAGTTATCGAAGTTTTTAAGTTGCAGAGCAGGTGCTGGTCTGCGTTAGCCAATGGGGTTTTCACCTGAGGATTCCTCTCTGCCATTAAAATCACAATCTAATTCTGCACCCTCACCCCTCTCCACCCCCCCACCCTGCAAAATATTAACATCCAAATTCATGTCATATTTCATGCCAGTCTTGCCAAAAAAACAGCTGGTTCTTTGGCTATTCTAAATAGTATCACGTTGGAAATTTGAGGAAACATCTCATTTGTAACCAGATTTATTCCATGGTCACTTTTCTGCCTTAGGTCTACATCTTCATTTTGCTTTATAACAGCTATATCATTTAAGTTATAAAGTTGTTAGATAATAATCCAAACAAGGAATATATTAAATTGCTATAAATTAATTAACACAAATCTGAGAATCATAGAATTAGAGCTGGAAGGAACTTTAGAGATCATTTCCTCCAAAATCTTCATCTTCTATACAAGTTCATGAGATTAACTCCCAGTCCAGGTGCTTCCCACTAAACCAATCATTGCCTCTCCACACTTCCTTTATAAACCAGTGCTCTTTCCACTAAACTATATTTTAATCATAACTTCCACTGTTGGGACAATTTTCATTTGTAAGGAATATTTTCTACTCTTGTGAAATGGTAGTCTTTCAAAATAAAAGCCCACAAAGATAACAGAATATTTTAAATTAAAACATAAATAAAAACTCATAATAATGGTATTCCATTTAATAATGCACCATGTGTAGCACTGATTTTTAACACTCAGAAGTTTTTGGTTTTGTTCTGTTTTGTTTTGTTTCCTTTTGTTTGTACTTCCCACATCATTACCTAGCTTCAAACTGGAAAATGATTATAGAAAATCAAATAATTTTTTTAATTTAAAGCTGTTACATAGCAAAAAAAAAAGAGAGAGAGAAAGAGATGGTGTTTATACCACCGATTATCTAAGCAAGTATAAGTTATCTAAGGAAATGATAACTTGGATATCAGTGGATATAGAAGAAGTAGGTGGATACCTCTCATTAATTTGTAGTTTGTATCTCCGAAGTAAGCAGGACATCACATCTACAAATAAGGGTGAGAGCCAAAAGAGCTATACGAAACAAGACAAAGAACTGAGGCATTTGGTTCCAGCCAGGAAGGAGGACAACAATCATTTTTCTGTGATCTGCAGAAAGTGTGTTCTGCTTGAGTTTCTACCATATATGTATGGGCAAAATGCTAGGTCATTTGTGCTGTTGAGGAGAAAGAGACCAAAAGAAAGCATTTCTACTTTCCAGATTATAAAAGAGAACTGTGTTCCTTGAAAGAACTGAAATAATGGTTCAAGAGGGAAAACAAGGAAGAAAAAAGATTCAAAGAAATAAAAGGGAATTCTCACCAGGAAGGTGGAGGGTAGAAAAACAGGGCACAGAAAGACAGATCACTGAACACTTGAAGAAATCTAATAGGCATGGGGCACTTCCTGAGAGAGGAGCTGTTGTGTGTGGTTTGTCCTTTGTTCTGGAAGAGAACCATGACATCAGAAAGGTGATGACATGACTTTGACTGAGGCAGGGCTGTGCAAGACAGGGGAAACAATGCTGGACAATCATTCCTAGGGTTCAACCAATGAAGGGCTGAGCCTAGAATTAAAAAAACCTGCGTTCTGATCTGGCTTCAAACACTTACTAGCTGTGTTACCTTGGGCAAGTCATTTAATTTCTCTCTGGCTAAGTTTCCTCATGTGTAAAAATGAGATAATAATAGTATCGACTTCGAGGTGTTGTGAGGATCAAATCAGATAATATTTGCAAAGCACTTAGCAGACAATCTGATACGTAGCAGGTACTTATTAATACTTGTCTACCTTCCTTCCTTTCTTTGTTCCCTCCCTCCCTCCTTCCTTCCTTTGAAAAAAATCTGAAGGTTTTTAGTGGTCTGCGAGCTTAACATGAGTTAACAATGACATGGCAACGAATGAGCTAATGCTATCCTAGGCTACATCATGAAGGGAGGATAATGTGGAGCACAATGGAGGTAATTGTTCTGCCGTCCTCTGTAATGCTCATGTCATGCTTGTGTTCATTTCACATTTGGGGAAAGACAAATGAGCTAGAATTCATTCAGAAGAAGGTGACCCAGATGGTGGGGGGCTGGAGACCATGCTATAGGAGGATTAGTTAAAGGAACTGGGGATGTTTAACCTGCAGAAGAAGTTGGGAAGGACAGGATTATTGACTCCTAGCATTTAAAGGGCTACCATCAAGGAGAGTGGTTATATTGACTCAGTTTGACCCCAGAGGGAAGAGCTCGTTGTTGCTAGTGGAAGGTGCACAGAAGCATATTTAAGACAGATGTAAGGAAAATCTTCCACATAAAACTAGAAAGGGCTGATGCAAGATGGTAGTGGGTTCACCTTTACTGGAGGTCTTTCAGAAGAATCTGGACAACTACTTTTGGAGGAATCCTGTAGAAAGCACTTTTGGTCAGGTACAAGGTTGAATACGATGATTCTTGAAATACCTTCCAACTCTTAGATTCTGTAATTCTGTGATATTATAATATATAGTTTAATAGAATAGTATTAAAAGTGGGTATCGGACACATTACCTCGGTTTGTATAATTCATATCAAAGTAAACTTGCATCTTAATTGTGTCCAGGGATGGATTTTTTTTATCCAGTAACTTATCAATACATATCTAGGGAGGAAAAAAAAATTGCATGAGTGAGTGTCTTTGAACTGTTTCTGAAACGTGATTCTTCTCTAAATAGTAAAGCTTACAACTTCAGATCTTGTCTTTCTAGATTAAGTAGTATGTTGACATGACAGAAAAGAAGAAATGACTTTATTATTGGTGAAAAATAAAATACTTCAAAAGTTTATGTGTCCGTTAATTTTTTTAACCAGGTTAAAGTCATCCCTTACAACTCAGCTGAGTGGAAAACCACCCCTTTCTGCGTCAGATAAGTCTCCTGTGAGGTCCTGATGGAATTCTACACTGAATTCCCATGTAACTGGTCAGCTATCATCACAGTTTCCCAGTCCATAGCACTAGAGAAACTACTGTTCAATAGATATCAGTCCTGGGGCATGCCACGAGATGTGATTTCTATAGCTAAATCACCTTATCAGCAAAATCTCCAGATCTCCACCTTAATGCCCCTTCCTTGACCTTAACACCTTCTCTGCACACATCTTATACATCAGGCAGAGTTCATATATTCAGGCCTCTTCCGGTACCATTTGTTGGGAAAAAAGTGGAAAAAAACTCTTTTCCCATCTGTATAAAAAAACCTAGATGACTTTTCTCTATGGGTTTATGACTGCCTGCTTTTAAGCCATCCCATGAAGGTCAGGCTCATATTTATTGTATCCTAGAAACATATGTGAGACACCTAATGTGTTTTTACAAAATTATTAACAGTTAATATGAGAGAAATCAAAGATTTCTTGATTTTTAATTTCTTCAGTTTCCAAAGTTGGTTTGTGGGTATTTGTACTTCATTTCTAAATTTTGACGATTATTTTATTTTGATTTCATCTTTCCACTTAGAAAACAAGTTTAAATCACAAAATTACATTTATCAGAATAATAGATCATAATGCAATTTAACATATTAAATATTATATGAATGTCAATAGAAAATTAATGTTGTGCTATTAAGTTGATATTAAAGTAACAACAGTAAAACATCTCTAGGTAAGACAGAATTAGAACATGACCCCAAACTTAAGCACTTAAGTCATAATCACCTTAACAAGTTTCTGAACATCAGATCTTGTGAGATTTCGATCCATGTTGAAACCATTGCTTGGATCCAAAACAACAGCTTTCACCTACAGCATAGCAAAAAAAGCCTTTACTGTATGGCATGATTATGATGAAACTTGTTCATTATGTTTCTTGAGAGACTGTGGTTTTGTCATTCACACATCACCTATTGAAGTCCTACTACATGAAGGCTGAAGGAGAGACATGCAAATAAATAATACTTAGACCCTACTCTTAAAGAATGTAAAATCTAGTTGAGATAGACAAGACCCGTACACATATAAATATAATACAAGTAAGAATATGATAAGTCTATAAGGAGATCATAAAGTTCAATGAGATCAGTTGAGGAAGAAATAGTTTCCAACAGGGAATATCAAAGATAACGTCATGTTGGCATTTGAGTGAAAAACCTTGGAATATGGGTAGGATGATAATAGGCATTATACAGTAGGGAAATATCAAGAACAAAGACACACTTGGTGGACTCCGTCGTCTGTCATACCTGATTTGCCTTTCCCTCTGTTCTACAGCATCCTATTCCCAAGAGTGAATTTTTCCTGGAACCTCCATTTTGAGTTGGTACCCAGTCTAGCTATCCTTCATTCTTCAGATTTAGCCACAATTCCATCCTCATCCCCCCACTCCTTACCCCTACCGTTCCCATGCCTTTTGGCTCCCTTGAATGTGAGCTCCTCCACAGCAAGAAATGTTTGGTTTTGGTTTTTGCTTTTTTTGCCAATATTTGTATCTCTAGTGCATAATGCTTGGTACATAGTAAGTGCTTAGTAAATGCTTGCTGTCATAATAAATGCTTACCAAATGTATTCAGAGAATAGGAAGAAGTAATCCAGTAATGCTATGCTGGAGCACAGAGTATGTCTAAGAGAGTTGCATGAGATCAGGCTGAAAAAGCAGGTTGGTGAAGTACCTTGAATTCCAGGGTATGAATCTGGTCTTTGTTCTTTTACAACATCTGACTCTTTATAAGTAGAGGCTAAGTATTCAGTTGGTATATTATTCAGAACTATGGCATCTGCTACTCATATTTATACTACCATAAGGTAGAAAGACGAAGGAATAAAAATAAAATCTGATAAATTATCTTTAAATTAATTAATAACTCAGGAAGGTTGGGTGGGGAAAGAGGGTGAAATTCATGTATAAAACTAGGATTGAGGGTCATTTGTATATTTGATTTAAGCAAATACAATTATTTGTATATTTCATTTGTATATTTATTTATTCTTTTATTATTGTAGTCCTACTCTCTTAGACATACTCTGTGCTCCAGCATAGCATTACTGGATTACTTCTTCCTGTTCCCTGAATACATTTGGTAAGCATTTATTAGGACAGCAAGCATTTACTAAGCACTTACTATGTACCAAGCATTATGCACTAGAGATACAAATATTGGCAAAAAAAAAACCAAAAACCAAAACCAAACATTCCTTGCTGTGGAGGAGCTCACATTCAAGGGAGCCAAAAGGCATGGGAATGGTAGGGGTAAGGAGGGGAGGGTGAGGATGGAATTGTGACTAAATCTGAAGAATGAAGGATAGCTAGACTGGGTACCAACTCAAAATTTATTATTATTATATAGGTAACTGGAACATTAACAGAGTTCATGAACATTTTAAAAAAATTATTAAAGTTTCTTGTAAAAGAACACAAGCCAGTTAATCACCATCATTTATTTATCACTTATTATGTATCAGGCACTGTTTTAAACACTGGGAAAATAAAGACCAAAACCAGTCCCTGTAATAATTAGATGGCAATCCAAATGCATAAAATCTTTTTTTAAAGATTAGTTTGTAAATACAGAATTTATATACCTTCAAGCCGTTTCTTTCTTCCGTATCCCCCCTCTATACTCCCACTGCTTAATATACTTTCAACTGAGCAAGATCTAGGAACATATAGGACAGAGTTTTAAAGTCTAATTGAATACAATTATTAAAACAGAATAAACTATTAATACTAAAAATGTTCATTTTATTCCTACCATAAAAGCCACAAGAGTTTCAGAAACAGTTTCTCCATAGTGTGCACATTCTTGTCCTATTTCTCGAATAATATTCTTTATAACACATTCAGCTTGACTGTAAGCCATTCTGGTAAAATAAAACAATTATAAATTTGATATTTAAAAATTTCTTCATCTTCAATTTTCTCTACATTATAATATTTAAAAGAATAGCATGAATTATATACTTGCCATCCTCACTAGCTTTTAATAGTTTTATTGATAAGGAAACACCATATACAGACATTTGGACTATAAAAGACAAAATCATTTCTTCCTGCTGCTTCAATGATAGGTGATTATCAAAAAATTCTTTTGAAGCATGTTACTCTCTCTCCTATGCAATAAATATATATGATAACTGGTATAAAAGCATGTGATCTATAGAGGAGTTGCAGGGAAAATAAAGTAACTTGTATAAAAGAAATACACTTTTTCAAAGAAGAAAAATAAAAATCCTACAATAATCCTTAATATTATATTTAATAATATAGTTAGCCTTTATATTGCATTCCCCCAAGAGTTCAAGGATGCCTCCATTGTCCATTTCTGTAAAGGAAATAGAAATAGGCTGTCCTGTGACAATCACAGGGGAGTCTGTCTCAGTCATTGCTGGCAAGATTCTTGCCAGAGTTCTCCTTAATAGGCTGATCCCTCACCTAGAAGATGATCATCTACCTGAGAGTGTATGACTTCAGAAAGGACTGAGGAATGGTTGATAAGGTGTTTGCTGCCTGGCAACTCCAGAAGAAACGCCAGGAGCAGAAGAGAGGTCTGTACACAATGTTCAGCTATCTAACCAAGGCCTTTGATACAGTCAGTCATAAGGGCTTGTGGAAGATCAGGGCAAAATCTACTTCATCAGTACTGTATCTCTGCATGAATGTTTGCATGGATTCTGAATGATCGATGACACTTTTTGAATTTCCCCAGGCACCACTGGAGTGAAGCAGGGCTGGATGCTTGCTCCCATGTGTTTTAGCATGATATTTCCAGCAATATTGTCAGAGGCCTTCAACAAGGACAAAAACAACATCGAGGTCAACTACCACACTGATGGTAAATTATTTAATTTGAAAAGGCTACAAGCCAAGACTAAAGTGGCCAGAGTTGGTGCCCATCTTTTCCTTCACAGATGATTTTGCATGAATCTGCAGCCTCTGAAGTTGAGATGCAACAAAGCATGGATTGATTCTCTGCTGCCTCTGCTAATTTTGGCCTAACAATTAACACCAAGAAAACAGAGGCTCTCTACCAGCCAACACCACACCATCCACAAGTGGAACCACCAGTTACAACAAATGGAAAAATTCTGAATGCTATGGATAAGTTCACTTACCTAGGCAGTACTTTCCAGGGACATACATATAGACGACGAAGTTGATGCATAAGTTACCAGAGCTAGCTAAGTGAAAGTGTGAGAGATAAGAGGTGTTAGGCTGCCTATCAAAACTGAAGATCTACAGAGCTGCTGTGCTGACCTCGTTGTTTTCCTATGAAAACTAGAAAGTATATGAGTGCCCTGCCAGGACACTGAATCCCTTCCCATCTGTATTGTCTTAGAAAGACTCTGAAGATCACCTGGCAGGATAAGGTACCTGACAATGAGGTCCTTTCTCTAGCTGAACTGCCAAGCATTCAAACTCTCCACTGTAGAGGGCCCAGCTCTGATGGACTGGCTATATTGTTTGAAGTCCAAATATATGTTTGCCTAAAAGACAGAGAACTCACACAAGGCCCGTGCTCACATGGAGGTCAAAAGAAGCAATACAGAATATTCTCACAATTTTACAGAAGAATTTTGGAATCGCTTGTAAGGCATGGGAGACACTAGCAAAGGACCACCTGGTGTGGCGTGCTTGCATCAAAGAAGGTGCTGTACTCTATGAGCAAAGCAGAACTGCAGTAGCTCAAAAGAAATGTGCAAATTTGGACACATCTCCATTCTAAATGTTCATATGGACTATTTGCCCGATCTGTGGTAGTCTTCTGAGCTTGTGCTGGTCTGACCAGCCACAGTCAGACACACTGTACCTTGACCCTACATGGTGATGTCATTTTAGCCCTCTTTGGGAACAAATGACAACAGCTATATAGCACTTTAAAGTTTGCAAAGCATTTTACATATGTTCAATCATTTTATAGTAATAAGGAATTTAGAGAAATGAATCAATGAAACTTCTGGGACAACTTTGACAATTCTAATTTATCTTTCCTTCAAATTCTTCCAAATTCTCATGTTCAGTATATTCATAAATATAGGCAAATCTGCATCTTGACTACTGGACAACATGGGAAGCATAAGATCAAAATGCTCCATGGAAATTATTATTCTTAGGGGAGAAAATCCCCAGATACTCATTCACAAGCTAGATGAATTCTATAGTGTATGGGGCAAGGGGGGAGAAAATAAATAAAGGCTACCAATACCCATCTTTCCAATATCTTCAGGATAAATCCCTTAATATTGAGCTGCCGCCAATATGGCATTCCTTTATATATTTTCAACCTACCTCAGCTGCTCTTAGGATCACAGTTTTAGAACAGGGAGGTACTTCAGGGGTCATCTATTCCTTCATTTTACAAGTAAGGAAACTGAGGCACAAGGAGATTAAATGACTTGCCCAATGTCAAACAAGTAGTAAACATCAGAGGTGGGACTTAAACTAGATTCTATGATTTCAGACCCAGTGCTTTTTCCCTTAGTACCATTTAATTATCAAATATTGACATCAGTCTAATACATTTAATTGTTCACATTACTAATGGTAAGAAAGAGTGGTGAAGTGCAGTCCATGGCATCTGTCAACTCCACATTCCCCTACCAACACAGATCCCAACTTTTCTTAGATGCCTTTCATAAGCTGCTTTGACCCCCCCAAAATCATCACCTGATGACCAACCTTCTGATCATGAGTCTCTCTAAACTTAGCTACATCTTCAGGGAATAGTCCATAGACTGCAGCCAGCTATTCATATCCTCTTTAGAAAAAAAAATTTAATTAGTAAGCATTTATTTTCTCTCTCTCCCACCTCCTCCAATGGTGGAGGAGGGAGGGCAGAGACAAAATCTTTGTAACAAATAGATATAGTAAAGCAAAATAAATTCCCACATTGGCCATAATCCAAAACAATGTTTCATTCTGTACCTTAAGTCTGTTACTCTTCACCTATATAACATAGTATAAAGACTTGTTTCAGAGGAATACATCCAGGATCTGTGATTCAGCACTGTTAATAGCTCCACTGACATGGCTCAAAACCTCTCTAAATCTTAGTATGAGGTTTTCAAGAGTTATGCTGGACATTTTTAAAAATGATTTCATTGTCCTGTATCTGACTTGGTAATGTTCGATGAATGTCTAAGATCTCTAAGAACAGATGGCTCTTCACCAGATTCATACTTGCAGCCCTTTAAGCTTGGCAGTTACTGTAAGACTGTGCCTTTGACTGGTACAGCTTTGGAGAAATCTGGGATGCTCGTCTGCCGTGATGGACTTGGGGTTTTCAGTCAAGGGTGATGCCCCTTAGAGTATAATTTTTCTTAAGGATTGTAAGGTTAATTTTTTTTCCTTATGTGTTTTCCTAATGTTATGTTCATCAGGATTAAGTGCATCACAACTGCCAGCCAAGAAATGGCATATAAAGGAAAGAGTGCTGGATGTGGAAGCTTTGACTTCCCTGCTCTGCTGTTCAGATCTGGCCTTGTATTGCTTAAGCTCTCTAAGTCAGTTTCCTCACCGGTAAAATGAAGGGGTTGGATTTTCTGCTCTAACTCCTGTATCTCTGTCATCCCTATAAAATGAACACAGTGTTGCCAGTCTATTTAATACTATTCATGAATGAAATATTCACTGATATCCTTCAGACACTTGACTAGGACAAGAACTACAAACTGTCTTCACTCACAACTCAAGCTGAGACCCAGGACATCAGAACTGTAAGGGCACAAAGCATCATAGGCTCCGGAACTAGAATGTAAGTTTCTTGAAGTTAGCGCTCCTCCTTTTCCCCCCTCCCATCCCTTCCTCTCTTCTGCCCTGCCATCCATTCCTTTTTTTCCCCTTCCTTCTCATCTCCTCCCCTTTTCTGCCTTACCCTTCCCTCCCATGCGCTCCTCTGCCCTCTCTTCCCTTTCTCTCCCTCCCTTCCCTTCATCGTTGTAATACTGTGCTACTTCATTTGTCGTGCTTAAGATCTGAACCTTAACTACCCGGGTGACTTTTTTGGTAAAGTCACTTCACTTCTGTGTCCTCATCTGTAAAATGAGGCCTTTGACCCAGATAGTGCCTTTCACCTCTAGATGCTATGAATTCTCTTCTGTGATGTTCTTTTAAAAACTGATCCATAGGATCGCAGATTTAGAGTTGGAAGGGGCTTCCAAAGCCCTCTAAGCCAACCCACCTTATTTCACGGATGAAGAGACTGAGGCCCAAGGAACGTAAGTCACTTGTCCAAGGTCACACAGGTAACTCACTACCAACTAAGCCATTTTATATACACACACACCTCTTTCCATTTTGTAAAGTAATTTACATTTACTGTTGGAGCCTCCCTACAACCGTGTGAGGAAGGCGCTGTGACTATTGTCATTTTATAGCTGAGGACATTGCGACATTGTAGCAACTTACTAAAAGCTTGTGTATTTGAACGGGATGGAATCCCCGGGATCATCGTGCAACCTCATCATTTTGCAAACCGGGGAAGTGAGGCCAAAAGAAGTGAAGAGATTTGTCTTGGGTCCCACACGTGGGAATCAGGGGGAGCCAGGATTCCCGCAGACCTCAAATCCAGCTGACCATTTCCCTGCTCACAGGGGGTCCTGCTTGTCCTTGCCGTTTCCTACCTGGGGCTCCTTCACTCGCTCACCCCCTCCACAGGAACCACGTCCCTGCAGCCCGGGGGTCCCTGATCTCTAGGCGCTGGGCTAGTCCCCGCGGGGGCACAGATACCAGGCAGGCCGTGCCTAGTGTGACTCAGAGAACCGGCTTCAGGGCCCGCTCAGCCCCAGGACCCCGCCACCGTGCCAGGACCGCATTCAGCCCCGCCTTTCCGCCGCCTCCGCCCAAATGTACCTGCAACTTCTCGGAAAGAAGGTCGCCCGCCTGGCAGCCTGGCCCCGGCCTGGGCTCGGCCTCGCTCTGCACTGTTGTGCTCCGTGCGTTACCAGGGAGACCGAACGCGGCCCGGGAGTGGGCGGGGCTCAGCCTGGCGTTCTTTCCTGGGTGACCATCTCCGGGCGTTCTGATCTTGCCACTGGACCCTGAAGGTGCCCGGGGAGAGGGTGAGGCTGGTGACTTTGCACAGCCCTGCCTCACTTAAATCCAATTTACTTGTAAATACACGGCGCTCCTCAAGAACGAAAGACAAACAAGAGCCACCACCGCTGGGGCCAAGCCCAGGAGAGACGGAGCCGGCAGAATTCTTACATTGGAAGGGACTGTCTTGGGGAGGAAGATGATCTATTTAAGGCTGAAAGGATCTTGGAGGTAGAGTACAGCCTCTTCATTTTACAGAGGAAGAAACTGAGGCACATGTTGTTAAGTCGTTTTCAGTGACCCCATTTGGGATTTTCTTGGCAAAGATACTGGATGGTTTGCAATCTCCTTCTTCAGCTCTTTATATAGATGAGGAAACTGAGACAATAGGGTAAAGTGACTTGCCCAGGGTCACACAGCTAGTAAGTGTCTGAGGCCATAATTGAACTCAAGACTATGAGTCATCCTGACTCTAGGCCCAACACTCTACCCACTGTGCTACCTAGATACCCAGAAGGTTTGTCTCAGCATGTATCAAGAAGTTTCCTCACCTGGGAGTTTCCTATACCTCTGAGATAACAAGTCTAGTACCTAGTCTTTATCCCTAATAAATGACAGGAGAAATGCGTTATTCAGAATATTATAAAGAGCAGTGTAGGATATTAATAAAAGGAAAAGTTATACTATGCATGAAAGACACCCTGGAAATGAAAACAACTTTACCCTAGAAAGGAGAACTCTTAAAAAAAATACCTAAATTCAATTCTTTTCTTATGAATTTGTAGAATAATTAACTAATGTACTGTGTCCAGATTTCTGCAAAGCATGTGACAGTCTTTCATGATTTCCATGTGAACAAGGTGCTGTGCTGAGCTATGGAGATACAAAGAAAGGCAAAGACCAAAACAAAAAATCCCAGGGAAAAAGAAAAATTAGATGGAAATCCAAATTTACAAGATCTTAAAAAAAAAAAACCCAACGGTGTTTGTAAACGCAGAATCTATATACCTTAAAGATCTTTCTCTCATAAATTTCTCCCTCTTATTATTTTAATATATTTTCAATTGGAGCTCTTCAGCAGCGTGCCACACCCCTTTACTTTCTGTCTCATTCTGTTTATAATTTCTGTTCATAATTTGGATGGAGAGGTAGAATACGTAGTTATTACATTTCTAGATGACTTGAAACAGAAGAGAATGTACTGGATACCAAAACTGAGATTCAAACTGATTTAGGGAAAAATGGGAAAGTTGGACCAAACTTAGCAAAATGAATTCGAGCAACATAACAAGCCTTATACTTAGGTTTTTTTTCAATCAATTGCAAAAATATGGGATAAATGAATGAATGAATGAATTTAAAAGCATTTATTAAACTCTTATTATCTAAGCATTGTGGTAAACTCTGAAGATCCACATAAAAAACAAAGTGGCCCCTGCTCTCAAGGAGATTATATATGAGGGGTCAGCAGCAGGGCAGGTGGCAAAGGTCTGGTCCTCTGCAGGGCAGACAGAGAAAGCATCTCATATGAAAAAGAGCTGGGGATTTTAGTTGATCACAAGCTCAATAGGAACGAAGAGTGTAACTTGTCTAAAATCAAAAACAACAACCACGAAAACTTACTGCAGTCTTCAAGTACATGATAAAAATTAGTGTCCAGATGAGAAATGACATCTCTGAAGAACTGTAAACAATTCTGGTTGCTGTGCTTTAAAAGAGACATTGGCAAACTGGAGATGGCGCAGAGGAGAGCAGCTGAGGATCCGGAGAAGTTTAGAAACTGCCACATGAGAAATGGTTGAAAAACCTAAGGGATAATTATACTTAGAAAGTATACCTTAGGCTTGGTAATTGTCTTTAAATGTTCACAAAGCATGCGTGCAGAAGTAAGGTTAAATGTATTGTGTGTGGCTCCCCAGTACAGAACTAGGATCAATTAAATGTTGAACTTTATAAGAAGGTCATTTTGGCTCAGTGTTAAGAATCTTCTAAATAATTAAAGATATCATAAAATGAAACAAGCTGTTTAACAAAATAGTGAGCTCCCCAGGGCTGAACGAGCTTCAACAGTGCCTGGATAACCATCTCTTAGAAGCACTGTAGAAGAGACTCATGCTACCACTTCTAGGGCTTCATCCCAAAGAGGTCATAAAAATGGGAAAAGGACCCACATGCACAAAAATATTTATAGCAGCTCTTTTTGTGGTGGCCAAGAATTGGAAATTGAGGGGATGCCCATCCATTGGGAATGGCTGAACAAGTTGTGGTAAATGAATGTAATGGAATGCTATTGTGCTGTAATAAATGATGAACAGGTAGACTTCAGAAAATCCTGGAAAGACTTATATGAACTAATACTTAGTGAAATGAGCAGAACCAGGAGAACACTGTACACAGTAACAGCCACATTGTGAAATGACTAACTTTGGTAGACTTAGCTCTTCCCAGCAATGCAAAGATCTAAGATAACTCCAAAAGACTCATGATGGAAAATGCTATCCACATCCAGAGAAAGAGCTATGGAGTCTGACTGCAGATCCAACTATACTATTTGCCCTCTTTTTTTGTTTTGTTTCTTCTTTCTCATGGTTCCTCCCATTGGTTCTAATTCTTCTTTACAACATAACTAATGTGAAAATATGTTTAATATGAATGTATATGTAGAGCCTATATCAGACTGCACCCCATCTTGGGGAGAGGGAGAAAATTTAAAACTCAAAAGCTGATGGAAGTGAATGTTGAAAACTAAAAATAATTAATAAAAAAGAGAAGAGACTCATTGAGAAGCAGGTCAGACTCTAGCCAAGCTCTCAAAGCTTCTAGGATAGAGCCTTTGCTCTTCTCATTTACAGTTAGGTCCCCATTAATTCAAATAATGAATCCTGAGAAATGGTTGAATTATTCAGATTCACACTGCATACTTCCATTGGGCTGGAACCAATAAACATATTTTATATAATTGTAGCTCCAAACAGTGAGAATTCAGATGCCTGTAATTACTTTCCAGGATTGTTGATCAGGACCTAGCTGTATTTCTAAGCAGATGTTGGTATAGGTTTATTTCTCACAATTACGAGAATAAAAAGGGAAAGCTTCTTAGCTTCTACATTCTTTCTAGAGAGTTCTTTTTATTCAGTTGTAGCTGACTCTCTGTGATCCCATGGACCAGCTGACTGTGGGTTTTCTTGGCAAAGATAGTGGAGTGGCCATCTTCTTCTCCAGTTTTGTGCAGGCAGGGGTTAAGGGGCTTGCCCGGAACCACACAACTAGTAAGTGTCAGGGGTCAAATTTGAACTCTGGTCTTTCTGACTCGAGGCCCAGTGCTCCAACCACTAAGCCAGAGAGTAGGACACTACAAGTAAGATCCATATCGCCCCCAAATCTTCCCCCACTCCCTGCTCAATGGCTAACATTCTAGCCTCAGATCTTCATCCTTGGGGCTTAGGATTTGGTCCCTGTTTTAAAAAATCAATCAATAAATAATTACTGTCAAATGAAATTCTGTGAGGGATACAAAGAAAAATGTTACAGTCAAGGAGCTTACAGTCTAGTTGTGGGAAACAAGACATCTATGTTCAAACCACAATGGGTGATAAAAGGAAGGATATGGTAAGTACCAAATGAATGATACAGAAAATAGTTGCTATGAGTTCAAAGGAGGGGCCAGGTATAACCAAGGACAAGGTAGGAACTTAATAAATGCCAATTTATTCATTATAAATTAATTATAATTATAAATTATTGATATAAATTGCATAATTTATACATTATAAATTAATTATAATTATAAATTGCATCACTTATATATGTTATAAATTAATTTTAAATACTAGCCCTCTGGTCCTGACCCCTAACCTAATCTTTTCAGTTTGAACTTGTACTGATGATATTCAGGAAAAAGACAGGGTTTGGAAAAATAGTACCTCCTGTGCTGGCTCCTTTCAATCATCTCAGTTCAAGCCTTGGCCTTCCTCCAAGATTGGCACCTGGAGGATTCATTTAAACAGTACCCTAAGGCTATACTGATATGGTACAGTAAATTGAGGGTATTAAAGATTATTCAGGAAAGGAAATAAAGCATTTTCAGGCAAAATATTGCCAGAGAGAAGAAGAAGCTTTGAAATTTTTATTGTTCCTTTGTGGGCAATTGGGAGTGAATTTTGATTTATTGATTGAAACTGACTTATATACATCAGGGGAATTAACCAAGGACCTCTTTTTGCAAGGCTATTTTGATGCCTGTACAGGCAGGGTAAGAGAACTGTACCTTTGCTCAGGTGGAGTTAGATGGAAATCAGACTAGCTTGGCCCTCTAGGATGAATTCCCTGCCCACACTTTTCCAAGGTAGGTTTGGGAGGGTGTTCATTATCTGAGAGGACTGGGAATTCTTGCTTGGCTATATAACACTGATTGGCTGAATGAATGAACTGCAGACCTCTTACGAACAAGCTGCTACACAGTCTTCAGTGGGAGTATTGAGCTAGAATTATATCTATCTGTTCCACACAAGTTACTAGCAGTTAAAGGGTATAATGTTCTATTTTAGACTCAGAATAAAATGTCCTTCTCTAGTCCTGAGCAGTCCTACCCTGGATCAAAAGGGCAACAGTTGGCTTATTCTCTGTCTCCCATTGGACACAAATGACAATCATGGATAGTGAGCACACATACTTATCAATGCAAGTAGTAAAATAGAAATCTGTGGTGAAATACAGATTAGTGTGGACTATGGATGATTCCCAAATCTTCAATTCAGGAGCAAAAGAAAATCTCAGTTCAATCAAGGAGACAGTAATCTCACTGAAGAAATCTACTCTTAATCATCCCTGAGGTGCACACTGGGAATCAAGGGACATGTTACAGGTCAGCTTTCACAAGATTCCTATGACTCTGGTGACAGATAACCATTTAAAAGTTTTGGACCTTTTCTCTCCATTTTTCTTTTCAGCTCCATTTTTCTGATTCTCTCTCTTATCCGTGGGTTTAAATCCTATCTCTGACAATTCCCAGGTGATTTTGAGCAAATCTCAGCAATTGCCTGAATCTCAATAACTTTATAAAATGAGAGAGTCGTTGTAAATGATCTCCAGGGCCCTTGTAGCCCTTAACCCTATAGTAAATGGTGACTTACAAATCCTGCATTTCCCAAACCAGGTGTCATTCCAGGTCATGATTAGAAAAGAGAGGAATAAAGCAGAAGTAGTAGAAACATAAATAGTGGCAGAGCCCTGGCTTTGCTAGGGCTCTGCCACTAACTATTTATGTGACTTTCAACAAGTTAATTTTTCATGCCTCAGTTTCCTCATCTGCAAAAGAAAGAAAACAATAAGGTTGGACTAGATCTCCAAGGTCCCTTTAGTTTTAGCATTCTATGACTCTAGATTTAAGAGGAATAAAAGGAAATATTAGTTAGAAAAACCCATCAGCTTTAGAATCAGTTGGCTCTTACTACTTCTAAAAGATAAAATTTTCCTCCCCATTTTTAACAACTATATTTTATGTGTTCAGTCTTTACAAGCTCAGACTTTAATCATATTAAATTGATTTTTAAACTGGTTTGGGTTTTCAAGTGGACTATTGAAATTATGCATCTTTAATAAAAATGGGGTTTTTATTCTGAGAACTCCAACAGGCACTAAAATTTAAAACACAAATAGGTTGTTAAAGTGCTGTGAGTGCTTCCAAGGCTTTGAATTTTGATTGCTAATCAAACAAAAAAGGAGGTAGTTTTCTTTGGAAAAAAAAATTCCTTGTCACATTTTCATTGCACAAAGTGCTGTTTACATAATCAAAAAATAGATTCAAAAAACAATTAGATTTTTTAACAAGCATTTCAATAATTACATCATCTGCAAATACATTTTGTTTTTGCTTTATGCAAAGGACATATTGCTAAAGTTATAGATGAACCAGATGTTTGCTAACTAAATTATATTTTAATTTGGGAGGGTTACTTGCTGTGACAAATCTTGTAACTTCTTTTCTAATGAATTCTTCTGGAATGTGGATTACTACAGCGTACATTGTATTTTGTAAAAGGGGCTTTTGTAATTGTAGCTGTCTTAAGGGGAAGCACATTTGTGTAGCTCATGTCCCTGCTTCTCCTGAAAAGATTCTGGTCTCACAGCAGCCCAGTCTTATCATGAGGACCTAATCCCACAGGGTCAGTTCTCCCTCTTTGTTTCATTGACCCCATCCTGGAATTTTAGTTTGAGGAAATCTTCAAAAATGTCCTCATGAAACTTCTGAAATAAAGCTCAGGTACAGCTCGTGTCTAGGGTTGTCTGTAATGGGGGTAATGAGATCCCCAACTCTGCAAGGGACATTTGGTGTATAATATAGTTATATAGTATGCGATAGTCATTATTTTTTACACAGCCTTTCCTAAAAATGTGTAAGATGGAAAAGATTTGTGAGCAGATACAGAAACACATAAAGCATTCAACTAGCCCATGACTTTCCTAGGAAGGTAAACGTATGTTGGGGATGCTACTTAGCAAGCTTTCCCCTTCTCATAGACCTGCAAAGTCTGAGTAATCTGCTGAATTGGTAAGGTCCAGGTCTCTCCTCTCCCCTTTTCCACCTATGGTATAGCTTTTGACCATCAGCAGCAGGGTGATATATTCTTTGAGGAAGAAAGTAGGTGCTAGATAGATATTTCAACTCGGGAATTCTTGGAGGGGGTAGTTTTTCCAACAAGTTTCTCTTCCAAGTCTCCTCTTTCTTCCACTTCCACTTAGTATCTTGTAACCTGACAGCATTCTTGTCCTTTAGCAAGGTGCTACATCCCTGGTCAGGAGCACTTCCAGTGCCTTCAAGCAATGGCTCAGGCTTTGATGCTCACCAGGTTGATTGGGGGAGCTCATCAAATTGATCCAAGCTCTTGTGCAAGTCCCATCTAAAACCCACCCACTACCAAAAGCCCTTTCCAATCCCTCTAAATGACTGGTCTTTCTCTCGGCTCATTATCTCAAGTATTCACACATATGTCTTTTTTTGGTACATGTTATTCACATGTTGTTTCCCATTGTCCCTGATCCTAGAGGGTAGGAAATTTTTTGTTTCTTCACTTATTCTCTTTTGCCTTTCTTTGGATCCTTTACTGGTTAACACAATACCTGGTCCAAGTTGAGTTTTTAAACTAAAAGAACATGATAAAAGCCACCCTTCTCATAAGGAAGAGATAACACTATAGCCAAGACTTCACCAGAGTCCAGAAGCTGGAAGCATAAAGCTTAATCGCTATATGCCTAAGGGATATGTGCCTTGCTGTAGCAACTGCTTTCTGTGGCCCCTGGCAAGTTTCCTAAACTCTCTCAGCCTCAGTTTCATTATTTGGATAATGGAATTAATAGCAACATCTACTTCATAAAGTTCATCAGGCTCAGTTAAGATAATTTGTGTAAAGTGTTTTGCAAAACTTAAAATGCTGTATAAATGTTTGCCAACAACATTCCTTTACCACTCCTACAAATAAACTTCCTTTCCTTTATAACAAAGAAAAACAGTTGCTTCAAAAAGCAACTGAATCGATGATCATGTCCAATGTGTGCAAATGTTTTGCCCCAGTGGTCTTCTGTTTCATTATTTGTTCTCTGTGATGGTTACTGGTTTTCCAAATACTTAGATTTTTGTTTCATTTTAGTTATCTTTTCATTTACTATATTTATTGCTTAAATTATATATAATTTACACATGTATGTGATACATATTATCATTACAGCTAAGTAGTGAAGTGTAGTCAGGAGGACTTGAGTTCAAATCCTATCTCAGACACTCACTGGCTGTGTGACCCTAGGCGAGTCACTTCACCCTGTTTGCCTCAGTTTCCTCATCTGACAAATGAGCTGGAGAAGGAAATGTCAAACCACTCCAATATCTCTACCAAGAAAACCCCAAATAGAGTCACAAAGAGTCAGGTACACCTGAAATGACTCAACAACCATTTTTAGGGAATTTGTTCCTTAGGCAAGGTTTTGTAGCTCTCATTTCAAGCTGTTCATTCCCTTTCTAATTCTTTCTTTCATAGCTCTCATTTCTTTTCCATTTTTCCCTTCATCATTCTTATTTCATGTATAAAAAATTTAGACTCCTTTTTAAACACTTGCTTCATTTTTTCCATTAATTCTAGATAAATTTGTGCCTAACCTTCTCTTTCATGTTTTGTTTGTATTTGCGGAGTTATTTTCTTCTTTTGAAATCTGTGTCTTGAGTGTCTCTGTTACTATAATAGTTTTTTATATTGTGGTATCCTTTGTTTGTTGCTCATTCTCCCAGCCTACTTTTTAAATTCAGACTTTGTTAGGGCCAATCTCTGTGCATCTCTGGAAGGAAAGTCTGGGTTGGTGGTCCTGTTTTTTTTTTTGGAAAACTGAGCATTGTGGTATTCTAGGATTTCAGGGAAAACCTTAGGCTCAAGATCTATAAGCTTTCAGTGCTCCCGGAGTGATCTGGTATATGGCAAAGTCTAATTGCTATCTGCTTTGTCTAAGCCTTAAAAGTTCTTGATAGGAGTTTGGATCTAAGCAGCATGCCCTTGGGCTTGTCTGTTTAGAGTTTCAATAGACTGCCAATCACTCTAGCTTCTGTCAACCACCTGAAAAACTCAGCTGGTTCATACAGAGCTACAGGTTCCTCTTTAGTCTGGGATTTCTGCCTTGGTTATTCCATGGCAGGCTTCAGACTAGGTTGGAGACTGAAGTTAAAACCCCACTGAGATCTGAGTTACAGTGTTTACTTGGTTTTCAACTCACTCCTTGCTTGGCACATAGCTCAGGGCCCCTGAAGGCCCCACACCCTGAAATGCCACCCTAGGCACAAGTAGCCTCATTAATATTCCATGGATTTGTGCCCTGGAACTGGCAGTGAGTGACAGAATTGCCAACTGGCAGCTGAATTATTTGAGCCTCTCCATACTCTATCTAAGATGAAGTGGGAAACTTATGGCCTTGAGGCCTATAAGACAGATAAACACAGCACACAGGAGGGCTGCTAAGTTCACCCTTAACTTGGTCAGACAGGAAAGACACTAAGAAGGGGTTTATAATCTTACTGCATTCTAGTCAAGTTTTCTCAGAAAGGGATTGTCGATATTGGGAGCACAACTCCTACAGCATTTCCTAATCACCCTTCTCATGGGGGCTGGTGAAAAGGGGGAGCAACTACCCCTACATCTTGATGGGGTAGTTGATGAGACAAGCACAACTTGTGCTTCCCCTAAATCTCCTCAAGCCTCAGTGGGGGCCAGTTGAGGCACATACAGCATTCTAGCTTGTACATCCAACCCTAAGGGTTTCCCATTCACTGACCAGTGCCCACCTGCTTTATAGAGCAACAGACAAAGAAGGCATATCATCAGCAATAGCTTCAAAAGTATACATCACCTTATCCCTGTATCTCACTTCAAAGCTGCAGTGGATGCTTGCAATTTAAGCTCAAATGTTTATATTTTTTATCATTGTATAATGCTGCACAAGCGGGGTGAAGATGTTTTGAACCATAATTGTGAGAAATCATATCTAATACCTGAGAACAAGAGATTGTTATGCCTATGAAACTGAACTCTAAGAAATAATAACAAAAATCCACTTTATATCCACTGAAATCCACCTTACACTAAAATCTACCTCACACTAAAATCTACCTTACTTACAAGACCACATGTGGCCTTCTAGAGCCTTAAGTGCAGCCTTCTAAAGGATTTGTTCTGTAAAATTAGGATTCAGTCAAAAGGTCACACTTAAGGATTTAGAAAGCCACATGTGACCTCAAGGTCACAGGTTCCCCACCCCTGGTCTAAGATCTCCTTTTGCCCTGGCTGAATGTTCAGTTTATCTCCAAGTAAGCCAAAAACCTAATTGAAAAGGATGTTGTATAAGAGCCTCTTCAAATTGAAGGGTTAAAGGAAAAAAATGGAAGAGTTCAGGGATCTCCATTTTATCAACACTAGACCAGAAATATGCAGCAACTTTAGTTCACATTAATTTCCCTATAGGGATTATTTTTAGAGTTCCTGATGGAACATGGAGAAAATGAAGGAAGATAATTGAAAGGGCCAGAAAAGAGTACCTAACCAACCAGAAATATAACCGAATGCTCTTTCCTCTGGTTCAGCTCTTAGAGTATCTAGGGATTTTGAAAAGGGTGGGTGAGAAATGGGAAGGAAAAGCAGTCAATTTCTTTCACTTTTTAATAGTTAAAACACCATTTTCAACTCTTGAAGGTCAATGCTGACCCTGGACTGTCATGAGAATATCTGACCCAGATGAGTCATATGAAATGCTCTGCACACTAAAATTCAAATATCAGCATAGTACTGGAAAAGATACAGCCAATTCACTCACTCAGTGAAATGCTTATCTCAAATTCCCACAAAGTTACAGATGAATTCACATACAGCCATTTCATTCTCAATTTCATTTTTTCCCAATATAAGGAAGAGAGCTACACATTCTCAGGGTATTAGCTTCAAATCCCCATGCTTAATAAAAGAACATTGTTCCTTGGACATGGATAAAAAGTTTTTGATCATTTCTGCTTCCAAAAATATTTCTTTCATTGATTTCCACATTTGCAGTACCTAGAAAGTCTGATCTGACTTTACTTAATTACTTTGAAGAATAACATTTATCATTTTTTGGATCATATGTTTCCCTTGATATATCATGCAAGTATGAGTTACACCTGGAACCATATTACCTAGATGATCCAGTCCTGGGATGCCTAGCTCAGCCCTGGTCTGTGGAGATCTTGGACATGGCTCTGGCTTGGTAAGGATCCTCTTTCTCCCTCTCATATTGCTTCTTCCACAGCCCTCGCTGGCTACAAGGTAGGGAATGGGGCTCCCTTTGGCCAGCTATTTTGGTTTCTCCAAAGCCCATTACTTTTAACTCAGTCACTTATAATTTATTCAATATTTATTTCCTAAGAGTTTCTGAAGTTTCTGGCTTTTTCACTTTCAACTTATAAAAATTCTAATTTACCCCTCCCTCTCCCCATCCCATTCTGCCCCCCTCCTCTTTGATTTCTCTCTTTTCTTCTTTCTTTGTCTCTCTTTCTCTCCTTTTACTTCTCTCTCCTTATTTGATCATGACATGAAACTGAGGTTTATTTGTGTATATACTGTAGTTGTTGGGACCAGGGCTGTGCTAGAGTAGCTCTACCCAGAGTTGATTGTTAAATTTTCAACGTGAACATTTATACATCACAAATCCCTAAAAATCAGGGCTCGGTTTATTGTTTTATTGATTGTCTTGACTTTAGGAATTGTTGACAATGTAGGATAAACTTAAAAGTGTTCACAGACTGCTCTATAACACTGCTTGAACTCAGCAGAAAAGCAGTGGAAAACTTAGGGAACGATGTCATCCCTGCCCTGGGGGCTGGGGACTGAAGGCTAGCAATGATGGAGCTGTTGCTGCTGCTAGTAACTGGAATTCACCTATACAACATTTTAAGGTTTACAAATTGCTTTACATTAATTATTTCATTTGAGCCTCATAATACCCTGCTATAAGCTGACTTTCTTGGACATGGATAAAAAGTTTTTGATCATTTCTGCTTTCAGAACATTTCCCTCATTGATTTCCATGTTTGCCGTACCTAGAAAGTCTGATCTGGCTGTACTTATTTACTTTGAAGAAATCTTTATAATTTCTTTTGGACCTTATATTTTCCCAGTTATATCAATCTTTTAATCAATATATCAGTCAGTCAGTCTTTCTTCAGTTACTGAATACTGGTTTGGGGCTGCTTAGTCAATTAAATTTAATTCCACAGGCATTTATGAAATGCTTACAATGGACTTGTGTTAGGAGCTACAGGTAAAATGACAAAATTATATCTGCTCTCAAGGCCCTTATATTTTACTAAGGTGGGGTAGGAATATGTATTTTTTGTTAAAAATTACCTTACAAAAAAAGTTGCCTTTTCACTTATATATGACCAGTGGTTTTTTTCTGGTGGGTCAGCTGGCTTTGATGGAGTAAAGAGCCTCTCCTACCCTGTATTACAGATAAGCAGAGATTATTTTTTGCCTTTATCTGTATCCTCAGTGCCTGGCACTCAGGCATTTAATAAATGCAAGTTGATTGATTGATTGAAGTAATGGCTAATTGAATTTTCCCCTCATCTTGCAGTTTCACTGTGGTCAATCTTTATTGATCCATCTTGGGTGAATTTATTACTTAATATACTTCCTTCCCAAATAGCTACTTTTAAGAGAGAGTGCCCTGAGATGTGCTTTGAGAGAATCTAGGGATTCTGTGCATTGCAGTGGAGGAGGATCCTAGACAGGCAGTGATTTAGAGCTGGAAGAGAACTCAGAGATCACAGAGCATAATTCCCTCATTTTAAAGATGAACACGTCAAGGTCCAGAGAAATCAAGTAGCTTGTCCAAGATCACACACAAAGTAAGTGAAAGAGCTGGGGAACAAACCCAGGTCCCACACTCCATACCTAAAGTTTTTCATCCTGCTCCAAACTTCATGGGGCACAGACTATACAAAGGTGAGCAGATAGGTTGGTGTAAGGAACCTCTGGCCTCAAGGTCACATATGGCCTTCTAGGTCCTCAAGTCAGGCCCTTTGACTGAATCTAAACTTCACAGAATAAATCCCAAGGGGATTTGTTCTGAAAAACTTGCATTCAGTGAAAGGACTTTACTTGAGGACCTAGAGGACTACGTGTGGCCTTAGGGCCTCAGGTTCCTCACCCTTGGTCTATACTTTATCCTAGAGAGACTTATGAGGGTACATCTATGAGAAAACCAGTTTGTCTTGCCACCTGCCCTCTCTCTTGACCATCCATTGTTTACTGAGCTTTCTTGGACTCTAACTGAATCTCTGTTAGGCCACTTGTGGGGGATTCCCAGGATGCAAGAGGACATTTAAAAGGATTAATCATTAAAAAGATGCATCTCCTGTGATGTAACAGTATATATCCCCTACTCAGTATCAAAGGTGGCCTCCAAAGAAGCAATTTAGTACTCTTTTCTGAAGGATCCCCAAGCTCAGTTCTTGGTCACTCAGTGAGTTCCAATTTGGTTCTTTCCCAGTCATCTGCATAGGGCAAACTCATAAAAAGCTTTGCAAACCTTAAAATGCTTTATAAATGCTAGGTGTTACTTTTATCAAAGATTGTGACCCTAAGTTCTAGGCTTTCCCCATTACTTCAAAAGCAATGTCATGTTGACCAGTACATATTATTGAAAGTTATGTTGACTCAGTGGCCCACTGCTCCCAGACTTGCTTGTCAGCCAGTGTTGGGGGGAGGTGTCAACCAGCCTTCTGATATTTGTCATGTGATCAAGTCACCTCCTACCTGTCTTTACCTGAAAATTGTCATGTATTTGCTACCTTGGGGAGGACCCAACCTCTTTTGCTGATGTGGACCTATCTGAACTGTCTCTATTTCTTTAAGAAAGTTAACAATAAAAACTGACTCCACCTTGAAGTCATCACTCATCTCCAGTGATTAGTCAGTCAGTGTGTTGCTATCTTGACATATTTATAACAAATTCCTTTGAGACAAAAGTCCAAATGAAGAATTCTTCTTTCAACAATATAATGGGTTCAAATGCACAATTAAAATCTACCAATGCTGCTGCTGCTGCTACTACTACTACTACTACTATTACTAGCTAACACTTACACAGTGCTTTGAAATTTACAAAACACTTTTCTTCCGTTATCTCATTGGATTCTGAAATACAACCTTGTGAAGCAGGTACTGTCACTATTCTCATTTTACAGATGAGGAAACTGAGGCTGAAAGGTTAAGTGACTTGCCCAGGGGCACCTAGTTAGTAAGTGTCTGAGGCAAGATTTGAACTCAGGATTTCCTGGCTCTAGGTCTAGTATCCACTTCACAGGGGTACTGTAAGGATCAAATGAGATAATGTATATGAAGTACTTTATAAAAAGTGCTACATAAATGTTATTGTTGTTACTGTTAATAGTATGATTATTATAATCTAGGGAGAATTTTAAGTTCAAACTATATGGATTTGAAGCAAGCTACACACTTTCTTTTTTAGCCTACAACATTCTTAAGTAATCAGTTCTGGAATTCCCTGTCATCATCTTCTGTATTCTCATTTTGAAATATGTTTAGAGTTGCATGACATGCCTCCTTAGAAGCATGGTTAATTCTTCTTAGGCGCTTTGCCTATAATTCAAATACCTGTCATCAGGTAATCATGGGTGAATGCTAGGATCACATAACTCAGTGGTTATGTCTGTTGGAGAATACTATCAACCTGTTTGGGGAGGTGGTCCTATCAGTTGGTTGAATGACTGTGGGTCAAAGATAAGAGGCCAAATTAAAAGTAAAGAGATTTATTAGCATGTTGAGGAGTTTTCTTTTGCTAAAATCAAGTTCAGATCCTTGGGGTACAGATTTGACTTTTATAATCTTTCAATCCCATTTAGAGAACATAACCAATCTGCAGCAATTTAGTTTAAAAAGTAAAGTATTTCACAGGAGTGGGAGAGGTAGAGGGGAAAAAAAAAGGTAGGTCAACGGGGAAAGGGGGAGTGTATTTGGAATGCAAGTTATGGGATTTACCTTCAGAGCAAGAAAATCTTCCCTGTTCACATACCAGAGACAAGAGGAAGAGTCCAAATACTTTTACAATTGTGAAAGCGATCATTTTAGAAAAAAAGAGGGTCCTTTAATTTTTTATCCAAGGCCCTGCAAACACTTGTTGCAACAGTAGATGAGACCATCTGCTTTATCATGTCCTTGCATGGGAGTTGGGAACTTTCCAAAATTAGACCACCAGGTGATTGGGAGATTTCTACATTATTTATTCAAGTTGTGGAAAAATGATCATGGTCCCTATTTTCTTCCACTTTGGTACTTTGGTACTTCTTCAGAAGCAGCATTAAATCTGGATTACTTCTATGTCTATCTTCATTAGAATTTTAATTTCTAGAAGTTTCCTTTAAAAAAATCAGTATTTTTACCTGAAAGTCGGTGGTAGGTTGTTTGTTTTTTTAACCACCTTGCATATTACAGTTAGGCAGTTCATTGTATGAAGACAAAGGAACTTTGGCCCAATGAGGTTTATGAACACTTGCTGAACCCTTTTACCTTCTACTTCTGGTATATACCTGGCAGTCAACTCTCACTTGTGCCTCTAAGAAACTGTAGCATGTTCAGGGGCCACACCTTGGTAAACCATATTAGCAGACAGGCTAAACCAGGTTAAGGATAACTGACAAGTCTCAAACCTGTTGGTGAATTAGGGGGTGTCTACCCCAAGCATGTAAAGACTTTCCCAAGAGCAATGGACAGATGAGAATAATTTGTTCCAATGGCAATGAAGGTGGCTAAAGCAGGCTCTGTGGAGTGCTTAGAGCCTGGTCAGAAATAGCAGAAGCCAAGGTCATCCACTACATCCCAGGCATCACCAGTCATCCTGATTTTGTCTTGCCATTGGACTCCAATGACTCTGGAAGAGAGTGAAGCTGATGACTTTGTGCAGCTCTGGCCTCACTTCAATCCAGTTCTGGCAGTAGTCAAGACATCACCCCATGAAGTCATTGATCCTTTTCAAAAAGGAAGGACAAACAACATCCAGAGAAATTTGCCTAAAGGTCAAATTTTGTTTTTTTTTTCCACAGGCAGCTCAATGAAATTTCTTTTTTGTTTTTTGCGTTTTGTTCTATTGCCCATGTCAATAAAAGGAATTCTTTGCTTTCATTTTAATTCAACATTAGCAACAACAGCCAAAGATCTTGAAATCATAATGCAGATATAGAGATAAGCGTATCAAAAAATAATTAAACCTATTTTCTGAACAGAACTGGAAGAGATATTGAAGCGGTTCCCTTTTGGACAAGGAAAAGGTGTTAACTAAAAATAATCAATCAGTCCTCTGCATTTTCATTAACATGCATAATTAAATTACCCATTTAAAAATTAGTCTATCCTCTTTAAACATATCTTACATGTACAATACTTGAACTGCTTCATTTCAGTAGATTAAGTAATTTCCCATTCATAAGTCAAACAGCAATTTAAGTAATACAACCCACCCAGGGGAAGTGATACTATCTTTAAGTTTTGTAGGGCAAATGAAACAGCCATCAGAGCAGTAGCAACCATTTGACATTTCTCCAATATAAAACAGACAAGATACAGTCTATGCAAAAAGCTCTAATAAGCAGATAGTTAACAGGGCTGAAACAATGGACAAATTAAGTTGGGGGTCCACAGATGAAGTTGTGTTTCAAAACTTGTCTGCGTACCAAGTTGATCGCAAGCTTTGTACTTTTCTTTGCCGGTCTCACTAATGACACAGATATGAAGTATTTATTGTAGTCCAGGACATAGCCAATGACAAATTTGTCTGGAATTTCAAATCCAACAAAATCAGGTCTGTTTTCCACACTTCTTGGGGTCCTTTTCACCAGCAAGCTGGCTACGTTCACCATCCTTGGATTATACTACTTGATCAGGGAAAGCAAAGTCTGCATTGTTTTCCCTGTGTCAATTATATCTTCAACAATCAGGACATTCTTTCCAGTTAAGGTTGAGAGATCATCCCTTCCAGTCACTTTTATGTCCCCTGTTGACTGGTTGTTACAGAAGCTCTTCAATCTGATAAAATTTTTGGAATCCTGCTAGGAGGATTTTCAGTCAGGATGGCAGCTGCAGCTGGGGTCCACTCAGGTGTCAGAGCAGGGATTTCTCCAAGCTTTTTGCTTGTATTTACCTACATCTTTTTCTCAAGTAGCCTCTGGTCATTTGAGTCTCAATTCCATTATTTTAGTTTGTATTTCCTTCATATCCTTACTCACTACCCATTTAACTCAAATGCAAGTTTCTGTGAAACTTCACTCACCACCCATTTAACCCAAATTCTAGATGATTCAAGCAAATCTGCTGCAGACTACTCCCAGTGTGTGTAGCCCAAGCCTGTTACCTAAAGATTACTCCCATTTCCAAATGAGGAAGTAATGGGGAAGAACTGAGGTGACTCATAACCCAACTCCTCATTAAAATGTCTACCTTTGCCATAGCAGGTTCAAATGATGTACTGTCAGGCCAAACAGATGGAAGAAACACCTATCTGTCAGCCCTCACCCAGGGTCTTTGGTGATTGATAAAGGCCATTGACCCAATTATCGGTCATTCTGGCCTAACTAATGAATTGATCATACTTAGTACTTCATCTCTCACTTTACCTTAATTTTCAAATATAATAGTGAAGAAACCAAAAAATGTGGTTAATAAATCATTCAAAAAATACAACATTCTCAAGCATCAGTCAATTACATAGTAATAAATCAAAATGGAAACAAAAGAAGCCTCTTCGCAAAGATGAAGGTTCATAAGGAAAAAATCAGTCTTTACTCATAAAGGTTCTGGAGTTCTTGTTTTGAACAGCAGTAAGTTGTTGACAAAAATATCCATACTTAAAAGTAGGACCTGCATTTCAAGAGTAACATTATTTTTTGACATTATTGCCACTAATTTTTACAAAGAACTAGGATAAAAATGACTAGGATTTAAACTTTTAGTTTTGTCTTAAATCTAGCTCCCTTAGTACTTTTGCAAAAGAGGCAAAGCATAATGAGACAATAGACAATAAATATAACTGTATAATTAGGAAGACAAAAAGGTATGGAGGAAGCATTTTCATGTCTCTTTAGGTAAGCAGGTATCTTATTCCATTGTATGGGGTTTAGATGGTTATTTCACGAAGTCGTCTGCTTCAGGGAAACATTTTTCTTTGTAACTGAGACAAAGCGGTGTGTTCTACATTTCTGTCTGCAAACTGTTCGGTTTGGTCTGCTTACACTAACATGAGCCTTTCCACATTGTTTCTAGGGAACATTTGCAAAGGGGTTTCTTTCCAGTAGATTGAAACTTGCCAGGTTTCAAGACATGCATTGCTCCTCACTGTGGTTCTTCTCTAGGTAATGTTGCTCAAATCTGCTAGTGATAAGACTTAGTACTTTTGACAAGTCCTAAATACTACTGAGCTATCACCGTCTATTTCTAGTCAGATGTTTAGAGCACTACACTAGGAGTGAAATCTAGCTCTGCTACCAACTCATTATGTGACTTTGAAACTTAAGTTCCTTTTTTAAAATTTTAAATTTTAATTTGTTTTGAACTTAAATACAAAAAGACAAAAGAGAGCGAGAGAACATTTCCCTGTATGCAGCACAATATAAAAAGAGGATTCAGTCTAAAACCCCAAGTTTCCATTTCACACTGCTTATTTCTTTGAAAAACTATCTCATACATACTACACAATGTTTAAAAAGCTACCTTGATTTTCTGTTTCTTTCTAAGTTTTCTTCTGTTCTCTGTTATGCACTTTTTTCTTCCTCCCTCCCTAGCCCATCCTAGAGAAGGCTACTGATAGACACAAATATGTGTGTGTGTGTGTGTGTGTGTGTGTGTGTGTATAAAACCATACTACATATACTTCTATTTATCAGTTCTTTCTCTGGATGTGGATAGCATCTTCCTTCATATGTCCTTCATAGTTGATTTGTATATTTAAAATATTCAAAATTAGTTGTTCAAAGCTATGTTTAGAACAATATTGTTATTACTGCATACAATGTTCTCTTGGTTCTCCTCATAGGACTTAAGTTCTCAGAACCTCCTTCATTTTTACATATAAATGGGGGCGCTGGACTATGTAAATGTCTAAGTTCCCTACCAGCATGGTGATCACATATATTTCTCTTTGAGATCTACAAAGTGTCATGAAGTCCGTTTCTCTTATCATTCAGGAATGATACTGAATAGAATTCCCCTCACCCCCAGGTGATTCCAGTATAGAAGTGTCATTTTTCCTAGGAAGTCTTAACTATGCAAATTTTTTAACTTTAAAAGCGCTCATCAATATCACTATCACAGTCCCCAAAACATGAAGAGTCTTAGGAGAGTACCCTTCTCTTCTGATCATATGGCCATAATCCCAGTTCAGGCTGTCATTCCTCTAGCTGGGCTGCTACTACAGCCTCTTAGTTTTCCTGTCTCATCTCCTCCCTTTCCAATTCACCTTCCACACAGCTGCCAAAATGACTCTCCTAAAGAACAGGTCTGACTATATCACTTCACTACTCAATACACTCTAGTAGCTTCCTTTTATCTCTAGGAGTCAATGTAAACACCTCTGTTTGGCATTTCAAGCCCTCACAACCTGCCTCCAACCTACCCTTTCCAGCCTTATTACATCTTGTTTTCTTTCCTGCTATGGTTCAGCCATGCTGCCTTTCTTGGTATTCTTTGCACACAGCACTCCATCACTTTGTGTTAGATGTCCTCTATGCCGACACTGCAACCCTTCCTCGTCACATCCACCTCTTGGAATTTCTGGTTCCTTCAGGTCCTTCCTGAATTTTTCCTACAGTTACCATCTTCTCCCTACCCAAATATCCTTGTACTTATTTTTGTATCTAATTACATATGTATCTGTGGGGTCTCCTTAACAGGGGGAGTTACGCCTTTGTCTGTATCTTCAGCACTAATGACAATGCTTAATGTATATAGTAAGTGCTTAGTAAATGCATGTTGATTGATTATGTCTCTGATCAACTGATTGTGAAAAGAAGTCCTAATGTGTTTGTCTAATCTCTAAATTTCCAATTTCAACATTCCTTTTATACTACTCAACTTCAGTTTCCAATTATTTCAATTTTTAAAAGAAGCAGGCAAAAGAAATTTCTTTGAAGGAAATTACCTGTTTCAAAATGACTTAAATTGTTCCATAAGAAGGCAGCAGGTACTTCATAAAATAATTGTTTTCACACCAGGAGTTCCCTACAAGGTGAAATCACAAGTCTAGATAATCCCCCCACCCTCACCTCCAAACTTTTACCTTCTATTAAGAAGGATGAGGATTTAAGAAGGCCTCAAAGGGCCAAGCAACATCACCTGATGCAGTACATTTGCACATACATAGACTGAAAATTTTTATTTCAAAGTAAAACTATAACATTGTAATTCTTTGTATTTAAAGTGCATTTAGGAAAAATATAGTAAAAATTATTTGAAAAATTCTTGCATCAGTTGATGAGCCTGACTCCTCTAAGGTTAAAACTAAGTTGAGAGCAATTTTTTACCAATTTGCACTAAAGCAGTTGTAAATACTACCTATAGTAGAAAGGCTATAATTTATGCCTAATGATGGCACAGTGGATAATCACTACCTCTGAAGTGAGAAGGCCTGTATCCAAATCCTACTTCTCTCCTTTGCTTTGGGCAAGTTGCTCTTCTAAGCCTCAGTTACCTGGTCTGTAAAATGAAGGGTATGGATCAACTGACCTCTTCCATCTCTTCTTTAAATGCAGACAACCCAAAAGACTGAAGATGCTAACTGTAATGAGTTTGGGGTGGGAGAAAATAAATTTGCCTTTCTAATTAGTGTAGCTCATTCAATAGCTAGTGGCTAGAAGTAGGTCAATGCAGCCTGGATCCTCGCCAAATTAAGTGTAATTAAACTTGAATTTATAATGTTCTATTATCTTTGCTCTCTGAGCTATAAAAAACCCCCCACTAAAAAAAAGGCCTCTTTCATTTTTAATACATTATTTCAGGACTTTTCTGTCATTTCTTTCTTTCCTGCATCATTTACAGACAATAAATCATGAGATCCATTCTAGGCCTGTCTGTCCTAATGAAATATGAGCACTCCTTTCTCTTTTAGATCCCTATCAGGGCTACAGTTAGTTATAAGACTAATAAGCAAAGAATAACCGAATCTCAGAACTGTAAGGGAATGTTGGAGGTTTTCTAGTCTAATTTATGTAGGAATAGGAATCTCCTATACAAGTTCCCTTGCAATTTGATCATTAAATTCTACAAGGTCGGACCTTAATGTTTCCTAAAAGAGTGCATACTCTTCTCCTTTATCTTGTTTCTTCTCAAAATTAAATCCAGTGTTTGTACCTAAAGCAAAACTGACTGATCAAGAAGCAGTAGACAGAGCCCTGAACTTGGAATCATAAAGCCTGAGTCTCAGTCCTAGCATAACCATTTCCTAATTGTATAAAATGAATGATTGGGCTAATGTCCTCTAAGGTACCTTCCACCTCTAAATATATAGTCCTATGACTCAAATCATGCTTCTTGTAAAGACCTATATCTCCCCCCCCATCAGTTTAATGATTAATATTTCAGCATATAATTGAAAAAATTCTGCCCACTAAGGCTGCCAGTTCAAGATCATAGAGTTTCTTAAGACATGTACCACCACATCCCTACCACCACTATGTGACAATCTATTCAATATTGAAATGAGTCTTCTGGTTGGTGACTGGAGGGAAAATACTTTAAAAATGAAACAGCTTTTCCTAACTAAGCTGACCTCAGAATTTCACCAAACCCTGATTGGACCACCAGGTAAGCACTCCTTCCTCCAGCTTTCCACTTCATGCTCAGGGACTGATAGTGTAAGGGAGTTAATATATGTAATGTCATAGAACCTATAATTTGTAATGATAAATCCCATACAATCAGGGATCTACAATCATGATATAAAAAGGCCTTGAGATTTGGGGTTAGATTTCATTTTCTCTGGAATTACCATATTTGTTCCAATGTAGTTCACAAACCAAGATGCTGATCATCAACAGGGCAGCTACTTGATGTCTTTTAAAAAATCAGACTCAACTCACTTCACTGAAGGTCTAAGTTCAATGAAAAAATCTTTACCTGTTCCTCTGACTCCAAATCCATCCATGGGCTGGGTTTTAAAAAACAGGTAGGAATTCAGCAGGAATAGGGACCGATATATTAAAGGCATGGAGTTAGGGGAGTATGTAGGAAGGGTTCGAGGGACAAAGAGTGGTCCAGTTTGCCCGTGGGATAGAAGGGATAGAGGACAGTGATAGGAGAACGGTCGAGAAAGACAGAGTTGCATGAGGTATGCCTTGAGGATCAGACAAAAGAGTTAAGAACTTTACTTGAAAGGCAAGGGAAGCCCCTGGAAAATTTTGAGCAGAAAAATGACTTAGGATATAGATTTGGAGCTGGAGGGAAGCTTAAAGGCTAACTAGTTCAACTTCCTAATTTTATAGGTGAGGAAACCAGGGAGGTTAAGTGATTTGGCCAAAGTCACATAGGTAAGTAAGCATTAGGATTTTAAACTGTTTTCCTGATTCAATAGTAAAGGCTCTTTCTACTGTATCACATTGCCTCCCAGGAAGAGTTATTAGGAGAATATAGCAATAGCTGAGTGAGGTGATGATCAGAACTTGTCCTAGGATGGTGGCAGTATGACTAGAAAAGATGGGATGGATATGAAAGGATTAGGAGGTAGAACTGATAGGACTCAGGAACTGATTAGCTTTGAGAGGGAAAAGAGAGAGAAAAGTCAAAGATAATCCTATTTGCTTTATTTTTTGGCCAATTAAGTACAACTAGAAAGTTAATGGGTTTTAGAGAAGATAGAAGACAATCGTGGGCTGAGGTCCTACACCAGTGGTTCCCAAATGTTTTCACTTATGGCACCATCCTCTTTGCTATGAGCATTTATGGCACACTGAATGTTTAAGTTGTCAGAATTATTATGAAAACATTAGTTGGAGTAGTCAGTGCAGTTGCATTGCCATATGAGTGGCCATCTTTGTTTAGTTCTTTGTGAGTTCATGGCATGAATTTTTCTGAGTTTAATATGCTTATGTAATGGGCAAATTTTGTTTGTTTTACAAATATACTTTTACTTACATGCCAGGTAAATATGTACTGGGCAAAATTATTTACACATTTACTTTTATCTGCAATAATGGAACATTCAAAATTTCATGGTACCCCCTAGTAAAATTCATAGCCCATTAAAAGCCATGGTATAACTTTTGAGGGCCACTCTCCCAAAGTATAGTTTCCTCTTCATGTGTGTAAATCTGGCACTACCTGCTATCCTTCAAAAGTAGAAAGCAAAGCCCCATTATAACATGCTATGGGATTTTGAAATATTCATCCTGAATTTTAAGACAAGACCTCACTCCTCAACTAGCTCCTTGGAGAAGAGCCTTGTTAGCAATCTTGGTTATTTAATGCTGCTTTTCAGCAGAAACTCTTCTCCAAGAGCACAGACCTGCTCACAGGGAAGATGCCAGCATTGATTGCCCCTTCAAAAGAATTACCTTGAGTCATGGAAACAAGCTGCTTCTCCTTGAGAATTCTGTTTTTGGCCTCTTCCTTTCTAATGGTCTCCTAAGGAGGCTAGCCAAGATGAGATGCCATCAGGTGATGACTGAGGAGTCAAAGATACAGCAACCAACATCAGGGCAACCAAGACATTTGATTCAAGATCCCATTATCAGTAGGGTCCTGTGTTTGACTTATTTTTCCAGTAGTGGTCTTAGGATATCCGAACCATCTTTACACTATCACATGGTCCCCCAATGCCCCAGAGAACTCCTTAGGAAAGGCAATATGGCAGAGTTAGCAGAGCACTAGACTTAGTCAGAAGATTGGATTTTGTGTTTCTTCTCTGATGCTTGCCAGCTGTGTGATTTTCAAGTCAAGTCAATATGCACTTATAAGCATCTACTGTGTGTCAGGTACTAGATACTGGGGAACAAAGAGAAAAGCAGAGAACAGCCTGTTCTTTCAAGAAACTCACACTCCAATGGGGAGAGAATAATTATGTTCAAATAAGATATACATACATACATATATAACATGTACATACACACATATATATGTGTGCAATAAATTGGAGATAACTTCAGAGGTAAGGCATTAACATTAAGATTAACTCAGGAAAGGCTTCTTGCAGAATTTTGGAATTGTTGTAGGAAATTTAATTTAGTCTTATTAAAAACATATATTAAATAACAATTATATGCGTAGCAAAAGCTTCTTAGTCTTTGGGCCCTGTTCATTTTTGCAGAGCAGTTGGTGGGGGAACTGTGTAAGTAGCTAAATAATAATGATGAAATAACAACTGCTTCAGTAGGCAGATGAAGTGAGGCCTTTTAAAATAAAAAAGGTCATTGGATAGAAACAACTTTTTCAGGAAAGTAGTGGGTATGAAAACCAGATTTAGGGGGCTGATAAGTTTGGTGGATGGTGAAATGGTGGAAAAATCAATTTTTAGGAGTTTGGATGTGAAGGGGAGAAGAGAAATAGGACGATAGGCTGATGGGCCAGCAAGGTCAAAGTAACAGTATTTTTGGAGTGGAGAGACCTGGGCATATGTGTAGGAAGAGAGGAAGGAGCAACGGAGAGGGATACAATATAGTGAGAAAAATTTTGCATTGGGAGTTGTATTGAAGTGAAAGAAACAGAAGTGATAAAAGAGTTGAATTTGGGAAGCTATAGTCATGGATAGGGTACTGATCTTGGAGTCAGGAAGTCCTGAATTTAAATCCTACCTCAGACCTTCAACTAGCTATGTGACCTGGGGCAAACTATTTAACTTCTCTTAGCTTTTATTTCCTCATCTGTAAAATGGGGACAATAATAGCACCTGCTTCCCAGGGTTGTTGAGAAGACCAAATGATATACTATGTGTAAAACATGCTATGGAAATGCTAGCTATTTTTACCTGGAGTCAGGGCACCTGAATTTGAACCCCCATGGTGATATCACTTAGCATGAGGGCAAAGCATTCATCCTCTAACCTTGAGTTTCATAAGGAAGACAAGGATAGTAATATTGCACTATTTTTTTCATGAGGTTGTTTTGAAGGAAGCACAAAATATAACCTTCAATATCATAGAAATGTGTTTATTACTTTCATTGCTTCTAATAATCTTATGGTTTTCAGTCTCCCCATGTGTAAAATGAGGATATTAAAAATATCTTCACTACCTATATCAGAGGGTTGTTGTGAAAATTAAATTACATACATAAAATGCTTCCTATAAATAAAGTATTCTATAAATGTAAGATTATATAGCATGTAATATTTCATATCACATTTGTGGGGGCAGTGTGGTATCTCTATCGCTCAGCACAATTCTTGGCACATATTGAGAATGAAAAGATATTTGATAACATTTTATATGTCATCATGTGCATAGGGAATGCTCATTGAAGAAATTTCCTCTACCGCTTTCTCTCCCACCCTCTGTGAGCTGAAGTCGTGTCCCGGCAGGTTGTCGGTATCCCCTGACTGTCGCGTCTACCTGCGGAGAGTTCTTGACAGATTTTACAAAGTATTAGACTTTTATCATGAAATGGACGGAGTTAACGAGTCACAGGAAAAAGTCAATTAGGAATTTCGAGAGCATCATTTATTAGCCAGGCTGGCGGCTGCCTCATGGAGAGACCCAGAGGAGACAGCCCCAAACTGAGGGAGCCCTGAAGACCCGTCCCCAGGGTCCGGCGCGCCCCGGAAAGTAAACCCGACCCCCAGCGCTGCCCTGGCCGAGGCCTCAGAGAAGCGGATCCGAGCAGGCTTCAGAGACGGAAGCTCCAGCTGCCGGGGAAAGTCCCTCCGCCCACAGAAGCTACAGGGATCAGAGTCTCAGAGGCAGCCCTGGCCCCACCCCAGCACCTGAACTAAAGCCTCACTGATTGACAGCCGGCAGGAGGAAAGCCCATTTAAATCTCAGAGGCCAAGCACTAGCTGGGCGGATCCAGGCGGGGGTGGAAAAGGAATCTCAGAAGTCAAGTAACTGGCTGGGAAAATGCCTAGAAAAGGGAAGAAAAATAAGACTATAGAGAGTTTTTTTCCAACAAATGCAAATGATCCCGACCTTCGGATCTGATGACGAGGACGTATCCTTGCCATCAGGGAAAGACGTGGAGGGCGGGGCCTCAGTACCCCCAGACACCCCAGGGGGGGTGGCGGGTGGGCTCAGGCCCTGGAACAGCTCAAAAAGGATTTTGAAAAGCAAGTTAGACAGGTGGAGGAAAGACTGGGAAGAGAAATGACAAAGATGCAAGAAAAGTATGAAAAACAGGTCAATACCTTGGTAAAGGAGACCCAAAAAAATGCTGAGGAAATTAACACCTTGAAAAATAGGCTCACCCAATTGGCAAAGGAGGTTCAAAAAGCCAATGAGGAGAAGAATGCTTGCAAAAGCAGAATGAGCCAAATGGAAAAAGAGGCTCAAAAGCTCACTGAATTTAATAGTTCTCTCAAATTAGAATGGAACAGATGGAGTCTAATGACTTTATGAGAAACCAAGAAATCACCAAACAAAACCAAAAGAACGATAAAATGGAAGAGAATGTGAAATATCTCATGGGAAAAACAACTGACCTGGAAAATAGATCCAGGGAGAGACAATTTAAAAATTATGGGACTACCTGAAAACTCATGATCAAAAAAAGAGCCTAGACATCATCTTCCATGAAATTATCAAGGAAAACTGCCCTGACATTCTACAACCAGAGGGCAAAATAAGTATTGAAAGAATCCATCGATCACCACCTGAAAGAGATCCAAAAAGAGAAACTCCTAGGAACATTGTGGCCAAATTCCAGAACTCCCAGCTCAAGGAAAAAATCTTGCAAGCAGCTAGAAAGAAACAATTCCAGTACTGTGGAAATACAATCAGGATAACCCAAGATCTAGCAGCTTCTACATTAAGGGATCGAAGGGCGTGGAATAGGATATTCCAGAAGGCAAAGGAACTAGGACTCAAACCAAGAATCACCTACCCAGCTAAACTGAGTATAATACTTCAAGGGAAAATATGGTCTTTCAATGAAACAGAGGACTTTCAATCATTCTTGATGAAAAAAACCAGAGCTGAAAAGAAAATTTGACTTTCAAGCACAAGAATGAGAAGAAGCATGAAAAAGTAAACAGCAAAGAGAAGTCTTAAGGGACTTACCACGAGTGAACTGTTTACATTCCTACATGGAAAGACAATATTTGTAACTCTTAAAACTTTTCAGTATCTGGGTAGTTAGTGGGACCCACACATACACATGTACACGCATGCACACACATACACACAGGCACACACATACAGAGATAGAGAGCACAGATTGAACTGAATAGGAGGGGACCATACCTTAAAAGAAACTAGGGTAAATGGTAAGAGAGAAATATAGGGGGAGGGAAAGGGAAGGGGGTAACTATATGTCATTTAAGAGGCAGGCAGGAGTTTTTCTTAGTGGAGGGAAAAAGAGGAGAGCTGAGAAAAAAAAAAAAAAAAAAAAAAACAAGAAGTTTACCCTCATCACATTTGACCAAACGAAGGAGTCGAAATGCACACTCATTTTGGTATGAAAACCTATCTTACCGTATAAGAAAGTGGGGGAGAAGGAGATAAGCAAGGGGGGGGGATGATGGAAGGGAGGGCAAAGGGAGGAGGGAGCAATTTGAAGTCAACACTTGGGGAGGGACAGGATCAAAAGACAGAAGAGAAACAATGAGGGGCAGGTTAGGAGGGATGGTAATCCAGTTAGTCTCACACAACACGACTTTCAGGGAGGTCATTGGCAAAATTACACAGATATGGCCTATATTGAATTGCCTGCTGTCCCAAAGGGAATGGGTGGGGAGGGAGGGATGAGGAGAATTTGGAACTCAAAGTTTTAGGAACAACTTGTTTAGTATTGTTGTTGCTACTAGGAAAGAAGACATACAGTTAATGGGGAATAGAAAGTCATCTGGCCCTACAGGAGAAAAGAGAAGATGGAGACAAGAGAAGGGAGAGATGACAGAAGAGAGGGCAGATTGGAGATAGGGAAAATTAGATTGCTTGGGGTATTGGGGTGGGGGGGAGGGGGAGAAAAGGGGAGAAAATTTGGAACCCAAAAATTTGTGAAAATGAATGTAAAAAATTAAATAAATAAATTTAAAAAAAAAAAAAAAAAAAAAAAAAAAAGAAATTTCCTCTACCAGTGTGAATCTGTCATCCTTCCTATAATTAACAGTCTTAAGGTCATTCAGCCAATGTATGTCAAAGATGGGGCTTAAATCCAGGTATTCTTTACTCCAAGGCAGGTTCTTTATCACCATGTTGCCTTTCATCACATATATTCAAGTAAAATAATCCAAAAGATCCCTGATTTTTAGTGTGGGCACTTCCAAAGTTTCATGATATGCAATGACTGGCCTAGTTAATTAAATGAGATAATATTTGTAAAGCACTTAGCACATTGCCTGGCAAATGTTAGGCATTATATAAATGCTTATTTCCTTTCTTTCCCCTTCTCTAATCATTTGGTAACCAACCTTCTGGAGACAAGTTTCCCCATAATTAGCCAGGTTTGTTCTGTGGTGACAGTCAGGGTCTATCGTTAACCCTGAAGTGCTCTGGCCCTTCACCTCTCTACCTGTCTGCTGTTAGGTTGAGACGAACCTATGTGAAGACTATCTTTGAAACAACAGAGAGTTTATGGAAAGAGGAAGACAGGAGCATCCACAGAATATTCATGGATATAGGTAATTTGTGGAAGAGACTACAAGAGAAATCCACGACAATGCTTTTTTTAAAAAAATACAGATAACAGAACAATAACATCTATAGGCATCTAAACCAACATGTACACAGTACCACCATTTCTGAGAACTTAGTTTACTACAACTATTTCTCAGAACTTATCTGAAAACAACTCTTTCCCAGAGCCATCATCCACCTATTTCTTCACCTGTAAGTTTATCATGACCTAGGGGCATCAGTAATGTCGACATAACATTAACAGAACAACCTGTTTACTTTGATCCCAGTATGTGCACCTGTTTTCAGAAGGAACTGGGGAATTATAGAAGACTACTCCCTAAAACTGTGCTGAGTCACAATTTAACCCTCACTTACACTTTCTTCAAGACTCAGCTCCAATCCCAACTTCCACATGAGGCCTTCCTCTGTCGCCCCACCTATTAATGCCTTCCTCCTGCAGATTACCTTCATTTATTCTGTAGGTAATGCAGTAGATAGAGCACCAGTGCAGGAGTCAGGAGTACCTGAGTTCAAATCTCACCTCAGACACTTGACACTCACTAACTGTGACCTTGGGCAAGTCACTTAACCCCAATTGCCTCATCCTGGGCCATCTCCAGTTATCCTGATGAATATCTGGTCACTGGATTCAGATGTTCTGGAGGAGAAGTGAGGCTGGTGACCTGCACAGCCCTCCCTCACTCAAAGTCAAGTGTAAGTCATGTCATCATTTTTCTGATGGCATGGTCTTCTTCAGCAACGAAGGATGAACACACACACGCACACAACATCTCTTCCATGTATATAGTTATTTATCCTTGATTAGAATGTACCTTCCTCTAAGACAAAGACTGTTTTCTTCTCTTTTTTGTTATCATCAGTGCCTATCACAGTGCCTGGGACACAGCAGGTATTTAATAAGTGCTTGTTGACTGACTGACTTTAACCAGGGTCTAACATCTAGCGTGTGACTGAGGTAGTGTCTGAAATCAGCTCTTCCTGATGCCAGTTCCATTGTTGCAATTGTTAGGCTGCCTAACCCTAAGAAGTACCCAAGGAAGGCTCATTGAATGAATTTATTTGGAGACCAGAATAACAATTGACTTTTTAGTGTGATCTCAACTGGAGAGTTGTTCAACATTGGCTTTAATGTATTCTTCTATGTCAGGGGGTAGTTTCTTTCTTAGTGGTAAAATAAAATCTGCTTGCCCTGGTGCAAGCATAGGAAATGTATAATTGATGTATTTCTGAAATGCCTCACGGGTTTCCAATAGCTCCTCCTCCAGGAAGTCCTTCCAGCGGGTCATGTTCTCCAGATGTACAGTCTTCTTTTGCAGCTTTTCTTCAGTGAGGGTCAGCTTTTTGCAAATTTTTCTTATAGAAGCCTTATGAAGGTTCTCCACCTCTTTCATCACTTCATTAACTTGTTCTTCCTTCTCTTTTTGGCTGAGGCTAAAAGCAGTGCTCATCTGGTGCTCTGTGGCTCTGGTGACATCTTTTATCTTTTTTTCAAGAGTTTTGTGAGAGAGAATCTCAGCTTCCAGGATTTTCTCCTCATTCTTCCTAAAAACAATGACACAAATTTGGACCATTAGGAGGTTATCAGTCAATCTAAAATCAACCCACCCATCAATGATAAACAAGCATGGATTCAGTGCCTCTTACATGCCAACCACTGGTTGGAGTACAAACACAAAGAATGAAATGATTCCCTGCTTGCAAGAAGCTTACCTTCTAATGGGTGAGGCAACAATGTAGGTGATTACAGAATAAATATTTAAAAAATAAAGATGAAAAAGAGAAAGCCTCAAAGCCAGGAGGACCTGAGTTCAAGTCTCACTTTTGACACATACTAGCTTGTGTGACCCCCTCTACAAAATCACTTAACATTTCTGTGGTCTGGACAACTCTTTAAAACGGTGATCAGCAAATTACCCCCTTCCAGAGTCCAATTTGGCCCATCTAACTTGTTTATCTTAAAGCTGTGAATTATGAATAGTTCCTAGACTTTTAAATACAGTAAAACTTTATATGAAAAAACGTAAAAGTCATTCTTAGCTTGCAGTGGTTTTAGCCTTTGAACCAGTACTTTGCTGACCTCTGCTCTAAGTGGCAGAGAAGGTGCCAGCTTGCAATGATAGAAGGAGTTTCCTCACCTGAGGAAACCAACAAAATGACAGGTTCAGTTCATTTAGGTTTCTAAACACAAGATAACTAGGGAGGGAGGGCATTTATAGTTGAGGGAGAATCTGAAAGCCTTCACGTAGAAGAAGGTGATATTTGAGTTAATACAACTACCCAGTCCCTCAATTCCTAAATCCCTCTAAATTCCCTGACCTACACTCCTTCACTCCACAGCTCAGCTATGAATAAGGATGGGCAGTCCCTGGATCTCACTATTATTCACCTCATTATCCCATGGTGATCATTTCTGACAGAACACTCAGGAAACCTCAACAAAGCGTTTGGAATAGAAAAAAAATAGGACTTTTGCCTGGAGATTTTGAAGACTACCTCATCTGTTGACTCAGGAGTTCGAGAGCTATTTGTTGCTCTTCAGCTCTGACTTCTTCTATTGCCTGGAGCTTTTCATCATGGCACTCCTTTAGTATCTTCTGGATTCTATGGACCATGCGCTGTTCAGCAGCCCGGTTTTCTCTCCTCATTTCTTCTTCCATGATCTCTCTCATCTCTTGCTTAGTGAGTTTCACTGTTTCCTTAAGCAACATTAAAATAGGATTTAAATAGTAGATGATACTGAATCATACCTTCAAACTATATAAATGCATAGAGGGACAACACCTTGTCCAGATGCTATTGCAGAAGGGAAAGTTGCAATATTTCCTATGATAAAGCACTGGCAACACTGGTACTGAGATAGTACTTTTAAGTTTGTGAGACATTTTTATATACTTTATGGCACCTTAGAGTGCCAAACATGCCATGGTTGGGAAGGGCATGGTACAGTGGAACAAACATTGAATTTGGAGTCAGAGGACTTTAGTTTGAATTCTAGCTATGCCACTTATTGGCTATATCACTTTGGGTAATTAGTTCACTTCACTTCTTGGGACCTCAGCCCCACCATTTGTAAAATGGTTGGGATTAGACTAGATGACCTCTAAAGTCCCTTCTAATTCTAGATCTGTGATCCTATGAAGCTCTAGATAATTTGGGGCTTGCAGCCCTCCTGGTAACTCCATAACAATTGCTTGCAATTATTCCTTTTGATTAGGACCTTCTTATTACCTCAATGACCTTGGGTAGGATACTTAGCCTCCCTCAGTTTCCTCATCTGTAAAATGAAGAGGTTGGAATAAGTGATCTCACAGATCCCTTTCAACTCTAACTCTATGATCCTACAAGTATTATACATTTCTCACTCCTGTTTAAAAAAAAAGTAGACTGTGTTCTAACAAACTTTTCTTAGCGAGTCAAAATCAATGTTTAGAATTATTAATTATATATGTTTTATCACATAATTATGAATTGTATTATAAATCCAGTAAGATCCAAACAGCCTGTTATTTACCCCTCCAATAAGAACCTTGAGAAGACTATGAATTTTGGGTTCCTGGAAATACTTTTAAGAGTGTATTTTTTGCCGTTGTTTCAATCCCTTCCTCCTTATTCCTCCCCCACTCTTTGCTGTCAGCTCTTAATTCTTTTCCTTGTCTTTTACCAAGCTTTTATAATTTTTATAATTTTCTTGCATCATTCTCAATTCTTTCCCCAATTTTCCCCCTCTTTTCTCTCCTTTGATTTTAAAAATCCTTTTTGAGCTCTTCCAGGGATTTTAGCTAGGTTTGTGTCCAACCCACCTTTTTTCTCTGAAGCTTTGCTTATTGTCGTGATCTTCCCTGTCACCACGGTCACTTTCACTTTTTATGGTCAGGTTCTTTGTTGCTGTTGTTTGCTCAGCCTATTTCTTGATTCTTAACTTTATGTTACGTTGGGCTCTGCTACTGGAGTGGAGGGAGAACTATACAAAGTTTCAAGCTATTTATGCTGCTGTTTTCAGAGCTAATTCTGGGGGTGAGTTTTTGGTTCTTCCAAGGTGGCATGACTCAAGGAGAAGTCTGGTTATTGTTCTCCCAGTTTGTACTCTGATCTTTACCCAGAAAAGGACCTTGTTCCCTGTAACCACAAGTGCTAGCACTCCTCTTAGCCCTAGGGACTTGGGTCCCTGCTCTTCTGTGGCTCTTAAGTACTAGTGCTGCTTTCTGCCTTGGAACTGACAGGGCTCCCCATCCCCTTGTGAGTGGCCACAAGCATTCTTCTCTGGCCTGGAACTATGACGAGGGCCTCTTCTCTCCTGTGGCCACAAGTGCTAGTGTTCCTCTTCATTTTGAAACTGCAATTCAGAACTGCCTATGGGCAATGCAATAGGGTCCTGAACCCAGTACTGGTAAAGGATAACCTGCAATCTCTTTCTGATCAGTTGTCGTACCATCTGTGGGCTGAGAGCTCCCAAAACTGCTGCTGTCACTATTGCAGCAGCCTTCATGGCTTGCTGTTGGTTTTTGCATAGTGTCCACTGTGCTCTGGGTCAACCCCCACCCAGTATCACAGACCTTTCCCCGCTGTCTTGGATTGGACCTTAACTTTTCATTGATTCTGCTGCTCAGGAATTCAACTTAAGGCATTATTTTAAAGTTGTTTGGAGGGGAATGTTAGAAGAGTTCATCTGAGCTCCTGCCTCTCCTCTGCCATCTGGGCTCCACCCAGTTCCTTTATCTGTTGATAAAATTGCCAATAGCAACCTCTCTCCTCACTTCTAATTTACTGCTTCTTATCAACTTTGTGCTTAGAAACTTGAACACAGACAATATTGAGGCTAAAATAAGAGTAAACAGACTCTTAGTAAGAATCTGAGGGATTCTCCTCCGTGTAAAGTTATCTCCTTTAGCATGTGGAATTAGTGATAATCTCTTTTGACTGTTCATTGGGCTTGTGTTGCAAATAGGTGAGACTTCTGTACTGCATAGATCCAGAAAGATGAGGTATTATTAGTATAACACATTTGTATTTATTTAGTGTTTCAGGTAAATTAAATGATTTATCAATAGTGTACCTTGGTTATACCAGTGTCACATAGTGGAAAGAACACTAGATTTGGAGTAAATTAAACATGGATTTGAATCTTAGCTTTGTAATTTACTATTTGTGTGACCACAGGAAAATCTGGGCCTCAGTCTCCTTATCTGTAAAATGAGGGGATTAAATTAAATGGTCTCTGAGATCCCTTTTAATTCTAGTCCTATGATATAATATGATGAAATTCAAAAACGCTAATTTCACTAAACTTTTTTCCCCAGGGTTCATCCCCTATCAGCATTGGGAGAACAGTATACCCCTATCTACCCTATCAATATTATCTCTCCACTACTTATTGAGGAGCAAGTCTTTGGGAAGTAGGGGAGATACTAGAGTCAAGGTGAAGATGTTGATGAGACTTCCCCTCTAGTACTCACCTCAAGCCCCACTGTGAGGCCCCAGGCTAAGATTCTTTTCACTTTTTTTTCTATCAGTCAGCTTAGGGTTTGGTTCAACAGTGTCACTCACCATCTCTCTTTTGTAGTCTACCTATTAGTTATCAAAAGCAGAATTACCTAGGCATAGTATGGAAAGGATAACCAGCAAGGATATGGCATTGACTGTAGTTTCCCTGTGTCTATGATGGACATGCTGTCTGCCAGTCCAGAAAGTCCTAAAAGAAGAGCTAGGTGCTTATGCCCAGCATTTTTAATATCTAGGTTATTAGGAAGTTATTAATCAATAGCTTAAGCCTTGATTTCTCGAGGCAATTAAGTCTTGAGGATGATGGGTTAGTACTTTTTAAAGAACAACTAGTTTACCTTGTGTGGTATGAGGTTCAAGGAAAAGCTACCTCAGTCTATATGTTAGGCCCTAGGAAATATTGCTTTTACCACAGAAGAAAAAATAGGCGATCGTATAGAGATCTAATAAATTAATGATACTGGATGGGTGAGAAGTGAGAAATTATTTATATAGCATCTACTATACACAGTTGAATGGCACAGTAGATAGAGTTCTGGACTTGGAGGCAGGAAGACTCATCTTCCCTAGTTCAACTAGGACCTCAGGTACTTCCTAGCTGTGTGACCCTGGGCAAGTCACTTAACCCTGTTTGCCTCAGTTTCTTCATCTGTGAAATGAGCTGGAGAAGGAAATGGCAAACTACTCCAGGATCTTTGCCAAGAAAACTCCAAATGGGATCAGAAAGATTCAGAATTGACTGAACAACTATATTATGCCAGGCACTGTATTAAGTACGTTACAAATATTACCTCATCTGATCCTCAAAACAACCATGCAAAGTAGGTGCCATTATTTTAACTTATTTATAGTTAAGGACACTGAGGCAGACAGAGATTGAGTGACTTGTCTAGGGTCACGCTTTTGTAGAGCATTTAGCTGTTAAGTATCTGAGGAAGGATTGAACTGAGGGCCTCTTGACTCCAAGTTCAGTACTCTATCCACTGCACTACCCCACTGCTCGGTTCCCTGTTCAGAGGTTCTAGAAACTAGGCCTTCCTTGTTGCCTTTTACGTTCTTCACTCTTGTCTGAGCATTCTGAAAGCTTGCTGCGATGTCATGACAGAAACAGGGTCCTCCAGATAGCTGCTTCTCTCCTTGCAGAACAAGAATTCATATCCCTTCTGCTACAATACTCCTAACCTGTAAGTCCCACAGGAGTGAATAATATCTTACTGAGCCTCTAGAGCTCAATAGCTTTCAAAAAAAATGTCTTCAAGATGAACATGCTACAAATCAAGCCTTCTCCTGGTTTTCTTTATAAGCACCATATACGTGGCCTGTGCTTGAACCTTTCATAATCCAGTCCCTCCTTCTATGTAGAAAAACACCCTTCAAGGCTCTCTGCAGATAAGGGGTACATGGGAGCAGGGGCAGGCATACAAATGAAAGATGGAGCAGTGAGTGTGTAAGGAGAGGGCCTGTTTAGCCAGACTGCAGGATGCATAGGAGAAAGTGACATACAACAAGGCTGGAAAGATAGGTTGGGGCAAGGCTGCAAAGGGTTTTAAAAGTCAAACAAAAGAGTCAATATTTGATCCTAGAAGCTACAGAAACCAAAAAGTGAGTGACTGGAGAAGTAACAGTGGTCAGATTTATGCTTAAGAAAAATGACTTTGGTAGCTGTGTAGAAGATAGACTAGAGTGGCAAGAGACTGGAGGCAGGAAATCAATTAGGAGGCTATTTTGTCTAGACAGGAGATGATGAAGGCTTGAACTCTGGTTGTGATGGTGTGAAAAGAAATATTGAATTGCATGCAAGTAATGTTGTAGAAGTAGGAACAGCAAGATTTCAAGATCTGGCAATTGATTGGATATGTGGAGTCAGAGTGAGTTAAGGATAGTGGTCATGAAATTGGAGACTTGGAAGGATGGTGGTATCTTCAATAGAAACAGGGAAGTTTAGAAGAGGGGTTGACTTGGTGAGGGTGAAATATGATGACTTCACTTTTGGTCATGTTGAGTTTGACATTTCTCTGGGACCATCAAGAGGCAATTGATGATGTGGGATTGAAAGTCAGGAGAGACTCAGCGATATCTTCTGCATAGTTTTGATAATTAAGCTCATGAAAGCTGAGGAAGTCACAAAAAGAATGTGTAGTGACTGAAGAAGGGAATACCTTCAGATAGGGAGTATGACATGAATGATAAACGAGCAAGGGAGACAGAGAAGGAATAACCAGGAGGGTCTAATATCTCAAAAACTTAGAGAGGAGAGAGTATCTAAGAGAAGAAGATGGTTGACAGTGTCAAATATAGCAAATAGGTCTAGAAAGATGAGGACTGAGAAAAGACCATAAGATTTGGCAATTAAGAGATCACTGATAACTCTGGAGAGAGTAGTTTCAGTTGAGAGATGAGGTCAGGAGCCAGATTGCAAAGAACTGAGGAGCGAGAAAAGAGGAAGTCAAAGCAAGGAGTATATAAGATAGCATTTTTTAGGAGTTAGGCTGAGAAGGGGAGGTGAGATGTGATTATTATCCTTAAAAGTCTAGTGAAGATTTTTGTTTAAACGTTGGGATACAATAACAGCCTTGCATTTGTCCTACTTCCAGTTTCTTTCCTTTGTAATCCATCCTCCACACAGTTGCTAAAATAGCCTTCCTGGGACACGGGTCTAAGAGGTTTATGTTGCTGTGGCTCAGAAACCTTTAGCATATGATAAGCCTATAGGATAAAAAACAAATCCTTTAGTTTGGCATTTAAGAATCTCCACCACTGGAGTTCCTGCACATTTGTAGCCTTATTTCATAGTCCTCCTCTTCATAAATTTTATTTTTCTAATCACGTCGGACTATTAGCTACTCCCTGGACTCTACACTCCAAGCCCCACCAAGAGATATTTGCACAAACTGTCTCTCATACTTAGAATGGACTTCCTGATCTCTTCCATCTCTTAGAATCCTTATCTTGCTTCAAGGATTGGTTCATATGCTACATTTCCTCTACGAAATTTTTCTTGATCCCCTCAATTATTTCTCTCTCCCTCCTCAATTTCCCTTGTCCTTTACCTTTTTCCATACATGTTGTAAATCCTCGGTAGTATGTAAGTTCTTTGAGAGCACGGATTATTTATTTTTATATTTGTATCTATAATGCTTAGAACAGTGCCTTGCATACAGTAGACACTTGATGTTTATTAAGTTGAATTGAATCAATACTTATTTCCCCATCTTTCCATAAGTACATAATGGCTTTATCAGATACTGTGCTGAGATCCACATATATTTTATCTATGCCTATCCCTAGTTCTGCGAATACGGTTATCCTGTCAAAAAATGAAGTGATATTTGGTAAGACCCAAGCAGTAGATCTAAAGAAGCTTCACAGCAGCTGAAGACCAACAGATGGTAGCAAAAAAACCCCCAAAAAACAACCCAGAAGAAAGCAGCTTTATTCAGCTGAGAAAACAGAGTAGCAGAGAACCCAGTTCAGCAGAGAAAGCGGTTAGCCTGATTCATCAGGAGACATAGATGGCTCTGCAGTATCTAAGGTTTGAGTTGGTCAGCAATTCATATAACCCTAGAGATTTGAATTCCTTATATATGTATATATATATATATATAAAATGCATAAACAATATATGTATATATAACATATAATATATATCTTCCTACATATTCCTTGGTCCCAAATGTTCTTTAAATGTATGTACCTTTCCACATGTTTCCTGGGCCACACATCCTCTCTATATGTTTCTCCTCTCTCACAGGTGGCATGTGGGTATAGGGATCCTTTGTCACTTATTTCTCTATTCTGTTTGATTAAATATCCTTTGAACTAATGAGTCTCCTGTTTGACCTAGTAAAAGAAACACATTGATGGAGCTCATGAGCTATGGATCTGAGTGGAATCTGACTTAGAAAAGTGCCTCAAGTCTGAGGAGGATTTTCTGGGAACCCACATGAGGCAGCTAGGTGGCACAATGGATAGAGGGCTATGCATGAAGTTAGGAAGAACTGAGTTCAAGTCTGGCTTCATATGTTAGCTTGGGCAAGTTATTTAACCTTAATTGGCCTCAGTTTCCTCAACTGTAAGATATAAAATAATAGCATCTACCTCAAAGGTTTCTTATGAAGATCAAATGAGATATATGTAAAGAACTTAGTGCAGTGCCAGCACATAGAAGGGATTATTACAAATACTCACTATTGTGTAAGAAAGACCCCAGGAACTACAAACCTACATCTAGGTGCTAAAGATGTAGGGCATGATAAAGAAAAACAAGTATAATTAAGAGTTATAAGAATCTTAAGGTGACAGCCTTTACTATTGGAATCCTTGACATCTATAGAGTGAAGTTTGGTTTCTTAAGGATATCCATTCTAACAAATGAACAAATCTTGGAACTTAATGAATCATGTCATTTCATAATACAGGTTGAACTTAGATTTGTAACAGTTCCCATTCTCCCCAAGGTAAAAGCAGTCCTTGATCTGAGTTCATTCAGACAGTACTGAAGGTAGATGCCCCTAAATATAACCAACATATACAGTGATGGCTACCTCATCTTAAAAATACTCTTCTATGAATGCAGAATTACTCAGTATCTTCAGTGTCCCATACTTTCAAACACATTCACATATGATATCTCATTTGCTCCTTTGGATAGTGCTTGGTAGATACCCTAATTTTGCAGATTCAGAAACTGAACCTTTGAATGCTTTAGTCACTTGCCTGAGCAACCAGAAGGCAAAAGCCAGCCTGGGTACTAGATACCCATCAAGGTATCTTAACTGCAGCCACTCTTTTCACTACCTTATGCTTATTTATCAGTCGTCATTGGAAAATAATTCTATTATTGATGCTCCCCAGTTAAATGCAACCCTGAGTAGTGGCCAAATTGTAAAAAAGGAAAAACTATTCATGCAAAAAGAGTAAACAAAAGCAAAAAATAAGTCAAACAGCTATTGAGAGACATAAATTAGTTTCAAAAATAAATACCCAACCCTCAAGTCAAAGAGTATCTATGCAGCTGTGCAGAGAAAACTCTGTAGATGCAAGATCCTTTCCTCAAGTATTCACATTTTATTAATTTCCCATCTAATCTCTCTCATTTATGTAGCACTTCGCAAGCACATTACTAACAGTACCCTTCTGAAGTAGCAGTATAGCTGTTGCTTTCTCATTTTATAGCTGGGGAGAAGTTAATTTCAGAGGTCTTACAGCAAGACATCAGAACCAGCTTTCTAGTAGAATTAGTCAGATTTTATGAGTCCAAGGGCAGAGCTTTTCCCACTACACCACCCACTTTTTGCAAATATCTGTATAATCTGCTTTAAACAAAAGAATAAGGTCTCCTTTTATTCCTGGCTACTTCAAGCTTCTAGATAACATAGCCTCTACAATGCTGAATGGCAAAATGGCAAAGGAAAATCTAGTGTCTACTCTTCTCTCCCTGAATGCTTTGAGAACTCTCATGACCTATTGGAATTTGAGATTGTCAGGTTGGCTGCACTGTACATCTGAGCAGATATGAAGGAAATCAGTGCCTACCCTCCCATCTCTCCAGTTTCTCACCAGCCCAATCATTATCTTTTTGCAGAACTGTTGTCTTCTGGTAGCCAAGGCCTAAAAGCAGCATCTCTTGCTGCCCCCTGCCCCTTGGCCCACCTATTTTGGGATTCTGTCCCCTATTCTTACCACAGAGGGAATTTTCTTTTGAAAATTCCAATGCTATAATCTTACAACCATAAGGCCATATGCCACATTCCCAAGTAGAACCTAAACTCTGAGCCCAATTTTCCCCAACTATTTCAATGACCCAGAATCAGGACCTGTGTGGAAAACATCCCTCAGACACAAGTTGAGTGTGGGCAAGTCACTTAATCCCTCAACATCAGCTTCCTCATTTGCAAAATGGGGCATGATAATAACATCTACCTCCCAAGGTTGTTGTGAGGACCCAGTGAAACAACATGTAAAAGGCTTTGTAAGCCTCCAAGGGCTTTACCTATTTAGCTATCATTATTATATTACTGCTGTTGTGTTGTTATAGCATCAGTCTCTCCTGGGCAGAAAAACAAAATGGTGCATCTGAAGCCTAGTTCTCAGAACACATTTACTGAAGCCAGAGACAATGAGCTAAGCTGCTAGGCTGGGCTTCTTCCTGGGAGGTCTGCCAGTCTCACCTTTTGGTTTCTTAGTTCAGGTATGGGTCTAAGAGTTGCTTTCCTTTATGGGGTCCAGATGCCTCCACAGCAGAAAATACTTAAGTGCTATCTATGCCTTGGCCTAAAATTTGCCATGTCTACCCTGTGTAACTCCATGGCTCCTTGGTGACCACCCACCTTGAAGGGAAAAACAGGGAGGAAGCCCAAGAGGTGGTATATGATCTTCCCATCCCTGTACAGCTACTTACTATTGGGCTCAGAAGGACTCCTCCTCCCCCCATTCCTCCCATTCCACTAATTCCTTTCATCCCTCTCCACCCTTTCTTTGAGGAACATGACCTCAACTTCCAAATGAATCTGTTTCATCCCACTACCTTTTTCCCCACTGTCCTAAGTGAGTTTACAAGTATATCCAACAAGTCTGTGCAAACCTTCAATTCATTTTCATGCTCTTCTTTTAAAGTTTTCATTTGTTCCAGGTGTTTAGTATGGACTTTCTTAACAGCTTTTTTCACTTCCTCCTCTGTCACGACCTCAACCTTTAAAAAAAAGGGAGAAAGAGAAAGAAATTCCATGTGAGAAAATCTATTAGTTAATTCTGAGAAGTAGCAAAGTCAATTTGCTATTATCCTGGGGAGCGGAGCAACAAATCCAAATTTACTGACAACTAGCAAAGAAAGCCACGCACCTACTTACTTTGTGGGACTCTATCTCCCTCTAGTGACTGACTTTCCATGCAGCCTGCACCAGAGAGAGAAGGTTGTTACAAATCAGGGAGCAATCAGTCTTTATTCTCAGTACACACTCCAGTACAAGAAGAACCTGCTCAGGAAGAATGGAGGAGTATCCAGTTTCTTCAGTCAACCCTTCTCAGTAAAAGGCTTCTTTATTCTGTGAGATGTGGGTCCCCAAAGCATCATGAATCAAAGGATTCAAAGGTTTAGAGACAGAAGGTAGCTTGAAGATCAATAAAGTTCCCCATTTTACATTGAGGAAACTGAGTCTCAAAGTAGCAATTTATTCAAGGTTTCAGAGGTTGAAAATAGCATCAGAATTTGAACTCAGGTCCTCTCACTAAAATATGTGACTCTTTCCATTGTCCCAGGACATAATCCCAGGACATAGAAATGGAAAGGATTTAAAAATATTAATCTAGTCCAATGCCCTCACTCTACAGATAAAACCAAACCAAACCAAGACTGAGACAGTCAATTCAAGGCCAGGTAGTAAAAATCAGGATTGGGGATCAAATCCAGTTCACACAGCTCCAAATTCAGTTCACTTACTATTCCATTATGCTATAACATTTATATGCTCTTGTTCAAATTGTGAAATATTTTTACTGCCACTTCCCTTTTTCTGGTTTTCTAAGTTTTTTTTTTTTTTTTGTAATAAGCCACAAGTTTTATTGCAATGTGGCCAATTTTGTGGGGGTGGGGAATTTGTTCTCAAAAACAATTAAGGCTCTTTTCATACAGAAATTGCCATTATAACATTATTCAAAATATCTTTAGTGCTGCAAGACTCACATGGTAAACACTTAACTCCTACTCCTGTAGTGTACACTCAATGGAAAATAAAGAGGCATTAACAACTACTTCATTTAAGAAGATATGTAGATAACAGGAATGATCACTGAGGTACTATAGGTACTATAATAATTTGATGACAGTTATGACAACTTAATTGGCATTCCTTTTTGAGGGGGACAACCTTATTACGTAAAAGTGCTTTCAATGCATAGTTACACATATAAATATATACACACGTGTGTGTACATACATATATGTATGTGTGTATATGCATATACACATGTGCTGCCATGTCACAATAGGCGTGTTAAAGGCAGGTTAGGTGTACAAAGCACAGGAACTTCAGGAACTGCAATCAAGTGCAACTCTAAGTAATACTGAATGAAGTTTAGCATCTGACCAGTGGATCATACTTTCAAGGCATTCAATTAGCTTAATCCTGTGCAGTTTTCTAGGCTATTTATATTGACTATCGTGTTCGTCTTAGTTCTGCAAGGGATGCATAGAATGCCATTTGTTTTGGCTAAAACGTGATGTGAAGGCATTCCTCGGATTCTACATATAACACCAGGATGAAACAGTCTAATGGCAATCACTGGTAGGCTGCTTAAATTATTGACTTCTTTTGTTTTCTGGGAGGATATGGTAAGGGACAAACACCTAACACTATTCCAACTGATGGAGCTGCAGAAATGGAAGCTATTTCCGGATGGCACTTCACTGTCATTTATAAAGGTCTTCCTTCAGGTGAAACTACTACATTGCCTCCCAATTTCTCTCCAAGCGTTGAACGATCCTTAATATCATCCAAGCCATTTACTTGCCACTCGTGTTTAATACCTGTGAATTTCTTTTTAATGGCATCTTTAGAACTAGCATAAATCATCCCGCTTTTTAAAGGTACACACTCAGGAGCCCAGAATATAAAAACTAGGTCTTCTTTCTTAGACTCTTTTGTCTCGTATGTGGCATCATACAAAGCATATCGGCAATCATTCAGAGGTAGCAACTTCACAAAAGATGTGTAGGGGTCCTCTACAGTATCACCAATGTCACCCACCAAGATCTGCTTTGTTTCCTCTACAATTATTTGTTTTTTGTCATCACTTAAACAGAAGAGGACTGCTTTCTTTCTTTTTTTGATCTCCTCTTGTGTAGAAGATTTCCTTACTTTCATATCATTAAAAACTTTGATTACTTCATCATTCACAGTTACCCCAGAAGCCATGGTTCCAGGGACGGTAAATGCTGCGGCGGCGGATCCTCACTCTGTGGCACTGGAGAGGAGGAGAGGAGGAGATCTGGTTTTTCTAAGTTCTAACCAGATATTCTTGCAGTGGCCTTAATCTCTTTTACTGGGCACTTGGTTCCTAAATGGCTAGTTCCTTAGCTAAAATACGTTCTATGTGGCAGCAGTCACTTCTCCCTCTCAGGATGACCATTCTCCAGGGCACAATTCATTCATGGGTTTGAGGGATGGGGACAGGCTCTTTCTAGACCAGGGCATGTCCACCCTTACATAAACAGTTGGGCTCCATCACCCTTCATCTAATGTAAGTTCCCCAAGATGGTTTCAGGGAGGGTTTCATTTTTTGTGTGTATTTGATTCTCTACTGCCTAGCTCCAAGTCTGGCAAGAAGGAGGAGCTTGTTGATTGGTTGAATACTGATCCTGGTCATTTCTTCCCTTCTTATCAAGGCTCCTTTACCTCCAGAAGCTCTGGATGTTCAAGGCTGAACGAGGATGCAGTAGGGCCTCTGTTAGTGGTGTGTTATTGCATCCTAAGGCAGAAGAGTAAATCTTGAAAGTGGATCCTATATTTCCTCCCCAAAACTGAAAACCATGCGCATCAGCATGGATGCCATACATACAACTTCAGGTTGGATAGCAAAATCCTCAGTGGCAATCATTTGCCACAAATTGTATTTGATTTGCTACAACACAGTAACTATACTCTATTGCATATCATCAAAGTAGATCAGAATTAGAGTACTACATTTGAAAAGGATTTTTTATCTCAATCCTTCAATTTTATAGATGGGGAAATTGAGGCCCCTGAGAAATGAAATAATTTGTCCAAGGCCTCCCTACTCATACTACTCATAGGGCTCAGATGCAGGCCTGGAAGCCTGGAGGCCTGACTCCTGATCCAGTTTTTCAGTGTCACCACATGTCCTCCCAAGTTGATTGGATTGGTTTATGATGCTATTAAAAATAATAAATCAACAGCTTGATTAGTTATTAAAGTTTAAAACTGTATATTATGAGGCAGTACAACATAATGGATATAGTTCTAGACCTGGGTTCAGATCCTAACTCTGATGGTAAATAACCCTGGACAAGTTATTTAACCTCTCAGCTTCAGTTTATTCATGTATAAAATGGGAATGATAACATTTGTATGCAGAGTGCGTAAAATGCTGGATTTAAAGTTAGGAAGATCTAACTTCAAGTTCTATAGGGGTCGTTTACTTCTTGTGTGACCTTAGGCAAGTCACTTAACCTCTGTCTGCCTCAGTGTCTTCAATAATAGCACCTATCTCACAGGCTTTTTGAGAGGATCAGATGGAATAATATATATAAAGTGACCTTAAAGTGCTATATAAAATATGGCTACTATTATTAATTCAAAGGGTGGTTATAAAGTTCAAGTTAGAAAATGTAAATAAAGCAGTCTATAAATCTTAAAATACTATATAAATACCAGTTATTATTAGAGATGCTTACCCTTATTATTTCTTTGTTGCTTTCAAAGTTCTTCCAATTCTTCCAATTGACCAAAATATGTTAACTATTGAAAACCCTCCATGGAGTTTCCCATTCCAATACTTCTTTCTCACCCAAGGATACATACAGCTAGAGGGCAGCCAGGTGGTACCGTAGATAGAGCACCAGTGTAGGAGTCAGGAGGACCTGAGTTCAAATCTCACCTCAGACATTTGACACTCACTAACTGGCAAGTCACTTAACCCCAACTGCCTCATCCTGGGTCATCTCCAGACATCCTGATGAATATCTGGTCACTGCATTCAGATGGCTCTGCAGGAGAAGTGAGGCTGGTGACCTGCACAGCCCTCCCTCACTCAAAACAAAGTCAAGTGCAAGTCATGTCATTATTTCTCTGATGGCATGGTCTTCTTCAGCAATGAAGGACAAACAGACATACAGCTAGAAGGATATCACCTTATGATTGATTGACTCAATTATATTTACTCCTATCAGGTGGTCAGCATGGCCTTCAATCTGTTCTATATTCCATGGAGAAATATGTTCATCCCCACCCAAACTGAGTCTTCTTTCGTTAGGGTTGGACATTAGCATCTCCATCATCCTTCCAGATCTCAACTCTGTGATAGATCTTATAATCTTGTGCCATGTACTTCTCTCGTCCATTACTAATTCCTCCACTGAGCCTCTGTCCTCAAGTCAATTCTCTAGTATAACCTCCATGTGGTTTCATTGATGTGGGGAGTTCTTTTTGCCAAAGTAGATTGGCAACTAGTTCTGCAACTAGTATTCTTAAGAGAGTTTCCTGGAAAACTAAACAGTTCAATGACTTGCCCAAGTCATTCAGGTAGCAGGTGTGGGGCTTAACAGACGGCATGTATAAGAGTGGTGCAGTGGATAGAGCTCTGGGATTCCAGTTAACCAAAGTTCAAATGCATCCTCTTACTTACTAGCTGTGTGACCTTGAGCAAGTCACCTAAACTCTGCAGGCCTGAGTTTCCTCATCTATAAAATAGGGATAACTGCACCTACCTCCCAGGATTATAGTAAGAATAAAATATTTTTAAAGCTTTTTGCAAATCTTAAAGCATCATCTAAATTCTAGCTGTTACTATCATTCCTTTCTCTGAGGGTACGTCTGTCCATTAGAACATGTTTCTTCTTATCCCCATTTTATAGATGAAGAAATGAAAGAGTATTTGTGCCTATAGCTTTTTATCATGTCAGCCCTCTTTATGACATGCTCTAGTCTAATAATAATAGCTAGCATTTATGTAGCACTTTAAGGCTCAAAAAGCACATTACATATATTATCTCATTTGATAGTCTCAACAACTCAGTGAGGCAGATGCTTTCATTATCATCATCTTAGTGCTATCATTATCCCCATTTTATAGAGGAAGGAATTGAGTTTGAGAGAGATGAAAGGATCTCCCAGGATAACAATGCTAGTGAGAAAGTATGGCAGGATCTTCCTGATGCCAAATCCAATGCTCCATAACACCATCTCAAACCTGTCTATTTGCTCCTTTTACAACTACTCAGTGAGTAAACCTATGCAGCAACAAATCAACATAATTGGAGTGTGAAAGGAACACTTTCAGGAGGGACTGTGTGTCTCCAGAATGGTTCAGTCACTGTTTTTTAAAGAGGATTGTCAAGGTTCAGAGGACTCCAAATTGCTTGTTATAGCTTCGTGATTCCCACAAGAATGAAGTGTAAGTCCATAGGGACATGGGGCAGGCATGGAGGATAAAGGGAAGTTTGCTAAAAAGAGGCCCAAGCAATACAGAACAGTTATGGTCCTTGAGGTATTTTTCTTGCATGCATATATGTGTGTGCATCCTTCATACACACACACACACACACACACGACTTCAAACAAAGGTCTTTTCCAGAATTATGTCATATACTTTTATGTATATTACATTAAGAGACAAGACACCAATCTTGGCATAAGACCTTGTAAAGAACAATCTTAAATAGGATTCAATCTCTTTTACCTTGGCCCACACGTCATCCTGTGCCACTTTAAGAAGTTCTTCCAGTTTATCATGATGAATTTTTTCCTCCTTTTGATGAATCTCAATCCCAATATCTGCATATTTGAATGAAAATTATAGTAAGCATCTAAAGATAGCCTTTTGTTTATCTTTCGATCATCTCTGTACTCTGCCCTCAGAACTACCACAATGCTTTGCACAGATGGTGCTCAATAAATATTTGGCCAGGGAATGAATGAACAAAATCTGGTTATGACATTTCAATTTGAAGGAAGTTTCCTGACAATCATACACCTAAATGGAATAAGCAGCAGCATGGTGTACTTTTTAAGTTCAAGTACTTCTTGTGACACATGCTATGTGACTGAGTAAGTTAGTTAACCTCTCAATGTCCCAGCCAAGTCTCCAAGATTGCAAATTACATAGCTGAAGATTTGCATTGCTGGGGGGAATTTTCACGTTGAAAGTTCCCCCACGTGTACTTTCATGAGTTCAGTGCCTTCAGTTGTGGGGTTCAATAGAAAATAGGACTAACATAGTACTACTGTTACTACTACTACTTCCTATTTGAGGAGTACTTCTAACCTTATAAAGCACTTTCACATCCATGACTTCATTTCACATTCATAGAAACCCTGTATTATTATTATACCCATTTTAAAAGTACTTAAAATTCAAAAAGTTTTAGTGCTTTGATGGTGATGTTATTCAGTTGTGTCTGATTCTTCATGGCCGTATTTGGGGTTTTCTTAGCAAAGATACTGGAGAAGCTTGCTATTTCCTTCTCCACTTCATTTTACTGATAAGGAAACACAGGCCAGCAGGGTTAAGTGACTTGTCCAGGATCACATACCTAGTGTCTGAGGCCAGATTTGACTCAAGAAGATGCTTTCCTGATTCCAGATCCAGCCTGCCATCTACTACATCACCTAGCTGCCCTCTCCAATATTAGGCAGTCCTATATTCAGGACTTCCAAATACATAATTGATATATTTCCACACAGAACTAGCAATCTTTCCCCAAGATTCTTCTACTTATGGCCTCCTTAAGGTCAATTCCCAGTCAGCTGGGAAAATCAGGAACTAGGACAACTCCTTGACTTTTTCCTTGTTCACTGTGGTGTCTTAGGCAGGACTGATGATTCTGCCCTTTGGCCACCTGCCTTCTTGTTCCAGTGGAACAGTGGCATCTCAGAGGAAGGCTCAGTCATGGAGACAGATTCCACACTTTCACCTTTTACTCCTTCCAGAATAGCAGAGGCCACCATCTTCCTATATCACTTCTATCTCCAGGCCCTTTGGTTGTTTTGCATTTTTTTTTTTTTTGCATAGGCAAGTGAAGCTTGGTGGACATGACAACATTCAAAGTCTTGTCCCCTTCCTTCTCTTCTGATCCATTTGAAGAATTAGGAGGAGATTGCATCTTTCCCTCAGTAAAACACTTATAGTTCCTGAAACTTACATGTGGACACACCTGAATGTCTGTGAACAAGTATCACAAACATCCTATCAGCAATATAGCACTCGTAGGTGGGGCAGTGGATAGAGAGTCAAGAAGTCAGGAAGACATATTCGAGTTCAAATCTGGTCTCAGACACTTACAAACTGTATGATCCCAGGCAAGTCACTTGTCTCAGTATTGGTTACCCACCTGATGGTGGCAGTGGGCTAGCGGTTCGTATTGATGGTAGCAGAAATGGCAGGCCTCTCTGCTACAGAGACTACTTCCTTGGATGATGGATGGTTGGAAACAGGCCTGATGTTCATCTTCATTTGTTTAGGACAGTGTTCAGTCAGTCAGTAAATAAGCCTTAGAGCCTATGTGCCAGGAATATAAAAGTAGGGGATACAAAAAGAGGCAAAAGATGGCCTCAAAGAAGTCATAATCTAATAGGGAAGATAACAATTGTGCAAAATAAAAATACATACAAACAAGCTATATATAGGATAAATAAGAAGGGTTGGGAAAGGCTATCAGTAAAAGATGGGATTTTAATTGGGACTCAAAAGAGGCTGGGGAAGTCAGTAGGCAGAGATGAAGGGAGAGTGCATTCTAGACATGAGGGACAGTCAGAAAAAATGCCTGGAGCTGAAAGATGGAGTGTCTTGTTTCTGGAACAGCCAGGAGAGTTCATGGCAGGGACCAAGGTCTAAGAAGAGGCTAGATCTTGAAGGACTTTGAACCTCAGAGCATTTTGTATTTGATTTTGGAAGTGATAGGGAGCCACTGGAATTTATTGAGTAGGGTGGTGACACGGTCAGATCTGTTCTTTAGGAAATCACTTTGATGGCTAAATGGATGATGGATTGGAGTGGGGAAAGACTTGAGACTGCAGACCCATCAGCAGGTTATGGAATAACCCAGGCATGAAATGATAAAGACCTGCACCAGGGTGGTGGCAGTATCATAAGAGAGAAGATGGCTTATTCAAAAGATATTGTAAAGGTGAAACTGACAGATCTTGGTAACAGATCAGATAAGGGAGGTGAGAGATAGTGAGGAATACAGGGTGACTCCTAGATTGTGAGCCCTAAGGGACTAGGATGATGGTGTTCACAGAATCTCTGAATTGGAAGAGACCTCGGAAATCATTTAGTCCAACCAGTGCCTAAACAAAAATACCTTCTGCAATATACCCTACAAGTGGCTGGCTCTTCCTTTCATGTTTGAAGACCTCCAGTGAGAAGGAACTCATGTGTTAAGCACTCTTATCCACTGCAACACCTATTTCAAAAAGTTTCCTGGAATCATCAAGTCTAAATTTGCTTCTTTCCAACTTCTATTCATTGCTCTTAATTTTGTTCTTTGGGGCCAAACAGAAGTAATCTAATCTATCTTCCAACATAAAGGCAGTGGTGCTACCTCCTCTCAGTTTTTCTTCTCTACCCTAAATATCCCAGTGTGAAAATTGAATGACTAAAGATTTGTTGGAAGAAACATGATCAACCATGAGAGATGAAATTAATTTAAATTTTTTTTTTCTGGAATATAGTGAAGATAGTGTGTAGATCCCAAACTGGACATTAAAGATATTCTAATTATGAACCTAATTAAACCTCATAAGTAATTGATTCATTTTCTCCCTTTGGGGAGCACATTAGCTAGTTGATCATGAAATATTAAGCACTGCATTGGGATAAACTGCAAAGTATCAACATGACCTCCAAAGCATCAAAAGAGTAAATAAAGTTATGCTTTTTTTTACACTTCCTCATACATACACTCCCTCTGGACTCACTTTCCTGAATTAGCATGTTGGCTTCCCAGAAGGGCACCTACTACCGTGGATTCCAGGGACAATCTTGGGAGTGACTATTGCTAACAGTGTAGAGTTCACAAGCCCCCCTGGTGGGATTTCCACCAGCAATTAGTCAGTAGACTTAATTAGCTCTTGGAAAAGATATTTATTTAACAAAACATTTCCTCACCAAAAACCTAGGTACATTCTCCCACTAAAAGGTCTGGGGTGAACAGAAAAGTAGGCACAAATTTAAAGTGCAGGGTTAGTAAGACACACATATAGAGGAATGTAGTAGCACAAAGGAAACAGGAAATATGCAAATCTAGAGACATCTCCATCTCAAATGTTCAAAGGGACTATTTGTGCCTAACCTGTGGTAGAACCTTCTGAGCTCATACTGGACTGATCAGTCATAGCTGACCATACCGTACCGTGACTCCAACATCATAATGTCATTGGTCTTCCTCAAGTACTAAGGACAAACAACAATAATTTTTAATACCAATAATTTCTAACATGGTAAATATTAACAGATACAACTCACATAAACAAAAATTCTTTGGAGGAGGAAGTCCTGACACCAAGAAGTTTGAGAACTCCTGTTTTACACCTTCAGTTTTGCTGAAGTCTAAAAGAGGGTATTCCCTTACATAGGAATAGGGAAACACTGTTTTGAAAGTGGAAAGTCAAATCAGGTCAGGAATCATAGTTAATTATTCATATTTCATTGACTCTAGAAAGTTAAAAGTCTTTTGGAAATTGACAAATATAGTTTTAAAAAGTGTTCCATTTATTTTTCCCATTGGTAGCTCTAGTAGATCAACCCTAGAAGACAGAGAAGTCACACTGCCAAGATGAACTATCATTACCATAAAGGAACATTAAGTAGGCAGAGATTTGGCTGTAGAAGAAGCAGGGATGATCTTGCTCCTACACAGATATAACAAGGAAGAGTTTAACATTGGAGAAACAGACAGCAGTTCAGGCCCAAGGGCTTTCCAGGTACATCACAGCAACAGCACCCACACACAATCATACATGTATATACTTGTTGTCTCTTCCATTAGAGTATAAGCTCTTTGTAAGGCATTGTTCATTTATTGTATTTATATCCCCAATGCTTGGCATGTAGTAGGCTCTTTAACAAATAATACTCATTGATTAACTGATATCAGAATATCCACTGGTGTTGATAATCAGGACTGGTCCAAATTGGAAAAAAATTAGATTTGCTCTGGAGAATCCCAGAGAGTTGTTCCTACTTGTGAATTTCCCAAGAGAACTGGGATCTCTTGTATGCCTCTTTATCTATGAGTAGTGGGAATAAGTCTAGAATATGCCCTAGAATGGCCAGACCACATTTGAAAATTAGCCTTTGATAATATTTGACCTCAAGGAGTCACTGCTTACTCAGCCACATGTGGGAGAGCATCGGTCTAAGGTTTTAATCCCTTTCCTTAGGAACAAAATGAGATATTTGTAAGGGTCATTCAACAGTTAATAAAAGGAGATTTAGTTTGCCACTGCAAGAGAAGGATATTAAATAAGGATATGCCTTCAGAACACCTCAAGTTGATTCAGATGAGCAAAACTTCCCTGTCTGAGATATCCATCAGGATCTCCCAATCAGGCTGCAGAGAGAATGTTAAGTGGCACCTCATGTTTGTTTTGCACTCCAGCAATGAGGAAATGATGTCGGTAGTGTGAACCTTTAGTCCCCTGAGCCACCAAATCTCAAAGGTGGTCTTCATACCTTTATGAAAAAACTAGCCTAACCTGTATGAGGGAAAAAGATTGAATAAATAGGCCCTATCACAAGAGCTAGTAAAGAAATGGAACTACACAGTATTAATATAAGGGCAATAAGAAAAAAAGTACAAAAGAGCATTTGGGATTATGCTAGGGAAACATTTTATAAGGCTCAGAATCAGCTTGGAATGCTCTTTGGATAAGAAAACTGGGGATAAAGGAATGAAGAAAGGAATATATTCCTTGCATGGATTACAAAGGTGACTGAGGAATACTTCACAAAGGAAGTGACATTTGAATTGGGTCAAAAAGGTGGCTAGGATTTTAAGATAGGAATGGGAAAGGGAGCATTTAAAGTTGAGGTAGAAGGCACAAGGATGCAGGAAAGCAGTTAGTGAAGTGTGTAGCACATAGTAGGTACTTAATGAATGTTTACTGACAGATTGGGATTGGGATATTGTCATGCAGTGCAACAATACAAGCAATCTGAGAGGCAGCCATACAAAGGAAAGAGAACCGAGATTTGAATCAGAGGCTATGGGGTTCTAATCCTGCTTCTATAACTTATTTTTACATAGGTTTGGGTAGTTAAGTCATTTAACTTTTCACGGCCCTAGTTCCTTCACATGTAAAATGAGGGAGATGCACTACTAGATGGTTGCTAAGGTCCCTTCCATGTCTAAGTCTATCTAGTGTGGCTACAATATAGGACATCTGATGCACGGAAACAGAAATAACTTATAGAACATTTGATAGTTACAGAGCACCTTGACATATTATCTCACTTTATCCTCACAATCATCCTGTGACATAAGCATAGCAAATATCCCTATTTTGCAAATAAAGTAAGACTCAGAGAGGCTGACTTGCCCAAGGTCTGACTCAAATTCAGATCTTCTGACGTCAAGTCTGGTGTTTTGTTTTGTTTTCCTACTTAAAGATAAAGTTGAAACCAAATTATGCTGAGTATTAAGTGTAATGACCACCCACCACCAGAAGACCAATGGGAAAGTTTGCTTCCCACCTCCTGACAGAGGTGATCATCTTCATGCAGAATAAGACAGTGTTTTTTTTAATACGGCCAATGAAGAAATGTTTTGCTTCACAACCAAGATTTTTTTTTTTAAATAAGGGGTTTCTTTTTTCCTTCCTTTTTTCTTTTCTTTTTTTCCACATTGGTGGGGAGAGGTAGGTAGAAGAAAAATTAAAATACTTGACAATGAAAAAAATAATTAAAAAAAGAAATCAGATTATAGAGGGTTTCTATGTCATATGAGGGATTTTGGTCTTGTCTCCGATAGCAGCAGGAGACTGCAAATTCTGCCTACAGGGGATTTTGGAGTAGGTGAATAATACTTTCAGAACCTTTGCAGTGCTGCGGAAAGAGCACTGGTTTTAGAGTCGGAGAAACTGAGTATGAATCTTGCCTCTGCTCCTCTGAGCAAGCAATTCACCTGTGGGTCTCACTGTCTTCATCTGTAAAATATAGGTGGTAGGCTAGATAATCTCTAAGGTCTCATCCAGCTCTGAATAAATTATCCTATGAACTGCATACAAGTGATAGTGAAGCTGTGCAAGTAGATGCCACCAGCACAGAACAGAGAGAAGGCAGTTGAAGAAAGGGACATGAAAAGTATCTAGATTTTAAAAAGTCTGTATACTTCCCAGCAACGCAAGGACCTAAAACATTCCCAAAGGACTCTTGAGGTGAAACGGTATCCACATCCAGAAAAAGAACTATGGAATCGGAACGCAGAATGAAGCAGATTATTTTCTCTTGTGTTATGTTTTGGCTTTTCTCATGGTCTCTCCTATTCGTTTTAATTCTTCTATGCAACATGACTAATGTGAAAATGTGTTTAATAAGAATGTATGTGTAGAACCCACATCAGATTGCAAGCCGTCTTGGGGAGGGAGAGGGAGAACATTTAAGACCTATGGAAGTGACTGTTGAAAACTGAAAAATAAATTAATTAAATTTAAAATGTCTATGTACATATATACTGTAGCATGCATCCTGCATGCTTGCTAATTGATTGGAAAGCAGCAGCAATGCAGACAAATTCTCCTCTATGAGTCACATTAGTTCTTGCTTTTGGTGGAAACTTCTTCCCTCTACCTACCCTGGTTAATTAAGAGACACTACACAGAAGTCCAACTACACGGATGGAAGATTTTAATAGATACTATAGTACAGTAAGCCTTGTTACTATGACCTGGAACTCCTGCTTCTGATGTATGGTGATTCACTTACCCTCTAAAAAACTCTAAGCAAACGCCATATATTAAAGTTGCCAATCCACAGCACTAGAGAGTTTCCACCCTGGGAATTCTTTACACTGATGAAGTCATAGATCTGGACTAAAAAAAAATAGTTGGAAGACACACAAGCGAAAGGTCATGTGGCTTTAATCGACAAACCTAAGAAAGGATAGACAGGAAGGCTGGGATCTGCCACTACCAAATATTAGTGCAACTAGAGGAGATTATAAACTCACTTACCTAGTATATCCTTATGAGTATAAAACCTTGTCTTAAAGGGCTTGTATTCGTGGATCCGTTCAAATGTTTCCTCCGCAGGTGGTGGCGGTATTATTTTATTACATACTGCGCAGCAAACGAAGTTTTCGAGATTTGGATTCCGAATCATGGTTGAATTTAAGACAACATTCACAGTGGAGAGGGACTGAAATTGTCATTCTAGGATTAGTAAAAGGAGGAATAGAGACTTCGAAGAATAATAATCTTTTCAGCAGAGTGGAGGTGCTTTACTGTTTCAGAGTGAAGTCTGGAGGACAGCTTCAAGTTAAGCTCATTCACCATTATGAATGAGAGGAATCCCTACAAATAAAAGCATTGGGAAAACGGAAGGGCCTTACTGCATGAAGCTCAGAAGGTGGCTTTACTGAAGGCTGGCCTTTGCACTTGAAGCTATAAATTGTCAATTTACTTAGCGACTGTTGCCAGGGTCAAGCTTTGCTCACAAAAGTGTCCGTAAATGACAAAAGAGATGACTATGGAGTATTTCACAGTTTTCCAGATGCTTTGTTTTAAGGTGTTTGAATAACTGATTTCCCAGAGGTCCACGCTGTAGGAAGTACATCCGATTACACATGAATTGAAAGGCTTAGTAAAGTAGTGACAAAATATTGTTTAGGAAATGACACTACAGTTAAGAGGGAAAATGAAGTCAGTTCTCCAGATACTCAGGTCTGGTTGCATAGGTCATATGATTAACAAAGTCATTACTGTAATGACACAAATATATATATATTCAAATTACCAAAACATGACATAAAAATGACTTGTTTCTTTCTCCTCTCTCTTCTTTGTTTCTTTCTCCTCTTTCTTCTTCTCTCCATCTTTTCTCATCTGATTTAAGGAAGTTTTTCTCCCTCTCTTCTCTTTCTTTCTTATCTATAGTTACTAGACAGAAAGAAAACACAGAGCCACTAAATACTGAAATTGGTGCTCTTATTCTCACCATTTTACTGATTAATAATTTAAGGGATATCCTGAATTCCCCATCTTTAGAATGAGGGTGCAGGACTATAGCAAGTTTCTTCACCTTTTCTGCATCATAGACTTAGTTTGACAGAATATTTTTAAATGAATAAAATGAAATAAAGAGGATTGTAAAGGAAACCAATCATACTGAAAGTCATAATAGTATTAAAAATAAACGAACAAAAAACAAGTTCACAGATCCCAGCCAAGAACCTGAGGAATGGAGAAGCTTCAACATCAACTTTCAGTTGTAATGCTACAGTGAATCCTCTCGCTTAGGTTTTTCCATCTCAGTTATCCTTTAAGCTTTAGAAGAAATGAGCAGACCTTTCTCAGACCACTTAGAAATGGAAGGGACCTTTAGAGATTAGCCCAACCCTCTCTTTTCACAAAGGAGGAAAACTGGGACCCTGAAGGTTTGATTTTGCAGATAGTCTTCAAGGTCCCTCCCATCTCTAACAGTCTATAATTCAACAGTCCAAGGTCACAGAGCTATTATTAAGTGGCACAGCAGGAATCTGAACTCAGATCTCCTGACACCAAATTATAATGGAGGACTTCTGGACCTCTTGTTGACTGACATTCCTATGGCAACTGACAAGTTGACAAAGCTGACAACAATTCCCTTTGCATATTCTACACACATGAAGACTATTCTTTGGTCTACAGCTGCAGTCATTATTATAGAACCCATTGGTAGAAATGTTGCCTCTTAAAAATTTAAGCTAAATGTAGAATGATTATTTGTGAGAAATTACCCCCAACCCCCAAACTTCAAGGAATTTATTTTTTTTTAATTTAAGGCAAATATGTATTCAATGTTCAAACATAAAGACCACTTTAATGCATCAGACTAAAACAACTAAAACTTAACCTTTGCTTTAAAATTCAAATTTTAAAAAACGGAACAATATCAAATTTTTTTTGAGACATTAAGCTGTGCCAGGTGTATTGATGGAGATGAACATATACCTACTTTCATGTCACTCTATTTATAAATATATTCCAATTAATGTACAGCACTTCATTTCCTGCTTCCACACTTTTGCTGACCCCAGGCATTTCTTATTCACTTCTATCCCTTAAAAGCCCCTAATTTCCTTTAAAGCACAATTCAGAAGTCACTACAAAAAGCCTTTTCCAAAGCACTTCCTCTACCATTTCTGTCTCCCTTTTAAAACTACTTTTTATTCACTTAGCTGTATCCTTTTCTGCCTCCAGTTGAAGGTAAACAACTTGAACTATTTGGTTGCCATCTTTATCTCCTCAGTGCCCAGCATGTTGCCAGGCACATAATACATGCTTGCTGTTGAGTCCACTGAATTAACCCTAAAGACTTCTGGCCTTCCTTTCTGCACTTACTCTGCTTCAGCTTGCCATGTAACTGCCTTTTCCCCTCTATATTAAAAATTTTAATGGTATAGAATTGTATCTAAAAGAGAGCACAGGAACCATAAAATACTAGATCTACCATTCTATGGCACCAATGGACACAGGTTAGCCAAAAACATAATAGAGTACTAGTTCTAAATGTAAAGGATATATTGAACCACTTTGGTCTAAGTTATACACTATACTGTATTATAGCACTAAACTAAATGCCCTCAATAAGCACTTCTTAAGTGCCTTCCACATGCCAGGCACTGTGCTGAGAGCTGGGGATACAAAGAAAGACAAAAGCCAGTCCCTGCTTTTAGGGAGCTCACTGTCTAAAGGGAGAGACAATATGCAGACAACTACATACAAAACAATACAGAGGACTAATCTCATGGGGAAGGCCCTAGCAACAAAGCAGATAGGGAAGGGTATGGTGTGATTTTAGCTACAGATTATTTATTTACTTTATATAGTAACAGAGAAAGAGGTTTTTGTAAAATACTTTCTTGGTTTTCACTCTCTTAATTGCCAGTGTTACCAAGTGCCAGGTACTGTGCTAAGAGCTATGCTAAGACAAAGAAAGGCAAAATCAATTGCTGCTCTCAAGCAGCTTACAGTCTAATGGGAGCTACAAGTATAACAACATGTGAGATGTATACAGGATCAACTAGAGATAATCAACTGAAGACCCTAGAGACCAGTAAAGGCTTCCCATACAAGGTGCGTCTTTAGCTGGGACTTGAAGGAAGCCAGAGAATCAAGAATGGCAGAAATGAAGAGAGAGAGAATTCCAGGCATGAGGGACACTGAGTGAAAAAGCTTAGAGAAAGGAGATGCAGTATCACCCTATGAAGAGCAAAAAGGCTACTGAATTGATTTGCTCTTATATATGCAACATTTAGGATCTGAGAATAATAGCTTTATGGCTAGAAAGTACTTCACATATATTATTTCTTTTTATTCTTTTACAATGGCTCTGTGAGCTAGGTGGTATGTTTCATTTACCTACCATTTTGAAGATGAGAAACTGAAGCTCAGAGAGATTAAGTGGCTTGAGGAAGGTCACAAAGTGAAGGTAGATGACAAGACTCACACATGTACAAGCCCTTTTCATATTTTATATGGAAACTGTTCTATAGTCTGTAGCTAGACTTCCTAGAATCTTACAATTAGGAAAACTACTTCAGACTTGAGGTATAGATCAAGCCAAGGCTCTAATTCAAGTCTCTCAGCTTTTCATCCCTTCCTTCTACACTACTCTCCTCTTTATTTTCATTAACACTTTTTTACCCAGTAGCATTTGCTTTTGAGTCGGAATTGCTAGGTCATCAGCTCAATAAGCAAAGCTCCTTACTATCTAAAAACTTAATATGACAGTGCACAAATGTGTACAGCATCTACCACAATTGTACCTAAAGGCAGCAGACACAAATTTTAAAAAGTGGGAGAAAAAAATTTTTTTAGCACTTGAGAATAACAGATGACACAGGCTGAACTTCAGAAAGAGTGGAGTTTTTCTAAGTCTTGAAACAACTCTAAATGATACAATTTGGCATGTAAGGAGATGAAAAATTCTAGGGTTTACTAGGAGAAAACTTGCAGATATAGAGTACTTAAGTTAACATAAACAAATGGAAGAAAACTTGTTCTCATCAATACTTCTAATTTCAAAAATTAATTTAAGAAATCTTGTTCTTTGTTGAATAACAACTGCTTTATGACAAATATCACTTTGCATAAGTAGGAGTTTCCCTACCTAGTATTAAAATTTCTGTAATATTGTACCTCTTTCCAGGAAAACCCCAACACTTTCAATTAATTATTCTTTTGCTTACCCTAATTTTAGTAAGGGTAGTTACATGGCTCAATAGATAAAGAGTGCCATGCCTGAAGTCAAGAAGACTCATTTCCTGAGTTTAAATCTGGCCTCAGACATGTACTAGCTGTGTGACCCTGGTCAAGTCCCTTAACCCTCTTTGCTTCAATTTCCTCATTGAATTGGAGAAGAATATGGAGAACCACTCCAGTATCTTTGCCAAGACAACACCAAATGGGGTCCTGAAGAAACATACTTCTGAAAAACGACTAAATAATGAACAATGAATTTTTGTAGATTATCTTTCCAGTTAGTTTTAAGAAACTAAAACTAAAACGCTCAAGTGTTTAGGGTGAACTAAGACTGAAATGCCTTTATAGTTTCCACCAACAAGACAGTCCATTTCTTGGCTGAGCATTTTGACTGTCCTCCATTCCTGGAATTCTCTTCCTCCACAATTCCACCTGCTGGCTTCCCTGGCTTTAAGTTCCAACTAAAATCCCATCTCCTATAGGAAAGCTTTCTCCACCCCTCTTTAATTTTAGTGTCTTCCCTCTGCTAACTTTCCTATTTGTCCTGTGAATAACTTGTTTCTACATACTTGTTTGTGGTTTCCATTTGATCTTAAGTTCGAGGGTAGGAATTCTTTGGCCTCTTTTTATATCTCCAGCATTAATTAATTAGCACAGTATCAGGGACACAGTAGGTGTTTAATAAATGTCCATTGATACTGATTTATTATCAGATCTGGAATGTCCAGAAAGCAAAAGCCAACCTAAGGACCGTCATATACTCCCTAAGTCCCTAGGGACTCACTCCTAAAACAATATGCTTCATTGTCTTTGGATGATTACCACTCCATCCCAGTCTACCCACAATAACTTTTAGTAGTAGATAGTTTTACCCTGGTATATTTTAAAGAAAAAAAGAGAGGGAAGGGGGCCCAAAGGGGAGGAGGTATACATTCTGAAAAGCAACTTTCAGCAGTCAGAATTCCGCATTGGTAAAATCTCAGATTCTCACTTGTGCAACTGCAATTTGAATGATAACAGTAGTAATTAATGTTTACTTGGCACTTAAAGATTTACAAGTGGCTTTACAAATATTACCTCATTTCATCCTCACAACCATCTTAGGAGGTACATGCTCCTATTATTATCCCTGTTTTATGGATGAGGATAATGAGGCAGGTATTAGCTACTGACTTGCCTAAAGTCACACAGCTAGGAAATGTCTGAAGTTGGATCTGAACTTGGGTCTTTCAGTGCTCTATCCAGTATGCCACTTAGTTATCTGTAATGTATTCTGGCTGGAAACTTAGGGAGTCCTCTTTCCCTTTTTTGGTGGTGATTAGCAGATTCTCTATGAGAGAGCAGCTCTGGCTCATATTTGCTTGTTGCAACATCTTCAAAATCTGTCTGTAACACAGCCATAGTTTAAATGAAGGATAAGAAGATAACCCACACGTACCTGAACAAGTCTGCAATTTTTTAAAAAGTTTTGAGACTTGGATTTTCATATCCTCAGTTCCATCTCCACACATTTCCCCCCATCAATTCTTTTCTAATTAATGACTATCTTCTTGCGATGGAGAAAAGGAATTATTCTGCACATAGTAAAAAGAACCAAACAGCTGTTGCTACAGTCTCTTCCTGGTTTATTGAGGATACTAATCAAAGGCAACCACTTTTCCTTTACTTTTATTACACAGTTCAATGGAGATGACAGGTATTCTTATAGAACTCTGAAACAGGCTTTGTTAGGAGGAAATAAATTGAACCTTTTAATGTATGTGTAAAGGGGAGGAGACAGAGTTATGAAAGGCAGGATTCAATACAGAAATCTGGATGCCAAATTGTTAACATTCTTTCCACATGAATATAATGCAGGATAATAAACATGACACCTGGTACAATACAATCTTTTATCTGAAGATCTGAGCCCTTAATACAGTTTTGTATGCACTATTAATCCCATTTAGATGTTTTTCTCCTCATATACCTGGCTCCCTCACTGTCAATAGCTTCATAGAGGTCCTTTTTATTCTCTTGAGTTGCATGTAGGTATCCAATGTAAGCCACACAAAGTGTAAGTGTTATCACTCCAAAAATCATAACAGGTTTGTTCTGTCAAAGGAAAAAAAAGTACAGCCTCATTAAGGAAATGACTTTTGATTGCTTCAAGTATCTTGCACCACTGTTCTTGGCATGCATATCACTATATCAAGTTTAGTTTTAGCATCATTGCATCTTTTGTATCATTGATGATTTTTCAACATCGACTTATCTAGGGCCATATTCTCCAGTCTGGGGATTACCCAGGACCCGTGCTGTTGTTCTCCTCTTCTGTTGTATGTTTCTTGGACCCTTTGCTTTTTAGCATGTCCACCAGCACCGGGAGAAGTACAAAAGGATGATGCAGAATGGATCTACACTGGGAGTCAGGGGACCTCAGTTTCCGATCTGTCTCTGGGACTTACCCCACATATGTAACCATGGGAAGCTTTCCCTGGGTTTGTTTATAGCTTCCTCCTACATAAAATGAGAAGACTAGACCAGAGGATCCCTACAATGCTTTTCCAGCTCTGAAACTCTATGAGGAAGAAATCAAATTCATAGCTTTTAATGAGAGTGGATGTGAGGAATGAGAGGCTGTGATTAAAATGGGTGTCTAGGGATGTCACTGTCCTGATGGGACACCTCTTCCCCTTTAATTTAAAAAAAAACAAACCTTAAGAGTTGGTTGTCCTTGCAAAATGCCTCCAGGTCGACAACCATTTATTAGGCATCTACTATGTATAGGGGATAGACAGCTGGGCTTAGAGTGAGAAAGACTGGGTTTAAGTCCTCCCTACTAGTTGTATGAACCCTGGACAAGTGACCTAATCTCTTATTGGCTCTAGGCAACTCTAGAGAATTTTACATTGCAGAGTAGATACCAATCTGTTGGTACAGGAAACTTCCTCATTAGCAGTTTACTGTATCAATGAAACACTGCCCAGTGGCCTCTGCCCACTATCTTTGCCTTCACAGCACTTCCAGTCTAATAAAGGAATATGACACATGCAAAAAATAACTACAGAGCTGTGGTCATTTTTGTGGAGTGAGGATTTTTAACTTAGTTTTTTTATCTGAAAACTTCATTGTACACAGCTAAAAAAAAAGCTCACAATACCCAGCACTGAACACAGTACCATACACATAGCAGATACTTCACAGATATTTACTGAATTTCAAATAGTAAATTATTGGGAATTTCATTTATAGCTGGGGAAATGGAGGAAGTATTGAGAGGTGTGGCAATGGGCCTCAAGGTCCTACAAACTCTGGAGATCAGAAAGTTGCCCAAGACTCCAAAGCTTCTTCTTAGCCTATATACTATATTATGGTTCCTCAGTCCCTAAACTCCTTTAAGTATTTCTGTACTGGACAAAAAAAAAATCCTGCTATGATGTCAATCCATATAACACTAATAGAAGGTACTGTATAAGTTGAAAGGACTCAAGTAATTTATATTCCTTATATCTTTCACCCAAATTTGCTACACTATGAATTTATTTAAATTTCAAATTTCATTAACAAAGTGAAAATAAACATCTTCCCTAAAATGATGTCTCTTTGAAAGGTGTTAAAAGACAAACAACCAGTTCTCAAGAGCCTCAATTTGTTATTCCTTTTTTTAATCACTTCTCCACATAATGGTAAACATATTAGTTCAAAATATTCTTATACATTATCTAGACTCAGGGACAGGATTATAAGATTTGACCTAATTAAGTTTCAAGTATTTTATACCGGAGATTGAATAACCAAAATATTAATTACTGTTTTTCCTAGAGTAATGTAAGCTCTCCAGTAGATTTTAATTTATATCTGTTTTTAGACCACTTTCATGAAGTTAATAGCTTCTTTTTTTAGTCATAGCGTAGTGTACTTAGGGTAAGAACAATTAATTACTAGGCTTTGTAACTACAGGGCTGTCACTTAACTCTCCCCTCTGAACTTCCCGATCAGGGAAAAGAGGATAATACTAAAATAATCTATTCTTCAGTGTATAGTGAGGAAATTAATAAATTTAATGAACTGTAAATTTCTATACATTTAGAGTGAGGAAGGACTGAATTTAAATTCTGCCTTAAATATTTAGTCATCTTACCTCTCAGTCTCAGTTTCCTCATTTTTAAAATGGGCTTATATACTAACAGGACCTATGTAACAAAGCGGTGATGATCAAGAAATAAAATATATAAAAACTTTTGGCAAACCTTAAGGGATTATATAAGTAACAATAACTATTTTCTAATATAAATGTGAGTTAAAATTCAGGCATAAGAATATTTTAATAATCACAGAATAGCAGAGTTGGAAATTATTTAATAGATTTTCTAGTCTAATCTATAGTAGAATGTCTTCCACCCCTTGCTGATATATGGTCAACTAATACCTACTTGAAGACCTCTAATGACAGGAAGCTCAGTAACCAAAGTACCCCATTTTTTTTTTTCATACAACTCTTATTGCTAGAAACTTTTTCCTTATGTTAAGCTGAAATCTCTTTAACTTCCTTCTGTCTGATGGACCTAGTTCTATCCTCTGGTGTCAAGTAGTCTTATGACTACTGAAGTAAGTATGCCTAAACTACTGGAGGAGAATGGATAGGAGAAAAAATGGCAATGACCTAAGTTATTTTTAAATCTGTGTAAGTTAGGTAATGCAAGTAAGACAAGACAATTTTTCCTAATAGACCTGGTCTAATTTGGTGAACACTCTACTTGCTGGTATTAAATTAGGAACTTCAGGAAGCATTATTAGGTTATTATTTACAGTATGAGAGCATTCTTGGTAAAGGATAGTCACGAACTGAAAGGATTAACAAATTATCTCTCTGTCCCCTCATTTCCAAAGTTCTAAGCCACAGCAAATTTTTTAAATGAAAATGACAGGGAAAAATATTTTACTTTTTTAAAGGTTTTAAGAGTTAGAAATATTTTTCTATTACGTACCCCAAGAATTGTAAATATATTTAGCTCATTTTAGCATAATAAAAGTTAAAGATTTTTCTCCTATCTACTGGAACCCATTATTCACACACATAAAACCTTACCAACATTAAATTCCAATGAAACAGCAAATCACTTGGGGAAATACAAGTTAAGTCAGAATATATATATATAATATGTATTCTTAATTGCTTTTGGATATATTTCTTACAGGTTTAATGAAAAGCTCTGGATTCACAGCTCGAAATAAGGTGGTTGTGCGGGTCCCCCTGAGCCCTGGGGTTCGAAAGTCTTTCTCTTTAAGCGGTTCATTTTTAATGGTTGGGGGCTCAGGTGCTGAAGACATCTTGATTAAAGATGATTTATTACCTAAAGACAAAATAAAAGACATTTTTTTCTTCATAACCATTTCTTGCTTAATTGTCATTTGAAATCAAAAGAATTTGGAGAAGCAAAGTAACTCTACATGGTGTAAAGTCAAGGCCTAATACCTTGAGCCACATTTAATCTTTTCCTACCTTAGACATGCTAAAGGTATATACTGATCATTGTATTAAGCACCTTCCCCCCAATATCTTCTTCCATTCACCTCCCAACTTTCCAACTTTCCCATTCCCATAAGCACCTTCCCCCCAATATCTTCTTCCATTCATCTCCCAACTTTCCCATTCCCATAACCACATTCCTTGAGAAAAGTGATGTCTTTAACACCCATTTTCATACTCACTGGTCCCAAACTGCAGCCATTGTGCTTCCCTCTTTGTGGGGCTCACTGCCTCTCCTGTCTCCCCAATCTTGGACCTATGAGCTGCACCCAATGTGCTGTCTACGTGGCCATGATTCATCTTTCCCTTCAATTTAACTACTTTTAAGTTAACTTCTTTTCATTTTTCCTCATTCCCATATTTACTATCACTCTCTTTCTGCTCCTGCATGTCTTTCACATTCCTTCCACCTCTATACTGGGTGTATACACCTGTATGTCTTCAATCTCTTCATTTCATCGTCAACCTTTGTGAAGCTTTGTTTTTCCCTCTATTATTATTGGGCCAGGACTGACTTACCATTCCTGCCATCTAGTGGCAAAATACAAAACAGCTACCAAAAAAACCTTATACCTTCACAAACACTGAAAACTATGAGTATTTTGTTTTTTAAGCTGAAATTTCATTTCATTGTACAGAAAACTTTATGAAATAAGACTTAAAGATCCATTCTTACATTCTGACAGATATTTCTTAGTAAGTTGCTTACAACAAAAACTCTTTATTCACTAGGTCTTCTGTTTTTACAGACTTCACAGGCAATAATCACATACTTTCTTTAATGGAGAGCAAATTCATCCACATTTCTGTTTTTTAAAAAAATAGACTGTGTTGCACTAGTCACTAAATACTCATCTATGCCACTTAATTGTGCAAACACCTCATCAGGAACATCTGCTTGAGTAGAAAGAAAATGTCTTGGGCTTTCAGCACTAGCTATGGCTTCTGAAAGAGTCAGAGGTGGCTGTTCCATCACACTCATCATCGCTTTGGGGTTCCATTTTTACATCAGTATGCACTCTTTCGAAAATATGTGACCTCTGACTTTTGAGAAACAATTACATTGTTATCCGCAGCAACAACACCTTTGAAATCAAACTGGTCTGGGACGCCAGTGGCTGTGGCTATCGATTGCCATATTTTTTCAAATACTGCATTTGGCTTGTGATCTTCCACATCAGGTAACTCCATTGGGATCACACCAGTTTTCTGCCAGCATTTCACTACTGTAGATGGCTCCCCAAACCACCAGGCTTCAGCAATCAGATCAATGGCTTGTTTCGTACTAATTTTCTCCTTGTCCTGATCATCCAGATTGAGAAAAAGTTGTTTCAGTAGTTGGCTTCTGTAGTAAGCTTCTACCATGCAAAGGCTACAAGATGGCTATGTAGTTCAGTGGTAGAAATTCAACTCAACTCGGACATGTTCTAAGTGTGGAACTATGCTGTAGGCAGAGCAATTATCAATTAACATGAGGATTTTGCGTTCTGCTCCTTTCATCCCCACATCAACTTTTATCAGTCACTCATTAAATAAATCCTGTGTCACTTGAGCCTGTGTATTGGCTTGGTAATCACAGGGGAGCAAAGGGACATTCCTAAAGAAATGTGGCTTGGCTGACTTGCCAATGAGAGGTCTCATCTTTTCCGTCCCTGATGCACTGCAACAGAAAAGAGCTGTCAATCTTTGTTTGCCTCCTTTACAGAAGTTACCTTTGGCTGAGAGTATATTTTGAGGCAGCAATTGGTACAGCATACCTGTTTCATCAGCATTAAAAATATCAAGACTACAGACAGCAATTAACTTTCTAATTTCTTCTGCACACAAGTCACTTATCTTCTCCACAAGAGCAGTATTCTCTTCATAACAGGCTACTTTTGATACAGTTCCATATCGTGCATGAAATCTATTCAGTCAGCCTACATTAGCTTGAAACTTATCATGACCAAGAAGGCTGGCAAAGTCCAGGGTCTTCTGCCAAATAAGTGGGCATCTGATGGGGCTATTCCTTGCTCACATATCTTGATACCATGCAAACACTGCTGAGTCAACATCGCCATAAAGCGCACCTCTCATTCACTTTCGTTTAGGTCCCAGTATCCCTTTCTTCACTTTCTGTTCAATTTTGGTTTGGTTCTTCAAAAAAGTGGACGAAATGGATGGAGTGATCCCAAATTCCTTTGCTACATCTCCTTTCTTTTGGCCAGTGTCTACTGCTTCTACAACTTTCATTTTCTGTTCCAATGAAAACTGGCGGCATCTCATCTTTCCTCGCTTGGCCATGGCAGCTAAGCCATGTGTGTATATTTTGTGACTTAAGTAACACAGTGTCAGCCACCACCACACACACCTAAGTTATGTACCACAGTTACGTTTCTCCTTGTTCTAATGGTTAGACTGTGAACGTGGGAAAGAGAAAAGTCAGTATGAAGCAATCATTTAGCTGAAAGCAATTTTATAGTTAATAAGAAGAATCTTAGAATGTTAGACACAGAAGAGAATCTTAGAGATCATTTAGTCCAAGTCTTTCATTTTACAGATAAGGAAACCGAGGCCCAAAAAGGAGACATAGTTTGTTCACAGTCACAATACAAGTTAATGGAAGAATTAGAACTAGAACTAGAAGCCAGGCCTCTCACCCCAAGAAACAGAGAGCACTCATGACAATAAATTGAATTGAACATGTTTCTAAAACAAATATGTACAGATTAGTAAAATAACTGCTTCTTAATGCGTTTATTACAAGTGATTATTATATTCATTATTCACATTAAAATGACAAAACAGATATGCTTATCCTGAGTTAAAATATGTAGAGCAATTTGTAAACCTTAACTTACTATATAAATGCTAGCTAATATTATAATACTGTTCGAACTATAACTTCCATGAAAATTCGGTTAATGAGGACGAATTCAACTCCAGAAAAAACTCATTGTGATAAGTTATTGGGACATCTTAACTTTGAAATCTGAACTTTGGAAACTGAACTAAATAATATCTAAGGTCCAGTTCTAAATCACATGACCCTGTTACCTGCTTGAGATTTTATTCTTGTAGGAACTACAAAGTGATTCAAATAAAGGCTGTAGTTTCCTCTTGAATCAGACTTTTATAAAGCACAGTTCTGAAGGATGCCTAAGATCATACTTCTGTTGCAAAGACAGAACTTAAGTTTCTGAGTTTCCCTGGCAGAAGCAAAACTTTTCTACAGGTTACAGAAGCCTACTCCAGATGCCCTTGTAACTTGTGCTGCAAAGTGTAAGAGGCATATCCCTTTCTGGTCTCTCCCTCTCAAACAACCGCCTGCAAGGCGTTTAAAAAGAGAGATCTCACTGCAGAATCTACCAATGACCATTTCTTCTCCTGAATCCTCAGGTTTCAAAAGACCCCCATGGGTGGATGTTGGGAAGAGATCTGGAGAAGTCGCCATCTCCAAAGTTAACATTTTTTCCTCTGCTTAGACTACACACTTGCTCTAAAATTCAGAGTTAAAATATAAAAGCATAGGCTGGGAAATAGCGGGGGTTGAAGCAAGAAAGGTGATGGATTACTGCAGCTGTTTTAAGAGCAGAGAGAAGAGGAGAAGAAAGTAAGGGTGGCCCATATGTATTTCCCTTTTAGAGGATGCACTGATTTTGTAATATTAAAAGAAAACTATCTTCCTTGGATTCACCTTACAGCCTCCGAATGCACAATAACAATAAGCTACAGGAAGCGATGACAAAAATGAGTTCCTTCCACAGCTAATTTTACCACGTGCGGCTGCCCGGGCCAACGATTAGCAGTTTGTTACTAGGCTGCCGCTACAAAAGGACAATTGTTAACGACAGGAAGCCCCGGACGGGAGAAGGAGCAGGCATGACTTGTGGCAAACACGAACGCGCCAAGGAAACATGCCGGTTCTGGGCTTTCACGCCGCCAAACTGTAAAAGTCACACGTCCGGCGGTGTTCAAAACTCCTCCAAACCCTCTCGTCCTCCATTCCGGGGCGCTCTGGGGGCGAGCCCCTTCCGAGGGGGCTTGCGAACGTTTCCGGGCCTCGCGGGGCACTTCCGGCGTGAGTGTGTCAGGCATCTCTAGTATCCGGGCAGTGAGGGGGGAGGGGCCGGGCGCGGGCCTGGGGGCGGACGCCGGGGCGCGGCGGAACCTCCCTCCCGGCCGCCGGACCGACCCCGCCACCCGAGAGGTGTCCTCGCCGCCCGGCGGCGTCGCTCACCTTCTGCCGGGGCCGGGGCTCCTCCTCCAGCTCCTGTCCGCCTGGCTGCAGCCGCGGCCTGCGAGAGGGAGGAAGCGGATAGGCGGCCGCCTTCAGGCAGGAGCGTCGGCGCCGCCGCGAGCGCCCCCTGCGGGCCGGAGGCCGACGTACGCCAAGCCTGGGGCGCGACGGGCTTGGGCCTGCTGGGCGACCGCTGTTGACGCAGGCCGGGCGGGGAGCGTCCCGCGGGCCTCCAGCCCGGCCTCGCTTACCCGAGTCTTATAGGGGTGGGTGTAAGAGGTGAACTAGGCGGAAAAAAATGAGTAGGGTTGATTTTCTCCTCAGGAGTTCCCATATCAATTTTTTTTTAAAATTTAGCCAGGCACCGTGCTAGGCCTGGGGCTATATAAAGACCAAAAAAAAAAAAAAAAGATAGACACCGCCCTCCAGGGGCTTACGTTCTGTGGGGAAGGTTGTCTGGGAGACGGGGAATTACAGGTACATAAATAAGGAAGTGCGAAGGAGCACGAGGGGGTGAGGAAAGGCCCTGTGCAAGAGGGGGCCCCCTCAGAGAAGCTGGAGGGCAGCCAGGGAGCCTGTTGCGCACGGGAGGGGGCGTGCTAGTGTGCCTGTGAATGTGTCTCCTCCTCCAAGAACGCACGTTGCGTTTATTTTTATTCATTTATAATTACACATTTATATTACAAAGTGCACTGTGAGGGCTACAGAGGAATTTTATAGAATGTATATATATATAGTTAATTAATATTAATTATTAATATAATATTAATATATTATATATGTTTATATATGGACCCTTTGGGCAGTCTGGTGAGGCCTATGAACCCCTTCTCACGGTAATGTTTTCAAACGTACATATTAAAAAAAAAATAGTGTTACACAAGAAACCAAAAATATTAAGATAGTAATCAATTTTTTTAACTTTTTTAATTTAATTTTTTTAAATATTAAGATAGTAATCAATTTTGGTTCATGGACCACAGGTTAAGACTGCCTAGACGAGATGGCCTCAGAAGTTCTTCCAACTCTCTGTCTGTGGTCTCCTAGTAACCTTTAGAAGAAACTCTTTCCTCCCGTGTAGACTGGCTATTTTTCTGTAATTTCCAAGGAGTCGTTTAATGCTTTAGTTCACTGAAAAGTTAAATGACTCATTATTATTGGAACAGTTACTATGTGTTAAATAGGCAGGACTTGAAAGAAGATCTTCCTGTCCCTCTATTCCCAATATGGATAGCTTTGTAGATAGTAATGTTTAGAAAATGATAAACAGTACTGGAGCAGTCTAGCAGGTTGCAAGGTGATTTCTGCCAGATTTGGACACTAATTTATATGAAGGGTTGGCAAATTTAATCTGAAACTTTTTGTAAAGCTCCTAAACTACATTTTTTTAATTGGTTTCATTTTGAGGCTTCATTGATCTTTGACTTTAGGAGACATTCTGAATTCAAATAAAGAAGTCATATGTGAATGTAGAAACTGAATTTCAATCACTGCTATGATGTAGAAAAATATATGCATCAGAAAAAATAGATAAACAAACGGAAGTGTCAGGCTTACATTTTCTTCTTGCCCCATACTTAGCATTCTCCTAGCAATCAGAAAGAGGTCAGAGTTCTATGGCTGTATAGCGTGACAAACACAAAATTAGCATCCTAAAAGATAAATGAGTATAAGAGTGTCTAAGAGAATGTTAAAGAACAGTAAACTCATGGGACCTATAGCAGTGAACAGGGCCATTTCATAGATAAAAGATTCAAATAGAGCTGATATAAATAAAATAAAATTATTTGGAACCTAAGATGCTTTAAAATTTTTCTTTGAACAATGACACCAACCTGAGGTCAGCTTTTGCACTTTAATAAGCTTCTGTATTTTAGGCAGTGTCATTAATATATATTGGTTGGTTTGGTATTTCATTGCTGAGATGAACTGAATAGAATTAAAGTTCATTCTATATGAAAATGTTTGACTTTTCAACAGTCAGGATGCTCCAGATGGTCTAGTGACTGATCTTTTGTAATATTAATGCTTTTAACCAGATGATTGTTTGCATTTTTGTTGGGGTCAGGAATTAATAATTGATTTATGATACTAAATTTTACAAAAACATCTAGGCATTGCCTTCCTGTTATTTCATCAAGAGAAAAGTTGTTTGTTTCATTAATTCTAGTACGGAGGAGTAGGGAAAATGATCTGCAGACTGAAGAATCAGAAATTTATAGAATGTTTATTCAAATTTATATTGTGCTTTCAAGTTTACGAAGAGTTCTTTCTAGAATAATGATTGGAGTAGGTACTGAAGGGACTCTCTCCACTTTGTGCAGGAAGAAAGACTGGAAGAGATCGCTCATGATCACATGCACAACTAGGAGAAGAGAGCATGCTGAACAGGAAGCTTGAACCTAGCCAGTTCTGACTTCAGGCATAATTTTCTTCCATAGACATTGTATCACCCTACCTCAGGAAGCTATCCACCATTTTGTTAGAAATGATATTGCCTTCAGCTACGAGTTTATTGTAAGTCAGTTTAAATTTGACTCAAGGATTTTTTTTCTGGAGAAAAAATATACAACTGGGTATTCGTGAAGTGTAAAATTGAATTTAAACTCTTTAAAATAATTTAAACATATATAATGTAAGAATAAAAAGACCATACAACTCCCCTTCCACATTTACTGAGTCAGGAACCTTCCCCACACCCAGACTAATCCTTTTATAGTTTAAATAACCAAGTGAGTAAACCGCCAGAAGGGGTAAGCTTATAAGAGCAGTAGACCGAAAGAGCCGGACAGTTCCATGACCCTGCCCCAGGCTCCCACTACCTGGTTCTACTTAGGACTTGGTGACTTTGTTTATGGTCAACCTGCCTTGTTGGCAGGAAAAGGTGAGTCGAATTCTCAGGAGTAGCCTGATCCTGTCATCTCTGGAGCCTATCTTACCAGCCTATTCTACAGAGACTGACCTGAAAATAACATGTGATGTAATTAGAAAAAAAAAATGGAAGATAATGAACATTTTAGTGTGGCAGTTTGCTACTGTTTTCTTAAAGTCTTATTTAGCTTTATATACTTTAGATATCTGCTTTAGATACTTTGGCTTTTAGGTGGATATGATGGTATTTTTGATGAATCTCCGATCTGGTAATCAGAAAAGCTGGGTTCAAATCCATATTCTGCTACTTACCTGAGTGACCATGGACAAGTAATTTCACCTTTACGAACCTTCTCTTCCCTCATATGCAAAATGAGGAGGTTGGAGTATATGGGTTCCTTCTAGCTCTGTGATCCATGCACATGTTCTCATATTTTCAATTCTTGTCCATGTCATCCAATAAATCCTTCATAGAAAATCTACCTAGACTAATATGTTTTAAATGATTGTACATGTATAACTTCTATCAAATTGCTTGTTGTCTTGGGGGGGAGGGAAAAAATCTTATAAAAAGTCAATGTTGAAATTTTTCTTTACGTATAACTGGAGAAAACAAAATATTATTTACATTTTTTTAAAGAAGAAAAAAAATCTCAGCATGTTGGGGGGAAGGTGTGTGTGTATGTGTATGTGTGTTGGAGGAGGGGGAGGGGGTTGTTCCTGAAGGTTATTTAACACTTTTCGATTGCCTGGGCCTCACTCAGGCCATTTGTCTACAGTTTCTTCTTTTAATTAAATGACTAACCGACCTCATTTCTGGGTCACTGGAATCCCTTCTCAGGCTTAAGTCATTGTCAGAAATATGTTACAGCCTCCTTATGCCTTATCTTTCCTAGGATCATGAGTACAATTTAACAAAAAAATAAACTGAGGCATATTTCTCCAAGCAAGACAGCATTTTGTTATCAGGGCCAGTGACCCAAGAATAAGATGGGTTAGTGACTTACCTCCATTTATGCCAAAGACCTGGAATTGAAGATGCAATTCATTTTTATAAGCACAGAACAAAAGAACAGTGATATCACAGTGATGAGGGCTGAAAGGTGGGGTGAGACCCCTCACAAAGACTGGAGTACCAGGTGCAGGTCACCTGGAATGAATTTGCAGACTCAAGCATTGTTGAGGTCAAGGTAAAAATTTGTTACACTTTTCCGTGGGTAAGAATTCTTAGGGAACTTGCAACCTTAGAGGGGTACAGGGACAGTTTGTATAGGATATTCTATAGTCAAACATGTGCCAAATATGCTAACTAGGTGATTCAGGGTGGGATTAGGGAGTGGTTAAGAAGTGGTTACTTCTTGAAGGAACAGGCACTTTTGGTATCTCCTGTGCAGGTATTTTGCTTCACCAGGAAACAGCCCAAGGAGGGGCTACAGGGAGGTGTGGTTTTAGACCTGGAATGTCACTGTCAAGTAATGGTCCAGGCTGACTAGGGAAAATCAGGCTTCTCTCATCAATGTCTTGTTAGTAACTGTTGCTGTTTCCCACCCAGCCTGATGTCTTTCTTTTTCTTGACCTCATTAAAGGGGCCATGCCCCAGCTACTTCTTAAACAGGCCTATTCACTGAATGGACATTGCCTCACCTGAAGTGAGTACTGAAAACACCTTGGCCTAAAGGGCCCCAGGTCTCCGGGTGCATCCTGAGTCATCTCCACTTATCCTGATGAATATCTGGTCACTGGATTCAGATGGCTCTGGAAGAGAAGTGAAGCTGGTGACCTTGCACAGCCCTCCCTCCCTCAAAACAAAGTCAAGTGCAAGTTATGACATCATTTCTGATGGTGTGGTCTTCTTCAGCAACGAAGGACAAACGTAACCTAGTCAGTTACAGGACAAAATCAATGAATGGTAAATAGGATCAATGATAAATAACTCAGGATCAGTCTTGATCATTTTGATGAGGGCTCAGGCAAGGTAGAGGAATGATAGAGCAATCTCAAGACTGGAGTTCCCAGTGTAGGTCATCTGGAGAAGAATTTGAGGACTCAAGCATTTATCATGCTTTTCAGTGGGCAAGAGTTCTTAGGAAATTTGCAACCTTAGAGAGGTACAGTTAAAGTTTACATAGTATATTCTATAGTAAAACATGTTCCAAGTGTGATGACTAGGTGATTCAGGGTGGGATTAGGGAGTGGTTAAGGAGTGGATAGTTCTTAAAGGAGCATGTACTTTTAGTGTCTACTGTACAGGTAATTTTACCCAGAATTCATGGGAAATAGCCCAAGGGGGTGGGGCCTACATAGAGGTGTGGTTTTAGGCCTGAAACTTCACTGAGGTCTTCCCCAAGTCTAGTTCTACGATCCTATAAATATTCATGGTAAAAAAATCCTCCATCCTAAAGTGAAAACCTTAAGCATCTATCTCAAAGGCTGACTTATAGAAGAGTTACAAGTTCTTTTGAAACAGACTTCTCAGTTGCCCTTGTTTTCTGAAAATCCCACCAAATTTCCCCAGACTTCATTTCTCACCAGGCTGTAATTCAGACTCCTTTATCAGGTCCCAGAAAACTTTTTTTAAAGAAATTCTTGAAGAAATTCTTGGAAGTCACCTCTAACGTACCCTTGGCCCTTGATACATGGCCTTCTGTTTAAATGGCTACTCCGAGACCCTTCATCTTAAGAGGGTGCAGTGGCCACCCTTCTCTTCATTTTTCACCAGGATGAAATCTGAACTCTTCTATCATCGCATCTGCTGGAAACCTTACCCCTACTCCCCTTTTCAATATCCTTTTATGTGTTGTTTTCCCACATTACAATGCAAGTTCCCTGAGGGCAGAAACTTTCTTTTTGCTTATGTTTGTATTCTCAGCTCTTAGCATAATGTCTGGAATACAGCACACTTAATAAATGCTTGCTGACAGGCTGAATTACTGACAGACTTCTAGTGCCAGGCTGTGGTTCCTGCAGTTTCCAGCTTTTTGTTTCATTTGCCATTTTCTGAGGGAGGAATGATTGATTTTTATTTCTTAGTTCATAACTTGGTGAGGCACAGTGTGCAGTTAATAATTGACCCTTTTTCCCCCTCAAAAATTCCCCTGTTGACTTAAATTTCTGTCTTAAATAAAAGCCTTAGGCAAAGCAGACAAGGGTAAGAACCCAGATGGCTGGGATTTAGATTCAATTAAGGCTTCTCTTAGACCATTGTGGATTATGTCCAATGTAAATATCTTCAGTGAAATGGACAGTATTGTTTGGCTACAAGGACATATGGTCTGGGACCATATTTCCTGACTCACAGGTATTTACAAAGAGGGTTTTTGGTTGTTTTTTGTTTTTGTTTTTTTTTGAGGATTAGGGACATAATTCTTTTTTTTTTTTAAATCTACTTCCTTTGGAGCATAAAAGAAATAATTAAATGATTTAAACTTATGATACAATAGAGTCAGGTCATACTTCTGAAAAGAATTTACTATAACATCTCACACAAAATTGACAAGTCTTTCGTTAGTTCAGCTGAGGAATAAGGGTTCTCTTGTCTTCTAATAACTTTGATTTACTTTGCTTTGTTTCTCTTTTGGAGACATTTGAAAATTATTCCAAAACAAATGACAAGAAGATCTATTTTCTTTGTAGGATATTAAGTTTGTTTTTATCTCCACAAAGTGAATAAAAGTGTTTCAATGAAATTAACGTACTGACAATCTAAGCATGTTCTCTGATTAATGATATTATTGTCTCCAAGTCTACAGCAGCAAGCATACATGCAAAGAGCTCAACTGCTGAAATCCCAGAAAGGTGAGATTGTCTTTATCATGCTTTATTACTTATTAATTGTGTAACCTTGGACATGGCACTTTACTCTCTACAAATGTCAGTTTTTTCATCTATAAAGCAGGGACAATGATATATATGTATATATACATATATATGTATATATATATATATATATATATATATATATATATATAAATCTACCTTATAGAGTAGGTGTGAATATCAAATTTGAAAATGTATGTAAATCACTTGGTAAAATCTTAAAGCACCATATAAGTGTCGGCTATTAATTGATTATCATTATTATTATTTACTATTTCCTAACCTTATAAAAGAGATAATCAGATAGAGAGGTCACCAAGATAAATGGGAGAGCTTGTCTTCTTGGTTAACTGACCACATCTCTTATATGGGATTACACTGTGATGCCTCTTATCAGCAGTGGGAAGATAGGAGGCTAAAGCAGTCACTGAGGATACCCTATAGCCTTCCTCCTGCCTTTAAATTGGATGAATCAAAAAAAGTGTAGTGTGTTCTTTTGCTTTTTCAGATAGAAGGAGAGGTTTGGGAGATGCTTCATAAACTGATGACCTATTAGAGAAAATTTTGCCGTTGATTGCTTGAAAAAGCAAGACAAAGTATTATATGACAAGCAGGAAAGATGTGAATGGCAACAGGGCATAGATTATGTCATCAGAATGTACTGGTGAATAGGCTTCTAGTATGGCACAAAAGCATATTGAGTCAGCTGCTGTCTGAGGACCAACTTGACTGAATACAGAGTTCATTACTAATAACTTGGTCCATAGATGTTGCATGCTTTGGCCATGGCAGCTCATGAAACACAAAAAAAGTATAAAATGGCTTTCATTTATGTTCTTCCATAGTGATAGTGATGTTATAGCAGAGAACAAACCAAATTGTGATAAGAATCATGGGTTTTTTAGGCAATTTGCAAACTTTAACCTAATTGTAGGTGATCTAAATGTGAGCTCTTTGTCTAATGGTCAAGAAATGGACATATTCCCAGAAATTGACTCTCATCAATATTGAAATCCTTCTGAATTAAAAAAAAATAGAAGACAAATGAAAGATGAGGCTAAATGTAAGGATTCTTGTTAGCTCAATTGTAATAAGAAAATCATGTAACAGGGATACTTAATCATCCTATTTATTAGTGCTCATAATTCATGTAGACCCAAAGACTATCAAAGAGAAAATTTTGCAGTTAGATGGCTATGCAAAAATCTGTGCTAAAGAGGATGAAGGGATAGAGATGTTTTTAAGAACTCAAGAAGACCCTCCAATACATGTTTATTACTTGGTTACTTTAAGGTGAAGATAAAGACAAGCATGGTGAAAAGTTTGTTGGAGAGTATATTTCTGGGTTATTCAACAAAATGGGTCAAATATATGTAGACCACTCAGAAACTTCAGACTTATAAACCAAGAACACTTTATAAATTAAAAAAAAATTCTCATTCTGTATTTAAACAACAATTAAGATGAGTATTTCTACACACATAGAACAAAGGTATTTTGTGTGCCTTTTGATGTTTTATAAAGCAAAAATGGGTGCTTTGATTTTTTTTTTTACCACAAATCCTTTATTCTGCATTCATCAATATGACTGTGTGATTTTTTTTTCTTATTAATATGGTTGATTATATTTGTAGTTTTTTTCATATTAGAGGAGGAGAAGGAATAAACATTTATATACTACCTACTACATGCCAGGCACTGTGTTATGTGTTTTATAAATTATGTCTCATTTGACCCTAAACTTTACAATAAGCTGGATCCTAAATTTGATATTACACTAACCCTTAATTGCTGATATAAAAGCCAACAAGGTCTTAGTGTATAATATTTTTAATATCTTGTTGTAGCCTCTGCTAATAATGTATTTAATAATTTTATATCATTAATCAGTATGACTATTGGTCTATAGTTTTCTTTCTCTGCTTTATTTCTCCTTGGTTTAGGCATCAAGACTACCTTTTCAAAGAAAGGAATTTGGGAGAGTCCTTCCCTTTTATACTTTTGCAAATATGCTATATAATATCAAAATTATTCTTTGAATATTTTATAAAATTTAAAATATTTAAAATACATCTGGTACTATTTTTTTCTGGTACTATTATTTTTTTAGGGGTTCATTTGTGGCTTGTTTAATTTCCCCCCAAAAACTGAATCATTTAAATTCTCTATTTCTTGTTCTGTTAATTTAAGGATTTTATATTTTTTTATAAATATTTATCCATTTCATCTCTAAAACCAAATTCAGTTTGTGTCTAAGATTTCCTCGTATGTAAGTAACAGGGTTTCCTCTCAAAAAGATACTCTGTATACAATATGGGAATAAGATATGAGACAGTTTATTTTATTCATCACAGTAAAAACTAAAACATTGTGGTTTACATTAATATGGCACTTAAAGGTTTACAAAGGGTTTTTATATTTCATTTGATCTTCATAAAAACCCTGTGAGGTAGGTACTACAGGCATTTTTATTACTTGCATCTTAAAGATAAGAAAAATGAGACTTGCAGAGATTTAGTAACATTTACAGTCACACGAATAGGAAGGTCAAATTCAAATGAACTGACATCAAGTCCAGCAAACCTCATACTATATACCATATTGATTTTCCAGTGAATGACCCCTTAGGTCCCCAAACTCTGTTTTAGGGGGATTATTTTTTACTCTTCCTCACATTAACTGGTGAGTTTTGGCAGTTGGTTCAGGTTCCCCTTTTTACTTTAATTTCAGTCTGAAATATGCATGTGTATGTTCCAAAGGATGAGTCATAGAAGAAAAGGTTCTCTCTAAAGCACTTAGTGAACTGAAAGGTACTAAAATATAAGGAAAGCTTTATAATGAAAACCACTCTGAAATGGAATTAATTGCTTTTAGATGGCTTCTGGCTTCAATGATCTTAACAAGCTAAAATCACAAGAAAAAGAAAGGAAAAATATGGTTTTTATTAGTTTGAGTTACTTGATAGCAGAATAGAAATGCCACCAAAATGTAACTGGTCAACATGAAGGAAATGTCAAGAACAACTTCCTGGACACAGTTTCTATCACAATTTCAAAGTATCCTGAGTTATTGTTGTTAGGAAGTCTTCATTACTGGATGTCTTTTTCATTGGTTTTCCTAAAATATGAGGTATTAAAGCCTGAAATGAGGTTCCTAAGGCAGGAACAAGCATTTTAATATTAATTATGAATCTCTTTCTCCCTTCTTTATATTAAATGGCTTCCAGTAAGTTATAAAGTATAGTACATTGGCAAAAAGACTGGACTTGGAATCAAAACACCCACAACCAAGATCCAGTTCCCAGTGTCTGATAAATTGTAGGTATTTAATAAAGTCTGTTGAATAGAATTGAAATATTTACTGAATTGAATAGCCATGTAAGTCAAGTCATTTAACCTCTCTGAGTCTTGATTTCCTCATTTGTAACATGGGAATGGAAACATACCCCCTTCACAGGGCTGTTAAAATGCTACATAAATTATCTTCTTTAAATGCCTGAAATAAGTTCCCAAAGATGCTGCAAGTTGTAGCTTGGGCTATGAAATAAGGATATAGCTAGAAAGCCTCTAGATATATTATAGCTGGCATTTACATAGTCCTTTAAGGTTTGCAGGGTGCTTTAATTTTGTAAGCCCAGCTCCAGAGTTCCCTTGATCTGGGATTCTCTCCTTACTGGTGGACATGAATGCCCTGCCCAGCATGAGACTGGGTGGAGTTATTGAGAGTCTGGGAGTCCTCTTCAAGCTTAGAGTGACTTCAGGCCCTGCGGTCACCCTGGACACATTTGGCTTCCAGTTTTGAGATAGAAGATAGAAGAGGCCAACCCTACTTTAAAAGTTGCTGAAGGAAAAGGACAACAAGAGAAGAACTGGCAGTCTATCATGTTCCTGTCCTCAGCTTGCTATGTTAGAAATTTTGGGTAACTTCTCCCCTTGGATGAGATCTAGGATTCTCTCCCTTGGTTGAGCTGAGTTACCTCACTCCTAATGGGAGAGCTCCTTTACTCTGCATTGTCTATTATGTATTCTTTTATGTATACCTTTTCTGACTTCTGTTTTGCTATGATTTGGACATATAGATTTCTTTGCTATTCACTATATGTATTCAGTGTAGAATTGGTATTTAGTGGGAAAGAGGCCAAGCCTCAGATAGAGAGGTTGGGGTCTTCTTCGCCTCTCTCCCAAAATGAGAACAGTTGTCAGAGGTTAGAATGAACTTCATCACATCCTCTAGATTAATTATGTTTAAATTAACAGAACAAGAAATAGAGAATTTAAATAATCCCACTTTTGGGGAAAAAACTAAATAAGCCATAAATGAACTCCCAAATGGGATATAATTCTACCTGGTCTTTTCTGAGAAAGGCGGAGTGGCCAGACCTCTGTCCCTGTTTACTGCTTGTTAAAGTCTACCTTGGAATGGGGGAGGGGGAAGAGGCTAGCAATGTCTATTCTGCCTCCTTCTGAGTCACACAAAAATGCTCCCATGTTACATTTGGCGGTCCTCACCACAGATGGGCCTTGCCCCACATTTGTTAACTCATTAGAGCCTTATAATAACTCTGCAAGATTAATGCTACTATTAATCCCATTTTATAGATGAAAAAACTGAGGGGGTGAGCCAACATGGCAGAATAGAAAGATGGACCTGTAGAAACTCCCCCACATAGCCCATAAAATACCTGTAAAAAATGACTCAAAACAAATTCTGGAGCAGCAGAAGCCACAAAACGACAGAGTGAAAGACATTTTCTAGCCCAAGATAGCCTGAAAGGCCGACAAGAAAGGTCTATTGCATTGGGCGTGGAGCAGAGCGCAGGCCAGCATGGACCCCATAGCATGGCAGGGACAGGATCCAGAATAGGCTTTAGGGAGCCACTGGTGGCAGCAGTTCCCAGACTGCTCAACCCACAAATGCCAAAGGTCAGTGAGAAAGCTCCTTCACCAAGGAGAGGGGAACACAGAGTAGACCTCCTGCAGCAGCCACTGCAGTGGCAGCATCCATTTTTGGAGCCCTTCACCTAAAGCCCCTGGAGGAATTGAGCAGCTGATCTGAATCTCAGCCCTGAGCTCTGCCCTGCAGTGAGGAGGGGTGCTGGCAAGGTGGAGCTGGAGGCAGTTGTGGAGAGGGAATTCTACTCACCGATTCTGGGCAGAAAAGTTTTGGATTGCTCCCAGACTAGTGTGCAGGCCAGGAGAAGAGTCAACTCCTCTCCCTTGATTGTGCCACCTTGGAGGAACTGAGAACTTACCAATCCCCAGAGTATACCCTCCTCTTGATGAAGGACTTAAAAGTCAAGTAACTGACTGGGAAAATGCCCAAAAGAAGGAAAAAATAAGACTATAGAAGGTCACTTTCTTGGTGAACAAGTATTTTCTTCTATCGTTTTGGATGAGGAAGAACAAGGCATAACATCAGAGGAAGTCAAGGGTTCTACATCGAAAACCTCCAAAATAAGTATGCAATTGTCATGGAAGAGCTTAAAAAAGATTTTTAAAATCAAGTAAGAGAGGTGGAGGAAAAATTGGGAAGAGAAATGAGAGCACTGCAAGAAAATCTTGAAAAGCGAGTCAACAGCTTGCTAAAGGAGACCCAAAAAAATGCTGAAGAAAATAACACCTTTAAAAACAGGCTAACTCAATTGGCAAAAGAGGTCCAAAAAGCCAATGAGGAGAAGAATGCTTTAAAAAGCAGAATTAACCAAATGGAAAAGGAAGTTCAAAAGCTCACTGAAGAAAATAGTTCTTTAAAAATTAGAATGGAGGTGCGAGCCTGGGAGCAGCCGCCTCACATCTGTCTCGGAACTTTTGCAGCCTGACCAGCTATCCCCCCAGCTACCCTCCAAAATGGCATCATCTGTCAAGGATCAGCTTATCTTGAATGTCCTGAAGGAGGACCAGGTTCCCCAGAACAAGATCACTGTTGTTGGGGTTGGTGCAGTTGGCATGGCATGTGCCATTAGTATCTTAACAAAGGAATTGGCTGATGAACTTGCCCTAGTTGATGTAATAGAAGACAAACTAAAGGGAGAGATGATGGATCTCCAACATGGCAGCCTGTTCCTCAAAACGCCAAAGATTGTTTCTGGCAAAGACTACAGTGTGACTGCAAAATCAAAGCTGGTCATTGTTACGGCTGGGGCACGTCAACAAGAGGGAGAAAGTCGTCTTAATTTGTTCCAGCGTAATGTGAATATCATTAAATTCATCATTCCCAATATTGTTAAATACAGCCCTCATTGCAAGCTGCTTATTGTTTCCAATCCAGTGGATATTTTGACATATGTGGCCTGGAAGCTAAGTGGCTTTCCTAAACACCGTGTTATTGGAAGTGGTTGCAATCTGGATTCTGCCCATTTCCGTTACCTAATGGGGGAGAGACTTGGTGTCCATTCTTTAAGTTGTCATGGATGGGTCCTTGGGGAACATGGAGACTCCAGTGTTCCTGTGTGGAGAGGTATAAACATTGCTGGTGTGTCTCTAAAGAATCTTCATCCCTCTTTGGGAACTGACACTGATGCAGAGAATTGGAAAGATGTTCATAAACAGGTGGTTGAAAGTGCTTATGAAGTAATCAAACTGAAGGGCTACACTTCCTGGGCCATTGGCTTGTCTGTGGCAGATCTGGCAGAAAGCATTATGAAGAATCTTAGGCGAGTGCATCCAATTTCCACCATGATTAAGGGCCTATATGGCATTAAAGAGGAAGTCTTTCTTAGCGTCCCATGTGTCTTGGGGCAGAATGGCATTTCAGATGTAGTGAAGGTCAACCTGAATCCGGATGAGGAGAGCCGTTTAAAGAAGAGCGCAGATACTCTTTGGGGAATCCAGAAGGAGCTGCAGTTTTAAAGCCTTTGAATGTGCTGCCATAAAGACAACAGGACAGGGGTTGAGGGGTTATGTATGAGCTGCTTCTCTAGACCAAATCCTTCCTCTGATTAGTGACTAAACACCAGAAGTGTCAAAACCTGTGAACACACTCTAGTTTCTTCCTAAAGTTAGAAATGGGGAATAGAACCCTGTTGTAGTTTGCATATGATGCTGAATATGACCTGTATAGTCTCAGTGGTTGGTGTCAAGGAGAGCCAGTGCCCCACAGGTATATAAACTACCTGCTTTGTATGTAGGTGCTACAAGTTCCCTTAGGTCCAGAAGACAACACTCCTGGATACAAAACACCATACAGTAGTAATTCTTTATTGATGTGTCGATTACCTTTGTGCTCCCCTCCATTAGGGCACTACAGCATGGCCCCATGTATCACCTTTATAGAGGACCTGATTTTGTCTGCCTATAATACATATATATATATATCTCAATAGTTGTAAATTTCCATATTATATAAAAAGATCTGCATATGTACAACCACACAACCAATTCCTCAAGTGTCATACTAACCCTAAACACTGAATAAACAACGAATAACTAAAAAAAAATAAAAAAATAAAAATTAGAATGGAGCAGATAGAAACTAATGACTTAAGAAATTAAAAAACAAAACCAAAAGAATGAAAAAATAGAAGACAGTGTGAAATGTCTCATTGGAAAAACAACTGACCTGGAAAATAGATCCAGGAGAGACAAATTAAAAATTATAGGACTACATGAAAGCCATGATTAAAAAAAAGCCTAAACATCATCTTTCATGAAATTATCAAGGAAAACTGTCCTGATATTCTAGAACTAGAGGGCAAAATAAATATTGAAAGAATTCACTGATCACCTCCTGAAAGAGACCCAAAAAGAGAAGCTCCTAGGAATATTGTAGCCAAATTCCAGCATTCCCAGATCAAGGAGAAAATATTACAAGCAGTCATAAAGAAACAATTTGAGTGTTGTGGAAATACAATCAGAGTAACACAAGATCTGGCAGCTTCTACATTAAAGGATCAGAGGGCTTGGAATATGATATTCCAGAAGTCAAAGGAACTAGGATTAAAACCAAGAATCACCTACCCAGCAAAACTGAGTATAATACTTCAGGGGAAAAAATGGTCATTCAATGAAATAGAAGACTGTCAAGCATTCTTGATGAAAAGACCAGACCTGAACAGAAAATTTGACTTTCAAACTCAAGAATCAAGAGAAGTATGAAACAATAAACAGGAAAGAGAAATCATAGTGGACTTTCTAAAGTTGAACTTTTTACATTCCTAGATGGTAAGATAATATTTGTAACTCTTGAGACTTTTCTCAGTATTTGGGTAGTTGGAGGGATTACACACACATACACACACACACACACACACACACACACAGAGCACAAGGTGAGATGAATAAGAAGGGATGATATCTAAAAAATAAAATTAATGAGTTAGAGAGGAATATATTGGGAGAAGAAAAGGAGAAATAGAATGGGGCAAATTATCTCTCATAAAACAGGCAAGAGAAAGCTTTTTCAATGGAGGAGAAAAGGGAGGAGGTGAGAGGGAAAAAGTGAAGCTTATCTCCTCACATTTGGCTTAAGGATAGAATAGCAAGCTCACTCAATTTGGTATGAAAATCTGTCTTACACTACAGGAAAGAAGGGGAGAAGTGGGGTGAGGGGGATGATATAAAGGAGGGCAAATCAGAGGAGGAAGTAATTAGAAGTCAACACTTTTGGGGAGGGACAAGGTCAAAGGGAGAATAGAATAAATAGGGGGCAGAATAGTATGGAGGGAAATATAGTTAGTCTCTCACAACATGACTTTTTATGGAAGTCTTTTGCAAAACTGCACATATATAACCTATATTGAATTGCTTGCCTTCTCAGTGGGGATGGATGGGGAGGGAGAAAGGGAGAGAAGTTGTAACTCAAAGTTTTAGGAACAAATGTTGAGAATTGTTTTTGCATACAACTGGGAAATAAAAAGTACAGTTAATGGGGTATAGAAATCTATCTTGCCCTACAAGAATAGAGAAAGGATGGGGATAAGGGGAGGGACAGGTGCAATAGAAGGGAGGGCATATTGAGGGAAGGGGTAATCAGAATGCAAGGCCTTATGGGATGGGGAGGATAGGGAGCAAAATTTGGAACTCAAAATTTTGTGGGAATAAATGTTGAAAACTAAAAATAAACATTAAAAAAAAGAAACTAAGGCTGAGTGAGGTTAAGTGACTTGTCTAGGGTCACTAGTATCAGAGGCAGCATTTGGATTCAGGCCTTTCTGACTCCATCCTGCCCTTTATCTACTATAATTTTTTCTGTTTCCAAGATACATGTAAAACTATTGCTTTGATTTTGATATTGATTCTTGTACAACTTTCCAACTCTCTCCTCACTATATTGTTTACACACCAGCCATCATATTCATCTCTTCTCACTACATCCTTGAACTCCAAACTTGGGTTTATTGGTTTAGATAGATAAGCTTTCACCTTCCTTTGATAGGAGGCCCCTGAACCACTCCTTGGCTCTCTTCACACTGTAATCCCACAGGGACACCCTTTATTCCCCTTAAAATTTCCTTTTATGTGTTGTCTTCCCCCATTAAAATATAATCTCCTTGAGGGTAGAAGCTATATTGCTTGCTTATAATTATATCTCTAGTGCTTAGCAGAGGGTCTAGCACATAGTAAGCATTTAATAGATGCTTTATTTTTTTTCACTCTTTCTAAAACAAAAGTTAAATTTCAAATATCTCTAATATGTCTATGGCTTTTACTTCAGTTTTAGAGTTAAAGGTATTTTCTATATTTCATTCATTTAGTTTATTTTTTAAACAACTATTAACTGTCCTTTGTTGATGACTAATTAAGTATGAGATTATGGCTTTGCTCTAACTCTAAAGAAAATGACATTTAGTGAGCCTCCTTGGGTAGGGTATTTTTGCCAGGGTTATCTAACATATTAATCACTGGCCTTTGATGATAGCGGTAAGCAGTGGACAGCGCCTGGCCTCTTGTTCCCACTGTCTTTTACATGTGCTATCTTGACTTTTTTGAGTCCTGTGCTTCATTTCTGATTGTAACTTTCCACTGTCTGTGTGGGAATAAAAATAACGATGATAGCTGACACTTTTTAGAGCGCTTTACATTTTACAAAGCCCTTGACTGAGGTAACCATGTTGGAGCCTCTCAACCACCCTGTGACGTGTTACTACTGGGCATTTACTATTAATCCTCATTTTGCAGATAGGGAAATTAAAGATGAAGGAAAAGGTAAGTATTTATGTAGCACCCACTATATTCTAGGCACTGTGCTAAGGGCTTTTTCCAAGTATTATTTCATTTAGTCCTCACAATTCTGTGAGCTAGCTGCTATTATTATCCCCATTTTATAGTCGAGGAAACTGAGGCTAACAGAGGCTAAATGAGGTCACACAGCAGATAGTGCAGTCAAAAACAGATCTTCTGGACTCTAAACTCTAGCATGCCATCTCCAGGACACCTCCAATATCTGCTGTCATGCCAACTAGTGCTTGTGAGCAGGAAAATAAACAAAAAACAAGGAAAACCCTTTTTTTCTTCCTTGAATTCTACTTCCAACCCTATTGTTCACTCCCCATCTCTCTCAGCCCCATCATATTTATAGGACTGAAGAGCCATCGTTCCAAAATGTCCTTCACTCATGTAGAAGTCAAACCTTTGGAAAGATGTGGATATTTTTCTCCTTTGTTCCATTCATCTTAAACCCTTGGTTAAACAATACTGTATTTTAATGTGAATTAGAATTACTATGGGAACAAGTTATGGATATTTAAAGAATCTATGGAAGAGAGAACATTAAGTCTTGTGTCATGGTCTTAATTTGGTGTTTGTATATGTTATTTCTTTGTATAGATCTATACACTGCATACAGTTAAGTCAGTGTTTATTACATTACAAAGAACATAATGTCAACACTTGGGGTATCAGGATGTAGGCATGGCTTTTGGGATCAATATTTACCTTATAGGATTCCATCTGCTGAGCCTAGCGTCCTTGCTATAGCAACATGGGCAGTGGAACAACCCATGGACTTTGGCCTCTCCACCTGAATCATGACCAAAAATATTAATGATGTATATTTCTGAGACTGAAAGAAAAATTTCAGTTCTGAGCTTTCTGGTCATCAGAAGGCTCACAAAATCAGAACTTGGTTTCCTGAGAAGCCTGGAGGAAGTTACCTTGTGCCATACTGTCTTTGTTTCATCATCTATATAAAGAGGGTAACAATACTTTTCAACCTTGTTATGGAGTACCTCTACTAGACTCATCAGGGTATGTGTCTCGTAACTCCTCTAAACCTCTACATTTAACCAGTCTTAGGTTATCCTTCACAACTATCCATCTCTGACATTTTACTGCCAAGCTTGCTCTGAGAAGAGTAAACAAGTTAATGCTACCAGTCCTTCTGGAAAGGGCGTGACAACTGATTTCCCTATGGCTCTGTTCGCCATTCCTGTGATTATTCCAGACTCAAATTCTTCCATTCCCCTATGTGTTTCCTCTCTCCCTCATAAGAATGTCAAGCCCCTAGAGGATAAGAACTATTTCACTTTCATGTCACTAATACCATACACAGTGCCTATTGCTTTATTTTATCATTATTAAATCAATCATTCATTTCTTTCCATGGAAGGCAAAAGCATCCTTCTAGTTTGCCACATTTGCAATGCAGGAATCCTCTTCAATTTCTCACTTTCCCCAATGCCACATGTATAATCAGTTACCAAATTTTGGTGCTTTTACCCTCTCAACATCTTTTTAATCCCCATTCCCCTAATCCTATTCCTATAGCTACTACACTAGTTCAAGTTCTCATTAATTCTTGCCTAGACTATTATAGTAGCCCCCTAATTTGTGTCCCTGAATTTAGTCTCTTTCCTTTCCAATTTACCTCCCAGACAGCTACTAATGTGAATACTATTAACACAGATCTGATGACCTCGCTGTGTCAAAATACGAACTCCTTTGTTTGATGTTCACAACCTGGCCTACTCTACATATCTAAAATTACTACATTACTCCTCTTCATGTAGTCTATCGTCTAGTCAAACTAGTCTTCTTACTGTTGCTCATATATGACATTTATCTTCTCTTTGCGTTTGTACAGAAAATTCACTCCCTTCTCCTCCCTGTTCCTTAGGATCCCTAACCTTCTGTTCCAATGCTACCTCCTTCACAAGGTCCTTCCTGACCTTCTCAGATGGTAGAGCCACACCCCTGTTACCATGTAGTTATTTTATGTGTGAGTATACACATATGTGTATCTTGTTTGTATTTATATATTTAAATATTGTAACGTATATATAGTATTTATGTAACATGTAAATGTACATGTTATTTTCTCTAATACAAGTTCATTTTTGTCATTGCATCAATAGCTCCCATCATAATGCCTGATATATAATTGATGCATAATAAATACTAGCTGATTGATACTCAGATGAGTTTTCTGTAGTCTACTATCAATACTACCCCTCTTTGCTGTTGTGTTCATTATACAGAAATGAGCTTTCTCGTTTTATAAGATTATGTGCATATGTGTGTGTGCGTGTATTCATCCCAGAAAAAGAACCTTTGGAAGCCATTATATTCATATCTAATTAGAGCTGACATTTATATAGTGACAGAGATCTGAGAGTGAAGCTACAGGGAATCTCCATATATCACAGGATAAATGTAGGTTTCAGCAGAGAAAGGCACCAGTGATTGAAAATATAATTTGATTCTCTTGCAAATAGGTTTTGAAAAGTAACTGTGTATACCCTATAAGCAACTGATATAATGCTAATAAGGAAAACTAGCTAAGATGGGGGTGTCAGTCAGCTTTGCTCCAACACATCTACCTTTCAGCAAGAACCTAAAAATAGCGCTAGATGGAATAAAAATGAGGAAATCCAATGAGAAACTAAAATAAACTGACTTCCTCCACCCAGAACTGCACAAAAAATCAGCCAAAAGCCCATATCCAATATGAAAGGGGGCCTGACAGAAAAGCCCCAAATTTGCTGTCTTTTCTTGATCAAATTCAGCAGTTCTTAACCTGAGGTCTGTGGATAAACTTCAGGGAGTGTATGAATTTGAATGGCTAAAAAAAAAAAAAATTATGTCTTTATTTTCATTGACCTCTAACTGAATTTTAACTTTTCTTTCAGTTATTTAAAAATATTACTCTGAAATGGAGTGCATGATTCAAAAATGTTTAAAAAGTGCTCTGAGCAGATGAGCTTATGTCCTTAGAAGATCATGGCCATCTGATCTGAGTTCCCTGAGGTCCCTACCTTTTCTTCTACTTATCTTTATATCCTGACCCATACATACACTTTTCCTTCCCTCTGGTCTCAGAGGAGGTAACTTTTCTCTTTGCCAATGGTAACCTCTCTCTCCATGCCCTTGATCCTATCTCCTACTTTACTCCATCAATCATTCTTGACTCATAATTTCCATGTCTCCCTCTCTTCAGATTTCTCTTCTGCACATCAACGTATCAGGTCTCCCTGTAGCAGCAAGCACCCTGATATCCAGGATGGTCAGCAAGGTTGTTTTCTAAAAGGAAAGCAACCTCTGAGGGGTCAACAATCTTCTTTAATCACATATATCAACAAAGAAAATACCAGCAGAGAAATAAAGATCAACAGACAGGGGTTTCTGCCTGACCATAAGCAATACATGTACCATAGATAAACAGAGAGATTCAACTACCTGACCATTACATACATACATAGTTACCAGAGAGAGAAGTACTAACATCTGGGTTTTCAAAGGTGGGGTGGGGGGAGTCCTTAACAGCTACCCAGAGTCTCATCTGGGACATGAATCTTCTTCCAAAGAGTAAACCCCAAAGCAAAACCTCATCTCAGAGTATACATACACTTTTCAGAGCTGGAGGGCATCACAACCCTTGTGACCTACTACCTCATTACAAATTAACAAAAGATGTGGACCTTCCTACAAAACAAGCCTCCCCTAATCAAGCAGCTCTCATTAACATTATACTCCCCTATGAAATAAACAAGACCTACTCAAAATCATTGTCCTAACCTTGTAACAATCTCAAACTATCTTCCTATTTCCCTCACTTCTTTTCCTAAAAATAAAATAAAATAAAAAATAAAAAACTCAAAATAATCTATATTGACTGCCTTTCTACTTACTCCTCAATCTCTTGTTAGGTAATCCTGTCCCCATGATCCTACTGAAACTATTGCACTTTCCCCCTTGACAATTTCCTCCATCCCTGTGGCATTAATTAAAATCTCTATGCAGATAAATCTCTAACCTTTATCTCTAGTCTAGACCTTTTTCTTGAGCTGCATTTTCTCTATTTTCAACTATCCGCATTTTTCTGTCTCTACTTGGATATTATGCTTGCATCTCTAACTCAACATCTCAGAAACTGACCTCATCACTTTCTCTCCCAAACTTCCTTTCCTGATTTTCCTATTTTTGTTTATGGTACCAGCATTCTTCCTGTCACCTAGACTTAAAACCTTGATACTGTAGCTGACTACTCATTCCTCATTATTGTCTTCATTTTCTACCACTATATACCTACTCTCTTAAATATGTTAATTCTGCCTCTTGAATATATCATCTCCTTTCTAGTTCCACTTGTGCCACTCTAGTTATAGAGGCACCATGGTGCAATGGAAAGAGAACTGGATGTGGAGTTAGAGGACCAGGATTTGAATCCAAACTAATAATAACAATAACAATGGTATAATAGCTAACATTTATATAACCCTTACTATGTGCCAGGCACTGCACTCAGTGATTTAGGATTATTATCTCATTTTATCCTCACAACAATCCTGCCTAATGCTACTTGTTTTACACTAAGCCAGACTAAGCCTTAAGAGTTTAGGTTCCAATTCGATATTACAATGAAATGAATCACTTGTAGGTCATTCAGTGGTTAACAAAAAACAGGTTTACTGCAATTTACAATAGCAGAAGAATACTCAAACAAGGAAATGCATTGAGAAGCTCAAGATTCAGTTGAATGAAGATCCCTTGTCTCTGAGATGTCCATTGCAGTCTACCAGCCAAGACTCAGAAAGAGGCCAGAGCTCCTTAGATAGCAAGGAAATGATGTCAACAACTCAAATCTTCAGTTCCCGAATCAAAGGAATCTCAAGGATGATTTTCATGCCCTTTAAGAAAGACAAAATAAAACAACTAACCTAATTTGAAAGAGGATGGAATGAGGAGTGGATATTGCTCCCACCACACCTTAAGGTCTTTTAGAGGACCTTCCACTACTTAAGTAATTTTGTAGTTATTACTGGTAAACACAGACCGTATAGATCCAAGAAGCCTGATATAGGCAGAACCTAAGAATTAAAAGATAAGTTAAACAGAAAGATAGCAAACAAAATAAAACAACAAGCAATGCAATAGGCCCCATAAAAGAGTGACCAATTATGGGAAAATGAAGAACAAAAATCCCAGTCTTTGATGTGCCCCATGGACCCCAAAGCAGGACTTGTTAAATATACACTTGGGTGTTGGATTTGTAGTAATGTGAAGGGACCAATAAAATTTTCATTACAGTAAGCAAAGGGCTATAGTGGGTATGCCTTTGTCACTCTCCATGCCACTGCCTGTCCTGTTGAGTCCTGTGAACCAGGAGGGCCCTGCCATTTGGGTCTATGTAATTTCCACAGGTAATGCCTCTGGGGTCCACACTCCTGCCTGTTGCCACTGTTCAGGTTTTGGTAGGGTAGAATGCTACCACTGCTACCTCCATGGCAAGTTGTCTGAGTACTGTCACAGGTGTTGCCACTGACTCTGTAGGCCTGACTGTCGTATGCCAGGGCTTGACTCTGCCTCTCCATGTAAAGGCTTATGCTGACATTCCCCTCAACTCCCATTCTGGGGCAATAGCACACGGTAGGCACTGATGCCGCTGAGGCTTGACCATTCCCTCATATTCTGGGGTGAACATTGCCCCTCTATGCCCCAGCCTGACTCTGCTCCCCTACACCAGAACAGTATTGCCTTAGGGCCTTCACTGTCTCTGGGCCCTTAGTCCTTTAAGCCCAGTCTAATTTCAAGGACAATTTCAATACCTTTAAAGGAAAAATCAGACTAACTCGCACACTTTAGGAGACATTAAGACATTGTTCCCACCAGAGCACTCACTACTTATGTGACCCTGGGCAAGTAATTTAACTTCCCTTCCTAGTCCTAATTCCTAATCTCTAAAAATGATAAGGAATATGAGGAGTATTGGACTAGATGGACCAGTCCATTCCAACTGTCAATATAGTATCATAATTCTTATTCAAGCTCTCATTCTTTTTAAAATTCAATTCAATTTTATTTTATTTTCAATTCTGAATTCTCTCCTTCCTTCTACCCCACTCCCACTGAAAAAAACCAAGAAAACCAAACACTGTTCCAAATATGTATAATCAAATAAAACAAATTCCCACATTAATTATTTAAAAAATGATGTCTTAATCTGCACTCTTTATCTGACTCTTTAGAGTTCTCTAAGTAAGCTATGATATCACTGACAAAAACAAAACAAGACAAAACCCAAAATGTTTTATTTCTCCTTTGCCTGTACTTATCCCTTCAATTTCTTTTTCTAGTCTTATTTGTTTTGGCGAGTACTTACAGTACTATATTGAATAGTAATGGTGATAATGGACATGCTTGATTTGCTCTTGATCTTGCTGGAAAGACCTCTAATTTACACCATTTACAGATAAATGCTGCCTCTTGGTTTTATATAGAAACTACTTACCATTTTAAGGAAAGCTCCTTTCATTCTTATGATTATTACTTTTTTAAAAAAACCAAGAATGTTACATTCTGTCAAAAACTTTTCCCCTATCTACCAATAATTACATTATTTTGTTATCATTATTAATAGTGTTTTCTATGTTTATAGTTTTCCTATTATTGAACCAGTCCTATATCCCTCATATAAATCCATTCTGGTTAAAGTGTATAATCTTATGATATATTTCTATAGTCTTCTTGCTAATACTTCATTTAAAATTTTTGCATTGATATTTATTAAGGATTTTGCTTTATAGTTTTCTTTCTCTGTTTTGGCTTGCCCTGATTTAGATATCAAGACCATCTTTGTGTCATACAAGGTATTTGGTAGAATCCCCTCTTTTCCTATTTTTTCAAACAGTTAAAATTTATCGCTAAAATTAATTGTTCTTTAAATGTTTGGAAAATTTGCTTGTAAATCTATCTGGTCTGGAGTTTTTTTCTCCCTTTGGCAACTCATTTATGGCTTGTTAAAATTCTTTTTCTAAGATAATGTTGTTTAAAAACTCTTTTCCTGTTCTGTATATCTGAGTAATTTATATTTTCATAAATATTCATTCATTTCATTTAGATTCTTAATTTTATTGTCACATATTTGGACAAAATAGCTTCTAATAACTTCTTTTATTTCTCCTTCATGGATTGTAAATTCACCTAATGTCATTAGCTAATGGCTTAAACATTTGATTAAACAAACAGCTTCTAGTTATATTTTCTAGTTAAATGGGGTTTTTTGCTTTCAGTTGTGTTAATCTCTCCTTTGCTTTTCAGGATTTCTATTGTAGTGTTTAATGGAGGGTTTTAATTTTCTAGTTTTTTAGTTGCATAGTCAATTTATTGACCTTTCTCTTTTATTCATAAAAGTGTTTAGAGATACACATTTCCCCCCAAGTACTGCTTCAGCTGCATTCCCAAAATTTCAGTAAGTTATCTCATTGTTATCATTATCTTTTATGAAATTATTGATTGTTGCTATGATATGTTCTTTTACCTGCCCATTCAAGTACAGATTCCTCAGCCTGGCATTTCAGGGCCTTCACTATCTAGTTCCAACCTACCTTCCAAGCCTCCATGTGTATTCCTCCTCTTTATGTTGTCTATCTTTGTATTCATCATCCTCAATATTCTTCCTTTTTGTTTTTATGGCCTTAATCATTCTAAAATTCATGCCTAAATTTCATTAACTATTTAACAGTTGAAATCTTAATCTTTCTTCAAAATTTAGCTCTAGTGCATTCTTTCCCCCAAAGGCTTCTCTGAGTGCCCCAGACTGAAGTGATCCCAAATAGTACTTGAGTATGGTGTCTGCTGACCTGGGTGAAACTCCTGATATTCCCTTTCTACTCTCTTTCAGAAAGGGCCTCATCTGAACATCCTGTATCACAACTAGGTTTTAAATGGCTCCCTTGAGCATGAAAATATGACCATGCTAACACTTGTAAATAGGAGAATAAGTCAAAATAGTCCCAGGCAAGTGAATCCAGAGTCCTTGAACATTGAATCTGCTTAGCTGGAAAGAATGTATGCTTATAGGGTGATAATACTTTCCCTGGAAACAGCTAATATGGAAAAAAGTGGAGATTTAGCTACAAGTTTAATATGTGATAAGTATATGTGATGATTACTGAAAAGGGGAATAAAATTTTAGTCAGAATTAGCAGAAGTATGATATTTAGAGCAAGTACCCTCTAATGGTCAGAACACATCTGAAATTTTTAAGTTCTGGATATCATATCATATTTCAAGAAAGACTGACCAGAGGGTGAGGGGTTTAAAAATATGCTATCTTGAGGAATTAGTAATAATCTGAAAAAAAGACTAATAAGGTTGTCCTTAAATATTTAAAAGGTTGCCATGAAAAAGGGAGGATGTTTTTTGTTGCTCCATAAAGCAAAATTAGGGCTAATGTATGATAGTCCAAAGTAAGAAGTGTGCATGGTGGTGGTGGCAGGGAAGGTACAGAGTGCAGTAGAAAATATGTTGGAGCAACTGGAACTGTTTGAGTTTTAACTCTGCCACTCACTACTTGCATGACATCGTTGGGTAGAGCTAGAAATGATTTTTTCAACAATCAGATCTTTTGATAATGGAATGGACTGATTTTTGAGGTAATGAACATATCATGCTAATTTCTTATCTTTTAAGACCCAATTCAGATCCTATCTCTCCTGCAAACTCTTTCTCAATCACCTGAGCCTGAAGTCATGTTTCTCTTCTCTAAAATCCTATCACACTTACTACCATTCTGAACCATTCATTTGGCAATGAATCATGCTCCTTGTAGTATCTCTTACAATGAGCTGTCCTGGTACATAAAAACAATCTAAAATTAAAAATATACCTTTAAATTGTAAATAGAAGATTTCATATTTGGTTCCAGAGGTTATAGGGATTTTTTTTTAATATGGGGTGACATGGTTTGACTAGTATTTTGAGATTACTTTGGTAGCTAGATGGAAGATGGATTGGAGTTGGGGAGAGACTTGAGGCAGGGAAATTATCCAGGAAGTTACAGATAGAGTTCAGCTATAAGGCATTGAAAGCTTGCACCAGGTTTGTAGCTGTGACTAGAGAGAAGAGGGTGTATAAGAGAGATGCTGTGAAAATAAAAATGACAAGACTTGACAATAGATAATCAAGGGCAGATAAGCTTTTGTAATCTTAAAGGAGATATAACACTATTTTAATTGCCTTAAGTTGGGTGATCAAAACATAATTAAAAAAAAAAACAACCCACACTCAATCAAATACATATGTATAGATAGCTTTAAGATACTGATTCCAATTTCATTTTCCCATAATAGCATGCATTACTCACATCTGAGACACAGGATTATTATAATTTAAATTATGAGCCAAAACAAATACTCAGGTTACACCTGTTTAGTTTATACTACCGTGGAAACCACTAGTATTCACTTCTCAGCTTTAAGGCCACAACTTCTTTTCAAGGAAATGACATGACCTGCTTATGATTTTTTAATGGCCTGAGCTAATGCCTGGATTTCCTTAATCTCTACATCTGTGCTGTGCAGGTAAGTCAAACTTATTCCTGCTATGATGTATTTATTTTGTGGGGGGAAAGCCTGCATTTGTATTAAATGGGGGTGGGGGGCAGAACAACTATCTCAGGGAAATAGTTCCTTTGGAACTTTTGAGAGATTATAAACCTTGGCAAAATGAGTGGGCCTGCTATCCCTTGTTGTCCCTTCATCCTCAATATCTTTACTTAATAAGCTGCCCTGGAGTAAGACTATCCCTTTAGACTACTGGGTTGACTTGAGTATTTTTATATGATCCAACACAATTAGAGTTCTTGATTGATGCCTAAGGGTACGCATTCTTTTTATGTATGCCTCTTGCTAACGGTACTCCACAGGAAAATTTAGTTATTTTTCAGTGGCATTGTGTTGTGAGGACTGAAGTTTGTCATGGTATTTTTTCAAATAAGGGTTCATTAAAAAACACCTTGTATGTTCACAGGAAACTGAGTCTGCATATGTTGGTAGGGGAGAGGAGTTAACAATTCAATTAATTTTATTGCCATTCCCATCAGAGTAGGGGTCTGAGGGCTCTTCCACCTCTACTTCTGTGATCCTATAATCCTAGGTTGAGTTACCAAATTATAGATGAGGAAACTGAAGCAGGGGAAATTATGGTGAGGACAGAGTAGGTGACTCATTCAAGATTTGAGACTGGAAACCTGATCTCAAGAGATAAAAAGAAATCAGGTGGATAGCTTTATTAGTGTTAACAGAACATTCCCTGAGTTGTCAGAAGAGTAACTCAAAAGTTTATGTGCCTCCTTAATCTCTCCCTCAAATCCCCAAAATTTCAAAAGGCGTACCTTTGCTTTTGTTAATTACAATTTTCTAATAAACAAGCAGATCTTGAGGCCCCTGGATGTAAGTAGTGCTTCGTGACATATTTACAACCTTGGAGAGTGGAAACTAAGACGAAGAGGAACTGTCTTCTTTTTCTTGAACTAGCTAGTTCTCCACTACCCTTTTTTGTTTTGCACTACTCCCAGGCAAATCAAAAGTCAGAAGAATTAACCCTCAACAAGTTGAGATTTTCAATAGTCTCCTAAAGCATGAAAAGATTTTGCTGAACTAGACATACCATAAAAATATACTTTGTGGGACTTTAGCATTCTCCTATATCCCCCACTGAATTAACAGAACAGAGCTTTAGGATAGTTGTTGGAGCCTAAGTTTTTACTAACCATTTTGAGACCTGTAGGTGGATCTTTTGGGGTTCTTCAAACAAGGTACCCTCTAATTTTGTAAGGGCTGCTTAGGGTGCAGCTATACCATTGAAAGTATCACCACCAGTCTTAGCATCTCAGGAAAAACTTATCTAGGAAATGAGAAATGCATGGTTGCAGATGACCCTGGTTATTCTATTTTATAACTTTTGGATTTTTGTTTTATTATGACTTCCAAATATATGTTACACAAAGATGAGTTAGTTAAACCAGTAATTTATAAATTCATTAGGTTCTTTCCTTTTTTTCTCTATCGCATTTTCATGATCAGGTTCACTATTCTCATTTCAGTAATTACTAAAGGAAAACATTCACATATATACAGACTTAGACTTTGTATCATTACCTCAGCAAAATATCCAAAGTATGATAGTTGAGGTATATTCTAACTACAGAAAAAAGAAATTTGAGGAGATCCTAGCTCCTCAGAACTGCTTTTTTTGTGGTTAAGATTTTGTTCTAAAATACTTGTTGAGACCTTTCAAAACAGAATTTACTTAGGGCTATTTTGTGTTGGTTTAAAAAAAATCCTTTTCAATAAAGCTTTAGAAATGGGTTTTATTTAAATATTTAGTTCATTTAATATTCATGTAATATGCATTTATGTCTCCACAAAAAAAACAAAGCTAGGATTGTTTCTGTAAACACAAAAGGAAGAGTGATTAACTAAGTAGGAATGAAGAGGAGTTCCCCACCTACTAATATTACTATCTTCTCTGGTAAGAGACAGGGTTTTTCTCCAAGTATTTACTTGCCTTTTTTTTGCAATCAAGTCACCCCTCCCTCCACTGTTAGAGTCCAGCATCCCTAAGTACCTTGTATTTAACTACTTTGCATCTCTTTATATTTATTCTCTATATTTATCTTGGCACATAGCACATGCTTAATAAATGCTTTTTAACTGATCTAGTGATAAGTGCTAGCAATTGGGAGATTAAAAACCAAGAAAATATTTCTTGAACCATCTTCATCTATTACTTACTCTATAATAAGAAAACTTCACAGATAATTCTGCTCTAGAGACTGTAGCAGACACAAAAGAAATGGAAAACACTATATTCCTTTGCTCGAAGAATTTAATCTTCTAGGGATGATGGGAAATTACCTTGTTTAAGTGTTTCAAGAACAGAATGAGGTAGTAGCCTCCACCAAAATTTGATTCCAATCCCTCACCATTGCATGGCCATGACCCTGGGTTCTCAAAGGCAGTATATCCTATCAAGTTGGAAAGGATCTGAACATGGATCTAGTAAAAGATCAGCTTAACTAAATTCAGAGAAGGTTATCAATCAGATTGGTTTCAGGATGGCAAATAAATTATTCATCCACCGGAACAGAGTGATAAGAGGTTGTGAGCTGTTATTAGTGGAGTATCCATAGTAACAAAATACAGATTCTTGAAGTTTTGTTTTGGAGATCAGGTTTCCCTCTCTTGGTCAGGGAAAGTATAGCAGCTACGCACGGCCAGATCCCAATACTGTTGGCACAGAAGCATTGCTCTGCTCTGTTTTTCTGACTGGGGCAGGTTTGCCCTGTGTTAGGTTGCCTGGTGGTTCTCTGGTCTGAGGGTTTCTCCATATTAGTGCCCAGCTTAGTGTGGATAAATGACTAGATTTAGCTTTACTGTAACTCAGAACTCTTGGACTTAAGTGATTTACCAGCTTCAGCCTTTCCAGCAGCAGTTAGTACAGGTCTACCATTGCAACTGGCATATCCCTGAAGTAATGAAGTAGGTGCTAGTATATAAATACTAAACTGGGTGGTATGGACTAAGTGCTATAGGAGTACTTTTCAAAGAAAGGCGAATAAGGGTGAGAGTGGTCAAAGAAGGTTTCATAGAGTATTTGGGACATTAAAAATGTCCTTGAGTAGAAAGAATGTGAAAAGATGGAAAAAAGGGGGAGAAAGGATTCCAAGAAAAAACCCCAACAAAACTTGATACAATGTGTGTATGGCTAGGGGAGGTGTGGGAGAAGAAAGAGATGGTTTGGCTGGGGTGAAGGATTTAGGCTAGAGAGCAGTAACAATCAACTTGGACAAGTAAGGATAACAGATTATAGGGGATCTTGAATGTCTTGAATGTCCCAATTTGGGACATTATCTGACCAAGAGTGAGAAGTCACTAAAAATTCCTGAGCAGGAAATGATATGATGAAAACAGTATTTTAGGAAGATAACCTGGCAGTGGCATGCAGGATGAATGGGAATAGGGATATTGTGGAAATAAGAAGGCCAATCAAGAAATAATTGTAGGAAACCAGATGGGCGGTGTTCCGAGTCTAAACTGGAGAAATAGCAGTGGAACTGTAGGAGGAAAGAATCCAAGAAACATTTTTCAAGGCAGAAACAACAGAATTTTTCAAATGGTGGAATAGAGAGGATGAGAAGATGTAAAGGTAAGTGACAGGCTTTTTGAACTGAAGAGTAGATGAATAGTAAGACTGGGAGGTAGTCATTAAACAACAGGCATTTATTAAGTGCTTACTACACACAATACACAAAGCAAATACACAAAAGGGCAAAAAAAAGCTGTCCCTGCTTTTGAAGGAAGCCAGAAAGACCAAGAAATGGCAGCGAGAGAGAGCACTGTAGAAATGGAGCACTGTTTGTGTAGAGGCATGCAAGTGAGCAATGGCAAGAAGGCCAGTTAGGCTACACAGTATCATGTAGGAAAGGAAGTAATGTCTCTTAAGAATGGACAGGTAGGTGGGGTACAGTTGTAAAAGACTAAGCCAAACAGAAGAGTTTATATTGCATCCTAGATGCAACAGAGAACCACTGGAGTTTAAGTATATATGTAGTCTTTATTTGTATTGTTTTCTCTAATTATCATTAGAAGTTCCTTAACTATTTTAGTTTTTTATATTTATATCCCCAGTAACTGGCAAATAGTAAATGCTAATAAGTGCTTTCATTTCTTGATATTTTCCCCCACTGCCATCTCCACTTTCAGTGCCTGTCTTGAGGTCAAAGTACCTCTTAACTTTTAGAAAATTTTGGAATGAATGACCAGCAATTGACTTTGAAGACCGAACATATAAGAATATAGTATTGTAATTTTTCAGAACTTCAAGGGTCTGTGATTTCCTCTTGGTGGAGGTTCCATATCATAATCGCTCCAACTCTTAGCAGATGGTCTTCAAGAGTTCCTGCGGCTGAAAAATTCATCACTATATGGCATGGTACAGAGAAAAGAGTACTGAATTTAAATTTAGAGGACATGGATTCAGGTCCCTCCTCTCCTACTTACTTCTTGTGTGACCTTGGACATTCCAGTTAACCTCTCTAACACTTAGTTTCTTCATCTATAAAATTAAGAAGATCTGACCAATGAAATCTAGGATCCCTTTGAACTATAAATCTGTGATTAAATCTATTATTAAAATCTAAGGATAAGCCTTTCCAAACTTACTGGTCCTTGGAAAACATACAATCTGTCAACAGATCCACATTCAGAGCCTTTCTAGCCAAATGTAATATTCCGCTAGAATAGCCTTCTAGAATCCAGGGTCACCTCCATGACATGACAGGGCATTCGTGTAGGACTTTAGTAGAGTATTGTAAACACTAAATATGATAAATAATAAAAGTAAATAGACATAAGAAAATAACCTTAAAAAGTTAAGGTTTTGCATAATCATTATTTTTTTTAATAGATCATACAGTTCAGATAAATGAACTGAATTCATATATAGCCAGATCAATTATTATTGAGGTCATCTAGAAGTAGGAAGCAGAATAATAGGGAAGAACAAAAATCTCTTCTGTGGCATAACAGATAGAGCTCTGGGCTTGGACTCAGGAAGACTGAATTCAAATCTGCTCTGGTACATTTATTAGCTGTGTGGCCCCAGGCATGTCATTTAGCCTCTGTTTGCTTCAGCTTCCCCAACTGTAAAAGGGCAGATAATAGTAACACCTATATCCTAGGATTTTTGTGGGGATCAAATGAGATAATATTTGTAAAGCTCTCTGAAAATCTTTATGAGCCACTGGGATGCAAGTATTATTATTATTAATATCAGTAAATAAGCATTTATTAAGCACTTATTACATGATAGGTACCATGCTAAGTTCTGAGGATACAAAAGGACGCAAAAGCTAATCCCTGTCCTCAAGAAGCATATTCTCTATTGGGGGAGACAACATGCAAATCTGTACAAGGCAAGCAATATACAGGATAAACAGGAAATAATTAACACTAGTAAGGCACTGGAATTAATAGGGCCAAGGGTAGGTGGAGCTAGGAGGTGCGAATGCAGCACTGGTCCTAGAGTTAGGAGGACTTGAGTTCAAACCCAGCCTCATCTTCTTATTAGTTCTGTGACTCTGTGGCAAGTAACTTAACCCCAGTTGTCTCCAGAGAGGGGGAGGGGGAAGAGTGTTAGGGAAAACTTACTATAGAAAGTAGAATTTTAGTTGGATTTAAAGGGAGCTAGGGAAGTCAGTAGTTAGAAGGGAGAGCATTTTAGGCATGGGGGACAGCCGGGGAGAATGTCCTAAGCTGAGAGATAGAGTATCTTGTTTGTGAAATGGCCAGGAGGCCACTGTCATTGGATTGATGAGTATACATGGTGTGAGTAAGGTGTAAGATAACTGGAAAGGTGGGGAGGAGTTAATGAAGGGTTTTGAATGCCAAAAAGAGCATTTTGTATTTGCTCCTGGAGGCCATAGGAAATCACAGGAATCTACTGGGTGGGGTGGGGGGTGACATGATTGGACTTGCACTTTAGGAATATCACATTAGTGGCTGAATGGACAATGAACTGGAGTGAGGAGAGACTTGAGGCAGGCAGACCCATCAGGAGGTTATTATAATAATCCATGCATGAAGTGATAAAGGCAGGCCCTAGAGAGGTGAGAGTGTCAGAGAAGAGAAGGGGATGTATTCAAGAGGTGAAATCAACAGGCCTTAGCAAGAGATTGGACATGGGGGTGAGAGATAGTGAGAAACAGAAGATGGCTCCTAGATGGTGAGCCTAAGGACTGGGAGGATGGTGTTGCCATCTACACCAATAGGCAAGGTAGGAGGTAGGATGGATTTAGGGGGAGAGGTCAGGCTCTCTTTTGGACATATTAAGTTTAGGATATCTAATGGACATCCACTTCCAGTTGTCTCAAAGGTAGTTGGAGATGTGAGTTTAGATGTCAGCAGAGAGATTGCAATGGGATAGATAGATTTGTGAAGCATTACAATAGAGATGATAATTAAATCTATGGAGATAACAAGATCCCTGAGTGAAGTGTAGAGAGGGAGAAGAGAAGAGGACATAGGACAGAACCCTGAGGGATCTGGAGGAAGATCCAACAAAGGAGAGGGAGAAAGTGGTCAGAGAGGAAGGAGGTAAATCAGGAGAGAGGGGTATCCAGAAAAACCTAGAAAGAGACTATCAAGGAGAAAGGGATCAACAGAGCAGAGCTCAAGGAGAATGAGGACTGAGAAAAGGCCATTGCATGGACAACTAAGAAGTCATTGGGAACTTTAGGGAGAGAAGTTTCCATGAAGGTGGGAAGCCAAATTGTAAGGAGTTAAGAAGAGAATGAGGAAAGAAAGTGGAGGCACTTACTGACTTTTCATGAAGTTTTGCTACAAAGGGCAAGTAAGATATAGATGATAGTGAGGTGGAAGGATCAAGTAAGGATTATTATTATCACATTAGAGTCCAAGCGCCTCATTTCACAGATGAGACATGAAGCGAACGAACTTTCTCATTTAAGAGAACGTTCTCATTTAAGAACGAACAAGAAGTGCTAGAGTCAGGATTCCGATCCAGATCTCCTGACTCCAAATACAGCCTAAGTTCTCCTGTGATTGGGTAAGTTTGGTTCTGAGTATATTTGGCATTTTTAGTGCCCAGGGTGGATGGTGGTAGTGACAAATATACTTTACTTTTATAATATAAAAGGGTGAATGATAGTGTTATGGTATGGATACTGGCCTCAGAAAGATGATTCAATCACTCAGTAATCATTTATTAAGTGCTTACTATATGCCAGGGAGTTAACCAGGCAGCTAGAATACCCGGCCTGGAGTTAGAATGACTCTTCGGATATATTCAAACCATGTAACTAAATATGAATTTGGATTTACTTTGGAGTATAGTAGGTAGATACTTCTGATAAAATATTTCTTCATACTGAGGTGATATTTGCTTTATTTTTCTTCTAACCATTGGTCTGGGGCTATAAAGAATGAGTTTAATCCCTTTTTCACATGACAGCCCCTCAGATATTTGAGGATGGCAATATGCATACGCATTTTTTCTAGTATCAGTATATACATATACACACATATAACATATATACACACATATACACAAAAATCTAACAAAAATGTAACAGGCATATGTGTATACATATCTACATCTCTCTCTTTTTTAAACTTTTGTTACTTTTGAAATTTATGTACTTAGGAAAAAGAGTTGCTAACTGCACTGAGGAAAGGAAGATGATCCACTCTAGATGTTTCCCAGAGGTGGTGGGATTGGTGGTAATGGACTGTATTTTTACAATCTGTATCTGGCCAGTCTGAAAGATTCAAATTTTGCTCAATTTCCAGGTTTGATGATAAATTCTACTCCCCTGAAAAACAGCACAACAATTTATAATTCTGTATCTATTTTACTACTTCAGGATGGATAGGTATTGTGTCACTGATTTTTTTTAAATTTAAAGATTTTTACTGAACTTTTCACGTAGGTCAATGACTTATAAAAATGTGATATACCTTCCAAAATGATTGTTAATAGTGGGGATCTTTGGGGTTGCTTTAAGAAGTCACTTGATTAATTTCTTCTGTTTGGATTTCTCACTAATGCTAAAATCTTGCTGAAATTAACTGCTGTTTCTTCAATGAAAGAAGAAACTCACTGGGAAAACTAGATCGTTAGACTTGATAAGTAGAACCTCCTTAAAAAAATACAAAGGAGTCTCCAGAAGTTAGCAGCAAAGCAAGACAAATGAATAAACCAAAAGTAGATCCTAGGAAGAAAAGTAAAAAAAGTTGAGATTCTTGTAGCCAAGGATAAGAAAATTAAGTGATGGTTTTGTCTTATGGGTATATAAATATCTATTATGAGGAGATACCTGACCAACTTTTCTGTCCTCACAGGAGCAAAACTGATGAAAATGCACCCCAATTGAAACAAGAGGCTTAGCTTAGAAAAAATGGAAGACAATTCAGGCAGGAAAAGTGATTTACTATTGTAATAGTCTGTGGAATGAGGGAGGCCATTGACAATATCTGAAGATCTTTAAAGGAGGATAGGCAACTAACTAGTTTTTGGTGGTTTGGGTGTAATTCTGACTCCCATGACTTCATCAGTCCCCTCTACTCAAATCAAAGAAGCATTTATCAAGTACCTACTGTGGTATAAGTATTGTGATAGATACTGGAAGAGTGATAATATTTAGCTAAGATATGGTCCTTGCTCTCATTGAAGTCATAGTCTTATTAAGGAAATATAACACATTCTTACACTTTGATATATCAATGGGTCTGCCATTTCATCATCCAGTGGTGCAAATTGCAGCCTGTTTGTGGTGGTCCTCCTGCTGTTGCTGATGAAGAGGGAACATCATAGAAAGTCTGATACCCTCCATTTCACTTCTATATGCACTTCTTGGAGGACATACTGAAATTCAGTTTAATTTAACTGCACAAATATTTATTAAAGGCTTTTTCTCAAGGAATTTAAATTCTATTTGGAGGAACAACATATACACAGATGGAAAAAATAAACAATATGCCAAATAAACAGAAAATAATTTCACACTGAGGCAGAACTAACAACTGGGAAGAATTAGCAAAGATCTCCTGTAGGAGGTAACAGTTGAGGGGAGAATTGAAGGGAGGTAGTAGTTCCAAGAGCTGGAGATGAGGACCAGGAATATTTCAGGCATGGAGTGGGGATGACCTGTGCAGAGGCAAAGGAATGAGAGATAAAATGCCAAATATAGGAAACTGAAGGATTGAATTAGTCTGGTGGCTCTCTATATAAACACAGGTAAAGGAGCAGATGTGAGCGAAGATGCAAAGGTAGAATGTATAAGATTTGGCAACTGTTTAGATGTGGGGGTAAATGAGTAAGAGTGTAATCTGAGGATAACTTTGAGGTTGTGAACTTGGGTGATCTTCAGAATGTAGCCATCTAACAAAAATAAGATGGTTGAGTTTAGAAAGTAACAATACTGAATAATAAACATATTAAGTGTTTCCCAATGTGTCATAGTAGGTCTGAAGAGGCCATTACCAACTGGAGTAATCAAGATTAGTGGAAGCAGTTTTAGTTGTGTTATTAGATTAGTGTTGAGTTGTATATTAAAGGATAAGTAAGAATTCATGAGGGGGGAAGGAACAAGGACAGCATGTACTCCAGGCCTAGAGGATACTTTGGGCAAAAGTGCAGAAAAGAACAGTGGTAAGGCATGTTTGAGGAACAATAATTTGTGTAGGTTGGTTTGAATAGAGTACATGGAAGGGAATATTATAAAGCTGGAAAGTTAGTCATGAAAGATTGTGCAGGGCCTTGAATGCCAGGCTGTAGTGATACAGTAAACAGACTGCTGTTTATGGACCAAAGAGACCTGATTTCAAATTCTAACTTTAATCAGCCATATGGTAATGGACAAGTCTCTTAACCTCTCTTGAGTCTCAGATTCTTCATCTGTAAAATGGAAAAATTATACTTGCATGAACTACTGTACAGGGATGTTGGAAGGAAAGTACATATAAACATAAACACAAAAATAAAAGGCCATCTATAGGTTAGATACAATTAAACTTTCCTTGGTAGGCAATAGGGATCAACTGAAGGATTTTGAGCAGAGGAGGACGGGTATAACTAGATCAAGGCAGAACCTGGTAGTGGAGGATAGGTTAGAGAAGGCAGAGTGGAAAAAATCTGTTAGGCAGCTATTTTAATAGTTTTCTAGTCCTGTAATTCAACCCTATTCAATACATAATGCTTCCCTATTAACCAGTTTTCTTCAGAAATGCATATAGAAGTGAAACAGAGGGTATGAGACTTTCTGTGATGTTCCTTCTTCATCAGCAACAGCAGGAGGACCACCACAAATAGGCTGCAATTTGCACCACTGGATGATGAAATGGCAGATCCATTGATATATCAAAGTATAAGAATGTATTATATTTCCTTAATAAGACTGTGACTTCAGTGAGAGCAAGGACCATATCTTAGCTAAATATTATCGCTCTTCCAGTATCTATCACAATACTTATACCACAGTAGGTACTTGATAAATGGCTCTTTGATTCAGGAAACACAGGATATGATTCCTCTTTTCTCTTCCCTAAAAGGCCTGATATGGTTCCTTCTACTGTTTTGTAACATGATATAGATTTCCTCTTGCATAACATGGCCACATGACAAGTACCATATGTCATGGTGAAACATAATAACTGATTTTTTCTTTTTGAAATTCACTTGAATTATTTATAACCTTTCTGACAGACTTAAGAAGCCTTTTATTTATTACTTTTTTTTTATATGTTCTGATACCAAGAGCAATGAAGTATTTTCTCCTCTTTGAATGGAACATTGTGTGTATTTGTCTTCATTCTTTGTGAAAGTATACATTACCCTTTATATACCTCCTCTAGGCATGAGAATAAGGGCTTGTTACATTTTCTCATAAAAGAAAACCAAGGTTACTGTATGCTATTTGTGTTACTGTGTGTTATTTGTGTTACTTCATGATAGGTGCCTTTACATTACTTGAGCCCAATTTTCTTAACCCTGTGTTGTTAGAAAGTCACTCCATCTTAGCACAAGATCTTACATGTTCTTATTGGTTGAAAGGCTAAGGAAAAATGAAAACGTGATCACAAATCACTCCACTCGTGTTTGATAGCCTGGTGAGATTGAGGGCCTTTGTCTTGACTTCTCTTCATTTCCTATTTTCTACATGCCAAAATTTCTCCATGTCTTCAATCATTCTTTTTTTTTTTTTGCTCTGAACTCAGAAAAGAATGCAGCTGACTTCTGTCATTTATTCCATCCCCTCCATGACTTTGCTCTCTGGATGATTCTCTCTCATCTATAAACCTTTCCTCTCTAGTGGATCTTTTGATAATGCCTACAAAAATGCTCAGGAAGGTCTCCCCTTTGCTGAAAAAACTTGCCCTTGATGCTTTTCATCCTCTTAAACTATTGTTGTATTTTTTCTATTATTAACTACTAAACTTATAAAAAGAGTAGTTTATACTTCATTTTCTGTCTCCTTACTCCTCCTCAGACTCCTACTATCTGGCTTTCAAGCTTAGCACTCTATTAAAATATATCTCTCCAAGACTACCACTTTTCAAATCCCCTTTTTCTTGCACTTCTGTTATGAATTTAATGAACACTAATACACATAAACATTTCTATGTACAAAGAACAGAAAATGTTTATGAAACTATGACATCATATCAGTTTTTAAAAATTATATTAAATTTAACACAGCAGTAACAAAAGTGCTTTGCTTGTATTCTCTTCTGAACTTTCTTCTGCTCTTTCATGTATTTAAACTTTTTTTTTTAAATCTACCATTAAATTTCCCTATTTCTGTAGAGGGCACCATCATTCTTCTTGTCTCCAGGTTCAGGTTCTTAAATTCTGCGTTATGCTCGATTCTTCCTCTACCAACTCTGTGCCTTTTTACAGGACGTCTTTTATGCCTGGAATGTTTCCTTCTTACTCTTTACCTCTTGGCTTCTCTCAAGACTCAGATAAAATCCCATCTTTTTTTTTGCTGCTTTTTTATTTCTCTTTTCTTTTTTTTGTATTTAAATTTATTTATTTAAGTTTTCAACATTCATTTCTACAAAATTTTGGGTTCCAAATTTTCTCCCCGTTTCTTCCTTCCCCCCAACCCCAAAACACTGAGCATTCTAATTACCCCTATCACCAATCTGTCCTCCCTTCTAACATCCCTCCTTTCCCTTATCCCCATCTTCTCTTTTGTCCTGAAGGGCAAGATAAATTTCTATACCCCATTACCTGAAATCCCATCTTCTGAAAGAGATTTTTTCTAGCTCCCTCCCCACAATTAGTTCCTTTTCTCTGAAATTACCTCCCATTTATTCTATATGTGTATATTGTGCATATAGTTGCTTGCACGTTTTCTTTTCCATGAAAATGTGAGCTCAAGAGTAGGGACTGCATTCTTGTCTTTCATTGGATTCCCAGAGCTGAGCACAATGCATGGCACATAGTAGGTCCTTAATACATTTGTCCACTTTACATTCTTGCTATATACATATGTCTAATCATCACATTTTTGTCATTTGTAATTCTATAGCAACGCTTAAATTTGACTATTTCTTTCTACTTATATGGCCACCATCTTAGTTCTTACCATCATCTCATCTTATCTAAATTATTAGGAAGGTAGGTAGTGCAGTAGATAGAGCACTGAGCCCAGAATCAGGAAGACCTGAGTTCAATTTGGTCTCAAGATACTAGCTCTGTGACCCTGGGCAAGTCATTTAATCTTTGTCTCAGCTTCTGTTACTGGGGATCATAATAGCATCCTAAGATTCTGAGTTTTCTTGTTATTTTTCATTGTCTCAACATCTTTCTCCTCTAAGTGACATTTCTTAGTCTCCATCACTGGATTATTTATCTTCCTCCTGCCTGCCAAGCAGGAATATTCCCCAAAGGTCCCTCTATAACACTCTTCCTCTTAGTGATCTCACCCATTTCCATTGCTGCAATCATTGTCCGTATGCCAATGATAACTGCCAAATCTATTATTAAGTCTGAATTTTAACCCTGAGCTCTACTCCCACATTTCCACTGCTTTCTGGACATCTTTATTTGGATGTCTTTCAAGCATCTCATCAACATATCTAAAATTCGTTATCTTCTCTATACCCAAGCTATTCCTGTTATGGTAACACCATCTTCTATGACATCTGGCCTTAAAAATATGAAGTTGTATTGGATCATTCCCTTTTTAAATCCAATCAGTTGTCATGACCTGTTAATTCTACCTTCAAAATCTTTAAAACACATCAATTCCCCACCCCCACTGCTAGTCTAGACCATCATCACCTCTCACCTGTATTTTTGAAATAACCTCTTAACTGTTCCTTCTGATTCTAGTATCTCCTATCTCCAATCTGTCCTTCACAGAGCTACCAATATAATGTTCCTTGTACTGAAGTCTGACCATGGTACTTCCTATTAAAACTTGCATAGATTACCTGTTACATACAGAATAAAATATATATGCCATGGCCAGGCATTAAAAGGCTTCTGTAATCTGTCTCCAAGCAATGTTTCTAGCTTTATTTTACATTTCTCATTTATATACTCTATGTTCCTATCAAAATGGACCACTAGATGTCTCCTAAAGTCAATATGCCATTTCTCACTTCCAGGTATTCCCATAGACTGTGGCTCCATGCACTTCCTTCTCATTTATACTTGTTGAATCATTTATTTTCTTCAAATCCTTCTTTTCTTTATGTAGAGAATATGCCTAAGAGGAGACTGGTAAAGTTCTTTTGAATCTACCTTGTGTTTCCTAAATGAAGTATGAGATTCTCTTGGTAAGTTTTAGGCCTTCTTAATAAGGATAAGGGACAAGATCTTCATTCCAACATTGATGATCTCATTAAATGTGGTATGTACTTGCATTACTTTGGGTACTCCTTGGTTCACTGACATCATCTTAAAGATAACTGACACATGTCCAGTTCATACAACTGGGTTGATGAACTTGGATTTGTCCCTCAAAAAGAAGGGTGTAGAGCAAAAGACAGATGGAATTAGAACCAAAAATAAAATGTAGCACAAAAAGATGGCTGCGTATAGATCATAGTTATCTGAAGGGAAATCTGCATACCCACATGGCCCCTTCTGGGAACCATATGTATTAGAGTACCATGTGGCCAGGGAGAAAGGAACATATGGTCTCAGAAGTGGCAATGGTAGAACAGGCCAATGCTAACTACTAAAGCCATAGGGGTGTAAGTCAACAGTAGTGGAGTACCATGGAAGAATGATGAAGGAGTTCTGGAGCAAACAGAAGTTGAAACCAAGGAATAGCAAGGCGTGATATAAAAGAACAAATCTGAACCTTGCTTGTGACCAGTCATATAAATAGTGTGGCTTAAGCAGGTCCATGGGAAAGGGGCCAAATTTTTAGTAACTCTTGGTACTTTCCTCTTGAGGGGGCCTCAAAAGTAGTACCCATTTATGAGAACCATAAATAGTTCCTTGGAGAAGGTGGTACTCAGAAGAAGACTTCTTGGCTCCTTAGCAATCTTCAGTCTTGGTGGGGGGCAGAGCCAAGATGGCAGAGTAGAAGGATGGAACTGCTCTAGCTCTATCCCCATATCCCATAAAAATACCTGTAAAAAATGACTTTAAATAAATTCTAGAGCAGCAGAAATCACAAAACAACAGAGTGAAAGAGATTTTCAGCCCAAGACAGCCTGGAATGCTAACAGGAAAGATCTATCACACTGGGCTTGGAGCAGAGCATGGTCCAGGCCTTGCTGCACCACGTGGACAAGACTGGAGCAGGCTTCAGGGCACAGAATCATGGACAGAAGCTGCAGTTCCCAAACCTCTCAAGGGCAGCTTCAAAGTTCAGTAAGAAAGTTCTTTCATCTGGGCAAGAAGGGAGCCTGGTCCCAGGGTGGCAGCAGTCATTGCCTCAGCAGCATCCATTTTTGGAGCCCTCCACTTAAAGAACCTGGGGGAATTGAGTGCCTGATCTGAGTCTCAGTTCTGAGTGGCAGTCTTGGGGTGAGGAGGAGTGCTGGCAAGGTGTAGCCGGTGGAGGCTCTGAAGAGATCCTGGGCAGAAAGGTACAGTTGCTTATAGACCACACCACAGGCCAGGAGAGGAGGAAACTACTCTCCGTTGATTGTGTCACCTTGGAGGAACTGAGAACTTACAGGTCCCTAGAGTATATATCCTCAACTTGACAAAGGACTCAAAAGTCAAGTAACTGGCTGGGGAAATGCCCAAAGAAGGGAAAAAATAAGACGACAGAAGGCTACTTTCTTGGTGAAAAGGTATTTTCTTCCATCCTTTTGGATGAGGAAGAACAAAGCATACTGTCAGAGGAAGACATCAGTGTCAAGATTTCTACATCCAAAACCTCAAAAAAAAAAAAATTCAATGGTCTCAGGCCATGGAAGAGCTCAAAAAGGATGTTGAAAATCAAGTAAGAGAGGTGGAAGAAAAATTGAGAAGAGAAATGAGAGCGATGAATGACAATCATGAAAAACGAGTCAACAGCTTGCTAAAGGAGACCCAAAAAAATGTTGAAGGAAATAACACCTTGAAAAATAGACTAACCCAAATGGTAAAAGAGGTCCAAAAAGCCAATGAGGAAAAGAATGCTTTTTAAAAAGCAGAATGGGCCAAATGGAAAGGGAGGTTCAAAAGCTCACTGAAGAAAATAGTTCTTTAAAAATTAAAATGGAGTAGAGGGAAGTTAATGACTTTATGAGAAACCAAGAAATTACAAAACAAAACCAAAAGAATGAAAAAATAAAATACAATGTGAAATATATTACTGGAAAAAAAACTGACCTGGAAAATAGATCCAGGAGAGAAAATTTAAAAATTATGGAACTACCTGAAAGTCATGATGAAAAAAAGAGCCTAAACATCATCTTTCATAAAACTATCAAGGAAAACTGCCCTGATACTGTACAACCAGAGGGTAAAATAAATATGGAAAGAATCCATCGATCAGCTCCTGAAAGAGATCCAAAAAGAAAAACTCCTAGGAATACTGAAGACAAATTCCAGAATTCCCAGCTCGAGGAGAAAATATTGCAAGCAGCTAGAAAGAAACAATTTGAGTATTGTGGAAACACAATCAGGATAACACAAGTTCTAGCAGTTTCTACATTAAGAGATCAGAGGGCTTGGAATATGATATTCCATAAGTCAAAGGAACTGGGATTAAAACTAAGAATTTAAAACCCAGCAAAACTGAGTATATTACTTCAGGAAAAAAATGGTCATTCAATGAAATAGAGGACTGTCAAGCATTCTTGATGAAAAGACCAGAGCTGAATAGAAAATTTGACTTTCAAACACAAGAAACAAGAGAAGCATGAAAAGGTAAATAGGAAAGAGAAATCATAAGGAATTTACTAAAATTGAACTGTTTGCATTCCTACATGGAAATATAATATTTGTAACTCTTGAGACTTTTCTCAGTATTTAGGTAGTTGGAGGGATTATATACATAGACAGAGGGCACAGGGTGAGTTGAATAGGAAGGGATGATATCTAAAAATAGGGGGTGAGAGAGGAATACATTGGGAGGAGAAAGGGAGAAATGGAATGAGGCAAATTATCTCTCATAAAACAGGCAAGAAAAAACTTTTTCAATGGAATGGGAAAGGGGGCAGGTAAGAGGGGAAAAGTGAAGCTTACTCTCATCACATTTGGCTTAAGGATGGAATAACATGCACACTCAATTTGGTATGAAAATCTATCTTACACTACAGGAAATTACGGGAGAAGGGGACAAGTGGGGTGAGGGGAATGACAGAAGGGAGAGCAAATGGGAGGAGGGAGTAATTAGAAGTAAGCACTTTAGGGGAGGGACAGGGTCAAAAGAGAGTATAGAACAAATGGGAGGCAGGATACGATGGAGGGAAATATAGTTAGTCTTACACAACATGACTATTATGGAAGTCCTTTGCTGAACTACACATATATAGACTATATTGAATTGCTTGCCTTCTCAGTGGGGATGGGTAGGGAGGGAGGAAGGGAGAGAAGTTGGAACTCAAAATTTTAGGAACGAATGTTACATGCAACTGGGAAGTAATACAGGTAATGGGGTATAGAAATCTAACTTGCCCTACAAGAAAACAGAGAAGATGGGGATAAGGGAAGGGACAGGTGTGATAGAAGGGAGGGCAGATTGGGGGAAGAGGTAATCAGAATGCATGGTATCTTGCGGTGTGGGAGGGGAGAGATGGGAAGAAAATTTGGAACTCAAAATCTTGTGGAAATGAATGTTGAAAACTAAAAATAAATAACATTTTTTTTTTAAAAGACTGTAGTTTGCGGAAAAAAAGTAAAAAACAAAACAAAACAACAGTATCTTTAGTCTTTCCCTTTGTGAGTTGAGTCCCAGGAAAATGCTGAGTGTAATAAAAGAGAAAAAAGGGATTCTGTGAGAAGCCTCCTATAGTGAATAGCACTTTGGTACTGGGTCACAGATTATATCCCCAGGTAAAAGCTACTCTATAAATACTTCCTTGATAACTCATAGCTAAAAGTAGTCTTTACCTCCCCAAATTCTTCTACAGTAGTTTGTTTTGGTTTCTACTTTGTTCCAATCACATTCTACCTTACATCATGCACATTGATTTTTATGTTTTATATCCATTAAGATTGTAAACTATTTGAAGGGGAGAGAATACTCTTTTCTTCACCTGTTTCCATAGTGCCTACCCCTGTACATTGCTCATAGTAGGTACTTAATAAAATATTGCCGAATTTATTAGTAAGGCATAGAATTCAGCCACAGTACATTCCATGTACTGTGTTAGGAGGAGATAAAAAGTGTGATTTCAATGCCTATAGGAACTAGTCATAAACTCTACCCCTAGTTCTGGATAGATGTCTTACAGATACACTGTTGTTGATCATAGCTGTAGAATGAGGGGACTAGTAGGGAGGATAGTAGTGGAATACCAGGTGAAAGTGTGGGAATGAATCTTGGTAATTCTATAAATACAAAGTAGAAAAAACACTTAACACATATGTGTATTAATCTTGTTATTTCTCAGTATTTCTGAATGTCTTTATGACTTCTGAGCAGCAACACCAGTATCTTAAAGGACATTGAAGTCTGAGGTCAAGAATCTGCAATTAGAAGGTAATTAGGATCACTAATGTCTAAGTGCACAGCACTTCCTTCCTTGGAGGCAGTAATTAGAAAAGCTTTTTATTTACTGTTGGGATGAGGGTAAAATGCATTTTGGAATAAACCACCAACCAAATTTAAGCAAATGGGCAAGGTTACACATAGGCACTAATAGTGGATCAACTACCATATTCTTTGATCTACTACTTTTTAAAAGTTCTCTAAAAAATAAATAAGCTTTCCATATCCAAAGATGAATAATGGCAGAAGTTAGGATTTTCTTCCATAGCGTTTATTCAAAAGTAGTGAGTGAAAGGGGAGAAATAAATGTATCTTAATGAATTTGTTTTCTTTCACAGAAGTCTTGCCTTTCTTGATCAAAAGCCATGAGTTGGATGTTCCTCAGAGACCTCCTAAGTGGAGTAAATAAATATTCAACTGGAATTGGTTGAATCTGGCTGGCTGTTGTCTTTATATTCCGTTTGCTGATCTACATGGCAGCTGCAGAACATGTTTGGAAAGATGAAGAGAAGGAATTTCAATGCAACATTAGGCAGCCTGGTTGTGAAAAATGTTTGTTTTGACTCCTTTTTCCCCATCTCCCAGGCTAAGCTTTGGGTCTTGCAGCTGCTCATGGTCTCTATTCCTTCTCTTCTGGTTTTGCATGTGGCCTACTGGGAGGGCTGGGAAAAAGGCACAATAAGAAATTTTACATTAGTCCTGGAAGCATGGATAGGGGCTTGTGGTATACTTGTGCAATCAGCTTTTTTTCAAAACTGAACTTGAAATTGGCTTCCAGGTTTAATTTACAAGTTGTATGATGGATTTAAAAATACCCCACCTTATGAAATGTGATGTAAGGCCTTGCCCCAGTACTGTGGACTGCTTCATCTTCAAGCCCACTGAGAAGAAAATTTTCCTTTACCTCTTGCTAGTCACATCATGTCTATGCATTGTGTTGAATATTACAGAGTTAGGCTATTTGGTTTTCAATAATTTTGTGAAGTGCTATCTTCAACAATATGCTCAAAATTTCAGATCCTCAGCTTGTAAATGTTACAACCTTGACTATATCACATGGAAGGAGATTACTGCCTCCAACCTGCTCCAGAAGTACAACTCTGACTGTTCCAGAAGCATCCCTCAAAAACTTGAAGGAAGTAGTTTCCAAGAGGAGTGAAAAAAAATCTGTAAGATGCTCATAAGCAGATCAGATTAGGCTTTTATTTGATGACATGAGAAAAAAAGGATATGTAAAATGTATCTTCAATTGTGAATTATAGTAACTGTATTGCTGTTTTGTTCATTCTCTGTCAGCTATATGTAAGTAATGCGTGATTTTTTCCAAGTAATCTGAAGAAATTAAAGGCAAATGCAATATACCATTAGTTTCAAATTTTAGCATTTAAGTATAGTAAGCATGCTTCTTACAATGTCTTGCACATTAGTGGTGATTGTTGTTGTACGTTTGCCCTTCATTGGTGAAGAAGACCACGCCCTCAGAGAAATGATGACATGACTTGCACCTGACTTTGTTTTGAGTGACGGAGAGCTGTGCAGGACACCAGCCTCACTTCTCCTCCAGAGCCATCTGAATCCAGTGACCAGATATTCATCAGGATGACTGCAGATAGCCCATGATGCAGTGGGAGACCTTGGCCCCTTTAGGCCAAGATCTGAAATAAATGATCAATGTAGCATAGTAGGTAGGGAGAAGTTGAGAAGAGGTATGCATGATAATCGCTCATTAAGCCATAAATTAAGGGTTAGCAACTTTTTCAAAGTAGCATGTTTACATTTATTTATTACTTCTACACAATGTTTGATGAAAGTTAGGTCAAAGACAGCCACATGGAAAACCACCCACCTGGCCCAATCAAACCATTTGGCAATGAGTGGGGACACAACCAATCTAGGCAATCATGGACCCAAGGTAAAAACAGAAGGGTTGGAAGGAATAACAACTCAAGTCCTTATCAGAAAATGTAGTATCCCATTAGCAGGAACAGAATAAAGAAGTACTCAAGAAAAGGTCAACAAGGTGGAGCAAAGGATCATTGGCTATGGGTGATGAAAATTCTCCAAGGACAATTTCGCCTACTTTATAAGTTTTTCCAGCGCAGTTTTTAACCCTGGTGGCTGGGTCATTACAAATTTTAGCATATTTAGGCTTAGTAGTCAACTACTACCATGGACAAAACTGGTTAAATTGTTGGTTTGTTGTCCTTTATCCTCAAAGAGGACCAAAATGACATCATTATATTAGAGTCAAGTAACAATGCATTAGATTGTGGCTAATCAGACCAATGGGAGCTCAGAATGTTCTACAACAGGTCAGGTACAAATAGTCCATGAGAACATTTGGAGTAGATTCTCTAAATTTGTATGTCTTGTGTTTCTTCTGAGCTCCTTCAATTCTGCTTTGTTCATAGAGCACCTTCTCTGATGTGGGCACACCATGCTGAGTGGTCCTATGTGAGTGTGTACCATGTCACACAATCAATTCCAAAGTTCTTGAGAGATTCCTTGAGAGTGTCCTTGTATAGCTTCTTTTGACCATGATGTGAGTGATTGCCTTGCATGAGTTCTCCATAAAATAGTCTTTTAGGGAAGTGTACTTCTGGCATTCAAACAATGTGGCCAGTCCATTGGAGATGCGCTGTCTGCAGCAGAGTTTGAATGTTTGGCAGTTTAGTTTGAGAAAGAACATTAGTGCCTCGTATCTTATCCTGCCAGGTGCTCTTCAGAATCTTCCTCAGACAATTCAAAGAGAAGTAATTCAGTTTCCTGGCATGGTATATACTGTCCAGTGTTCAGTGACAATGATGTCAGCACAATGGCTCTGTAGACCTTCAATTTGGTAGACAGTATAATACCTCTTGTCTTCCACACTTTCCTTCAGTCTCCCAAATACTGAGCTAGCTCTGGCAATGAGTGCATCAACCTCATTATCGATGTGTATATCCCTAGAAAGTAGACTGACAAGTTAAGTGAACTTATCCACAGCCTTAAAAACTTCTCCATTTGCTGTAACCAGTGGTTCCACATGTGGTTGTTGTGGTGGTGGCTGATGGGATACCTGTGTTTTCTTGGTGTTGTTAGGCCAAAATTAGCACAAGCAGCAGAGAAACAATTCATACTTTGTTGCATTTCAGCTTCAGAGGCTGCAATGAGTGCACAATCATCTATGAACAAAACAATCATGCCTCATTGCTCCCTCTACTTTGGTCTTGGCTTGTAGGCTTTTCAAATTGAAGAATTTACCATCAGTGCAACTGCTGACATAGATGTTGTGTTCATCCTCATTGAAGTGTGTTTTCATTGTTATACTGTAATGTATCTCCCAAATGTTCTTCAGGTTTCATTCACTCATGCATTCAATAAGCAGTATGCTAGGTACTGGAGACAGAAAAATGAAATGGAAAAAGATGCTTCCCTTAAAGTGATCACATTTTACTGGAGGATACAACATATAAAAAAGACAAGGAAAATAATTCGAGGAGAAAGAGAGAATTAGGGGAACTGTGAAAGGCTCTATACAAGATGATACCAGAGCTAAGACATCAAGGAAGGTAAAAATTTTAGAGAAAAGGTAAGAAGGAAGGATAGTTGTGGGAATATAGTATAGAAGAGTCTATAGTGCTGGATCTGGAGTTGGAAGATTTAGGTCCCAATCTCACTTCTGACATTTTCTAGCTGTATCACCTAGCTCTTTCAATCATTTGCTGGATTTTCATCCAGGACTAATGATGAGAGAGCCTTTCCAAGGCTTGGTCTTTCACTTCTTTCTTTTCTCTATCATGTACTGCCTGGTGATTTCACAAACTCAAATTGGTTCAATTTTCTCTGTGTAGATAATTCCTAGATCTATGCTTCTAGGGCTGTCATCTCTCCTAACCTCTAGTTTCTCATCACCAACAGCCATTTGGACATCTTGAACTAGATATCCTACAGATACCTCAATTTCAACATATCCAAAACAGAGTTCACTATGTTTTCTCTCCTAAACTCTCCCTTCTTTCAAATGTTCCTAATTCTGTTGAAGACATTCATCATCCTCTTAGTTACCCAGGCTCACACCCTTAACTTACTTAACATCAACTACACATTAAATTACTTGCACTCATCCCACACGTTCAACCTATTGCCAAATTTTGTCATTTCTACTTCCACATTTCTTTTATATTATGACTGCTTCTTATTTACACAATCTTCAACTGGTGCAGGCCTTTATTACCCCTTCATGTGAACTATTACAACAGTCTTTTGATTGGTCTCTCTGCATCATCTCTCCATTTAATTCATCCTACTCTCAGCTGTCAAAGTAATTTTTGTAAATGGTACATCTAAACACATCACTCTCATACTCACTAAGCTCCAGTGACCCCTTATTACCTCCAGGATCCCTATTACCCACAGAAATGTTTTTTTTAAAAATTCTCTTTTCCTTTTAAAGTCCTTCACAACTTGGCTACTTCCTAACTTTCCAGTCTTTTTATACTATCCTGCTCCACACAATCTATGATGTAGCAACACTGCCTTGTTCTTTTCTCAGAGAATTTGTTCACCTGACTATATATTTTTACTGGCTGTTGTGAAGATCATATGAGATGTTTGTAAAGTGTTTAAGTACAGTGACTGGCACATAGAACGTGCTATATAAATGCTAGTTATCATCATCATTACTGTCATTAACCTATGGTTCTGGGTTTCCTTCAAGACTAAGTTCAAATTTAACTTTCTGCAGTCCCTTTTTGCCTCTGCCCTTATCTAGTTATTTATATGTCCTCTAGTATCTAGATAACTAGTATCTAGTTATTTGTATGTCCTCTCTCCTGTTAGGATGTAAGCTCCTTGGTGGTAAGGACATTCCCTCATCCTCCTTCTTTGTGTGCCCAGATCTTAGTATAGTACCTTGCATATTGTAAATGCTTACTACTTGTTGACTGGCAGCCTTTTGGAACCTGAGTTTTCTCCTCTGTTACATAAGAAGGATTGGATTAGAAGACTTTTAATATCTTTAAACCTGTAATTCTATGAGCACATTAAAGGTATTAGGGACAAGTCTGTGCAAAGTAATGGAGAATGGGGATGGAATGCTATTTCAACAGTCTTAAGTGAGAGGTGATGGGGCCTGAACTAGTACAGTAGACATAAAGGGATAGAGGGAAGAGATGTTGTTGTGGTAGAATTAACAAGACTTGGCAATTGGTTGGATATAGGAAGTAATACAAGGAGCATGAAATTGATGATGATTCAGCTAAGGGGTCTGGGAAAGTACCAATTGGACATGCAGGAGGAAAGTCAATAGAATCAGGAGATAAAAACCATGGAAGCTGAGGAAGGACACAGTATCTAGGTAAGCGGTCTGGTTAACAATGCCAGGGATGAAGAGAAGTCAAGAAGAAATCGACCTGAGAATATTACATTAGGCAGTATTTAAGAGGTTACTGTGTAGTGTGAATTGTGGTTCAGTTTTGCTTCTGTAGCTAAATAGCAGTTAGTCTGTAAGAAGGATTCAATAGACAAAGATGGACTAGAAAAAAATGACTTTTCTCATCCTTATTGTGTTTTTATCAGTCAACAAATATTTACTGGATGCCTATCACCTGCTAGGTACATTGTATCATATAAGACATGATACTAGTCTCAAGAAATTTAAACTGTTAGAAATGAAGAAGATAGGATTAGACCTGAAACCCCATTATAATTCCTCTTTCTTCATTCAAATAGTTTCTGAAATCTCACTTTCTTCATTAGCCTTCCCTTAATAATTGGAAGAAGAGTAGAAAAATGCCTTTGGACTCATCTGTTCTAAACATAATAAATCTGCTTAACTTCCTTACTAACCCACAAAAAAATGCAACTTCGCCACTTTTATTAGCATGCTAATATTAGTTATTTAATGCAAGTATTTAATTTGGTTCAAAATTTCTCATTTCTGTGCATCATTTGTGACTTGTGAATAGCATCAAACAGACCTGACACTTAAAAGTTTCTTTTGATTACTGAGTAAAAAGGAAGTGAATATACTTTTACATTGGAAGTAATTGCCCAATTTCATCAGGTCACTGGAGTAAAGAGTATGAGAGGATCTCTCCCTGATCTTCAACTGGGTCATTTCTCAGTGTCACCTCTGTCTTGGAAAAAATATTCCATCAGGATCAGGGTGACAGGTAGAAAAAAGTCCCTTGGTACTGGCTAAGAAGTAGAGTAGTAGATCAGTGGAATAGGTTAGGTACACAAGACACAACAGTCAATGATAAATCCAAATACTCTATCTTCTGGGATAAGAACTCACTATTTAACAAAAATTGCTGGAAAAACTGGAAAATAATATGGCAGAAACTAAACATAGACCAACATCTTATACCCTATACCAAGATAAAGTTAAAATGAGTCCATGATTTAGATATAAAGACTGATATTATAAACAATCTAGGAGAGCAAGGAATAGTTACCATCAGATCTATGGAGAAGGGAAGAATTTATGATCAAACAAGTGACAGAAAACATTATGAAATGCAAGATGGATGATTATGATTACATTAAATTTAAACGGTTTTGCACAAACAAAGCCAATGCAACCAAGATTAGAAGGGAAGTAGAAAGTTGGGAAACAATTTTTATAGCCAGTGTCTCTGATAAAGGTGTCATTTCTAAAATAGAGAACTGAGTTGAATTTGGAAGAATACTAGTCATTCCCCAATTGATAAATGGTCAAAGGATATGAACAGGCAGTTTTCAGAGGAAGAAATTAAAGTTATCTATAGTCATATATGAAAAAATGCTCTAAATCACTATTGATTAGAGAAATGCAAATTGAAACAACTCTGAGGTGCCACATCATACCTATCAGATTGGCTAACATGACAAAACAGGAAAATAATAAATGTTGGAGATGTGAGAAAATTGGAAGAGTAATGCATTGTTGGTGGAGTTGTGAATTGATACAATCATTCTGGAGAGCAATTTGAAAGTATGCCTAAAGGGCTAGAAATTGTGCATATGCTTTGACCTAGCAATACTACTTCTAAGTCTGTATCCCAAAGAAATCATAAAAATGGGAAAAGGACCCATATGTACAAAAATATTTATAGTAGCTCTTTATGTAGTGGCAAAGAACTGGAAATTGAGGGGATGTCCAGTTGGGGAATGGCTGAACAAGCTGTGGTATATGAAAATAATGGAATACCAATGTGCTGTAAGAAATGATGAGCAGGCAGACTTCAGAAAAACCTGGAAAGATTTAAATGAATTGATGTTGAGTGAAATGAGCATAACCAGAAGAACATTGTACATAGTAACAGCCACATTTTTTGATGACTGACCTTGATAAACTTAGCTCTTCTTAGCAATGCAAAGAGCTAAGACAACTCCCAAAAAATCACACAGGAAAATGCTATCCATATCTAGAGAAAGCACTTTGGAGTCTGAATATAGATGGAAGCATACTATTTGTTTTCCTTTTCTTTTGTTCTGTTTCTTCTTTCTTGTAGTTCCTCCCATTAGTTCCAGTTCTTCTTTACATCATGACTATTGTGAAAATATGTTTAATATGAATGTATAAATAGAGCCTATATCAGACTACATGTTATCTTGGGGAGAGAAGAGGAAGAAAATTTAAAACTCAAAATCTTATGGCAGTGAATATTGAAAACTAAAAATAAATTAATTATAAAAAGAAAAAAGCCTCTTGGATTCCAAGTCGATCCTCCCCATAAAGCTTTCAAAGTGGGTGTGATCTCAAAGTTAAAACTAAAGAGTCTAAAATGTCTTGCAGTGCTGGCTGCTCATAAAACCTGTCATTTGTTTTCTTGTCATCCCCTACTCCAGTTGGAATAAACTGAGGTGGGAGTTATATCCTGCCTCAAGGATCCTGCATTTAGGAACCTCAAGATCTTAATCACATCCCAGTCCTGGAGAGACAATAACAGTAAACCAGGTAGCCAAATATCTAGAGATTGCAGTAAACAGTGATGTAGTATTGAAAATCGCTGGACCCAGTCCTGGAGTAGCAGGGGAGCACGAGCTTTTAATGAGAAAGCCATGGGCAGGAGACACATGTAGTCTATGTGGTGGGAATTCCTTTTTTTTCCCCTTAGAAGCAGAGCCATCTTTTTGAAATACAGGATTTTGCACATGGCCCCAAGCAGCAAGAGACTAATGGCTGACCATGGGATGCAAGAGACCTGGACCTTTTACTCTGTTATTATTGTGTTATTCTGATAGTTTGATGAAGTCATGGCAATATCAAAAACTGAATATTTTTGTTCATTGGGCCAGGGATTGGTTGAGTTAGGTGACCTCTAAAGCTGAGTTTCCAAAACTCTGTGATCAATCAGCAGGAACTAACTATAGGTGATATGCTGCATTATAATTCTAATGAAAATTCTTCCACAAACTTAGATAGAACTCAACAGACCAATCAACTACTATTTAGTAAATACCTCCCATGTGCCATATACTATACTAGGCATGGGGATCTAAAGATGACAATGAAATATTTTCTGCTCTGAAAGGCAAATTGTTTGTTATGTGTAAATATTTATTTTTAAAAAATATCATACTGTGAACATGCACCCTGTTAGAAAATGACTTTTGAGTATACAGTATTGTACTGTATACAGTACAGAGTAGTACATATGACAAGGAAACAATATGGTATCATCCTTACTTTGGTTCATGAGGGTCAACAAACCTCAACCTCTTTAAAAATGAGACAATGATTTCTTCCCTAGCCATGGAGACAGAACTTTCTGCATTGAAGAAGAACATGACACTGTAATGAGAAATGGAAAAGGAAAAACTTCAAATGCAGAAAAAAAATTAAATGCCACTTTTCCTAACAGCCTTTTTCTTTCTGGAGTTCATTAAGTTATCAAACTGTCACAGGGGAGATGGAAAATAAAGGTATATGATAAGATTTCGGGATCCCAATTACTTGGTTGACCTGGACAATGTTAGAAGGATGATAAAGGTACTGTAAAGACTTTCACTGCCTAAAGGAAGGTCACCATTAAGCTTCATAAATCACAGCAGTGGTTGGGGAAAAGTCCAAAGAACTAGAATGCTGGCTATATAAACAATGCAACTTCTACAGCTTTAAATATGTCATTAACTAAACTGATAACTATCAATCCTCTCTGACCAAAAGAAACACTAAATCCCTGAATTATCAAGGTTGCTTTCATTAAATTGGCATTTGTTTGATTTTCTAAGCAAACAAAGTGCAGTAATTTGAGATGTGCCTTTTCATGGAAAATTAAAGGCAGCTCCAGAAAAAACTAAGCTTCTTGGCTAGAACAGATTGCTCTCAATTAAATTAATTTTATTTAAAGATTAAAGGTTGCATTATGCAAGAAAAAGGAAATGAAGGGAAAAATCAACTCTGTACCTACTCCTATATAAACACTGTTTCAGGTGATTTCTACACTGATGGTCAAATCTATAAAAATGAAACTTATTATGGGAAAAAATCAGTGAAAATGGATGTCTGGCATTGGGTAAGCAAAATAACTGGTGGCCTGAAATGTTATTCTTTTCTCTATAGTTAGGCTGATGTTTAAACTAGACAGTAGCTTAGTTTTCCATTATCTAGAAGCAGACTAAAAATATCTTCTTTTGGACTAATGGAAAAAATAAAACATTTCCACTCCTCTCATCAAGATTTCTTTCAAGGCAAGTACTTCTTACATATATATTCCAAGAGTTTTGTAACTTGTGGCCCCTTAGCTTTGCTAATAATGAATCTCACAGACTGTACCAAACAATTTACATATCTTTCTTGAAAATGGGAGTACATATGAATTAAGCATTCAGAATTGAACTATACATTGGTCAGTCTGAGAAATTTTAGCTCTCAGACAATTATACAAACAATTTTTTCATCAAAAATAGAATTAGCTCAATCAGATGACTAATTTGTATTATTAACTTTAACAAATTCTAATAGTAAATCACATACACATACACACACCTCAGTCAAATAGAGATGACAAATAAAAGGGAGATAAAGAGGGCTAAATGGAAGGGAAGGAGAGCAGGAGCTATTAACAAACAGATCTCAAAAAGATAAGCATGGCAGGGAGTCATAGTATGAGAGAGGCAGCTGGATGCCTCCGAGACAGAGTACGGGACAAAGCACTAGGCTTGGAGTTAGGAAGAGTTGGACTCAAATCCAACCTCAGACACTCACTAACTGTGTGACCCTGGGCAAATCACTTAACGTCTGTTTGCTTTAATATTATGGAGAAGGAAATGGCAAGCCACTCTATTAACTCTGCCAAGAAAAACCCACAGATAGTATTGTTTTATGGGTTATGAAGAGTTGAACACAACTGAAAACTAACAACATAATATGGGAGATTTGAATTTATCCCTTTCCCTGGTACCATAAGACTCACAGACTATATGTGTATTTGTCCTTCATTGCTGAAGAAGACCATGCCATAAGAGAAATAATGACATGACTTGCACTTGACATTTTTTTTTGAATGAAGCAGGGCTGTGCAGGTCACCAGCCTCACTTCTCCTCCGAATCCAGTGACCAGATAATCATCAGGATGACTGGAGATCACCCAGGATGAGGCAATTGGGGTTAATTGACTTGCCAAAGGTCACACAGCTAGTGAGTGTCAAGTGTCTGAGGTGAGACTTGAACTCAGGTCCTCCTAGAATCCTGCACTGGTGCTCTATCCACTGTACCACCTAGCTGCCCCTCACAGACTACATAAGTCACAAGGGAAGACAGTGCTTACCAGAGATGAGAGGAGCTGGGCTCCTTAATAACTCTCATGAAAGAAGAAATTGGAGGGCACAGCCAAGATGGCAGAGTAGAATGATGGACCTGTAAAAGCTCTCTCCCACAGCTCTTTACACAGCTGTAAAAAATGACTCTAAACAAATTCTAGAGCAGCAGAAGCCACAAAATGACAGCGTGAAAGAGTTTTCCAGCCCAAGACAGCCTGGAAGACTGACAGGAAAGGTCTATTGCACCAATCTCAGAGCAGAGCGCAGCTCAGTCTTGGCTGAGCAGTGCAGCAGGGACATGACCAGAGCAGGCCCTAGGAGGCAGAGTCCCTGGCAGCAGCTGCAATTCCCAGATTGCTCAACCCACAAATGCCAAAGACAGCTTCAAAGGTCAGTGAGAAAGCTCTTTTACCTGGGGGAGAAGGAAACTCGGTCTAGTCCTGCTGTCTGCAGCAACTGCAATGGCAGCATCCATTTTCGGAGCCCTTGGCTTAAAGACCCTGGGGGAACTGAGCCACTGATCTGGATCTCAGCCCTGAGTGGCAGCCCTGGGGTAAGGAAGAGTGCTGATGTGGTGAAGCTGGTGGAGGCTATGAAGAAGGAAGTCTACTCACAGATTCTGGGCAGAAAAGTCCGCAGTAGCTCCCAGACCAGAGTGCAGGCTGGGAGAGGAGTAAACTCCTCTCCCTTGATTGTGCCACCTTGGAGGAACTGAGAACTTACAGGTCCCCAGAGAATATCCTCCTCTTGACAAAGAACTCAAAAGGCAAGTAAATGGTTGGGAACATGCACAAAGAAAGGAAAAAAATAAGACTATAGAAGGCACTTTCCTGGTGAACAGTTATTTTCTTCCATTCTTTTGGATGAGGAAGAACAATTCATACCATCAGAGGAAGACCTAAAAGTCAAGGCTTCTGCATCCAAAATCTCCAAAATAAATATGCTATGGTCTTAGGTCATGGAAGAGCTTGAAAAGGACTTTGAAAATCAAGTAAGAGAGGTGGAGGAAAAATTGGGAAATGAGAGTGATGCAAAAAAATCATGAAAACCGAGTCAACAGCTTGCTAAAGAAGGTCCAAAAAATTCTGAAGAAAATAATACCTTCAAAAATAGGCTAATTCAATTGGCAAAAGAGATCCAAAAAGTCAATGAGGAGAAGATGCTCTAAAAAGCAGAATTGGTCAAATAGAAAAGAAGGTTCAAAAGCTTGCTGAAGAAAATGTTCTTTAAAAATTAGAATGGAACAGATGGAAGCTAATGGCTTTATGAGAAACCAAGAAATTATAAAACAAAACCAAAAGAATGAAAAAATAGAAGATAATGTGAAATATCTCATTGGAAAAACAACTGACCTGGGAAATAGAACCAGGAGAGATAATTTAAAAATTATGGGACTACCTGAAAGCCATGATGAAAAAAGGAGCCTAGACATCATCTTTCATGAAATTATCAAGGAAAACTGCCTTGATATTCTAGAATTTGAAGGCAAAGTAAATATTGAAAGAATCCACCTATCACCTTCTGAAAGAGACCTGAAAAGAGAAACTCCTAGGAATATTGCAGCCAAATTCCAGAGTTCCCAGGTCAAAGAGAAAATATTGCAAGCAGCTAGAAAGAAACAATTTGAGTATTGTGGAAATACAATCAGGATAACACAAGTTCTGGCAGCTTCTACATTAAGAGATCAGAGGACTTGGAATATGATATTCCAGAAGTCAAAGGAACTAGGATTAAAACCAAGAATCACCGACCCAGCAAAACTGAGTATAATACTTCAGGGGAAAAAATGGTCATTCAATGAAATAGAGGGCTTTCAAGCATTCTTGATGAAAAGACCAGAGTTGAATAGAAAATTTGACTTTCAAACACAAGAACCAAGAGAAGCATGAAACGGTAAACAGGAAAGAGAAATCATAAAGGACTTTCTAAAGCTACATGGAAAGATATTATTTGTAACTCTTGAGACTTTTCTCAGTATTTGAGTAGTTGGAGGGATTACACACACACACACACACACACACACACACACACAGGGTACAGGTTGAGTTGAATCAGAAGACATGATATCCATAAAAAAATAAAATTAAATTAAGGGGTGAGAGAGAAAAATATTGGAAGGAGAAAGGGAGAAATGGAACAGGGCAGACTACTACTCATAAGAGAGATAAGAAAAATATTTTTCAATGGAGGAGAAAAGAGAGGAGATGAGAGGGGAAAAGTGAAGCTTAATCTCTTCACATATGGACTAAGGAGGGAATAACATGCTCACTAAATTTGGTATGAAAATCTATCTTACACTACAGGAAAGTACAGGAGAAGGGGACAAGTGGGGTGAAGGGAATGACAGAAGGGAGAGAAAATGGGAGGAGGGAGTAATTAGAAGTAAGCACTTTAGGGGAGGGACAGGGTCAAAAGAGAGTATAGAACAAATGGGAGGCAGGATACGATGGAGGGAAATATAGTTAGTCTTACACAACATGACTATTATGGAAGTCCTTTGCAAAACGACATATATATATATATATATCCTGTATTGAATTCCTTGCCTTCTCAGTGGGGATGAGTGGGGAGGGAGGGAGAGAAGTTGGAATTCAAAGTATTAAATGAATGTTGAGAATTGTTATTGCCTATAACTGGGAAATAAGGAATACAGGTAATGTGGTATAGACATTTATCTTTCCCTACAAGAAAAAAGAGAAGATAGGGATAAGGGAAGGGTGGGGTGTGATAGAAAGGAGGGCACATTGAGGAAAGGAGTAATCAGAATGCAGGGTGTTATGAAGTGGGAGGAGGTGAGAGATGGGGAAAAAACTGGAACTCAAAATTTTGTGGAAATGAATGTCAAAATCTAAAAATTAATAAAGAAAACTATTAAAAAAAAGAATCAAGAGAAGGATGAAAAAGTAATCAGGAAAGAGAAATCATAAGGGACTTACTAAAGTTGAACTGTTTACATTCCTACATGGAAAGATGATATTTGTAACTCTTGAAACTTTTCTCAGTATTTGGGTAGTTGGAGGGATTATACACACACACACACACACACACAGGGCACAGAATGAGCTGAATAGGAAAGGATGATATCTAAAAAAATAAAATTAAGGGGTGAAAGAGGAATACATTGGGAAGAGAAAGGGAGAAATGGAATGGGGTAAATTACCTCTTATAAAACAGGCAAAAAAAAACTTTTTCACTGGAGGGGAAAAGGGGAGAAGAGGTGAGAGAGGAAAAATGAAGCTTACTCTCATCACATTTGCCTTAAGGAGGGAATAACATGCACACTCAATTTGGTATGAAAATCTATCTTACACTACAGGAAATTACGGGAGAAGGGGACAAGTGGGGTGAGGGGAATGAAAGAAGGGAGAGCAAATGGGAGGAAGGAGTAATTAGAAGTAAGCACTTTAGGGGAGGGATAAGGTCAAAAGAGAGACTAGAATAAATGGGGGGCAAGATAGGATGGAGGGAAATACAGTTAGTCTTACCCAACATGACTATTAAGGAAATCTTTTGCAAACCTACACATATGTAGCCTATATTGAATTACTTGCCTTCTCAGGGGGGATAGGTGGGGAGGGAGTTAGGGAGAGAAGTTGAAACTCAAAGTTTTAGGGACGAATGTTGAGAACTGCTTTTGCATGCAACAGGGAAATAAGAAATACAGGTAGTAGGGTGTAGAAATCTATCTTGCCCTTACAAGAAAAGAGAGAATATGGGGAAAGGGAAGGAAGAGTTGTGATAGAAGGGAGGGTAGACTGGGGGAAGGGGTAATCAGAAGGTTCAGTGTTTTGGGGTAGGGGAGAGATGGGGAGAAAATCTGGAACTCAAAATTTTGTGGAAATGAATGTTGAAAACTAAAAATAAATAAACATGAAAAAATTAAAATAAAAATAGATTTTGTATTATCTTAGAAACTTTCATCAAAGAATCTGTTGATAAAGTGATTTTATAAACTTAAAAAAAATAATTCTCATAAAAAAAAGACATTTTTGTAATGGAGCCTCAACTCCAGATTAATACTATAAATCTAGAGTATTTCCTAGGTCCTTGATGAAGACAGTTTCTCTGAGAAGAAAGAAGAGTAATTTTGATTGTTTATGAGGTTAGGTTTCATTTATTTGTATCCTTCAATTTTAATAAAACCTATAATTGTTTTTATTAGACTCAGTACTTACAAAGGAGCTGCGGACCCTTACAGTAACAGAAGCCAAATGCTAATATCCTTAAGATGAATCATAAGTGTGGACGTGAACCAAAGAGATATAGAGAAGACCCTGGGATCAAACATCCATGTGAGCTCAGAGCTGTGGTAATGTTGGAGTCTAGCAACTGAGTTTTCTTCCTTTTATAAAGAAGACCTACCAGGGATAGTACATGATGTTGGGACAGGCTATAACGGCTGCCTAGGGAAAATGGGACTCACTAGAGGGACTGTTTAATTCTCTGATTTTTTCTCCCTGTTAGAGATGGCATACACAGCTGCTCTTCAAATTGAGAGGACAATATGGGTCTTTTGGAAGTATTCAGATTGAACTTGGCATGGGTGAACACAAAACAGATTCTGGGACATGCTTCATAGCTAAGGAAGAGAAGTAGGTGCATAATGAGATATCTATATGACACTTTAGGAAAACAAGTTTCTAAAAGTCCAGAGAAAAGATAGATATGATGTCATAGTCATAATTGTAAATTCTAAAAATAAATTTTCAAGAGAGATAAATATTCCACATAATATTGGTTAGAAGGAAAAGGAGATGGTATCTAAAGAAACCAATGTGGTTGGTACAGAATTCATTGAATTCATATTTTTGTAAGGATATTTACAAGGGAAAGGGGAGAAAAAGAATCAAGGACACATAAGACTGACTGGAAACAGCTGACTATTACTCTGGTCTTAACCAGAGTCAGGAATGCTAAATCCCAGACTGTGCTAAGGCTTGCAAAAAATAGTAATGACAATTTAAAAAATTTTTTAAAGATATGCTGGAGCAAGAAGAAGCAGAGTTAGGCTTCTTGCTGAAGGCAGACGCTATAAATCTACAAGTTCAAGATAACAACAAATGTTTAATGAGCATGTACTATGTGCACTGCACTCTCCTCAATGTTAAAAAAAAAAGAGTTGGGGGGGAGGGGAAATGGAACTACTCCACTCTTATTCTGTTTGATTTTATATCAAGGAATAGTAAATAGTCGAACAAACATGATTACAAGAGAACTGAAATCTGAGAGGCAAGGAGATAATGAAAGAGAATATTGTACTTTAAGTGATCTAAATGCTCGTTAAATGATTTCATTTCTCTAGGCAATAATGTATTTTATTGCTTTGGTTCATATTCTAAAATATCTTTTTAAAAGGAAAAATATATAGGATACATAAAACATTTTGAAAATCTTAAGATATGATATAAATTCTAGCTGTTATTATTATTACACTGAAAAATACATAGGTATACATCTATACCAATTCTAGTCTGCATTCAGATGGGGGAGGGGCATGAGTAGAGGTATGTTCTATACTTGAGACAGTATGATACATCCAAAGGTTCTGAAAGAAGCTGCGTGTTGAAAATATGGCAAAAGAAAAAGATACAAAAAGAATGGAGATGTACTAATATTCTTCTAGTTTTCCTAAAGAAAGGTTCTAGAAATTCTAGAATGATTAGATAGACAATTCTTAAACTCAAAAAAACCCAACACACTGGGAGTCAACAAGGGTTCAACTAAAAGCTTACTCAATCTCCACCCTACTTCAGGTCCTCATCGACTTGTCTGGATTACTGCTATAGCTGAATGGGCCTTCCTCTCTTTCTAAAGCACACATTCGCCTTCCTGCTCAAGAAGCTTCAGTGGTTTCATAATGCTTCTAGAATAAAATCCAAATCAATCTGTCTAGATCCAACCCATCCTTCCAGAGAGATCCCACATAATTCCCCAATCAACCTGGCCTAGTCATTCCTCTTCTCCTTGAAGAACCCTTAATTTCCTTCAAGGCATTCCTATTCAAGGCATAATTCAAGCAGATCTTTCCTGATCTTCCCAGTTATTGGTGTTTAAAGGAATGGGGATGGGTGTTTCTTTTTAATAGAATATATGTCTTTGAGGGCAGAGACTTGTCTTTTTACTCCTAGTGCCTGGTACATAGAGGCCATTCCAAATGCTTACTGCATTGAATTGACTTGAATTGGATGTCACATCTAGAGTCAGAGATACATCCACAAAAGTATTCTCTGATGCCTCATATTTTTCTACAGTATTTTGTTTGTACAACTCCTTTGTCATCATTATCCCACTATACTTGTGTTAAATTTGCCTAGGTATATGTTGCATTTCACCAACAAAACACAAGATCCTTGAAGGAATGGATTGTCGTTTTTAATACTGTAGCCCCTCAGTAGCTAGCACATGTTGGAGAGGCAGAACTATGCAGTGGAGAGAGCTAAAGTGAGTCAGGATGATCTGGGTTTCAACCCTGCCTGTGATATTTATTCACTGTATAACCAAGAGAAAGTCACATCTACCTGTTTCCTCACTTGTAAAATAGAGATAATAGTACCTATTCTTACAAGGTTATTGTGATGATTAAAGTAAAGTGTTTTGCAAACTTTAAGACACTATGTAAATGTCAGTTATTATTACAGAGAAGCCAGCATGGCATAGTAGAGAGCTGGCAGTGGAATCAGGAACACCAGAGTACAAGTACTGTTGCTGAGGCATACTGGCTGTGTACCTCTCAGTACAGCAGGCAACTCTCTAACACTGTATGTTGCAGACTTGCACTATAGAGAACTCTGTCACCTGGAAGTTTCCTGTATCAATGAAAACAGATCTAGTCCTGATCTCTAAGCTATTTGTATTTAATCAAACTATATCTTTTTGATAATTTTTCTTGTCATCATAAAGAGGTCATAAATTTGTTTTTAAGAGGTTCTTACAAGTGGATTTATTCAGTCTACCCATTCTATTAGATATTACACCAGCATATGTCTTTCACTTGTTATACTGTCAGTCATTTCAATGTCAATGTAGGTTCTGCATTAGGGAGATTATATCACAGTCATTTTTTGAACACAGTTGATCACTTTTCTTTTTAATTTCAAATTCTTTAAGGCTAGTTATTTGTTCCTTTAGGCACCAGCAAAATCCAATTGAACTAAAAAGAAAAATTCACTTAATCTCTCCATAAGTGAAAATACAAAATCTCAAATATTTGAAATTCAGTGCTGGGGAAGAAACATGCCACTCTATTGAGCTACTTCCACAGATAATTTGCCTGAGTCTGCCCTGACGTGGGCACCTGTCTGTTCTTCCATTCCAGCGCCACACTGCTGCCTAACACCATGACAGGATTCTGCCTAGAATCCTAGTGATGTTGATAATCTATACTTAAATGCATTCTCTAATGATTGGTTGTCGTCCTTCATTTTTGAAGAGGACCAAAATAACATCACTATGCTAGAGTCAAGTTTTAGTGTATCTGACTGATTAGATCAATACAAACTTGGAACGTTCTAACACAGGTTGGGCACAAATAACAATCCCCTACCTTGTCATACCCTCTCCACCCTCTACTCCCATTATCATTATTCAAGCCCGTCTTCATCTCCAATTGTCTGTTCCCTTATTACCATCCCCCTTAACTACCCCCATCCCCCTTAACTACCCCCATCCACCAATGTCTTGCTCTAAAGCTACCCACCCCTTAGAATGAGCTCTCTGGAATCTCTGGCTCCCTCCTGATGAAAGACTTTCTGGTTACCCTTTCCAGCACTTTCACTCATACCCCTAGACTCATTGGTTGTAGTGGGAGAGTTCCAATACTATTTGCTCCCATTGCCACTTTCTGGCTCACTCTCTACTACCAACACTCTGTATTTACTACCCAATCAGAACTCTAGTGAGTACTGTCTACCAGCTTCCAGAACACTCCCCTTCTTTGAGGCAGCTAGGTGTTATAGTAGATAGAACACTCGACCTGTAGCCAGGAAGACCTGAGTTCAAATTCAGCCTTAGACATTCACTAGTTTAAATTACTTAACCTTTGCTTCAATATTCTCAACTGTAAAATGGGAAAATAACACCTACCTCCCATAGTTGAGGATCAAATGAGACATTTGTAAGGTACCTGGCACAATGCCTGGCATATAGTGGGCCCTTATACTGCTTGTTTCCTTCCTGTCTTCTTAGTTCAAGTACCTTGCTCAGTCTTTTCATCTTCCCCATTTCCTGCCCTGATGCTTCAACTTCTGTATGTTGAAAGACCCTAATTTCCCAGTTCCTCAGTTTACTAATCTCCCATGACCTCGTGCCTCACCTCTTATCAGTTACTGAAATGGTCATATCCATGGTCTTGTCACTACCTTCAAAAGTTTACTTCTATGTTCATGAACAGTATTGTCATTGAACATCTCCCTCTGCTTTTTCAGACCTTTCTGAAGTCTTTTCAACTGCAAACCCTATTATTTGTTCTCACCACTAACCTCCAATCCTTCCATTCCTCAGCACTTTCCTATGCCATCAATCCTGTGCTGGCTGTACTTTCCTCCCTTTCCCATTTTGAACCCTGGGATCAACTTCAACTCCCATCTTCTCTCTTGGCCCTTTGCCCACTTATCCTACACTCAGCCTTGATTATTCCCAGCAATGGCTTTTCTCCTGTGCTTTTGAATGAAGTTGGAGAAAATCATGAAAGCATATGGATGATCCTTTTTCTCACTCACCATAGTGACTTTTTCCAAATGTTCTTTTCCCTTTCTCACACTTTCCACAGCTCTCCTCTCAGATGGACTTTGCCACATTCTTCACTGAAAAAACCCATCTCCTCTCTTCATCTTCCATCACTCAGATGCCTTTTGCTACTATCTTATCCTTCATCTGCTTCATATGAAGACATGGCCCTTTTCCCCATCAACCCATACTACATGCCCATATTCCATCCCATCATTTCCAGCAGATTACCCCCTCTTATTTCCACTCAATTCAATCTCTACATTCTTGACTGCTTACAAAATGCCCAAGTCTTCTCATATTCAAAATCATTTGATCTGTCCATCTCTGTCTAGAAACCATCCCATAAATCTTGTATGTATATGTGTGTGTGTGTGGGGGGGAGGTGGGAGGTAAGGGGGTAGAAAACTCCTTGAGCAGGCTATCTAGAACTTCTTTATCTTTTCAACTCTCTATAATCAGGCTTCTGCCCTTGTTATTTAACTGAAAATGCTCTCTCCAAAGTTACTTGAGCTATCAATTGACAAATTAAATGGACTTTTCTCTCTCTTCATTCTTCTTTTCCTTTCTGGATGATGATTACTCTCTTCTCCTTGATACTATCCTCTCTCTAGGATTCCAAGACACTCCTCTATCCTAGTTCACCTACCTGTATGGTTGCTCTTTCTCAGTCTCCTTTGATGGATCTTCATCCAGGTCATATTTGCTAACTGTTGGGTATACTGAGATCTTTTTCTCTTCTTCCTCTATACCATTTTGCTTGGTGATCTCTTCAGCTTCCATGGATTCAATTATAGTTTCAATGATGATTTTCAGATCTATTTATCCAGCCCTAACTTCTTTTCTATATTTCTCAAATTTCCAAATGCGCCTATTGGACATCTTGAACTGGACATGCATATCAAAATCCCTATGTCCAAAATCAAACTTGTTATGTCTTCTCCCATTCCCAAATTCTGCCCTCTTATCCACTATCTTCCCAGTCACCCAGGCTTGTAACCTGAGTCATCCTTAACTCCTCTTACCCTCACATATTCTCAATTGCCAAGTCTCATCAATTTTATCTTCATAACATCTATCATTTGACACTGATACCTCTCTAGTACAGCCCTCAAAAATCATGGATTATTGCAATAACTTTCTGGTTGATCTCTTTGCCTTAAGTCTCTTTCCACTTGAGGCCATTCTTCCACCTACCTGTCCAACTGATATTCCTAAAGTGCAAGTCCCCACTTTCTTTTCAACAAACTCCAGGGGCTCCCTATGGCCCCCAAGATCAAATATAAAATCATCTAGTATGCAAACTCTTCATTATCTGACCCTCTCCCATCTTTGCACTCTTCTTACACCTTACTTGCTTCCATATAATGTGACAGTGGCTTCGTTTACCATTCCTCAAAGATTTTCCATTTCCCAACTCTGAACATTTTGACTTTCCCATACCTGGAATTCTTTTCCTCCTCATCTGTCTCTAAGATTCTTTGGCTTCAGGTCCCAGCTAAAATCCCACTTAACAAGTCTTTTCTGAGCTGCCTTAATTCTAGTTCCTTCCCTCTTGATTATCACCAATTTATCCTGTATATATCTTGTTTATACTGAGTTGCTTTTTATTCCCCCATTAGACTGAGCTCCTTAAGATTAGGGCTTGTCTTTTGTTTCCCTGGTGCTTAAAGGCACAGCTCTAGAACATACTAGGTGATTAATAAATACTTGACTCAATGGACAGTTTTAACACCTATATGAATACTAATTTCTTCTCTTTCTTTCCCTGAAAGAATTAAGGATATTTATCCTGGAGAACAGTTAAGGAGAAATCACTTACTGTCACTATTTGAAGGGTTGTCAGGTAGACTTACTTTGTTTGCATGGTTCTCAAGGGAAGAAATTGCTACTTAGTTAAATTCTAAGGAAGTAGCATGGCAAAGTGGTAAGATGAATGGATTTGGAGATGTGGGGATTTGGGTTCAAATTCCAACTCTTGCTACCTGTGTGGCTTTAGGGAAGTCAAGTTAATATTCTGAGTGTAAAGTCTGTACCTGCATTTGTAGAATGAGGTTGTACTAGATTCTATCTCTAAGATTCTGCTCAGCTTTCCATCCTATAAAGTAGGATTCTGCTAAAGTAGGGATCTACTTGGCTCAGTATGTTAAGATACACAAACTGTCTACTATATTGAAATCTACACAAAAGGCCATTCCTCTATTATATGTACCAATGGTTACTGGCCTATGCATCTTGAAACAGATCAACAACTAAATGGACCTTAATTCACTTAGGATAGTACTCTTGAAGACTGAACATGTGATTTCATTAGTTTAGGCAAATCCGGATGAGAAAACTACCAACTCAGGCTGGTAACTTTGCTGCAATTTATAATCTGAGAGTTGCTGAGGGCACTGAGAGGTTAAATACTGGCCCAATGTCACAAAGCTAACTATTGCAGTTGTTTATATACTATGCCTTCTTGCCTCTCAAGTTATCCTAAAAAGTCAGTGCTGAAAATTATAAAAAATTGAACTGTGCATGTCCCTTACAGCAGGGATTTGTGAAAATCTCTGTAAGATCAATTCAATTTAAATGAAATTGTATTTTCAATGTTATTTTGCCATCTAGTGGTCACTTCCTAGTATATACCATAACAAAGAAAACCATATCAAGTCAATTTAGCATACAGGTTGATCCCCCAAATACTGATTCTATAGTTCACCAGTAAGTACAGATAAGTAAAAAATAAAGAAGATACAATTCCAACAATGAGTTAATGCTACCCTAATACCACCATGTAAAGATCAGTCAGGATAGCATAACAGAAAGCATATGAAGTCCTGAGTTCAAATTCTAGCTTGGTCAGTAAGCTTGCTGTGATCTTCATCACTCTTGGCTGGTTACCTTGATTTTTGTAAAAGGGGCGATCAGACTAGATAATGTTAAAGGTCCATTCCATCTCTATCATTCTGTATTATATGCTAAAACTCTATGCTTCTCTTCTCTTATTACTCTGGCTCCCTTTAAGTCCCAACTTAAGGCCCACCTTTTACAGCAAGGCTTCTCCAACCCCTCTCAATTCCAGTGCCTTCCCACTGTTATTTTCTACTTATCCTGTACAGTTTGATTTCTACATATCTGTTTGTATGTTTTCTCCCTCATTAAACCATAAGATCCTCGAGGGGAGGGACTAGTTTTTTTTTTTTTTGCTTCTTTTTGTATCCCCATAGTTTAGCACATTTTGGGGCACACAAAGGTGTTTAATATTTACTGATTGACTGTTGTTCAAAAGAGACTTTATTTCTTTTTTTTGGGTGGGGGCAAACCAATATGAGTCTAGCAAAAGTAAGACTGGAGAAAGGGGTTACAGTAGATAAAAAGATAAAACTTGGGATTTTGTTTTGTTCCAAATGCATATTTAGTTTTAGTGTCTCAGGAGTCCTTCTGCAATCCTTTTTACTCTTCACTGATAAATATTATCTTACTGTGGGACACCTCTTCCTGATGATATCTAAATGCTCTTTATCCTACTATCAGTAAGTATTATATCAAAGCATGGAAGTACTTTTCACTAAGAATTAGAAACGATCTTAGAAGTCATCAGCTAGTTGAACACTCTCATTTTAGACAAAGAAATGAGGCATAGAGAGGTTAAGTGTCATGGTCACTACATACCTAGTAAACAGCAAAATTATATTCAAGCCCCAAAGATAGTGCTGTATCTCATCATGCTAAAATTCTTTAAAAATTTTATTGATCTTTTTTATTTGCACATTACCTTCATTTCTGAATACATCCCAGTCCACTGCTCTCTCCTACCCAGTGAGTCATCCTTTATGCCAAAGAAAAACAGCAGTTCAGCAAAACCAAACAGGCAGATCACTCAGGTCTGAAAGTATACTGCCATCATCTTTTAAACAATATTTTGGATTTGTAACCTGAACCCAGCAAGCCTAAGTTAGTTAGTGCTCTGGTCAAGTAATGAATATGAAAGTCAACACATGTCCAGACCATGACCGAGAGAGATGTCAAGTCCACGCCAGTTTCCTAATCCTTTCCCAAGAAATCCAATTCCTTCTTGCCTCCCAGTTACAGTGAATTCCTGGCAAACCATGTAAAACAAAGACCTACTTTAAGGATAATTGATAAAGTACTATTATTAAAAGAATAAAAATTGAACAGCTAGGATAATACAGTATGTATACATTATCACTTCAATGAGAAATGAGATTAGGATCAGGATACATTTTAATAGATAATACTGACAGATCAGTTAAGGGGGAGGAGGGCGATAATATGACCTGAGGAACCAGGCAATCTATGGACTTTATGAAACCTAACATAGATTATCTGATTCTAATAACCCCTGATTTTCTTTCAATGGCAGTGGGGCATGCTGGCTTTGTACAAAAAAAAAATTCAAAAACAAAAAATTCCAAAGACCCATAATCACACGCACACAATATTCTATCAAAACTATACATTTTTTATTTGAAATTCTTACACAACAGCCATTTAAAACACAGTGATGGCTGTTACTGGTGCTTTGCTTCATTTCAGGCTGGGAAGTAGCTTTGTCCTCCCTTACTTTGGGCTTGTCTTATTTTCACTAATGGGAAATTGGGCTCATGTCACCTGTTCCTTTAGTGGGGGTGGTAGGAAGGTACCAGAATCAGTAATTTTCTCATTTTACTGTGAGATATTAATCCCATTTAAAAAAAACCCACCCCATAATTATATATTCCTTTGTTGTCTTTGATCCAGAATTGCATATGGGTTTATTTAGCTAATTCAATTTTACTTCGTGTTAGGAATTTAGGTCATAAGAGGTATATTGCATTTATGCATGCATTTAGTGGCTTCCCACCCTCCCATTCCTATGGTTATACCTGAGATGAAAAATGCAAAAAGTTTCTGTACATAGTCTCTCTTTGTTTTTCTGCTGTCAACAACTCCTATTAGAGAACAGGAGTGTATGTGAAAAGAACACTGACAGTGGAGATGTGGTTCTATTTTGCTATTTCACTGACCTGCACTGCATGACCCTCCCTTGGCAAGTCATGTGACAAATCAATAACCATCATCTTTGAAACTGGTAGAACATCTGTCCAACAGGTTTTGTTGTGAGCCTCAAATTATGTAATGTTATAAATCTGGTCTGAAAAATATAAGTTGCTATAAAAACACAAGATAGAGGAGCATTCATTTGCTTGTCATAGGCTGTGGAGACAGAATACAGAAACAATCCACAATCATTCCTGTTTCTCATGTTTCCTTCCTACTTTTCTGTGGCTGAGGATGCATGAGTTGTTAGATTCCCCAAATCTATTTCCAGTCCTGTGAAGGACCAGGCAGTGAGTCTGGTTACAATACCTGCCTGGTGCTTTCCCCCTTATAATTAGGATAATTAAACCCTAAACCTGAAATTCAAAAGTAAAGCAAATTCTAAACATATACATAAAATTACAAACATCTGCAAATCATCTCCTCCCTGCACTTTCTCAGTAACACATGTAGTCAGCAAATATCAAAGCATCCTTGAAGTATTTTGCCCTTTGTAGGACTCGGGAATGAAAAGGATGAGTTGAGTAGAAAAGTTTTAGGAAATTCCTTTTAGGCCTGTCACCGTTCTTTAATAGTAAGGGAGTAAAGCCCTTAAAGATGAATGAAGGTTGTCAAGCGTGGAACTAGACAAGGATATGAATGTTCACTTAATCTCTATCTATACCTCCCTCCTCCTCTCTTCAATCCTCATCTTTTTTTTAAACAGTGAAAGTATCAGTAAAAATGTGACTATGCTGTGTTCAAACGTGTTTCGATCTAATCATTATAAAATACTAAGAAATTTATACCATCCTTTCTGGTATCCATATCTACCTTTCAATGTTTTCATATCCACCCTGCAATTAACTGAGGATTTAGGGGTGGGGTAGAAGACAATGCACTGAAAATGAAAATCTATATATATATAATTTTAATATTTCATAACCTCCATAGTTTCTTTTCTCTAAAAAGTTTTATAGTAAATTCTACAGTACCTACATATTTAAAAATCCTGTCATTCTGAATCCCTCTTTCTTCTGCTTTCTTGGTGGTATTGATAAAGGGATTACTTAACTGAGAAATTTCTTAGGGTTTTAGCCTAGTAAGACATTAGTAAATAAACATATGAATGTCTTCCCTGACAGAGAGAAGAAACAATCCTTAAAGCAAGTATACAAGTGAGGTAAAACATGCAATCTAGAGAAACTGCAATCTTTTAGTTTTTCCTTTTTAAAGATCCTTTCCTATTTTATAACATTACTTATAAATGTCAAAATGCATTCATAATAATCAAATTAAACTCTTTGCTGAGGTGATTTTTAAAAGGAAAAAATTGAAAGGCTTAGGCCATAATGTAAGAGTTGGTAAAAACTCAAAAGGTATTATTCAAATCCTAGGAAACTATAATGAATTGACCTGACAACTAGTGATATAATTTGTAAGTGCTTTTCTCTAACAGATTTGATGAATAATTAAATATGGCACTGATAGTTAAATAATAACATCCTGCTTAGAAAAAGTCTGACAACATTCCAGGCAAAAAATGAGCTCATCAGTCACATTTCACTTTTCTCAACTAAATTCCTTCTCTTTTTGTATAAACAGTGTTTATTTTAAAAGTTGGCCATAAACTGGTAAACACCTTTGCAAGCAGGGCATAACTGAAATAAACTGCTATTTCACAGGTGAGATTGGATACCCTATTACTCTAATAAAAATATGGTATAATCCAAGTCTTGTTTATTCCAAGTCTATTTTATTCTGTCCCTTGTATTTCAAAATAACAAGGTTTTTAACACTATGAAAATATTGCTTAAAATTACCAAAACTTATGACAATGCATACTGGTGATGAATGACATGATTTCCCATTTATAAGTTTCCAAGATCATTACATTTGGAAAAATTAAGATGTAGTAAAATAACATTTTGATTATGCATGATAAAAATGTTTCTGTTACTAAGAAATAGATTTTAATCCCCCAGCTATATTTGGGAACATTGCCTCATTCTGTTACATTTAGTAACTGGCATTAATCTCTTGTAGCTTAACAATTAATAGCAATTTATCAACTTTCCTAACCTAATTTTTATGGGGGAAGAGAGGAGCCCCGGTACTCTAACTCTGTAACTTAAGGGCCATCACCATGGTATACTTATAAAAAATAATTTATTAAGCACTTACTTGCACATGATGCTGTGCTAGGCACTATACAGAGCCATTTAGACAGAATTTCCTGTTGTCAAAGACTTGGCAAACTTCTAAGAAAACTGTATGAAAAAATCCAGTTAACAAAACTTTAATATTCAAATTATTCAAAACTACCTAAGCTACTGCTAATCTAAAACACATCATGTTTTAATCATCCATAAAATAAAAATTATGATTTAATAAATAACAGTGACTTTACAAAGTATAAGAATTTTAATCTGTGTCACATTTTATGCATTCCGGAAATGAATTTTAAGGAGACAAATGAATTGTTCAGTAAGTCCCACAGCTTCATAAAAATAAAACTACAGTACTTTAAAGATAAAATGTCCTTTAAAAGTTTTAAAAAGAAAACTATTCACTGGTTGATCATGATTGCTCTGAATACTATCTAGTTGACACTTAATGTGCTTTTTATTTGTGAATGTTATAATACAAAGAAGATGATACCTTTGTATCATCAAAGTATCCTAGCTAATGATATCACTACTAAGTTAGTCTGTCATAAGACAAAGAATAGAAATCAATCTTATTATTTATGACAAAGACAAGTAGAATTTTAAATGAGGAAACTGGCTTTACAAGAAAGTCAAAGGTTTTTTTTTTTAAATTACAGTTAACTTTTGAGTAAAAGTGAAATCAATAAAATATTTTAAAATCACTTTTACCTTGTACCTGTGGGGTACAAATTATTTTAAAACTTAATACCAGTGAATGTAATGTAAAGCTATGTTAAATGGTAAATGAATACTGTATTCATTAAAACCAAAAGTTACTATTAATACTGCTTTTGAGATCTACTCTAAAAAGGAAAAAAAAAAACCAACCCTGTGAATATGGTAGAAAAATAGACAGAATATAGAATGTAAGAATTTAAACTGTAAAATCACAGCATTCTATTTCCTTTATAGGAAATTTTTTTTAAATATTATTTTAAATGTTAGGACTCTTACATTTTATAGATTCAAGATGGATTTATTTTTATTTTACCTATTTTAAGGTATATAAAAATGTCTGAAAAATATTTTCCCATAGGAGTTTATAAATTTTAAAGCTATACACCAATTTGTAAATTCAGAAAATTTTAAAAAAAACCTTTATAAGATAACATGTATAAAACAAGAAATGAAATGTGATTTTATTTAAGGCAATACTGGGCTACTTCACAATTTACCACCTCAAATATATATACACTGCTCCACACTACTAAATTTTCTATCACATTCACAACGGATTCTTTAATACCAATTGTTTAGAAATCTCTGATGTAAATTCTTTATTTACATTTCCACTGTATTTATTTAATTCTATGTCCAGGTAGAAGCACTGAGAAAAAAAAAGTATAGCTTTAGGAAACTGTTAAAAGAATCTGAGTTAACTACACATGAATGCCATCCATTCAAAGACACTGGATGGTAAACTTAGAAATATGAGCATGTTGTCAGTATAATGTGTTTACCCTATGAAATGTGATTTCATCAAATTCCTCTGGTAAATAAACACTATATTCAAAATAAAATGGATATGGCAGATTTTCTACCTTTAGTTCAAAAAACTTCTTAATTTAAAACAATTAAAGACAATTTTAAAAACTTGATCACTTAGTTACAAATTAAAATTCCGAATATAAATGTGTCATTTAATAGTTTAGACTTACAGACTGCTGGTGGCAGCAAATGATTTACAATAATAAATATATACAAAAAAGGTATCTACAAATAAAGAGTACTGTTATACATGAGCAGTGACCTGGTGAAAGATACCAATCACAGACAATTCACAAAGATTTAATTCATGGAAAGGACAGTTTTGTTTTGTTTTTTATAGAAATTTGAGGTTTAACTCAACTATTTACAAAAACTGAAGCAATGATTATGTTCCTCAAGTCCCATAGGGATAAAACCAAAACATTTTACATGACTAATGTCATGATTTTTTTTCCAAGTTAATTCACATCAACAACAACAACAACAAAAACAATTTAAAAAAACTTCACAATTACTAGCATGCTTGATGGCTTCCTATGTAAAATAAAAATGTATGCATTGTATTCAGAGTATAGTAGTTATCAGTTCTGCAATTCACCATTGTCATTACCTCTACTTATTTCTTTTGTGACTGAAAGATCTGTATCATTTGAATGTACTTCAAGTTTTTTCAAACTGACAGTAGGTTTCATTTCTTGAAGTTGCTTTAACACAAGTTCAGTGCAATCTTTAAGAGTCTTGTCTAAGACAATTTTTACATTTTCACTGCACTGAAGTTGTGATGGATTGGCAAACTGGACAAAGGTCTCACTTTCAGAACATGTCCATAAATGATCAATACTTGCCAAAGATGTCTTGTCAGTGGATTTTTTTGAGTTTGAGTGAGAACCTTTTTTAGTTCCATTTTGATGGTCCTTGTCAACATTTTTCTTTTGCTTCACTGCAGATTCCTCAAGAAACTTGAGAAATGATACTTCAAATCCCATTGGTTTAAATGAACTCCAGTCAAAAGTTGTAGGTTGTTCCTCTGTAGTTTGAATTGCAACTGCTGTTTCTTCTTCTTTATGCATGCTACTTACTTCAACTGCCAAAATTTCTTCAGGTTTTTCAACCTTCTTCTTTTTGTTTTGTGAGACAATTTTTTCTTTACTTGCTCTCTTTAAGTTATTTGACTGTTGTTTTTCAGGCTGGCAGTTGATATTTTCCTGAAGATCATTACTTATACATGAAGTTGAATTATCTTCTTGGTTGTCCACAGTTGTACTGTCTTCATTAATCAGTTTGGTAATAAACAATTCTGTTAGTTCATCCATTTCATCTTTTTCAACCTCACTCTGTGGAACTGTTGTTGTACTTGAGTCATTACTGCTCTCTGATATACATGTATCAGATTCTTTCACATCACTTTTTTTATCAACTTCTTGTTCAGAAGAAGTATCTTTTACTTGTGAGGGACAACACTGTTTGAAGACAATGAGAAGATCACGGTGTTGTGAAGTAAATGATTTTGATAACTTGTGACATTTATAATGTCTAATTATATTGTTCTCACTTGTAACAACTGATGTACATCCTTTTATCATACATGGATACTGTGTTACAAATCTGCTTGTACACTCAGATAAAGCATCATTCCTCGCTTTTATAGAATACACATGCTTTCCACGTTTCAAAGAATAAGGTTTATTTTCTTCAACCTGCTCAGCTTTTGAATTTTTATTTTCTGAAATAACATTTTTCTTTCGTTTGTTTTTAGCTTTGCTTCCTTCTTTTCCAGACCTGTTGTGTTTTGCCCCTCGATGTTTAGATCTTGATTTCTCTTGGTTTGCTTTACTTGATATGTTTTCCTGACCAGGTGTCAATCTTCTTGGCCTAATCAAGTGAGCTTTATGTTTGTCATTATGTTTATTAAAAATGTGTCGTAGTAAATTAGATCTAGTTGCATAAATTCGGTCACAGCCTTCACAATCACATTTATATATACCATCCTCCTCCATTTTTTTGGGCCTAAACTTGATTCCATGGTCCATTTCAAGATGGAGTATATAGTTCAAACATGTAGTAAATGAAGATTTACAATGGGACTGATCGCATGGAAATCTTCCACAATCTAAGGAGGAAGGCATACTTGCAATTTCTTCAGCAGTCATCTCATGAAGTTTCATGTAGTGCTGTATCAAACTAGTGATCTCTTGAAAAATTCGAGAGCAGTCACTCACCTGACATCGGAATTCTTTCACAGTCTGTGTCTGCTTTGTTTCAGTTTCTTCATTTTCTTTACAAGCCTCACTTTCTTCTTCAATCTCCACAGGGAATATGGGTAGATCTGATTTATGCACAGCCTGGTAATGAAGAATCAAGTTTTGCTGTATTGTAAAAGCTGCAAAACAACCCTGATGGACACATCTATATGGTCTATACGGGCTATATCTTGTTGGTACCTCAGGAGACTGGGTTTCTGGTTTCTTGCGCTTAATCTCCTCCTTTTCTTTTTTATGCCTCCTATTTTTTCGTCCTTTTGTCTGTATGTTATTGCAAGAATTTGTGTCACACTGCTCTGGAGTGGCTGTACTCAATGGTGGAGAACTTTCTGTTTTTTCAGGACTTTTTTTTTCTATAAGGTGTGTTTCTGCAGTCATTGCCACATTATTTATGGCGATTTCCTTTTGTGTCTCAACTTCTACGGGAGGCTGTACTTCATTTTTATTTTCCACTGTTGAAGTGGTTTGCTTTTTTATTTCCACAACTTGTGGGGCTGCTGTTATATTTTCATTCTGAGATTTTTTCCCATATGGTCTTTTAATTTTTAATTTGACCATTTCTTCTGTTGTGAAGTGATGTACCAATTGACAGTGTGCGCGGAGATTAGAATTTCTTGTAAATGTTTTTGGACAGGTAGTTACTACACATTTGAATGGAGCATACTTGAGTTGATGCTTCTTTATTTCCATAATCATTTCTGCAGTATAGTGATGAATTTTACCATAGTGTTTAAATAAGGCATCCTTTGTCATAGCACTGTAACTACAGCCTGGGTCTTGGCATACAAAAGGTTTATTAACTTTATCGCTAAACTGAATGTTGTTTCCCACTTCAGAAGTTTGCTGAATAACTGCAGTATTTGACGTTGCTTTAACTGGCGTGGAAGTCAAAGCAGCAGATGTGTTCACTGGTAGACATGGGGGAACCTTATCAGAAAGAGGAACAGATACATCATTTTCTAACTTTAATTTCTGTAAGCCTTCCAAAATCTCTAATACTTGAAAATCATCCTTAAGTGGCATTTCAGGTTTAGGGGAGGAGTCACTTGCAGTGGTGATATCTCTGTGCAATGAAAACTGAGACATATCAGACATTTTAGAATTTTGCATTACATTTACTGAAGGAGGGATCTGAGTGTTATAACTGATCTGTGAATTTTGTGATGCTCCAATAACATCTTGCATTTCACTTTTAACTTCGAGTATTTGAGAACTCATAGCAGTTTTAATAATTTCAAGAGTCTTTTCAAAGTTCTGTATAACACTGTCTTCAGAAATCTGCAAGTCAGAGTTTACTGAGGCAGTGCATGAATTCATAGCCATCATTTGGGAATCTCCATTTTCAGTTTTTATTGTTAAAGGAGTTAATGCAGCATGGGACTCAAGATTTGCTTTGAAGTTTTCTTTGATACTGGCCATAAATAACTGATTGTCAACGTTATTTAATTTCTGTGTGAGATTTTCCACTAATGCCTGAGACTGAAGATCAGTTTGTATCTGTGCATTTCCTTCAACGTTCTTTGCTAACAGACCCATTGCTGTTAAGTCATTTGTTACTAAGTTTTGGGGACTATTCTCAAGTAATGGTGGAGCAGATTTCCTTTTTCTCTTAGAAGCACAGTTTCCCTTTTTATTTAAATGACTAGCTCTTGCGTTCTGGGGACTACTTATCACTGAAGCACGTGAACTATTAGTGGTAAAATTTTGTGAAGATCCAACAGCATTGGGAAATGAACCAGAGCACAAGCCATTTTCAACAGTCTTCAGTAGTAATTCATCTGGTGGAAATACTGGTAAGTTGCTGCAGTCATCTATGGAAGGAGTTTTGGTGCTTAGTGTCCTGTTTTGGTCTGCGAGGAGAGTATTTGGGTGACAGACAGTCTGCAATAAAGGAGAAACATCTGAATTGGGTATAACTGCTGTGTTTACTTGACTTGCGTCAGTGACACAAGTTGCTGGAACCATGTGTGAAAGAATCTCTGTATTCTCAAATGTACTGGTGATGCCAGCAGTCTCCAAAGCTTGTTTAATAATTTCACTTCCTTCCTCATTCACAGTGGTATTAAAATTAGTAACACCAGAACGAGGAAATGTAGTTTGTAAAAATGTTGATGGTCGATTTTCAGATGTAAGTAGCTGAAGAAATGATGGATCTTTAAAACATGTTTCTGAATTGAAGGTAGGTTGTTGTGGTTGCTGGACATTTATTGCATTTGTAGAGAGTATCATGTTGGCAAGAAGAGAGGGCTGACTGTTACTCTGCAAAGCTTCTTGAGAAATTTCTGATCCTTCCAGTGGCTTACAGTAGGACCGTTTAGATAAGTGTCCACCTAGTGATCTGGGATTGGTAAAAACCCTGTAACATCTGCTACAGATAAATTTACCATCTCTAATTATTGCTGGCCACTTAGCCCTTTTGTTATGTTTTGGTTTTCTTTCTTTACCATTTGGGCCCCGTCCACGGTCTTTTTTATTTTTTTCTGGTGCTGGATGTTGAGGGGTGGTGGCACTGAAGCTGTTTGTAGTGTTTACTTCTGAAGTAAAAACTCTATTTTGAGAATTTTCTTCCTTTATGAAGGCAGAATTAGTATTTCCTTCTATTTGTGGGAAGTGATTTGTATTGTTTTCCAGCTGGGAAAAAACTGAATTAGTCCCATTATCTGCTGGTGAAGGAAAAAGAGATATTGAACTACTTTCTGTAGGCAATGGAAGGAAAGGATCTGAACCACTGTCAATATTCAATGGCAAAACTGTTTTTGCTATATCTTCCAACTGTGATGGCAATGTTGTATTTGACAAATTTTCCATTGGGGAACATAATACGACACCTGGTTCACTTTTAACATGAGAAGGTATATTTGTACTTATGACACTTTCCACTGAGGGCAATAATGGGTTTGTTAAATTTTCTAGATGAGTTGGAAAAAGAGAAGTTGAAACATGTGGCAACTGTGCTGAACAAGTAGGTTTCACACTGGTTTTGGTCTGTGGTGTAAAAACAGTATTACTGGAATTGCTCACCTGTGATGGCATAAAATATACACACTTCCCATCATTTGGAATATTTAAGTTGCTGGATCTCTGCCTTCCTTTGCTTTTACGCTGCATTTTAAATGCAGCATACTGGTCAGGATGTGCTGTTTTCATGTGTTTTCCAATACTTTGTGAAGAATTGTAAGATCGAGTACATCCTTCAACCTGACAACAGAATTTCTGAACTGGAGCTGGTGGGGGAACAGGTGGGGGAACAGGTGGGGGAACAGCTTGTGGGGGAACAGCTGATGGGGGAACAGCTGATGGGGGAACAGCTGGTGGGGGAACAGCTGGTGGGGGAATAGCTGGTGGGGGAACAACTGGTGGAGGAACAGCTGGTGGGGGAACAGGGGGTGGGGGAACAGGTGGTGGGGGAACAGGTGGTGGGGGAACAGGTGGGGTCACTAAAGGACTGCTCAGACTGGGTTGTGGTGGAACAAATGTGATACCTTCTAGTGTTTTAAGTGGCAAATTATAAAGACTAGATGTAGTTTTAGCATTACCTTCAAAATCAAGTTTGGAAATAGGTAAACTGCTTTGAAATACTGCCTGATTTTGCAAGGTAAAGGTCATCAGGTTGTTAACTTGTCTTTCTAAGTTTTGAGGTGCAAGATCACCTATTTTAAGGGGATCTGAATTTGCTGAAGTATTCTGAACATGCTGACCCTGACTCAAACAATTACTATTACTCTCTCTTCTTTCCTGCAAACCTGGAAGACAAGAATCATTACAAGCATCTTTAACATTTGTACATAATTGTGTACCCACGGATTTATTAACGTTCATCACACAGCCTGTAGCAGCCAATTTTTCCTGCTTCACAATATTATCCTGGAGTCCTTGGCTGAGGGACACCTTAATGTTATGGGTTAATGCATTTGCTTCATTTGCTGGAAGAAAAGGGATAGCAGGATTTTCTGAAACATCAGACAGCAGCGTATCAGCCTGCTCAAACTCGGTGACAGAAATTTTGGTTTGTTCAGTCACAACTGATTCTGTTTTGTTTTGATCCCAAGCACTGTTTCCATCTACTGCTAAGTTGTCACTAGTGTTACTTTCTGAAGGTAGCACAGATTTTTCATTTTTTATGTTTTCATCTGTGTTTTCACTCACTTTTGAAGACTGAACTGACTCCTCAGCTATACTGCTTTGGCCTTCAGGAGGCAGCACTTTTTCAGTATTGTGATCATCCAAATGCTTTTCAAGCTCACTCTGAGAACGATAAACTTTCCCACAACTTGTGAATTTGCAGGTATAGGTATTATAGTGCTGTGCTTCATGATCATAGAGTAGATAGGCTTCTGAAAATATTCTGCCACACTTAGGAAACATACATTTTGCTCTAAAGACCTGGTGCTCTTTTCTATGTGTTAAAAGCTCGGCATAACTGTTAAAACCTGCCTTACATTTTATCTGTATACATATATAGGGTTTACTGCCACAGTGCATTTGTAAATGATCATTGAGATGAGTAACACTTACAAAATGCCTCCGACAATACTGGCAAATAACTTTTTTGCTTTGCATTTCAAGGAAACGCTTAGCTTCTTCATTATCTTTGTGTCCCTTGACATGAGCAATTAAATTTTTAAAGTATTTAAAACCCTTCTTACAGAAAGCCACAGGGCAAGTGAATTCATTGACAGGTATTGGCTTTTGAACAGGAATCGCATCAGGTTCATAAGATTTATCTTTGTCATCATTTTCATCATCTGAACCATCATTGTCATTGAACAGAATGAAATCAGCAGAATAAAGACTGTTCTTCTTTATGGGTCGCTGTTCTTGTTTGGTTACAGTAACAGTTTTTGGATTCTGATTGGTGGCTGGTACTTTAGGAGGTCTTCCTAATCTCCTCAATGGTTTCATAGCAGCCAATCTCTCTTTACTAGACTGTTTAACATGTAAAGTCACATGAGGAACAAAAGTTTCTTTAGAATTAAAATTTTTTGCACAGATTGGGCAACTGTAAACCCCATCTTTGTAATGCTTTTGTGCATGTCTTACTATTCTATGACCAAGGAACTCTTTGTCACATAAAACACAATACTGCATGTAGGCTTGCCAGTTTCTAAACCTAGCTGATATAAATCCTCTCTCTCTTAGCTTTTTAATTTCTTTCTTCTTTTCTTTCTCATCTCGTATGCCTTTAAGAAGGCTTGTGGCTTCATCAAAACAGCCAGAAAGTCCATTCACAGAAGTTTCTTTTCTTTCTCCTTGGTAGTCTTCTACTTTTTCATACACTTCACTGTCATTTAGTTCATCTATTGAAGATACAATAGACGCCTCCTCTCCCATTAAAGCGAGACATTGTCGCTTTAAGGTTTTCCAGTCCCAAAACTCTGGATCAAAGGGCCATTGAGTTTTTAACACAAGTAAGAGCTCACAGCGCAGTGAATTGGGTATTGGAAGATTCTCTTCATCATATTTCTGGTCAGGCTGGTTATACAACATTTCAACAGCATAGTATGCATCAACTGTGGGTTCAAGAAGAAATTCACTCAGCTGACAAGCACGTTTAACCTCCAGATCTTCAGGCAACAAGCATGAAATGGTTTTGCAAATAGATATTTTTACTTCAGTGTTTTCAGCAGAATCCAATCGAAGAGCTTTCACACAGAGTTCAATGCAGGTGGCAAGCCCAGCTCCTTCAGTCTGTGAAAACAAAGGAATAAATGTAAACACTTCATGACCTACATAATAGTAATTTACAAACTAAATGTTATTTTAAAAGGAGCCAGTTGTAAAAGCTGGATAGGAGGATAGAGGAGGAAAGAATATAGTGGGTCATGGAATTATAAAAGGGCAAAAGGATATAGCCATACAAGCAGAAAAAAAGCAAGCAGTTGGGAAAAAGAGAAGAGGCAAAAGAAAGATAGGAAAGACATACACAAAGTCTGAAAAAGGAAATATAGATTTTGGTAGATAAAGAGTGGAAGTAAGGCCAGTGAAACTTAGACTATTTTCTAGTTGAGAGACAGGATGTAGGGTCTTTGGTTAAAAGACAGTTGGGAAAAGATTTTCTGGGACTTAGCATCTAGGCAGAACTCTCATATATTACAGATATCCTGAGATTTCACTTTCCGGACTCTTCTGATACTTCTATTGTTCCTTAAATTTTCTTCTACATTTAATTATCCCTGAGACATTCTTGACATAAGCTTTTTCTAAATTATCTAAGATAACTGAGTTCCTTTATTTAAATTTTCCAATTTCTTATTCCACAATTTTCCCTCAACCATACCAGAAGAATGCAAGTTTCTAAAGACTAGGCATGACTTTTCGTTTTAGTTTTTGTAAACCCAGAACCTCTCACAGTGCTTGGCACAAAGTGGGTGTTTAACAAAAATCTGTTGAATTAAATTGCATCCAAGTGTTTATTATGTATTTAATATATACTACACATTGTGGTAAATGTTGAGTTTACAAATCGTCATCTATCTTCCCATTTGCCTTTCACAACTGGCTTCTGTTATGGCTATAATTGCAGTCTTCCTTCTATTATACAGACCAAGATATTGTTCATGAAACAAGGTTTATGCTTCCATGTCCCCTAAAATGTTGAAACTATAAAACCACTATAAAAAAAAAAAAGACCTACCTTCCAGGAACTTACATTCTAACAGGGAAGACAGATCATAAGGAAAGTGGTGGCCAAGGAGGCATATACCTTGGTTCAGAAAATTACAGAGTGGAAGAGTGGGGCAACACCTTCCTCCTCCATAAATGTACCATCAAGGAACAGTGGAAGAGTTGATCTGATCACTGTTCTAACTATATTTCAGGTACTGACAGTTCTTACAAATCTGAGAGCTATTCTGGTCTTTGAGCTTTTCTGGACTTCTACCTGGTTCTCTCTATTCACCCTGCTCTGCACAGAAAAATATATATCTCCACTAAGTCAATGAGGCAACGAATGGCCCAGCGGATAAAACAAAACATTAGGCCTAGAGTCAGGAGATCAGAATTTAAATCTGGCCTCAGATATTTACTTACAGCTGTGTGACCCTGAGCAAGTTACTCGACCTCACGGTTTCCTCAACTATAAAAGGGGGGGTGATAATAATATACCCACCTGAAAGGGCTGTTAAGAGGATCAAAAGAGATAAAAACTGTGAAGTCCTTATTAGCAGAGTGCCTAGCACATAGTAGGTGCTATGTAACCATGAATGTGTCTATAATCTGGTTTCAATCAATTTACTTTGTGACACAGGCGTGATTGTCTTCCACTGATCTCAGGGGTTATAAACACTGATAAAAATTGTACTTATATAGAATGAGTGCAAAACACCCACTGTTAGTACAAAAGCCATCTGACACAGTCATCTCTTATGTCACAAAGGCAAACAAGCCTATTTAATGGTTCTTCAAATAAAAAAACAACAAATTCAAAAAAACAAAAACAGCACTTCCCATTTGATTCATGATACTGATAAACCACCTAACTGGACTTTTTTCTTAGCTATTCTCTTAGCCATCTCTTAATTCCTTCTGTCTTTTTTCTTCCTTTTGCTGACCTTCCATGGTATTCTACATTTCTTTAGGATCATTATTAGCATTCTATTTGCTTCTTTTCTCCAGTTACAGTGTTTTTATTTTTTCTGTTGGGGGAAGAGGGAAAAAATGAAAATGAAGGGATAGGAATAACAGCTGTTTCTGTATGTGGATCACTTGTAAATTATAGGTAAGAGAATATCAGAATAGATGCGACCTTAGGTATCACTAGTCATGAGTGAAGAAACTGAGGGCCAGGGAAGTATAAAAATTACTCCTGAGTGGCTAAGCCAGTGTTCAGCCTCTATTTTTACTATACATGCTGCTTGAAAATCAGGTATTTTCTAAGTTGGGGATGGACTATAAATTAAAACAGCATGTTAATGTTTAAGAAATTAATTTAATTTGGTTACTAAATCAACTAGAAGAAAGGGTATCATAAAACATGATATTACAAACTTTATGGAATAAAAACTGGGAATAAGTGATAGAATAATATAGGCTGCATAAAGCATTAAGACTACCTTGTATAATAATAAAGAAAAATTGAAATAGTAATTTCTCCTTCTATTCCTTTTTAAAATAAAAGTAAATGATATTAGAATTTATTAGTGAAGATCTATTCCCCTAGTTAATAAAAGTTTTAAGAAAAAGAATTAAGATTTTTTGGGGGGGAGAAGGGAGAGATAAAGTGTTGAATGGAGTTGGGATGGACTTTCTTATTTTCCCCTTTCAAATAAATTACAAACAGCATATAAAATTTAGAAAAGTCAATCTTGTACTCTGGTTACTGACTCCATGCAGTGTTAGCATTCTATAAGATAATCTCCCTATTTATAGAAAACCCCCTCCAAAAGCAACTGCATTCCTGACAAAATAACTTAAATAAACTGGTTTTTTAAAGCTCACTCTGGGTAATCTTTAAAATAAAATTTTTACTATATCATTTTAATTTTTCTTTAAGTTCAAATTATTTAATTATTTCCAGTTAGAAAATTTCCACCCTTAATATTCTTAAGTGAAAGAACAAGTACAATCTTCCTTATCCTTTTTGTTTTATTTAAAAAAGCCTAGGAGAACCCAATAAGAAAAGTAATTAAAATATGGTCTTCATATGAACTCTTCTTTAAAGCTATGGGCAATTCACCCATAGTATTTCTCCTTTGTATCCCCAGTTTTCAAGACTGAAATATACTGGCTTATTTAGGATGCTGAGAACACAATCAATGGCCAAAGCACCTTATAAGTATTAAAAGGAAAAATATATGCCAATAATAAACAAGTAATCTATTAAATATGATTTATGTAATTTTGAAGACAGTTGATTACTCTTACCTCTGAATTAATAACTTTAATCAGGAAGAAAATGTGATAGACTGTCTTGGTTAACAAAGAAAGTTGACGACACCTCTCTAGATAAACTTGAACAGATGGTTCCACTCTTTGTTGTAATTTACTCCAAAAAAGAGTCAGTTCCCTAAAAGGAAGTAAAAAAAAAACCCAACACCATGATGATGCAACAATGTAGCAATTAGGGGCTATGCTAATTCAGTTTGTGAAATCAAATATAAAACTGGCTTCACCGTCTACTTTCACTATGTGAAGTTAATATTTGAAGTCTCTTTTTTTTAAAATACATGATATAGTCATAAGCAGCAAACAGCCTAATAGTTTCCCAATTCAGACAAAGAGGTATTATTTTCGAGAAAGAAACATTTGCCACTTGCTTGGATAAATAAAACTAGTGATAATTCATAATCCATATTTGAAATGGAAATATGATGGTAAAAAATGGTGATAGTCATCAATGTTTTTTTTTAAATGCTTACACCTTAAAGTAGAAATCTATTTTTATTAGGTACCTTTAATAGAAGAACCAGTAATAATTAAGAACACAATAAAAAACAGAACAATTTTATAAAGAAATATACCACAAAATGAGAAAATTAAGTCTAATATTTAAAAAAATGAAAGTGTTCTGGTGTCACTTAATTTAATCTCAAATAAAATAATTACATTTGTCAGAAGCAAATTAATTCTTCTGAATGTAGGGTTCTCACATTTCCCTTTCTAATTACAGTCCCAATTTTTCTCCTTCAAGACCAATGACCCACAGCAGAAAAAATTGTTATGATTGTGTTCTGTAACTAGTCAATTGATGATAAGTTGCTTTACTTCACCTTTCCCTTCAGTTGTTAATAAAGCTGTCTTTGACAAGTCAACTTTCGTCTTAGGTGAACGAGAGCAATGAAAGGTCTGTGTTTGTGCCTAAGCCAGGATTATCTGGGGAAATCAAGGATCCTCAGAAGCTAGGTAATGACTAGTGGCAGTGAGAGGGGCAGCACCATCAATGACTCTGCAGTGAAGGGCTTAGACAAAGTAAGGGAAATTTAAGTAGCCTTAGATTGGGGTTTGGCTCTGAGTTTATTTTCCTTCCCATCTGGGGTTATTACTTTTTATCTTCCCTCTTGCAGGGCTAACTTCTGCAATGAACAGTTTGTCTTCCTGTTTCCATTTCCTTGCCACAACTTCCTACCCACAACTATGTATTATTTTCACAAGGTTCAGTTCTAGATTCTCTGCTCATTTCCCTCTAAATTCATTTCCTTAGAGAAACATTAATATGTTTCCAATGCATAAACAGATAACTCTAAAATCTACATCTCTGGTCTCTGGTCCTGACTTCTTAGTTCCCTACCTCTAATTTTTCTACTGTCTTTGGGTATCCTTTTTCACCTGAAACTGAAAATGTTTAAAATCACAGTCACCATCTTTACTTCCTAATTTATCCACTGCTATCAATGGCATTCTCTTCCTCCTTGTCAAAATCTGTTTGAGACACCTTTCCCTTTGCTCTCTCCAAATCCTATTTCCTTGTATATCCTAAACCAAAGGTATCAAATATGCTATGCTCCCCTCAACAAGTGTGGCAGAAACCAGATTAAAATGCAACTGGAAAATATTTAACAAAATAAATAAAAATACAATAAAACATAGATAAGATTACATTTTAAAATTAAGTCAGTATGCTGCTGATAGAGATCCTTTTTTATGCATTAGTGAGTTTGATATCATTAGCCTTTGCAATCTATTACACCAAGGTTGTCACTTCTGTTTCTGCAACACCTTTTTGATCCTTTCCTTTCTGACAAGCACTAGAAGGGCCTTATAACCTCACAGATATGCTTTTGGGTGGGAGCTTGAACTAGATCTCTAATGACCTTCCCAACACTAAGATCCTTATAATTCTACTTCAGTGTTCTCTTTGCTACTTAGCTTATTCCTCTATCTTTAATTTCTCCATCCTTTAATTTTTTGTACTTTTAAGACAATTTTTCTTAAGCATCACTTGCATTATGTCATTGTCCCACACAAGAACTTACAAAGTGTATCTCTTTGATATCAAATTAAAAATCTGGTTTCAAAGTCTTTTACAAATTAAACATCATATATGTTCTGTCAGAAGTATTCTGCTTCAATATTAGCAAATCTTTTTATCTGTTCTGGTCAGGGCTTACTCCCTTTCCTTTTATTGCCCTAGAAGAGCCCATTCTCCCAAATGCATTGTTTCCTCTACTATCAAACAATGCCCCCTTTCTGATGCTTAAAGATCTGGATTGAAATGATCCACCTGGGGAAGCTTATTTACTGACTATCTGCTATGTCTGATGTGGTCTGATTATTGTTTTCCTTTCATTTACACTGTATACATTCAAATCTACTTTATAATTATTATGAAAATTTTATTATGATATATTTTAAAGACCTTGAAGGAAAACATGTCCTCTAATTTATTTTGTTTTCCCTAAAGCAACAAAGCCAATAGAGGCTAGAGGCAAAAAAACAAAACAAAACAGGATGCCAAGAGAAAAAAGACAAAGACTACTGGCAGAAGGAGAAAGAGGTCAGCATGCCAAGAATCCTGGGTGCCTTTCTGAATGAAAATTTCTTTCCAGCAAACTGTAAGCTCTGTGAGACCAAGAACAGGGGCCTATAAATCTTTATATTTGCCTCAGCATCCTTGAACAGTAATTTGAAGTAGACATGTAATAAATATTTACTAAAATGAAATGAAACATAAGTGGTTTTAAAATGAAGCACTTAACCAATGTCAAAGAAGTATGTAATAACTATCTGTAAGTCATCAGTATTGAAAAAAATCTAAAAGAATTTTAAAAGTAAATAGTTCATCTAGTTAATACATCTTCCAAATTATTGCTGCCATTCTGTTTTTACTGATGAAATTGGCCTTTAAAAAAATAATTAACTCACCAGGCACAATACATGTCTCCTTGTTGTAGCTGGCGGGACAAAAATGCAGTACATAAAACCAGAGCACTTTTTTCATCTCCATCAGACTCTAGGTTACATATCATTTCTAGTGCATCTTTGCAATCAACTGCTGAGATCTAAAGAAAAAAAATACACATATGAAAGATTTTACATTTGGATACATGTTAACCTAATCTACCATTACAGAATTTCTATTAGAAATTTACTGCTTAGCACCCAACAGTAAAATCTCATTAACTCAGATGCCACTAATTACAACCATGGAAGTTAAGCCCTGAACTTAATTTATTGATCTTGAGGCCAACATTAAAAACACTTAAGAAAAATCAGTTGTTTTCAAGGCCTTTAAAAAGTGAACAAGTAACATTCTAATTATATACTTATATCCTCATTAAAATAGGTTTGTTAGGGACCCACAGTAGGTAATAATTTGAAAGAAAACACGTACATTTAAAAGCAAGTTAATATTTTTTTGAAACATCTATGCCAAAGTATTTTAAGTCATTAAGAACCTAAGTATTTATTATGTGAAAAGTATGCTATTAAAAACACAAGAAGTATTCTAACATGTTGTTTACTTATTAGTGGAAAGGACAAGGAGAAATGAAAAAACTTTTTGGAGGTGCTGCTGACAGACAGTTTCCTATAGATCTTCATTGGACCTCCTCCCACTCCATTTCAAAGCCAGTTCATGAACACACATTCTGAGGGTTCAGACAGAATGCATGATCAGATTCAAATCTAAATAATGATAATGATAAGTTTATATAGTCTTTAAGGTTTGCAAAAGACTTAGTCAACAAACCCTTTTTATCCTGTACATATATGGCAAGCATTCAAAATCAGTTAAATATATATAATCCTACTTATTACACATTTATGAAACAAGATAACATACAGTCATATAAATAATTGTATTACCATGGACAATAAGAGAATTCCACCACAATGCCACTTGGTTTGTGGTCAGTGCAAATGATCTGTGGAGAAATCATTCCCCACGATAGATCCAGAAATTTTAGGTTTCTGAAATAACTGTTCCCCTAGAATCCCCTTCCTATTATTGTCAGCCAGATCTTTTCTCCTCTTAACTTCTGTTACCTCTGACAGGAGAAAGCAAGCACAAGAGTGATGGTGGTTTACACTTCCCTCCTACTTGCCTAAAAGGAAATAGTTGCTGAATTCCCTAGCAATTAGGCAGGTGAAAGGAGAAAACAAGAACTACCACTAGATACTACTCTGGTTTTAGGGAGCTGCAGTAGGAAAACTGGTTCAGAGAAAGGCTACCCAAGAAAGAGATAGTTAATTTGTAGAAGGAAGAAATGAAGGCCTTGTTAGATCTGTTGTACCCTGTAGGGTAGAGAATTTTCATATAGTCCGTGATAGGTTAAGTCAGACATTTCTTTATATCCTCCATCATCTGTACCATTGATATAGGTTTCTCCTATATAATTATTGATTGAGAATAATATGTGAGACCTACGTAGTATATCCAAAGATTGAGACCAGTTCATGAAGAAGGTATAAATTCAAGAACTATCTGAATATTAAAGGGAGAGTGACTGGTGAACAGATGAGGAAAAGGGGTACACTGAGACAAAGCTAAAAAAATATGAGTCAACTGTGGTAAAGAACAGGGATAGCTAAAGATGGCTGAAAGTAGATGAATAAAAATTAAATTAGGCAAGGTACAGATTAAGGAATTTGATGGACAAGAATTCCATTCTTATATAAGAAGAGGTAAGAAATTAGAGCCTTACACAAGGTATAGTAGTGACCTAATCAAAGGAAAGGATAGAAAAGAATACTTTTGCATCAATTTTAAAGGGTAAAAGGAGAGGAGAGATTCTGGAAGTCCACTATACAATATACCATTAAAATTCAACTGTTACTTTGACACCCTAAATTATCACCAAAATGTCCCTGCTGTAGTATGACATCTTTGATTTCCTTTCTTCTTTTTGCCAGTTCTTGATAGGAGAAACAGGACCAAGTAAGTATAAACATTTAAATGTGATGTAGTTGTGGATAAAACAGATGGTTAATTGGTATGGGAGTGAGGTTGCTAAGTATGTTAGATGAAACACTGCAATGTGTAGATAAATTCACAAGTTATCTATCAAGAAATAAAAAAAGGTTGGGGGAATATAATGAAGCTGATGGATGATTTGCAGTAATCATTTTCATAACCTACAAAAATTAGGGACTAAATTATCTCAAAATTCTCTTTCAGCTCTGAATCATAGGCTGCTATAATTCTCTGGCTGTTTATTGGGGGCAGAGTAGGCTTGAAGGAAAAAAAAGCATATCCTAGTGAAATTTAAAGCACATATAACATTAATTAGGATATGTAATAATACACAGTAAGCATATCAGGGAGGTGTGTCACAAATTTCATAAAGTTTTATGTGGTAGGAAAACCTATATGTTCAAGGAAGTTTTGAAAAAAAGTATATTTGAATTAGGATTTAAGGGGTAGGGATTCAAAAGACAAAGAGGGAGAGGATACTGCAGGTAAAAGAAAAAAAACATGACCATCAATCATACAACAAACCCTACTATGTACATATTATGTACCAGGTACTGCGCAAGGCACTGGGGATATGAAGCAATCCCTACCCTGAAGAAGCATGAATTCTATCAGAAAACATGTCATATGCAAAATAGGTATGAAGTGATTTTCTCAAGGAGGAACAACAGCAGCTGATGTTCTCAGGAATGGTTTTATGTGGAAGATGCTGTCTGAGCTAAATCTTGAAGGAAACTGGCCTTCTAACAGGTAAAAGTGAAGAAAGATGGCATTTCATACATGAGGGGCACCAAGTACAAAGGGACAGAGATAATAAATGAAGTGTGGTATATAAGTAACAAACAGTAAGAAGGTCAGTTTGGCTGGGGTGAATAAAAAGGAGAAATGTAAAAAGCTGGAAAGGGAAACTGGTGCCAAGTGGTAAAGTGGTTTAAATGCCAGAAAGAGGAATTTATATATGATCCTATACGTTAATAGGGAACAACTAGTGCTTGTAGCAAAGGAGAGAGACGGTCAAATCTGCAATTTAGGACAATAATTTTGGCAGTTGTGTGAAGGACAGACTGGTATGGGGAGAGGTTTGAATCAAGGAAGTATTAGGAGCCTATTATAATACTCTGGGCTAGAGGTAATGGAGATCTGAATCATGGTAGTTTTATAGGTGGAAAGGTGAAGGGTGAGATGCCACTGAGGTAAAGATGAAGAGATGTAGCAACTGAGTGAATATACATTTTGACTAATATATTCATTATATTCAGTGTATTATGCTAAGGAATGGGGGTACCAAGAAAGTGAAAATCAATGCACATCCTCAAGGAGCTCCCAATCTAATAAGGAGACCACATACGGACAACTCTGAATAAACAAGATGTGTACAGGAAAAACTAAAGATAATCTCAGAGGGAAGCACTAATATTAAGTAGGAATGGGAAAGGTTTCATACAGAAGGTGGAAATTAGTTGGAACTTGGAAGAAGCCAAGAGAAACCAGGAAATAGGTAAAAAGGGAGAATTCCAGGCATGATGGACAGACACTGAAAATGTATAGTCAAAATAGTGTTTTGTTTGAGGAAGAGATTACATGAAAAGGAGTACCTTAGTATAAGACTATAAAGATGAGAAGTGCCAGAGAGGCTTTTAAAAGCCAAACAGATTTTATATTTGATTCTGGAGGCAAAAGGAAGTGTACTGAATGGTGTATGTGTATGCATGTGTATGAGACGTGGTCAAGACCTGGAATCAAGATCAATTCGATAGGTGACTGGATAGAAATGAAATGGTGAGAATCTGAGGCAGGGAAGCCACGCAGCAGGCCACTGTGGTAGTCCAGATGTAAGATAACGATGTGTGGATGATGGTGAAGAATAGGAGATGACTAGGAAGAGAAATAGAGAAGAGAGAAGGACAATTTTTAAGGAGATATTGAGCTCTGTTTTTAACATGTTTAGTTTGAAATGCTTATCCAGGCAGTTTTATGTCTGTCTGTCTATCTATCTCTCCACTAGGCAGCTGGAGATACTAGATTGTTGTTTTAAGGGTGAGGTTGGGGTTGAAGACCCAAATTTTTGAGTCATAGGGATAAAAGCGATAACTGAAATCACAGGAGTAGAAGAGATCACCAAGGGAGATGATGTAGAGAAAGAGAAGAAAGTCAAATACAGATCCTTGGGGAATATCCTAATTTATGACATAGGAGGAACATAAAGAACCAAGATAGGAAACAGGGTAGTAGTCAGAAAGAAAACAGTAAAACTCTAGAGAGGTCAAGGAAAATGAGGGCTACAAAATAGTTTTAGAGATCAGAAGTCATGACCTTAAAAAGAGTGGTTACATTTTAGAGGGGGAGGATAGAAACCAGATTAGAAAAGAGTGGGGAGTATGTTGACGAGGCAGATGTAATGGTGGTAGGTAGAACTATTCTTCATAGAAGTTTGCCTGCAGAAGAAATGGCAAGATGGAACTGAGGGAACGATGGGCATCTAAGGAAGATTTAGTAGCAGATAAGGGAAACAAAAACAGCTGGTTCCAGGTAGGTAGGAGGAAGCAGTTAACAGAGGAGAGAATGAAGATCAGACTAACAATGCAGCAAAGTGAAAGAAGAGAAGGCTGGGGTGAGGACAGCCACCCTATGAGACTGCAGGAAAGGAGGCTGAAGATACTGAGAGACTTAGAGGAAGGAATGGAAGGAATTCAGATCAAGAAGTCTTCATTTTCTTAGTGAAGTAGGAAGTGAAACGTCTGTTCAAAGTGAGGGGACAGGAAGTACCATTAGGAGCTTGAGAGGAGCATCCTTCATAAGTAAGCTGTTGTAGATGGAATGGCAGAGAGTTAATAAAAGAATTTTCATGTAGTGATAAGGACCTAGTTGAAGTTAAATTGCATACATTTTTAGTGTACCTATTCCACTAGATTTCTACTTGAAGGTAAAAAGAATGAATGACAGTATCCAAGATAGGGTGGTGACTAGGTCTAAAGAAGTATTTGTGAGATAAGGGAGAAATAATGTTTGGATAATGCATTCAAGGAGTTTGGGAAAAATAGAAGAGAAGGTGTGTTGACTGGATGGTTGGGCCATGAATGGAAACAGAGAAATTATAAGAAGGAAAGAGATTTAGGGGAAAAGCAATAAATTCAATTTTGGACATAATGAATTTGAAATTTCTAAAGGATATTCAGTTGGAATATCCCATTAGGTAGCATTGGTGATATGGGTCTCAAAATGGCTCAGGGCTGTGACACTCAATGGTTACCAACAAAGGTGTGACAAGGACAAAATCTTGGGGAACACCCACAGTTAGGGAAAGGGTGTGATAAGAATAAGCCAGGAAAGGAGACTGAAAAGTCGGAATGTAAACCAAGTCTTCTTGGTTCTGAGGCAGGTTCTCCATCCACTATGCCATAATACTCATTCCCACTTAGGTACTGCTTTCAAGTTTTCCCTATTGTTTAAATAGTAATTTTTCGAGTTTCAAAATTCAATTAAATTTTCAAGAAAATTTTAAATTCCTCCAATTTCACCTAAGAATTGGATATATTATCTGATGACAGAAAAAAAAATTCCTACTTCAAACAGATGTCCTAATTATTTTGTAAAATAACTTTCTTTCTCTACTTTAAGCTTTTAATTATCATTGGATCATAGGATTATAGAATTTAGAGCTTGAAGGGAACAGAGATTATCTAGTCCAATCCCTTAATTTTACAGATGAAGGAGTTATAGAGAATTAAAATGACTTGCTTAAAGCAATTTTAATTCTAATGGGAAATAATAATCTACATCAGAATGATAAAAACTCAGAGAAGATTCAGATTAGGTAAAAATTATTTTTTTATTTAAAAAAACACATCCTTTATAGGGGAAATGGTCATTTAAATTCTGTACAATGACTTTGGAAGTATTAAAAAGTGGAGAGATATGTAAAAACTGATGTGTAAGGTCTTAAGAGGTCAGAAATTGTATTTTACTCACCCTTCATCCTTATTACTAGAATATTACATTGCATACAGTAGATATTTAATCAAAGTTTTTGAATGTTAAATTCATGATGTGTCTCAAAACCATAAAAACTGAAGATAACTTCAAAGTCTGACACAAAATAATGACTTCTTAACTATCATATCTTTCTTATAATTTGACTGCATTCTTTAAGAGAACACTATCAACTAAAATAGCAGCTCAAAAAAATTTATATGCAGCAGAGGGACTAAGAGAATTCCCTCTATCTAAAAATCAATAAGCAAGCAAACAAACAAAAGGTCTATAAACAGTTAATTAACCCATGACTAACCTGGAGGAGGAGAAACAAAAACCTTATGACCTTCTCTCCCCCACCCCCTTGAATTAACAATAGCTAAAAAATCATGCCTCTAATTTTAGAAGCAATCTCAGTAAAGAAAATATACTTACCTCTTCAATTAACTTGTCATTTGGTGATGTTGTACTAAGACAGACAAGGTAGGTTTGCTTAAAACTGCCCTTTGCACCAAGCTCTGGATGGTCAGAACACAGCTTTGCTAAGGCAGTAGCTTGGCTTAACTGATTTGTTTTGATTAGATGTTTAATTCTCATATCCAACAAGATGGGACCCTCAAAGGCTAAAAATTCATTCACTTTGAAAGACAAAACATAACACATTATTAACAGAAAATACTATATCTGACAATACTATATTTGAAATACAAATATTCCCAAGGAATTTAAAAGCCAAAAAAGGCAGACAGCACCAAAAATATTTTGCAATTGCCATTGTATTGTTAGGCAAGTTTATTTTTTTCCCCCACAAGTTCCTGAGCTTAAGAAGAGGCCCTATTTTTAAAGAATCATTAGTAATTTCTGTCAACTACAATTAGAAGAGACACTGTAATAAATTCTGAAATACTTAATTTAACAAAGGTAGAAATAATCCTACATTAAACCGTACTAAGTTCTTTTACCTGCGTGACAGTTAACTCTAGGTAACAGCATTTTGGGTTGGAACACTTGGAGATTCCTAATGGTCAAATAAATGTGGATATGGTTATTTCAGAAGGTTTCAAACTGTGGTTTTCATTTAGATATATGAAATGCTTTTCTTCCTAAGAACTCAAGTACTACTTCATCCATGCAGCTGTGTCTGGACAAGTCATACTTCCTAAGAGGTAAAGTCTATAACTGTTAATCTATGTATATTTTATTTCTCAGGTGACAAACTATTTGAAGTCCCTTTTTAACCATCTGGTTTCACAGTGGTATATTTAATCACCTACAAAGAGAAACTTTTTGCTTAATATATAAAACTTTATGGTGATAACATAAAATATATATATATTTTTTACTAATGATAATATCCTATAAATAATGCTGTTTTTTCTATTTACAAATGGAATATAATACTTACCTAGTACTAATTTTGCTTTTTTCCCTCCCTTTGGATATTTACTCTTTTCTCTTAGTATTTTGTGAACTACTTCTAACACTTCAGTATAATGACTAAGTTCTGAATGTCTTGATTATTTCAAGATATACACCTTCAAAACTAAATGAATCACAGAAATCTCAAATTTGGAAGGTGTATCACTGAGGCTCTTTAGTTCAATCTGTATATGAAAGTACCAGAATGAGAATCCCCTCTACAACATACCCGGCAATACTAGGCAGCTCTCCAATGTCCTTTGGGCAACCTGCAACTTTGATTCTTTAAAGATTGTGGTGTTCCAAGATTTGTCACCTACAGCATATCACCTGGAGAACATTTGTGTTTAAAAAAAAGATGTGGTTTTGTACTCGGGCACACCTTGGGATCGTTGAAAGTACTGTGCAATTTACCAAATGCCAACCACTGTTTTCTTCCTTTTATTCCGTTCTGAGTCTAACTCACTGCTTATCTGCAGTGCTCTTCCCAGGTGTATGCAATAGCGTAGTAATTTAGAGAACTGACCACTCAACTCTCTGTTTCAGTCTGGACAATAGGCATTTTTCATGCATTTGGCTTTCCATTTTTCCCTGTCTGAATTGTCGGTAATCACAAAGAATGAAAGAATCTTGGATCAAGGAAAGTACCGCAATGGCTATCAGGTCCAACCTATGCCTTAATAAGAATTTCCTCTAAAATAAATCTCATTTTATACGTTTTTTCGTTCAATTTAATCTTACTATACATATGGCCCACTGCTCTGGTCCATCAGATCTTTCTGTAACCTAACTATGGGGCACAATATATAGCCTATTCTTTTGTGTAAATTTTAAATATGATAGCAATCCTATTTATAACTTCATCCATAATACTGACAAAAATATGAAGTAGCACAAGTCAAGGTCAGGTCATTAGTCACTGATTATGCCTTAGGTTCATACATTCAAATAGTTCTTAGTAAACAGTGTCAATATATAAAAATCAAACCATACAGATATTACAAAATTTATTATCTTTCTGGTTTCTTTTCTTCTATTCCTCCTCTAAGTTTTTTTAACCCCATTTCCCTTTTATCTTTTCCACATCTAACTAACTCAAGAAATTAAAAGATTAAACAAACAAAATAAATGCTAACAACATCTAGTTTGATCACAATAATAGGTATACAGGGCAAGAGTTTTTCAAACATCTGTAAGAGAAAAAGTGTCATTAATTTCTGTGTTGTATTTAGTTTAGTGTCACATGGGGAATACAATATGTGATTTTAAATCTAAGTTTAAAGAAAATATGAAAATAAAAATGATGACTATTTTGACTTTAAATAAGTCAAAGATACTATACTAGCTTCAGTTTCTAAATCTATCTGCTTTGAAAAGGCACGCTAGAGACACACAAAAGACAGAAATTATTTCAAAACAATCTTTCAAAGGCTCAAGATGAGATCACTGTAAAGAAGTAATTTTGAGAGATGGCAAACATGTCAACCAAACAGAGAGCTGGATTTTCTAAAATCCTTAACTGAAAAAAAGATAACTAGATTGGGAAAATGGGCAAAGAGGAACTGTTATAATGAAAAATAAATGTCATGAAAAGTGGATTTAAATAAGAAGGCAAAATTAAAGTTACTAATTGAAGGTTTTGAAGAAAAGGGAAAAAATAACCTTTGGGCTACAGGACAAATCTGACCCTCTGAAAAAAGGTAAAGTTCATCCTGGCTGTAAGCTGGCAAAAATACCATACAGATTGTTATGAAGCAGTTAAGGAGCTCCTAAGTTATTAAACAAGTAATCAGCTTTTAAAAGGGAGAGATAAAAGGTGATAACCTAATTAGAAATCTAAAACTCAAGTTAACTTGTGTGTATGTGATAAAAATACCAGCACTTATCTCTGCCTCTCTATTCAGGAGTTATCTCCTTTACTGTTTCCCCAATTCTCATTCTCTTTTCCTTAACTGGCTATAAAATGGGACTTAAGTATTTCATATATTTTTCTAAATACTTTCAACAAAGTTTCATGCTCCTTGCTCCTATTTTAAAAGTGAGTTGAATTGTACAAAATAATCATGGATTCATGTAATGTCCTTTTTTTTCTTTGTGTACATGAAAATGATCATGTCTGATGATGTTAGTCAAGTAAAAAGTAATAGAAACATTTTAAAGCAGCAAGATGGATACATCATATTTCATGATAAAAAAATCCTAAAATTAAGGTAAGAAATTGAACAAGTTAGATATAACAAAAATAAGTTTCCCCGCCAAAATTAAATTGGCTTTTACATATTTGAGACCCCTCAGTCGTTTTCTTTGGAGCAAATGACCACAGAATATTAGGAACATTTGTTTACAAAATATTTTATAAGGATTAACTAATTTTGAGCTTCACATAAACCTTGAGAAGTGCTGTCAGCATTAGCTCCATTTTTCAAATGAGGAAACTGAGGCTGAGAGGTTAAGTGATGTCTTTTTGGACACAGAGTTACAAAGTATCAAATGTGAGATTTGAAGTTAAAAGTCTTTCTGATTTTAGGTTCAACATCCTATCCACTTTACCAAAGGAAGAAACTTTTCTGACCTATTTTAGGCATTTTAAAAAAAGTTTGATAGGTATCATAAAGTACATCTTATTAGTTTTAAAACTACTCTTTGAATGGAAAGAAATGTTCTTATTTTACTCACCTTTAATAATTCATAAAACTTTAATGATATAGAAAAAATGGAATATTAATTTTGTTACTATTGAAAAAGGTTAGTTTAGTACAAACTAAAGCTGAAATTTTAAGGATTTAACTTTGTTCATTCATTCATTCATTTCTACTTGGGATCATTTTAACCCTTTAATAAATAAAGGTTCCCCCCCCCCACATATTTAAAGAAAATAGTTTTTATCACAACCTTTACAGTATGGAGAGCTACGATTTTATTTAATTAAGTTTGAAGAAAGAAGAATTCAGAGTTTAGGGAACAAGATTTAGTTAGCTCCAAGTGACAACAACTAGAATTTGCCACTTTATATATCAGACTCTGATATTTGTCCATTGGTAGAACAATGAACTTGGACTCAAGAGGCCTAGGTTCTAATTCTGGCTTTGAGATGGCTCTATAAGAAAGTCATCAGAGATTGTTTTTTATTTTTGTGTTTTTGCATCCCCAATGCTGTAATGTCTGTGGAATTAAATTAGTAGCTGTGCGACTTTGGACAAGTTATTTTACCTCTCATAAGCTCAGTCTCCTCATTTGTAAAATGGGAATAATAATGCTTATATTATATATTTTTATAAATAAAAGCTGACAAGATATATGTGCTTATTGTGAGAAAAATGCTTTACTAACAAACTTTTAAGTACTGTATAAATGCAGGTTATCATTACAATATTTGCTGATCATATTAACAGTGGGGGGGAAGTTATCTGACTTTCAACAATTAATATTCAATTATTTTTTAACCAAAGGGCAATGGGAATCATTTGTAATTTATGTTGAATTCATGTCAATGATGCACTGAACCAATTCCACTCCATTTCTCCAAGATTTGATCAAAGTGTTCCTATATGCCCCCCTCCAAAACTGACAAAAATTTACTTTTTTTTGTAGAAAAAAACTCCTAAGTTTCATAATGTCTATAAAAAGTTTATAATGAAGGTACAGGTGCCTTTCACCTAAGCTATTTCAAACCTATACTTGTATGGAATTGAAATTTAGGGAAACCATTGTCCTTTCCATGTCTGATGAGTTCTCCAGAAGTTTATTTCAAATTACTTTTAGTTGATCTTTAAGTGTTTTCAGTAATGGTTTTTAGGGAGGTCTGCTTCTGAACTTCAGAAATTCATTTAAAATCAAATTTTATTTCTTCATGTAATTCTGAAGGTTTTTGTATTAAGTGTGAAGGAAAGTGCTTTGGTTTTTTAGCAGTTTTTTTAGTAGTTTAGTAGTATAAAACTTGAGATGGTTTAACTATATATTTTTAGATAATCAGAACAATTCAAAAACTGTCAATTTGTTTTATCTTTGTTCACTGGAAAACTAGCTGAGAAGAATGTAGTTAACTGTATTGCTCTGAATATAGGGCATTCTTTCGTTAAATGAGATCTTTCTGAAAGAAAAATAATTGTGTGGCCTTAAATTGAAAATTATTACATTAAATTACTATACTATTTTAAAATATTATTTCAGGGAATAAAAAAAATAGTTTAATTCAAATAAGGATTTTAAAAAATTGACACTTTTTTCACTGCAACTTGTCAGGAAGATAGCTGTAAGACTTAAAAAATAAAACCAAGTTACAGTCCTTATACTGACAAGACTGATATGGGGAAAAGCCATAGTTGGCTTTAGAACTGGCCAATATATTATTTGTATCTGTGGTGCCTTAATAAAAGGAAGAAGCAGCAATATTAACATGGGACCAAAACTTGCTTACATTTAGTATGGATATTTTTGTGGACTTCTTTTGGCACCATTATTAATTTCAACTGTTTCAGATACTTAAAGAAATTCATTATTTTAAATAGTGGTGTGTAGCTGTTTGATAACAAAAGAAGCTTAGGCAGAAGTTCCAAAGTATTCCCACAGATATTTTTTTTTTTTTAAAACTGGAAATACAACTAACTAAAATCTTAAATCAAATTAATGTGATTCACATTTCTTTTAAGATTTTGCTTTCTCTAAATGATTATAGCTGAAAGAAGTATTTGCATGATTTGACTGTTTCACTTACTAAATATTTTATTCAATACCGCCAAAACTGAAATTTTTTAAAAGCTCACTAGTCTGTAAGACTGCCTTATTACTTTTTTGTTTCTATCAAGAAGTATAGATTTAATGGCTAATTTCCTAGCGAAGGAAATCATAAGAAGTGAGAAGTCACATTATCAATAGTTAGTGCATTTCACAAAACTTATTTACATGTATACGTATATAATAAATACAATTTTTATTTGTTACAATATTTTCTTAATTTACACTTTGATAAAATGTAAATTCCCTGAGACCAGAGGCTGCTTAATTTTCATTCTTTCTATCCCCAGGAACATAATAAGGTATTAACCCATAGTAGACACTCTAAAAACAACTTGTTGATTATCTGGTGTCTTCAAATTCCAATTTATAAAACAATTTCCTAACTATCAATCCCTAAAATACTCTAGGGGTTTTTTTTTGGTTTAAGTAAAGGGGGATTCAATGAAGTCTTATTCCTACCCATAGGTTCCATTATTCTTTGAACTACATTGTATGCTGTTTCAGCTAGTCTAATAAGTAAGGATAGAGATATCAACCAATTTATCTAAAAGAAGATATTTAACAGAATAACTATTAAATGTGCTGAGTCATGGACTGACAGTGCATGCTTTATTAAAATGATTACCTGAAAATAAAGTTTGATGTAGAGAAATTTAAATAAAATATTTAAATCCAATTTAACAAAATTAATTTTAACAAAAAATTTGTACTTACTGGAATATATGTCATTAAATACATACTTAGAGAATGCAGGGAACTTTTTAAGGGAAATTTTAGAGTTTTTTTTAAACTAAATTAAATTTCTAACACAGTATTCATGTAATATTAACATATCTAAGTATTATCTATATACATAATATATGTATATTAGTGTATTTAATATATTTATATTATATTGAGTTTACGTGGCTCTATCACCATGATACAGAATTTTTTTCTATCTAAAGTCAATAATTCACCAAAAAATATTAATTCAAGACATACACATAAAAAGAAATTTAATTTAATGACTTGTTCAGGTCATCACTTTTTTTTAAGATAACAAAGTAGTGTGATATATTGAAAAAGGATTCTGGACTAGGAATTACAAAAGACCTAAAGAATTATTTTACCACGGATAAGCCAATTTGCTTTCTGATCTGTAAAATACGGATAATAATATCTAAAAGAGCTATTTCGAAGGCTTTTGCGAGGCTCAAAAGAAAATGTATATAAAAGTAAAACTTTAAATGTGTTATAAATGACAGCTATTATAAAGAAGAGGAGCTATGAAATTTAAGAAATACAATAAAAAATACTCAATTCTACATTATGGTCTACAGGGTGGGATGAAAAGAGGGTAAGAAACAAGGAAAAAGAAGGGAAATCAACATTTCAATGATAGTAACAAATGATTCTCTAAATGCTACCGTACAGTTAAAATATAACCATAGGAATTCAAAATATGCTTCTCCACTTAGAATTACATGGCATTTACACATTTAATTTGGAGGATATAAGAACTAGGAGGGGATAATACATCAAGAGCTCTTTGGGGTAGTTGTCCAGGAAACTCATTTCCCCAACTAGGCTGAATGAATAACAAAGGTTCCAAAAAGACACTACCCTGACTTAACATTCAAGAGAGGCAAATATATACACAAAGATAAAAGAGCAAAACACAAGGAGAGAAACTGAATAATATGTTGAGGTGAGTGTGTAAATTAAATTGCTTTGGTTCAGATTTAGAGCTGGAAAGGACTTCAGAAATCATCTATACTAACCCATTCATTTTTTTCAAATGAAGAAATAAAAGGGGTTTAAACCCTCACAGAGTGTTTAAGTCACTTGCCCAAGGTTCACATGTATTAAGAGACAGAGACAGGATTTCAGCCCAGAACCTCTGACTACAATCCAGGGTTCATTCCACTAAATCACCCTCGTGCCCTAAATTTTTGGGTAAAGCTATGTCTCAAATCTTGATCATTTCTGTATTTGGAAAAAATAAAGTGTACTTTGTAATGAGGCTTTGCCAAAAGGAGATACTTTTTTTTTTTTTTGGTCAGACCAAGTGACTAGATTTTAGGAAATATCAGGAGTATCACAGTCAATTATAATTTGCCCTTTGAACCTTGCTCCAATCACTATCCTTTCCTCAAGTAGGAAAAAATGTGTTTCTAGTTTTACTTTCAAACTTTACAAATGTTGTTTTGTTTTTTAAAATTAAAGGCTTCATTATTCTCTAGATTTTCCATGTGTATAGCTAACTATTTACCTTGGATATTCAAAAGACTAATTTCCTAATTTTTATTAACAGAAAAGGGCTTGTCATTCAAATATCTGAATATTACACTGAAAAAATTTGTTACACTGAATCCTAAAAGAAGGTAAAAAAAAAATGCCACCCTGCAGAAAACAAAAACAGAAAAGTACAGATTCTGCATAGTTCCACCACTAAGAGGGGGATCTGGGTACTACTCTCCCCCAATTTTTGAGAAAAGCTGCACTAAACTTAGTAAAATGAAAAACCCTTAAGGACACAATTACATGCTTTATATAGTCTGCATAGAAACACGTATGTTATGTGTTCATAATACTTTACATAGCGTCATTCATATCATTCTGACCAGATATTAATTTCATGTTGTAGGGAGCTCTCAGGGGAACTTCTTTTATCAAAGCAGTTTGGTAGCTTCTTTGCAATTTGTGGAATGGCTAAATCATTCCTATTAACATTCCTATTAATCTACTTTCAGTATGATGCCATTCAGTTTCCTTGAAAATGGGTTCATTATTATTTAAATCCAGTTGGGACATCTTAAAGCAAATAACATTGAAGATGGAGGTAGTGGAGTACTAGGTTTGGAGTTAGTGGACCTGTGTACAATTCCCAGGTTTGCCCGTAAATTACTACCTGAACAACATTGGGTAAGTTACTTTCCCTCTGAGTCTCAGTTTTCTCATTTGTAAAATAAGAAGGTTAAACTATAAGACCTCTAAGATTTCTTTCTAACGCTGTATCTACAAAATGCTATGATTATAAATTAGCAAGAAAATCTAGAATGGGGCAATGGGCTCTAATGTTAAAGAGTAATGAAACATGAATTGAGACCAAAGTTTTTATTACTGTGAGTCTAGAGAAATCATTTTCCATTCTTTTTAAGTTTCTGTAAAATAAGCTGTCCATCCCTCAAAGCATTCAAGCAAAAATCAACTACTTAAAGTACTCCTGTAGAAGACCTTAAAGGTCACTTCCAAATGTAAGGTCTCCTGACCTTCTTGAGAGGTAAGAAAAAACCTTGAGGATGAATGGAATCAAACAAAAATGCACTGAGCACTTCAAAGGAAATTTTGCTTAAAGAGAACTTTTAAAAGTGATGTTTTTAAATTAACATTTCACAAAATATTACATACTCATTTTTATATTTTGACAGATATATTTTATCTCTTTCTACAAATTTTACCTTTTTCCTTATCCAATGGTTCCTGGGAAAGAATTGCATGCAATACTGGGTTTTTCCACACCCCAGACTCTTGAGCAAGAGTAGCTAAAAAATGCAATTCACAGCTTCCATTCTCCATCAGCTTTTTATGAGCTACCTATAAACATCAGAAACCAGAAGAATTATGATTACATTTTTAAAAGCAATATCAAAGCATCTTGAAATTCATAATTTCAAAACGTAACAAGAGCTAGGTGACTCAGTGGATAGAGCATTGGACCTGGAGTCAGGAAGACCTGAGTTCAAATCCAGACTCAGACACTTGCTAGCTGTGTGACCCAGGGCAAGTCACTTAAACTCTAATCTACTAAAGAAGAAAATGACATAACCTTATAACAGTCATGAAGAGTTGGACATGAATGAATGACTAAACAATATTACTTTTGAAATAGCTTATAGAGTTTTATCTGGAAAAAAAACCCCTCACATTATAAAGATGCATCCTGCTTTCATTTCTGATTTTAAATAATCTAAAAGAGCAAAAAAGCAATTATAAAACTTAATTTCTACTTTTTTACAGAGAGAATTAATATTATAGAACAAATACAAAAACCTGAATATATTTCATCCAACCTGGAAGACATCAGAATTGCCACTCTACAACACTGATTTTAAACTCAAGTGTAAATAAAAAAAAAATTTAAGCCAATATATGTTGATACAGGTACCACCATAATTTCTGCATAAAATATTCACAAAATTCTCCAAAGGAAAAAAAAGAGGTATGCTTTCATTTATAAATGATATATCTTTTGCATTCATTTATAAATGATACATCTTTTGCATTTTTACTTTAAATTTTATCTTGAAATTATTTTTTACAAATGTGTACAAATTTTATTTAATTTTGCCCACAAATTACAAATTAAATTCTGAAGTGTACATACACATCTTTTTCTTAAAATATAAGGCAGACTTGTTATTAGTACATAATATATTTCTCTATTAAAGAAGAGTGCATAAAATGCCTTAAAAGTTTTAGAAAGACAACAAAACAAATAGGATAATTTTCTTTATCATTCACCCTTGCACAAAAGGTTCAACTAGTTGGTAATAATTAGGAAAACGTGCAAAGTAGCTCAATATTACACCTGTACATAAAATTCTACAAACTATCTTTTGTTAGCAAAGTATGTATTTGAAAAACTTAATACTCATTATGATTGAAGCTCCACAATGAAGTGCTATAACTCTAAAACAGGTGGAAAAACATGTATAAATATAAATTTTAGTATCAAATGGTGTAACATTGCATTTTATTTTAGGCAAGGTAAACATAAGCAAATTTTAAAAGTTTCTCAGGCCAATTTTGTTTTTAACTATCACTATTTTTAAGTCTGCCATTGCCTAATAAGGCTTATACCATTATAAAAACTGATAAAAGTTAAAAAGGTATTCTTAGAACTCTTTATAGACACATACTATGACAGCTTATAGGGTGGATTCTGCCCCATTATTAGAAATATGTATTATTAACTCAATTAATTAAATCACACTACCAACATAAGTGTGATTTAATTAATCTACAATGCACTTAGCTCTGTTTTTGGTTCTGAGAAAGATATAAGGGAGTATAAGATGTGGTCCTGTACTAAAAGACTTTATATCTCTTGTTCCTGGGTCAAAGCTAACAAATAAGACAAAAATTAGAGAAAATTAAGTACTTCCTTAGTGATATGATGACTTTTAAGTGCAACAATAAAACTAAATGGGAATCCCTCGCTTCCTTCAAGCATCAGCTGAAGTGCTCCTTCCTATAGGCCCATCCTGATACACTTACTTCTTCTCGTTACTATTGCCCTTTGCTCATCTCTGAAATGACTTTGCATTTCTTTGCATACGATGTATATCTTTTTCAAATATACTTTAGTAATAGGAAACAATTACACAGACTCTATATCTACTTTCTGGTACATGTGGAGTTTCTTCCCAGTAGAAAGTAGACTTCTTGAGGGCAGGTACTGTTTTTTGTTTTGTCTTTAATCCCAGTGTTTAGAACAGTTCTTGAACATAATAAGACTTACTACATACCTGCTGAATGAATGAATTAGCTATAATATTTTCTTTAGAAAAGTTTAAATTAATTGGCTTAACAAAGTTGGATAATAAATTGGGTATTTCTAAATTCAGACATGGGTAGCTGCCTTCCCCTGAAAATCCCAAGTTGACTGACTAGCAAAGAACAGTGCAAGAACTAAGGAGCCTATTAAAATGTATGTGCTTTTTTTACTGCCTAGTATGAACTGAAAGTTTTGCATTTTAAAATATGAGGCAAAACCATTAGGACACAACTACTACAAATTCTTACCTGCACCAATGCCTGAAACTCTTTCCACTGATTATCAGATAATTCAAAGGGCAGACACAGTAAAAGCTCAACACAGCTTCTGAAAAGCACAAAGTTAGTAAGGATACACAGATGAGTCAAGTAAAACTGAGTGATTCTTGTACTGACAGATTTAACTCAATCTATTGAACATTAAAATTTCTTAACATAATTTCTAAAAGATCATAAAAATCTAAATCTAGGATTTGATTTACTGAAAAATATACTTACAATGCCAATCGTTCCAGCACCAATGCTACATTTTCACACTCAGAGGTAAGATAAGGTCGTGCTTTAGCATAGCTTTGAATAGCCACTGTGTAAACCTCCAACAAAGGTAAAGGATCTTCTGAGGTTTTCCATTTCTCAGCATATTCAAGGAGTGTCTATTCAAAAGAAATAATAGGCAATGCTAAAAATAAAGCAGATCTTAAATTTCATTCATTAGAGGGAGAGAAACCTCAGTTTTTTGAAAATTCAAATAATTTACAAAATCTCAGAGTAGGAAGAGAACGAAAAGTTCAGAACAGGAATGCCTTTTACATTATGTTGACTCATGGTGACCACCCAACTTCTGTTTGAAGATCTCTCTTGATTCATATCTCACTACATCCAGAGGCAGCTTATTTCACTACTGGACAGCTGGCTCCTAGTTCTGTTTTTTCTCTGAGACTAATTGAGGAGTAGACTGAACTGTCTGAAAAATGCAAGAAATAGGTTCTCTTAAACAATTCTCTTTAAGTTAGTATTTTAATTAGACAAAAGTCTTGTTGTTAATTCAATCAAAAGAAGTAAATTGTCACTAATGTTGGTGTATGAATAACCATAGTTTACTTTCCCTGGTTAAAAAAAGTTACAGATGAAATAATGTCTCAGCTAATTTAAGGGGAGTTGTTTCAAATCATAAGATGTTTAAATAACTTATTTTTAGCCTAACTAGAATACTTTTAAGCTAAATAACACCTTTGATCTAATAATCTCAAGAATAAGGATATAGACTATTACTGCGATTTCACTTATGTAGGGTACTTTCTCTGCCAGTGCAGGTTAAGCAGCGCCTTCTCTGTAAACTAGAGAGGTGTCTTAGGGCACAGAGAGATTAAGTGCCCAGGGCTACACACAGCCAGGATATGTCCCATGCAGGACTAGAAGCCAGGTCTTTTCTGGCTCTAAATTTTCTAATCCATGCTTCTTTTTACTACTTTCACACATATTATTACAAAAGGTAGAAAATGAGGTGATCGTAGTGTTCTATTTGGCCTTGCTACTTTAAAATCCCAATGATTAAACTGAATGTTTGTTATCAGATAAACTGAACATTTTTAAGATTAAGCATAATTGGAAAAGCCCTTTGAACTCATGCAGTTAAACCTCCTTATTACACAGAAGAGGAAACTAAAGCCCTGAAGGGTCAAGTGTTACATAGGTAGCAAGTGGCAGAACTAGGATGTGAACTTGTTTTCTGACTCTGAACTAATAACTCCACTAAAATGAACTGCTTATGGGAACACGTTTCAGTTCAAGAAATGAAAGATATTATACCAGAAAAAAATGCAAAGGTTAGGGAGGACAGTCTGCTGGACTTGAAGGCAGGAAGATCAGAGGTCAAATCTTGCCTCTGTAGCTGTGTAACCCTCCACAAATCACTTATATTCTCAGAGTCCCAATTTCTTTATCTGTAAAATGAAGTTGGACAAGACGCTCCCTGAGATCCCCTCTAGCTTCAAATCCATCACTTAGTTATATCTATGATTAAAATTAAATCTATAATCTTCAGTTACATAACAAGTTTCTATTATACAGAAATGAGTAAAAAAAATTTTAACAATTCTTTACAAGGTCAAGGTATTTTTGGAAATGTCCAAGCTTTTTAAACATCCAAACTGACTTTTAAAAATATTAAGTATAAAAGTGTCAGAAATCCATAAAGAAGTTATGCCAGAGTGAATGAAAATGTACTATGCTTTTAAGAGACCGAATAAATGAGGGAATTGGTAGTGATAGATGAAGATTTCCAAATGTCATTAATTTTCTTGCAATTACTATTTTAAGGCTTCATGGTTTATTTTTTAATATATTGGGGCTCTAGATACGTATTATTACATGGTAATAAATGTCTCTAAAAGCAGTCATCCACAAGTGTGTTTGGCAGACTTTGGTCAAGGACTCATCAAGGTCAAGCCTATATTGTACACTCCTAAGAAAAGAGGTGCACTGGTGGCAAATATGAGATTACATTTTCACCATCACCATGTCCTATAATCAGATATGCTGTTCTTGCCTCCTCAAAAGAATGCAAATTTATTGCACTTAAAGACTATCATCCTTTGTCGTTGTATCTCCTCTCCATCCCCTTAGGAGCCTATTATATGTTTTTAATAAATATCTGCTGATTGGACGATTCTCTAAGATCACACAGTCATCAATGGTGGAGCCAGAACTAGCAAAGTCAAGTCTTCTGATATCTAGGTCCCATATTCTTCCCAGCACACCTTATACAAAAAGGACTGTAACAGAAGGAATCAAAAGACAGACAGAAAGCAAAGGACACTTGACAAATGTCCTCATGGAAAGTTATAATAAAGTCCCTACGTACTTGGATTTTTACTAGAGAATTAAATATATATCTTCTGGTGCAAGAAAATATGACAAATTAGGCTCAAAGTCACATTACTTACTTCCTTGAAGGAATACTAAAGAAAGAGGAAAAGATGGAAGATCAAAGTCACTAGGATTTTAAATTTTATGCACACATAAACTAAATTATACTTTTAACCCAAGAAATCGTTAACAGTAGGATAAATCTGCATTGCTCTATGAGTTTTAGCTGTAACTATAGTTTCTATAACTATATAATTAGATATCACTCAATTATATTTAGACACTTTAGTGAAATATTATTCATGAGTTTTCATGGAGCCATGAGAAGAACACACATAAATACTTAATTGGTTAGTTTTGGATTAGTTTTCAAACTACAGAATGGCAATGAAATTGGGAAAGGTTACAATTTGCATTAAATTGTAATAGCATTAAGTTCTCAGTTAGAAGTTTTAAAATGAGAAAAATTACTTAAAAGATATAAATGGCCAAAGCATGGTATAAAACTTAAATTAATTTTATTTTGTTCTAAGATTTATAAAAGCAACAAATGCAAAACTCCACAAGTAAACTACACACTGAAAATAAGGGCTATGCTGTAGTTCTTATTAACATACAACTTGCCTTGACAAAGTTAAATGAAGATGTCAACTCTAAACTTTGCTTTAAAGTCTTCTTTTTAATATGAACAAAGATGATAAACTTGGGTAGAATAAGCTATTTTTTTCCTGTCAAATGTAAGCTCCCTTAGAGCAGGGAGTGATTAATTTTTGTCTTTGTTCTCCCAGCTCCTAGCACAATGACTAGACCGTAGTATAGAAAAAGCTTAGGATCTTCGATGGAGAACTAGACCTCAGAGGCTTAATAAATGCTTGTTGAACTGAAATGAATTTGGTTTTTCACTATACCTTTTTTTAAGTTCTTCATTTTAAAGATATGAGCCATTTGTTACCTAAGAAAATAGGAAAAGGTAATTTTTTCTACAATCATCAAATGATCTACTCAAGGTTAAGAATGATTAAAGTCACTGAAAGCCATTCCCCAATAGATAAATGGTTGAATTTTGGGAAGAAATGTCCTCAAAAGAATTGTAAACTGTTAACATTATGAAAGAATGTTCCAGATTATCAATAATCAAGAAATGAAAATCAAAACAACTTTGAGGTTTCATCTCATATGTAACAAATTGGGAGTGATAAAAAAAAGTATGAAATAGTAAATCTTGGAGAGGTTGTAGAAATAATGGAGGGCTAATACACTGTAGACCTGTGAAATGGTCAAACCATTAGAAAGTATGTAAAATTTGTACTTATGTAAACTGAGGAAAATTATGTAAAGTGAGTAAAATATCCATACCCTTTGATCCAGAGATTCCACTACTAGGAATTCACCCCAAAGAGGTCAGTAATAAGATGAAAGGTTCCATAACATTTATGGGTCCCAATACATCTATAAATTTTTTTGTAGTTGTAAAGAACTGGAACCAAAGCAGATACCCATGAATTGGGTTAAGTTGCAGTACAGGAAATGTAAGAAAATTTTAGTGTGCTTTAAAAAATAATGAACGTGATAAATACAAACTGAAGTAATAAGCAGAACTAGGAAAATAAAATACACAATGACTACAACTATGTAAATGGGAAGAACAAAATGGTCACCTTAATATGTCTGACACACATAGTTCTGCACTGGGACTCTCAGTCCCTTTACTCTTCAAAGAAATGGGGGAAGAGGTGCTTTCTTGGAGCTCTTTGGGGCCAAGCTTGGTCATAACCATTTCACGGTATTCAGTTTAAGTCATCTAAAAGAGTAATTTTAGTTAAATGAAATTGAAAAGCTTCCACAGGGCGCGTGCCTGTGGGTGTGTGTGTCTGCGTGTGTGTGTACACTCATAGCTTAATGCATGTTGGATAAGGAAAGCAGGGAAATGGAGGTAGGGGGTGACATCTTTGACATAGACAATTAGCAAAAAGACATAAGGCCAAAAGTTCCCTAGCAGATAACTGGTCAGAGGATCTGGACAAATATTTTTCAACTGACGAATTCTATGTGATTGAAAACCATAGGAAAAAATGCTCCAAATCACTAATAAGAGAAAAGCAAATCAAAACAACCTGGAGGTTTTATCTTACACTGAACAAATTGGCAAAGATGACAAAAGACAGAAATGGTTAATGTTGGGGGTGGGGGTGTGAAGATAAGATCACTAATGCATGTTGGTGGAGGTGTGAATTAGTATAAATACTCTAGAATTAAACAATTTGGAATTATGGAAAGGAATTGGATAAAATGTTCCCACTCTTTGACCCAGAGATCCCATTGCTAGGCATATACCCCAAGGAAGTCACTGATAAAAAGAAAGTCCTTATATATAATCCAAAACATTTACAGTAGAATTTTTGAGGAGTTGCAAAGAACTGGAAACAAAGTATATTAACTGGGGAATGTCTAAACAAATTATGATTCATTACATGAATGTAATGCCATGTTATTGTTCTATAGGAAACTATGAATATGATCAACAGAGAAGCATGAAAAGGCTTACATGAATATGAAGTGAGACAGTGAAGAAAGCAGAGCCAGGAAAATACACGAAACGACTACATCTAAATAAATGGAAGAACCAACACAAAACAACTGGAAGTGAATATTGTAAAATTACAAAGAACAAGCATGGCTCCAAAGAAATACAAAAATACACCTCCTCCAATCTTTGCTGAGGTTGGAAGTCCACACATTTTGGAACACTACATGTAATTTGGGATTTTTTTTCAATATTTTGGTAAGTTTTGCTGATTTCCCTCTCTTTTTCCTTTTAAAAATATGTTACATGAATTTTTTTTGGGAGGAAGAATGATGAAGAGGAAAATTTAGATAATGTAAAAATAGTATCAAAAAGAAAACAGCTTAATTTAAAATTGTTTAATTAAAAAAGCTGTCAGCAGCACCAGATCTTAAACTATATCATAAGGTAGTACTTATCAAAACTATTTGGTACTGGCTAAGAAATTGCAATATAGATCAGTGGAACAAAGTGGACATACAATACGCAGCAGTAAGTGATTATAGTAACCTTGTGTTTGACAAATGTAGAGATTTAAGCTTTTGGAATAAGAGTTCATTATTTGGTAAAAATTGTTGGGAAAGCTGGACAGCAGTCTGGCAGAAATTAGGCATAGATCATTATCTTACATTATTTACCAAGACAAGGTCAAAATGGATACTCAACCTAGATACAGAGGGAGATATCACAAGAAAATTAGAATAATATGGAGCATTTTAGCAATCAGATTTATGGACAGGAGAATAATTTATGAATAAACAAGAGATAGAGAGTAATGTGAGGTATAAAACAGATAATTTCTACTACATTTAATTAACAAAATTTTGTACAAAAAAACCAATGTAGCCATGATTAGAGGGAAAGCAGAAAACTGGGGAAAAATTTTTATAGACAGGTTCTTAGGTAAAGGTTATATCTCAGTTATATAAAGAACTTCGGCAAATTTGTAAGAACATGATTCATTCCCCAACTGATAAACGATCAAAGGATATGAACAGGTAGTTTTTTTGATGAAGAAATCCAAACTAGTTACATGAAAAAATGCTCTAAATCATTACTGATTAGAAAAATGCTAATTAAAACAACTCTGAGATACCATCTTACCCATATCAGATTCGCTAAAAGGACAGAAGGGGAAAGTGACCAATTAATGTGGGAGGGAATGTGAAAAAATTGGGACACTAATACACTGTTGGTAGAATTGAACTAATCATTTTGGAGAGAAATCTGTATGCTCAAAGAGTTATACCCTTTGACACAGCAATACTATTAGGTCTGTTTTCCAAGCTGATTGGAGAAAAAGGAAAATAACTTAGATGTTCTAAAATATTTATAGCAGTGCTCTGTGGTGGCAAAGAATTGGAAATTGAGGAAATGTCTGTCCATTGGAGAATGCTAAACAAGTTGTGGTATATGATTGTCATGGACTACTACTGTGCTATAAGAAATGATGAACTAGAAGGGAAAGACTTGCATGAAATAATGAAGAGTGAAATGAGTAGAACCAAGAAAATCTTACAGACAGTAAAAGTAACACTGTACTAAGAACAACTCTAAATGCCTGTCATTGACTATTATACTCAAATCAACTACAAAGGACCTATGAAGGAAGGTGTTCTCCACATTCAGAGAAAAAACTGATGAGATGTATAGTATGGTATTATGTGCGTGTGCACGTGCGTGTGTGTGTATGTATGTGCATGCGCACACACATGGGGGACACATACACTTTTTTGTCTAATGGTATCCTTATCTAAGGTGGGGTTGGGAGGGAGAAAAAAAGTGCACAGCACAGAACAAAAAAAAAATCAGAAAACAATGTGTAGTATATTACTTACATAATTTTTAAAAAGTAAATGGCATAAAATGGAAATCCATCATGTTATACTGACTCTTTTTATATTGTGCTATATACATGGAAATTATCTTTGTCTTTGTATTTAAGTTAAAAATGAACACAAAATTTTTTAAAGTGTCTAATGTCGATATCTTTAACCCAAAGATTCTACTGACAGGCATATACTCCAAGGAGATTACTGACAAAAAAAGAAAGGTTCTATTTGTTAGTTATTTTGAACATAGATTGGTTTTTGCTGAATTTTTCTTCTTTAAAAATTTCTTGGTTATAAGTGATATCCCTTTAAATATGGGAAAGAAGGGATATAGGAAAATGTAGACAACATAAAAACAGAACATAATTTTTAAGATAAGTCTGACCTTTCCATTATCCACGAGTTGCCCTATTATCCAGAGGATCAAATATAAAGCACTCTGGCTTTTAAGACAACCTAGCCCCTTCATACTTTTCCAGTTTTTTTTTTTTTTGGTATTTTACTCTTCCTCATGGACCTACAGTTTGACAATACAGGACTACTTGCTGTTCCTTGAATATGACACTCCATCTTCTGTCTGCCATTTTTCAATGGCTATCTCCTACAGCTGCAATGCTTTCCCTTATCACCTCCATCTCTTGACATCCTTAACTTCTTTCAAGAGAGCTCAGATGTCACTTCTATAGGAGGCCTTTCTAGACCCAAGTCACTTAATTTTTTCTAAGGTTAACTACCTACTTTAACTACTGTATATATACTTATTTATGTACATGTTTGCTCTGAGTTGTAAGTAAATTCCTTGAGGGCAAGAATTGTTCCCCCACCCCAATACACCCTTCCCCTTTCCCAGAGTTCAGCACAGTGACTGGCTAATAAACTGCTAAAGGATGGTAGGTTTACATCTCTCTTCATTTAGCTTGTCACAATCTATATTCTGGTCCTTAATTCACATCAACACATATTGTTGACCACCTATTATATTCAAGGCCTACAAGTAAAAAGAAAAAAAAACTAAGCAGTCCAATTATACATAGGAAGATGGGAAAACGTGTACATATAAGTGTAACACAAAGCAAACTGAGGACAATACTGACAAATGGAAGATGGGAAAGGCAAATTACTTAAGTGACAATTGATTTGAGCCCTGTGAAGTTCAAGACAAGAATTCTGAGACTTATATATGCACCATCAGAATGTATACAAAAACATAATACAAGCTATTAATTTCTATTGTTTCCAAATGAGACAGTGAGACATGCTGGTATTGCAGACAGAAAATCGGTCTCAGTAAGACCCGGGTACAAGTCTAGACTTTGACCTACGACCCTGAGAAGATTACGGTCTATCAATGTACTAGTCACTTGTCTAAGACTATAAAAAGCAGAACAGTTAGTGATCTGCACTGGTAGAAGGTGGATGGAAGATCAAAAAAGAAAACTAACAGTTTTAAGAGACTGAATTAATCTATTAAGTTTCTTTGTCAAACATTCAATAAGTGCCTACTATCTTCAAGGAAATGTACAAAACATTGGGAGTTTTTTTCTTCTGATGCGTGATTTCATGAGTGTTACTGTATAAACTCTTTCCATCAAGAATATTGGCAACTCTAACTTAAAGATTAAGAGAAGCTACAGACCTCTGTCTTCCTCCTTTCTTCAACATTTGACACTGTTGATTATCCCCCTACTTCTGGGTTTTCATGTTACTACTCGAAGTTCTCTTTATACCTGTGGAAAGGTCTCCTTTGCAGGATCATAACTTGTATCCTATCTGCTATACATGAGTATACCCCAGAGCTCTCTCCTGGGCCTACTCTTCTCTATATTCCCTTGGTGATCTTACCAACCCTCATCAATTCAACTATCCCTGGTACATGGAAGGAACTAATAAATGCTTGTTAATAGCTGACTAACTCAACTCTCTAAACGTGACTTTTTACACAGCAAGTCTGACCTCTCTAAAGATTTGATCTAAAGTCAAATCTCAATCTCCAAATACCTGGAAGACACAGATCCAACTTCTTCATTTTACAGGTGAGAAAACTGAAGCCAAGAGAGGCTAAAAGTCTAAGGTCTTACAGGGAGGAGGTGGCAGAGCAGGGAACTGAAGCCTGGTTTTCCAACTACAAATCCAGTACTTCACCTGAATGTCTCAAAGGCATCTCAAACTCAGCTTATCCAAAATACAACTCTTCATCTTACCCCCTAAACCCAACCTTCACAATTTCCCCATGTTTAAGGGCATACTCTGTTTCACATCCTAGCAGTCATCCTTTATTCTTTTCTTTCCTTCATCCCCCTCACATTCAATAGTCTCCTGAAAGTTCTAACATCTAGCCCTTCTCTTGATTCACATCATAGACTGGTCATCTCTTCCTGCTTTGACCAACACAAGTTTCCTAAGCAGGCTCCCTGCATCCAGTCTCTTTCCATATCCAATCTATTGTTTATACAGCTCCCAAATTGTACTTCTAAAAACACAAGTCTGCCTAAATCTACTCCTATGCTTAAGAATATTCACTGTCTTAAAGATAAAATATAAACTTGTTGCTGGCTTTCAAAACCTGGCTCCCTGCCTGTCTTTCCAGGTTGAGCACCTATTACTTTACTTTAGGCAGTCTATGGTTCATCCAAAGTGGCCATATAAGCCTCCTTGTCCTGTTCTGTACCTTTTCATAGGCTGTTCCTCAAGCCTGTGATGCTCTCCCTTTCCTATTCTCTCTATCTCATGAAACCTCCAGTTTCCTTCAGGGTTTAGCTAAAATAACACTTTCTTTAAGAGGACTTTCCAAGTCCTACTTCCTAAATCATGGTGTATTTCTCCTGCATTTACTTATCTCTCTCAATTGATCCCTAGAATGTAAGCTCTTTGAGGGAAGGACTTTATCTGACAAGTTTATTCATACTGTCATATATAACTGACAAACAGTAGGTATGGGCTAAATAGTTAACTGCTAAATGCTCAAAAGCCATCTAGACCAACTCCCTTACTTCACAGATAAGGAAAAGCAGGATCCAATTCCCAGGGAAATGGCCAGAACATTGATTAGTTAAGTAACTTGCTGTACTCCAAGAGGCAATATGGATTACAGGAAGAACCTGAACCCCAGGGGGTCTTTTAGACGCCAAGACTGGCAAAAGCCTTAGCATATGCATGGCACCAAGATATGCTAGTGATCTCAGGTACTTGGGATATGGCAAAAATGAAACAGTCCTGGTTCTTAAAGAGATCATTTTTTAGTTGATGACTATTAACATATCCACAAATAAAACCTGAGTTGGTCATGAAGGAAGATAAGGAGATGGAGGGAAGTTGATGAGGGAGTATGCTCCAGCACAGGGGTAATAGGTGACTAAGTATTAGGAAAATAATTTTGTATCAAAGTTAAATTCCAAGGTAGTGAAAGTATTTTGATATTATGAAGGTAATATTAAGATTTTACTGCTGTTAGGGTCAGTGATAAAACTACAAATAAAATTAAGGAGAAATAACATGGGTATATACATGTCAGAAGAAGTAGACTTATCAGTTAAATTCTTAATAAAGAGATCCTTGCTCCACAATCTCATTGCCAGAGTTGTGAACTCTGTATATTAGGAGGAAAAATAATGGATTTTCCATAAGGCTGGTTCCAAAGAATGCTGAATAACTGAATGAAGATCCAAGCTAGAAGACTTAATCTGTGGCTCATCAGCTGAAGTTTAAAGGCACTTTGCACAGAAGATGATAACTGGCACACCATGCATGGAAACGTCAGGTGGAGGTCCTGGGTATGGAAGGGTTCCAGGACGATAAGGAATAATCATGCTGTGCTCTTTGGAAGTTGGGGCTATCAGCACTTTTGTTTGCTTATTTTTCTTTTCTTTTTTAATAAAACTTTGATAAACATATGCAGCCAGCATGCTGGCAAAAATGAGATCATAGCAGCTTTTGGGAGGGGGGCTATACAATGGAAAGGATTCTCCCAGGTTTCCAGGTGGACATTCAAGTGAAGTGTGATCTCATGTCGACCCCATTTCCCACCCTCATTGTGCCATAAAGTGCAGATACAAGGGTTACAGACAGAGGCATCACTCCACATTTGTTGCTCTAACGTCCTTTAGAAGTAACTAAAAACCAGATGGCCTTATCCTTAAAGACAAAGATTTATAGTGCTAAGGCCCTCTGTGAAACCCCTAAAGACCAGGTACTTCAGCTCAATCTGGGTCTCTTCTTTTTCCAAATGGTCTTGATATAAAAAATTCATTAATAAGGAAAATGAATTTAAGATTAATAGCCTCAAAGACATAAAGTTAATTGTTATGTTTCCTTACTGAAGACAAAGGAAAAAGAAAAAAAAAATCAAAGGCATTTCTGCATATTCCCTATCACTATCTAATAGTAGTATTCTATTTTCATTCTCCTGAAGAAGAGAACAATGTGGGGAAATAGTTCCACAGAATTTTCCAGATTGCCAAAAGATTAAATGACAAAAGAATGTGAGAGACATAAAGTTAATTGTTATGTTTCCATATGGAAGATAAAGGAAAAAGAAAAAAAATCGAAGGCCTAAATTTTTTTAAATCACAATTTCTGCATATTCCCTATCACTATCTAATAGTAGTACTCTATAAATTATGACAAAAGATTAAAAATCATTACTTAGAGAGGCAGATTTGGACTTTTTCCAGCTACAGACAACAGATAACACACACACACACACACACACACACACACATGCACACACTCTTTTTCTGAGAATCAGTGTTCAGCTTCATCTGAGAGTTTTCATCTCAGGCAGCATCTTGAACCATATGTCAATCAGAAGAAAGAAAAGGATTACGCAGTAAAGACCTGAAGAGGACTGGAAGAGAAGGAAAAGGAGGTAGCCAGTACACCAGAGAAAGAAAAGCTAAGTAAAATAAACTAATAAAAAAATGGAAAAGGATTAGCTTTTTTTGTTTTATATCAGCGAAGTAAATAAGTGCTTGGCGTATACAGTAATAACTTAGAAAAGAGAGAAAGCAGAACTTTGAGCTGCAGTTTCCTCATCTCTCAAACAAGGGACCTGCACTGAATGGTCTCTGAGATTCCTGCTAACTCTGAATGTAGGAATCAATTTCTTCTTTGTCAAGAATGACTTGGAAATGAGGGAACAAAAACAACTAACAGCAAACTGATGTCCAAGAAAAGGGGATAATGAAAAAGCATTTAAGTGTCCTTGACTCTTAGTCTAGATGAAATGCATCCTGGGGCACTAAAAGTGGCAGATGTAGATGTGATCACTGAACCACTGGATTAGCTAAGGTGGCAGACAATGGAAGAATTGTTACAGGACCCCATATGTGCCAATTCCACTCCCATCCCCTTATCTTGCCTAGATCAGGGCTGTTAAACTGGGGTCCCTGAACTTTTTTAAATTAAGAACCACTGGGCCTGAATATTTGTAAACCATTTGATAAACATACTATTCTTGTAGAAAAAAATCGAGAGATGTTGGCTAGATAACAATAAAGTTAGATAGTTTTATAATTTGTTGAATAGCCAGACTCAAGTAGTCCAAAGTCAAACTGGCCAAGTCTCTCTGCAGTGGAGTAATCCATGAATCTGCACTTGGTCCTCTGCTGTTCACAATTTTTTCATTAACATGAATAAAAGTAGAGATGTATGCATATCTGGGAGGGATAGATAAAACAGAGGATAGAGTTGGGACCCCAAATTTATTTTAACACGCCAGCGCAGGAGTTCTTAGCCTTCTATTGTGTCACATTCCCCTTAGATAATTTGGTGAAGTTTATGGACTCCTCAGAATATTGTTTTAGAATGCATAAAATACGTAGTTACAATGGAAACCAGTTATACTGAAATACAGTTTTGAGGGATTCGAATTGCCACAATGTAGCAAAGACATTGATAAGCTTAAAGGGTATCCAGAAGGTCAACCAGAAATGTGAAGGTCTTTGAATCCATATTATGTAAGAAATGGTAGAAGCAAATGGTACCATTTAACCAACAGAAGACAAGACTCAGGGTGACAAGATAGCTGTTTAAGGTTCTCAGACTAGGTTTTAAACTTACCTAAGGACAAAACCAGGAAGAATAGTTAAAAGCTCCTGAGAAGTAAACCTGGGCTTGTGATCAGGAAAAACTTCCTAAGTAGAAGCTAGATGACTAGCTGTTTGAGATTATTCCTGGGGTGTGGGTTGCATAGCCACTAATAGTACATTCAAAGTCCAGATTCTGTGAGGATTCCTGAGTAGGGAAAAGTTAGTTCCTTTTAATAATGGCTTTTGGAATGGCAACTGTTTCCTTCCATCTCTCCTTAAGTCTCTGGAGAGGTAGCTTATTGTAGTGGATATAGCACTAGACTTAAGAATTAAGGAAAACAAAGGAACACGTGCGCATGCGAGCACACACACACACACTAGCTGAATATAAGGTAGTTTAGGAGGGAAAGCACAAGGTAGAGGTGTGGAGCAGGAGGCAGGAAAGGTTTCATGCAGGAGATGGTGCCTGAGCTACAACTGGAGAGGGGAGTATAAGAGTCAGAGATGAGGGAGTGTATTTTAAAGTATGAAGGACAGACAGTGCAAAAGCAGAGATAGAAGATGGAGCGTTGTGAGTGAGGAACAAATGAAGCCTAGTTTATCTGGATGTAATGCTCAACAAGATTAGAAAGGCATGTCAGCCTCTGCTTCTGCCCTAGCCACTCTCAACCCCCCATATGCATCCTCTGCTAACCATCACAGAGGACATATACAACATGAGAGATGTTTTTCTCTTAGTCTTTCATGTTTCACATGTTCTAGTGAAACATCCAGATTGTTTATTCAATCACTAGTTTTCATTTCATGCCTAGCCCACTTCCTTTTCCAATCATACACTGCCTCAATGATTTCTATTATGCAATTTCTTGCACACAGGTAATAACTAATTACTAATCCACGTGACCCATTCTCACTTTAGTGAAATCTTCATGAAAAAGCTTTACATTCTAATTAAAGGCATCCTCCAGGAAAACTAGAGAATAAGGCAAGTCTTTGCAAATGATTCTCTATAGAAGACTACAGCTATCTAGATAGGAAAAAATTTTAAATAGTCTTAGAGCAAGGGTTCCTAATCTAGGGTCCACAGACCCCAAAAAGATTTGTGAATAGATATCAAGGGATCATGAAATTGGTAGGGAAAAATAAACTTTAGGCTTTAATTATTAACTAATTGAAATATAGAATTTTTCAAAATTATGAATGTAAGCAACAGACATTACTCTGACAAAGGGACAACAGATTACCAAAAGCATCATCCACAGCACACAAAAAAAAAAAGGTTAAGAACTACTGTTTTATAAGTTTCCTTTCCAAAAGAGATCTTTTATGACTGTTAAGTTCCTATATGATTTCTGAATAAAAAGTAAAGAGAGGTGAGTATTCAACAATATCATGATTAAGAAAGCAAAATGAACCATAAAATAGATTACTATGGAAGACATCTTGGGCTATGGACTTGATGCAACTGGAAACAGATAACTATTATAGGTTCTTAAGTAGATAAAGGTCCATATAAATAACTTTTCTAAGGCTTACAAAGTATATTCACATCTTATTTAAGACTCACAATAACCTTATGGGATAGGATGACTAATAGTTTAGTTTATAGATGACAATTCAAAATTTAGAAAAAAAAGTTAGCAAAAAATTACCCAATATTACTCAGTCTACCTCTGAAAAATGCAGTGATGTTTTTTATTTGTGGCATTTATTCTGCAAGGAGTAGTGTCATCTATGACTTCTTAAAAAAAAAGTCTCTTATTTTTATTGCAGAGATACAAGTGAAATGAATTCCATAGGAGTATACAAATTATTTTTATTCTGTACTGGTCCAAATATAGGCCTTCTGTTCTGCCTGTATATAAGTGCTGTTTCAGTAAGCATTTTTTCCCAAATTTGACAGATGCTGTCTGTATGCAAAACAATATAAAATCAATGAACTAAATGATTTGAGAGATAAAGCAGTATGGTCAAAACATAACATATTTCTGAAGTAAAACAAAAGTTATACTATCATCATCTATTAAAATACAGAAATTCTGGGGTTTTTTTGTGTCATGGTTTGCAAGGAGTGTAGAGGACAAAAAGCAGTCCTGATATGTTATATAGCACTACACACACACACACACACACACACACACACTTACTGGAATAGATAAAAGGTGGCTTTGGAGGAGGTGGCTTTGGAGAACAGAAATAGGAGATATTCAGGATATTCAGAATCAACATTTCAATTAAATTGAGAAAAAGTGATTTTATTAAATAATTTAAAAAACAGGTTGTCAATCTATAGATAGTATGCCAAAGCATTTACAAGTGACACAAAATACTAAGTCATATTTCTAAAGTTGTACCACCAGTGCAGCCTCATTTGATAAAGAAACTCAGGCATTAACTGACTAAATGAGTTGTCTGAGGTCACACAGGTAGTTAGTGGCAGAACCATGACTAGAATGAAGGTCTCTAAACCTTCAAGTCCAAATGTCCTTCCTACCACACCACATGACCCACCTATCCAAATAAATCTGTTCTACTGGCCAATGGAGTTTTAGCTGCTTTTTATCCTATGGTTATAGATCTCTACCGTATTCCCCCAAGATATACTTGATAGAGACACTTTCAAGTAAGAGTCATCATCTGGAGAACACAATGTATTCTTTGATTCTTGTTGCTCTGGCCATAGGAGGAAAGAGACACTGAGGAGAGACCACAGAAACAGTTTATATGACATTTGTAAAATTATGGAAAGCCTTCCCACCAACTTCCACACTAAAAATTAATTACATACGATGTGTAAGACAGTGTGCATACAAAGACAGAAGAATCCCTTGTTTTTAGGAGACATTTTTATTGACAAGATAGAACACATACACAGATAAATATAATACAAAGTCATTGGGGTAAGAAGAGAAGATTAGCAACTGGCAAGTTACATACAAATGGTACTTGAGCCAAGACTTGAAAATAATACAAGGGAGTGGATTCTGGGAAGATGGTGGAGTAGGTCAGAATATTCCAAGCTCTTCAGATTTCCTCCACAAATAAGACAAAATAGCACTTCAGCAATAAAAATAAACAAGAGTTGGGGCAGAACTGTGGTTCTCAGGGACAATCTGAGAAGGTACAGAAGTTTGGTCCAGGTGAAGTGTAAACACCTCCAGGGTAGCTCCACTAAACAGTAAATGAGCCCTCAGGTCAGCTGGGCTGAGGTAGCCTCAGCACAGGCCACAGGAACTTTCACTTCCTGGACAGCATAGGGAATCAGGAGAATCAGGCATCCAAGCAGTAGATTAAGGGAATCTTTATTGATAAGTTAAGGGATGACAGGCCCAGCTGTGCAGTCAAACAAAGGTCCTAGGTAAGAAGGAATCAGTGTGCTCCCAGTGATTGTAGAAGCAACAGGGGTGGGGGGTGGGAATGGGGTAGTAGGGTTGTTACTGATGGTTGTGGGCATTGACAGGAGGGTGGAGTTTTTGGCTTCTGTTACAGGCTAGAGGGGAGAACTGAAAGAGAATCTGAGGAGAGACATTGTCCCCCATACCCCAGGATCTAGAGGTGATTACTATAAATAAGCTGCAATTAAAAAAAAAAAAAGAGCAGGCAAAGGAGAAAGAACCCAACCATAGAAAGTTACTATGGGAATAAAAAAGACCGGGGTTTGTCTTCAGAGGAGGAAGTTGAGGCAAAAAAAAAACAACTCTCTCTTATCCCAGAGTAACATCAAATGGTCACCAAATCAAAAAGAATTCATAGAACTTAAAAGACTATAAAAATGAAAAGTGAGAGATTGCGGAAGAATGGAAAAAAAAGAACAATCCAAGAAAAAAAGGTTATGAGAAGTCAACCAACCAGAATTGGGCAAGGAGAAAATGCCAAAGTTATGAGATCAAGAAATAACAAAACAAAATATAAAGAATGGAAATAGAAAAGTGAAACATGTCATAAAAAAAAACTGATCTGGAGAACAGATCAGGAAGAGCAAATGTAAAGAATAATAGGACTACCTGAAAGCTATGATCAAAAAAAGAATGTTGATAAAATAATACAAGAAATAATTAAATTGTCCCGAAGTGTCAGAACAAGAGGGGAAAATAGAAATTTAAAAAAAAATGCACCTATCATCATCTGAAAGAGATCCTAGGAGGAAAGCCTCCAGGAACATCATAGCTAGAATTGAAAACCCCCAGCTCAAGGAGAAAATATTATAAGCAGCAAGAAAAAAAAGTACAAATATGGAAGAGTCACAATTAGAATCACACAAGACCTAGCAGTGGCTACACTAAAAGATCACAGGTCTTGGAACACTATATATCAAAGAACAAAAGACCGGGGTTGCAGCTGAAAGTAACATCTCTAGCAGAGTTAGGCATAATTCTCAATGAAAAAAACGGACATTCAATGAACTGCCAGACTTTCAGAATTGTGTTGCAAAAAGACCTGCAAGAAAATCTGAAAAAGAAGATTCAAGAGAAAAATAAGGTACACATCAAAAACTAATTACAAGGGACTCAATAAGGAGAGACAAGGAGAGACTGTGTACTTTTTATATGAGAAAATGTAAATTGCATGTCTAAGATTGTTATTAGTAAATGGGCAGTTCAAAAGAAAGAATGAGGTAGAGCTGATTATGATGTGATACTAAAAAGCAAACCATCTACGAAAAGGCAAAAAGAATAATTGTCTTATATAAATGAGGTACAAGAGGAAAAACTGACAGAGGAATCAGATGGGGGAGAAGGGCTGGTAGTTCTGGAACTGGGAATGGATTAAAGAGGGAACAATACACACACACAAGGGCATAAAAGTCATCTAAACTCAGAAATAAAAGGCTAAAGGGATGGGAGAAGGATCAGGAGGGATTTAAGAGTGGGGAAAGAGGACTGGGAGGGATCTTTGGTGCAAGGGGAAAGGATAGGGGGAGAGGATAAGGGAGAGACCCTTAGAGAAGGGGTAGGCTAAGTAATAGGAGGGCAAGGTAGCTGGTAGAAGTAAAGCAGAGGAGTTAGGAAGGATAGGAAATAAAGAGACACACACAAACATAAAATAAAGATCAGGAGTACAATATATTATGTAAGAAAAAGCAGGAGTAATAATCACGATCTCAGACAAAGTTAATGCTAAAGTAGATTTAATCAAAAGAGAAAAACAGGGAAATTACACAACATGTCAGTCATTTTAGTCAATATTGTTTTAGACTTTAAAATAACTAGATAGCACAAGGTTGAAATATTGCTGTGGTATAGGAAATGATGAGTTGGTGGATTAAATATGGAAAGACTTGGACTTAATGAAGGAAGATGTTATCTACCTTCAGTGAAACAGAGGACAAAAAAGCATAGTATGGTCTTACGTAGATGCATATGAACGTGTGTGTTATGTATCGCCAATCTTAAGTGTAATCTGGGAGGGTGGGGGAAGAAGGGAGAAAAAACAGTAAAAAGTGGACAGTAGAGAACAGAAGAAAACCTCTAAGGATGGAAACCTCTGAAGACAATGTGAAGTACTTATTATATAGGCTTTCTTGAAATGGAAATTTATTGCTTTATATTTTGAATCTTCTCATATTCTGCTGTGCACATGGCAATTTTTTTTAATTTTATATTTAAGTTTAAACTAAATGTTTAAAAATTCAGTTGTGAATACTAGACCACCCACTCAAAACAAAAGTTACACAAAGATTCCGAAAAGTGGAGAAGAAGGAATTCATTCACAGCACTGGGGAGGTCTAAGGGGAAGGGACTCATGCAAATACTTAAGAGACAGGAGACTGCATATCAATTTTGCGGAACCGGTTTAGAGTCTAGTTAAGCTGGAACAGTGTGACAGGTTATGATATGAAAAAAGGCTGGTAAGGTAGGTTGCCAACAAATTATCAGGAATTCATATTTAATCATATGAGGATGTACAAAAAACACTTTGCAAACCTTAAAACACTATATAACTCACCTTTTGTTATAAAATCACAGAGGGAAGAGGAAACCACTGAAGGTTTTTGAAGAGAGGCATGACAAGTTCAGATCTGTACCTTAATATTATTTTGACAACTATGTGTATAATAGATTATTGAGGTGAGAGAAAGGTGGTTAATACTAGTCCATGAGAAAGACAGAAGAACATGAAGCAGGGTGATTGCTGTGAGTGGAAAGAAAGGGATCGATACAAGAGAAGTAGCACAGAACAAAGCTTCTTAGGACTTTTGAAAGTTCTTGAGAAGCCATCCAGTCTAACTCCTTCATTTTGTGGAGGTAGAATTAACAGACCTTGGGAACAAACTTGTTTTGAATTATGAAAGAGAAAGTCAAGGATCATAGTAGTGGTGGTGGTAGCTGACACTGACCCATATTATTGATTATAGCCTAATAACTCTGAGACGTCCTCCCCATTTCAAAGATGAGGAGACTGAGACACAGAGAAGTTAAGTGACAAGTCAAGGTCACACAGTTGGTGTCAGAGGCAGGATTTCAACCTAGATCTTCCAAAATCCAAGTCTAACACTCTATTCACTGAACTATACTGCCTTCCAAGTAAAATACCAAGATTAATACTGATCCCTTTGAGAGAAACAGAGAAGTCTGGTGGAGTTTAAGATTTAGATGGGAGGACAATAAGCTGTATTAGACATGTTGAACTTGAGATGCAGGTGAGACACCCATAAGGAGCTAGACATCTGGGAGTAGAGTTCAGGAGATTAGGAACGGACATCTAGATTGTGAAGATGGAGAGATGAAAAGTAAACCCACAAGAGAAGCTAAGATCACTAAGGCAGAATATAGAGAGAAGAGGGCTCAGGGAACCCCCTCTCTCCTTAGGGGGTGGGAGATGGATGCAGCAGCTAAGAGCCCAGTCAGATTGGTAGGAGAAGCAGCACAGAACAGTGTTACAAGAAAGAGTATCTAGGACAGTCAACTGTTACAGGAAGCCAAGGATAATCAAGAAAAGGCCACTGAATCTGAGAGCTGAAGGATTATTTTGGAACCTATGAAATGAACATGGTTTGGCTCTGCTTTCCTGATACCACTCTCTGGGGACAGTCAGTAACCTATGTAATAAAACTCAGGGTCTCTTCTCCCAGGAAGATTTTGTGTCTTTTAGCTACTCCATCCCCAAATGCACCTGTCTTAAAAAGTTGATTTGAAGACATATTTTATTACCTGCCCAGGTGCGAGAACTAATTACACATGAGTTCAGAAGGCAGTTTCAGTACAGCAGTGGAAATGGGAGGCAAATTATAGGTTGAATGACTGGGTAGTGAAAAAGTGGAGATGACAAGTAGTTTATTCAAGTATGAAAGTGTATCTTAGGCCATATTAACTAGACACTACCTAGGGAACTTTGCCTTCAAGTCCAGGCACTTTTGCCTACATACTTTTTACTTCCTTGATCTCTGGTTCCCAATTTAAAGTATAAAACCTATTGGACTTTTCTGAACTCTGAGCTTATGCGGCACCAGAAACCAAACAATCCATTTACCCTGTGCACTGTGCATACTTTCTGTCCCTTCCACAGTCTTAGTGCCATTCCCTAGCTTCTTCTTCTTTCTCTTTTAAAGTTGTCTATATACAATAGACTCCAGGATATATTTACAAGGGAAAAAAGTATATACAATTCAGAAATAGTATAGCACTAAGTACCAGTAAAATCAATCAACACAATTATTAAGCACCAATTTTGTGCTAGACAACCTGCTAGAGGTTAGTGATATAAAGACAAAAAACAGCATTTGTTCTCAAGGAGCTTATTACAGGAAAATATATAATATACATACACAATATATAAATACAAATATATACTATGTATGTATACAATGTATGTGATCCATGGTATGGGGATTAGCAGCATTAGGGAGGTGGTGGATTAGGGTAGGCTAATATAGAAGGTAGTCTAAGTCAAATTTAAATGTGACAGAAGTAAGGAGGGAGTACTTTTCAAGCAAAGGAGACAGGTAGGAAGAATGGAGAAATCTGTTCAGTCCAAAATTAGGTTCCTAAGCCTTTGCACCCAATATTGCCCTCAGCAGTAGTAGCCCACTGGATCTTCCACCTCATAGCTCCAGATGAGTAAAATAATCTCATAACATTCCACTCCAAATTTAGAATTCTTTTTCTTTTATTTATTTTGCATATATTAACATGAGTGTACATGATTCCCTACCTCTCCAACTATAGAATGTAAGCTCCAAGAGGGCAGGAATTATTTAATTTTTTTGTATCTCCAAATGCTTGGTACATATCAGGTGCTTAATAAATGCTTGCTGACTTGATCTCAAATCTAATTTTCCTCTAAGTCAACCAGAAAGTCCCCTAATGGTACAACGACCTTACAGTTAATGATCTACCTACAATACCATAAACTCACTTAACTTAAATCTGGAACTTCACTTCCCATCAAGGAAAAGACAAGAAAATACAAAAAAATAGAATCATTCCCATAACCCAAAGTCAATTTAACCCAACAGAGGCCATAACTCTAATTCCTTTCTTTCAAAATTACCGCATTTTAAAAAGGAAACGATTCTTTTAATAAATTTTCTTCCTCCATTTTAGTCCTTAAAATAATGCTTAAACCTTAAATAGTACTAGGGTAGCAGTTTAAATTCTAATCAAAGATACAATAATATTTAAATGGAAATATATGCTTTGTACGCTTAGCCTTTAGCATTTTTTTTCATTCTTGTTCACAATTTCTGAATGGAGTTAATCTGAGCAAGAGTCATGGACCAGATGCTTATATATGGAGTTGTATAGGGGATGAGAATGGTAGTCAAGAAATATGGGAGAACTGTGAGGTATCCAAAGCACCATAATAATAATCTCAGTCTAAAGGCATCCTTGAAGTCAAGTCCAATTTCTATTTAATATGTGAATCACTTAAATGACATAAGTATTTGTAGAAACTTCAAGTGAACACTCCAGTGACAAAACTCAAGACATCTCTCAAGGCAAAGGAAGGGAAAAACTTTATATTCACACTCCACAAACCTGAGCAAAAGGAATAGTGACTTTTCATTGTTTGGGCAGGCATATATTTACATGCATTAAGTTATTCACCATTCCTGTCTTCCCCTATTCTATCTCATACAGCCATAAAAGAAGAATGCACTGGGTTGGTGGCTGTAAGTCTTGGCTAGTAATATCTTGTGTTATGACTTTAGGTAAGTCTCTTTACTCTTGGATCCCACTCTGCTGCAAAATGAAGGATAAGGCTATATGATTTCTAAGATCTCTACCACCTCTAACACGGAGACTAAGAGCTTCCCAAATGTATCAATACATACATGTCACAAGAAATATTTAAAGATAAAACTTGAACACAAAATTTAGTTATTTGTAAATTAATGTTTATTGAAAGACAAAATAAACGAGGCATGTATAAAATTTTTTTTTTTTTATGGAATAGATGCCATTTTCCCAACATCACAAAAGCAGTTGTTTCTTAACTAAGAAGTAGAATTTAACAAATAATATACTCCCCTGTCACTGAAAGTAACTCATCAACTAGTATGGTGCACAAACTTGATCTTAAGTGCTATTTTCCTGGAGGACTTAGAACTTCAAAGCATCCTGGTCATTATAATTCTGCCAAGTTTTAGAGCAAACAAATAGGAAAAATGATTTTAAATTCAATTCTAACCCTAGATAACATCCTTGTTCATTTAGCAATACTGCAAAACCGCTATTGCCCTTTTGTGGTCATTATCATTCTACTGTCAAAGCTACATTGCTCCTAAAAGTTATATCTTTTTAACCCTAATGGAGGGAATAGTCTTTTCTGTTGGTGCTGCAGAAAGTTGAGTCTGGAGTGTACACTATGATCTTATTAATGCTATGACTAGCAACTTAATGGATGAAGCCTCTCCTTTGGGTTGTGGATCACAATGAATCCTGCAAAGACAGAAAAAGAAAACCAAATTACTAGGATACCAATTATGTATACTTAAGGTATAAAAACTTAAGATAAGCATTATAGGTATTAGATGATAGACTATTAAAATACTACCCTTTACCAATTCACACTATTCAAAGATTCTTCATCTCTAAGAAATAGCTGTGAGACATTTCACAAACAACAGAAAATGAAGTCATCAATGAAAGACAGTTAGCAACTGATTTCAGAATTTGGGAGTAGAAGAGAAAAAAGCAAGGGAAGACTTAATGTGTACTCTGAGATAAAACTGAAGCAGAGCTCACTCTGCAAAAAATTCTACCACACTTGCATGAAATTTATTCTTTAAGCAAACACTCCCAGATGACTTGCTACAACACAAACACAATATTATATGCTATTTCAAGGGACTGAGTAGCAAGGGTACTAGATCTGGAGGTACATGTGGCCAGGTGAGTTAACCAAAGGGTACACATGGCACAGCTGTCATAATTTACTAGACTAAGACACGTGTAAACTACTGGAAAACAATAACAACAAAAAACCCTTGCTTGATGTGGGGGCAGACTTAATAGACTTTCTAAGGTTAAAATTAAGAAATCAGATGGAACTGAACTGCTGTTAAGTGTTTAATGAAGCATAGGTTGGTTTGTTTTAATAATTTGGTCAAGTATACTTTTTATTGAGTGGGTTAAAGGCATTCACTGTAATAGCCTATTATTATTGCAACAGGAGAAGCTTGGGTTATATTAATAGGTTAATATCTCTATAAATTGGAAATAGAAGCAGCCCACCCACTCACACTCAACCCATTCATTATAAATGTCTCATTTTTTCTTTGCTCCACCCCTTTCATTGCCAGAGTTTCTGCTGTGGGAGTTATGCTGAAAAAGTCTGGAGAATCTCTGAGTTTAGAAATGGAAGAAAGATGGGAAAAATACATATAGCTCAGATTACAGTAGGGCTTGCCTACTGGCCTCATATGCAAATATATTATCCCCTAAAATGAAATGCAAAAATAAGGAATTTTATTGTAGTATTTGAAATTCTATCAGTTGTGACTCATTTAGATTGACAAGTATTTTAAAAACAAAATAAAACATAGTAACAACAGTTCAGGCAGTTTCTCTCCTAAAAACTAGAAAGCCTCACCAGAACTGAAAAAAAAAACAGAAACTTTAACTGAGGTCCCTTAGAAGTCTATGGAAATAAAATCTCAAACTGGGTCACAGGGACAGGGACAAACCTTAACTTTGCATCAAAAATGCTGTAAGCTTACAATAAGTATGACAATTGGGCTAAGATTGATACTTTACAGGGCAGGCGTAGATGAAATGCTACAGTAGGATAGAAGGAGGTATAAAGCGACTAGTAGTCCTAAAAGACTTATTAATGCTACTTTTACTAATGGCAACAGTGGTCCAGAAAGGGAAGTGGAAAGATACTAAAAAAAAGAATTTTACTTGTAATTTTTCTAAATAGAGTTGACCCTTCAACCAGGAGTAGAGTGGAAAAAAACCTTTTCCTATTCTTACACTTCATGACTGTTCCAAGGAATTCAGAGTTAGTTATGGTATATTAGAGATTGGATAGATTTGTGAGATTTGACTGGGTATCTTATGAATGATTTAAAATATCAATTTTACAGAGAAATGTGTTCAAGGCTACAAAAACCAACTTATAATACAAACTTTTGCAACACAAACTGTAAGCTGAGGGTTATTTCTCTTATCAAATTCGTTTGGGGCCCTAGTGGTCATTTTGTCAACTATAATCCTATTTCACATACATTTATGTTGTTATAGAACTAGAAGAGTGCAGCTAGGTAGCACAGTGGATAAAGTACTGGACCTGGATGTCACAAAGACTCATTTTCTTTAGTTCAAATTTGGCCTCAGACATTTTATTAGCTGTGTGATTCTGGGCAAGTCACTTAATCCTGCTTGCCTTAGTTTCCTCATTTATAAAATGAGCTGGTGAAGGAAATGGCAAACCACTCCAGTATCTTTGCAAGAAAACCCCAAATGGGATAACAAAGAGTCGGACACAACTGAAATGACTGAATGACAACAAAAACTAGACGAGACTTATTACCTAGTCCAACTTCTTCATCTTATAACTGAGGCTACACAGATTAAATGAACTGCCCAAGGTCACAAGACTAGTAAACAGGCAAACCAGAATTCAAACCCAGGTCTCAGAAATCCCAGCTCTGAGCTCTTTTCACTACCAGCCATCTCTAATGGAAAGGTCTTTAGTTTATTAGACATCACAACCTCTCAGTAAGAGCTTTTATGCTTGAATAAGAGCATTACCCCCTCTCCCCAAAATGATAATTCTAAGAGTAAGGTACAAATCTTAAAGATAACAAATCATTATTTTCCCACAACAAATAATTTATTAATGGCTGTTTTTTGAACCTTGACTCAAGTTCAGAAATATCATGAAGGGTATCACTGCTAATCTTCATCAATGATTAACAAATAAATATATTATGCTTGTTCTGATAATTCTCTGTTAGGAATCTACAAGCTTCCTAACTAAGCAAGGATTAAGTATAACTAAAGTATAACTTACAGATAAAATGTGTAAGATTTACTTTGGGAAAACTAAGTAAATAGGCAAAATTTAATATCATTTTGATAGACTAAAAACACCTCATGAGGACGACTGTCATTTTAAAACAAACTACTCTGTGAAGTATCAATATAGATGTATTCTACCCATTCACTAATTTTAGGGATATCAACCAGTTCAATAACATCAGCCATTAGTTCAAAATATCTCCACCATTTCTATAATCCTGATATAGCAACTGTTGATATAAAACACAGTAATACTAAATGTTATTCTACTAAGAGAAAATCAAAATCTGAGATCTTTGCCCCCCACAAATGTTAAAGTAAATATAGGATCTGTATTAAGTACAATACCTTCAGATAATGAATGGGCTTTCAGATGACTCTCTTCACTAGCCTCTGGCTCCAGGTTCCTCTCCTCTTCGACTAAAGCAAAACTTAGTAATGTTATATCTGAGCATCTAACAATGTAAAGCAATAGAGGCTATTTTCATCCACACCCAAATAATATGTAGAACTGTTTAAAAAAGTTAAGGAGGCAGATTTGCTTTACTCCTCCACATATTTCTACTGCATCAGGTTATGAGGATAGAGCAGGTGGGGAACAAAATTAACTGAGATTTATCTACTACTGTTTTGAAGGGAATCTGTTCTCATCAATCCATCAAGACCTAAAATCTCAATACAACTCTGGTGGCAAAATGATTCTTCTCTTGAATTGCAATTCTTCATATTAAGATGACAAAGCTAATTTTATGACATTTATCTTTACAGAAAAAGTTTAAAGTAGGGAACACTAAAATAAGAAGTGAAAGAAGTAAATCCAGTAATTGCTGAATCTGAAAATTTTAGCAGAGATTACCCAGGTATTAACAAAGCATTGTAAAGTTTCCTGCACAGAAATAACTTACTTGGAAAATATACTCAAAAACTTATTAAAGGGATGCTACAAAAATTTCAGCAGGATTAAGGATATTAATGTAATCACAGGAAACAATAGGAAAACCAAATATAAATATGAAAAAATACAAGCAAATCAAGATGGCTAAGTAAAGAACTTGCTAAATTAGCACTGCTGACTAAATCAATCATATGGAATGTAGTATCAATTTAAAATATTTTTTCTGTCTTCTCCCTTCAGCAAAATGTCCAAAGCCATAGAACTGTGTCACCTGCAAATTTACTCAAGCTAAAATGGAAGTTTTAAAAGCAAATCTTAGTAATATAGTAGACAAAACAACACTGTTTCTGAGAAATATTACTTCTCTATTTTCTGACTATTTCAATTAAAGTACAATGGATAATTATTCAAAATGTCAGATACTATTTATCATATATTTCTTCAACCAAAATACATATATTCAGAATCTTATTAATACTTCCTAAAAATCACTAGTTCTACAGATAAAAATTCCATTATAAAAAGAATTTTTAACATAAAAATTATGTTCATGTGTAGCCAGCAGATCAGCCATACAAATAAAGGCCTCTGTATCAAAATGACACTACCTCTTGCATATACAAGGGAATCCAGTACATATTTTAAGTTATTTCAACATAATATTCAGGGACCTCAAAAACAGTAAATAGGGCCAAGTCAAACCAATGCTTTTTCTATGGGAAATACGAATTTAATTAAGAATGACTGACAGATATGAAAACAACAAAAGAAAGCCAAAAAAGCAGTTGTGTCTAGAAAGACAAGATTGTTGTCATTTTCCTGTGTGCATTCTAAAACTGAGAGATTAAGCTATGAAATTCTATCTAATAGTGAGCCTCAAACAAGCAACTTGGACTTTTTGTAGATATTTACCTTGTATCACTACCTGAGATTTCACTTTACTTAGACATTTCTCCTTTTATAAAAGGTTAGCTTTTTATCTTTATATACCTTGATGCACTTTCATGCTAGATTTTAGGTTAGATTTTTAGGTTAACCACATGAACATTCCATCCTTCACATATGAAAATTCCTCTAGTGACCTAGCTGTGTTCTTTCCTGAGGCCTTTTGGGACCAACAGCCCACATATAGAAGACTGATAGCTACATTAGAAATCAAAGCTGTGGCAACAGAAAGAGGTAAGATGGCTGGTCCATGTAGGAAATGAATCACAACCCTAACCTCATCAGCACTTTGAACTAATCAACTAAATTAAAATAATAGCGGTACTTGGTTGATCAAGTTACAACAAATTTACAAAAGATAATGCTGTATCACACGTTCCTCAAAGACTCAAACATACATTTGTGCATTACTACTATTATCACACAATGAAGATTTTGAGACAGATGAATAGAAATAAGAGCTCAATTAAATGTGCCATGAGGTTTTATTTGCTTAAATCACTGTTTCACTCACTAAAGCAAACATTCTAAAAATGTTTTTCTCAGAAAAACTCTGATAATAATTCTTCACCTAATATAACAAAGATGTGGAAACTTAAGAATAGGATGGAGAGACATACATGTTATCTGCTCCCCACCATGCCCAAATGAGTTTAGGGTTGGGGTGGGGAATCTGTGACCTTTTAGGTCTTTGGGTTTGGCCTTCTGACTGAATTCACGTTTTACAAAACCAATTCTTTTATTAAGGGGATTTGTTCGGTGAAAATTTGGATTCAGTCAAAGAGCCACACCTGAGGACCTAAGTTCTCCACCCCAGGTTTAGGCGATTTAATTTTAGTTCCCAGCACAAAGTATATGATTAACAAATGACTGTTGAATTTTCACTTGTTAATCACTATGCAGAAGCTGATCATGGTAGATAATACATATTCCTTGAAAAAATAAAACAAGACAGTCAATTAAAAAAAAGTTTGCTATCTCCACTTCTTTTGAGACAGTAAATTATCCTTTAAACAGGTGTCCTTGAAATCACCTTCAAATGTCCTTCAGTATTTTATTTAGAATGTCTTATTTTCTTGAATGACATGTTTCATTTTCAACACTTTAATCCCATCTAAAAAAAGCAATTTTGGGGGGGCTTAATTTGGGGTTATTATATTCTACTGTGCTGCAAAATTCTTTTCAGATTATACTACTGTTAAAGGATCCCCTAAACTTGTCTTTTTGAGTGGCTGTATTTTCTAGAAACAAGAACATGCAGGAGACCCTGAATGTGTCAAGGATGAAGTTCCTCCTGAGGTAACATAATTTGTCGTTGCACCCCAAGCTGGACTCCCTGTGTGTCCTTGGGACGCAAGCAAAGCACCAGCTACTCTATGCCAGGCTGGGATAATGCTTGTACAGCTGGGGGGTCCTTTGCAGATAAGCAACCCCTCTTCATAGTCTAGTGTAGACCTGCACAACTTGTCAGTAGGTAGGGGCCAAAATCAAAATAGGCTAAAGTTCTACAGACAGACTGAAGATGGTTGGTTGCCATGGGTCACATGACAAACAGGAGAGTGTGTGCAGTGGCAACCCACTTGCAAGTTACATGATGGGCACAATAGTGACTAGTGGAAGGTGGGTTAGGCAGGGCACAGACAAAGCACTTATTACATCTTTACCCCTTTTACATCCTCTACATTTTTTCTGGGCCCCCTGAAATCCTTTGGTAGGTGACAAGTGGAACCTATGTTGTGCAGGCCTAGTCTAGCAATTTCCAAGGGAAAAGAATGAGGCTTTTGCCATCACCTTGTTCTTCCATGTGAGGAGTGGTCTTGTCTCTTTTCTCACCTTTGCTGCATAGTTCCTTTTTCCATGTCATACCCCTTCCTGCTAGTCCCTCCTCCCTTTGTCCTATTATAAAAATGCCAACTCCTGTAAAGACTGGGAACCCTTTGGATTGCACATGCATATCCATTTTTCTTAAAGTAAACCTGGTTTTCAGATGAAGTCTTGTGACGTGATTGCCTGTTGATACTACTAATATATAAAAATAATTTTATAAAAACAAATTTCATCTTTGTTGAACTCTTCTACTTCACCCTACACCAGTACTTGTCACTGCTGGGAACAGTCTTATTTTTCTTCCTTCAAGTAGACATTCATGAAGTGTTTTAGTTTTTATTTTCTTCTTATAATTAAACCCTGATTTTTTTTGCTAAGACTCTTGAAAAATACATTCCCCTTTTTTCTGATAATCATGTACAGCTACATTCATATTTGGTCATATCCCACGTTAACTACATTGTTACTGATCTTCCTTCTTACAATTCTCTCTATAGTAAATTCAAAATGCTACAGATTACATACCATCAACACTGGAGTAAATCCATTCACTACCATTTATTTTTTAGTTGTTAAAAAGAGCCCTTGACTCCTGAGCCTGCCAACGTTACTACAAGAACTAATAAAGGTCACCTAGCACCTTGAGTTTAGTATAAAACAGTGGAATCTCTTTATAAAGTTAGTATTTTGTATCGGCAGTATTTCTGACATTATTGGTTACCAATATTGTATCAGGTTTTAGCTGGTCACATGTATGACTAGATAAGTATTATATGTGAATCATTTCAAGATGGCACTATGCTACTGGTCTGGGAGCCAAATACAAAAATTTAAAATATGGATCAGAAATTAGAGCACTGGAAGAAAAAAAACCCCACAAAACCTTAAAGGTCATCTTGTCTAACTCTTTCATTTTAGAGAAAAGGAAACTGAGGCCAGAGAGGGGAAGGGACACATCCCACACATTAAGCTTTCTACTCTACCACAGTCTCCTAAATTTTACTTTAAAATCAGCAACAATCATAAGGATAAAATGCATCTCTTTCATAATATTAACACATAAAGTCCAACATACTTCAGCTCATTACAGGTGGTAGATTATTGCTGTGCACTAATTTTACACTGGTAGACTTAATATTTTTTAGCTTGGTTTCCTACCAAATAAAATATTCCTACAAATTAAAAATCAATATTCTCAAAACATTATGATGGTTCCACAATCCTTGCAATAATAGAATGGGATCTAGGATGGGTGCTTATATGCTACCATGCTGTCACACTGTTATAGAGATAGGTGTTTATTATTCCAGGAACAGAAAGTAGATGAAGACTTGTTTATAGATTAAAAACACAAGCAAAGCAAGTCTCAATATAGAGAGATTATTTAAAAGTTAAGTTTAAAATGTCAGCAGATTTTTCAGTTATAGACTAAATGTATCAGTCCCTTTTGAAACTTGAGAAAATTCCCATTAGCACCTATCCAAACATTTTAAACAGAGTGTAATATAAACCCTCAGCACTTTATTGGACCACTCAAGTTAAAACTGATTAATAACACAAAAGCCAAGTTTCTATATTCCTTTCTTTCCCTTATAGAGAAGTTCAAAGTTGTAATTTCTAGTTGTTTGAAATTGAAAATTCCTACTGTAACCTAAAGAACAAAATAAAACTCTCTTCCTCCCAACCATTTTAAAAATTGCACTCCAGCTGATAATCAGCTACTGATTCATTTATACTTTAAAAGAATTGGGAGAGACTTGCTTAAATACTAGGACCAGGATGTAGATATTGTATTCCAGAATTGAGATGGTATAAGAATTTCAGTCAGATGTACAGATAAATGTAAAGAAAATTTTGGTGAGTAATAATCCTTCAAAAGTATAATTCATTCTATTAATATAGCGGTATTCCCCTCTTTATATTTCAAATGTAAGGAAAACAGAGACAATTTCTCAACAGTTGTTCCATAAACCCATCTTTTCAATACTAATATTCTTCTGGTAATGCCATGAATCAAGAAATCTTTACAAAAATCAAAACTGTGGGTTTCTGAAAATGAAAATGTAGAGACCCCCAGGGGACAAAAGGAGGTGAGTACATAACTAAAGAAAACAAACTTCAATAAGGTGAGTAAAGGACATCAAAGAGATGTATGGCTAGAAAATGTAGTAAATCACGGCCATGCATGAGGGACAGTAGACAGCCCTTGTATTACATTAATATCCTAAATGTGACTAAGAGCCTTAGAGGAAGCTCCCTAGGATTTTGGTTAGATCTCTTTTGGAAGATTTAAAGAGAAGACATGAAAAAGAGCTGCATATGATGAGAAGGTCTGGATGAGTTGCAATCTGGACCCATCATCTGGAGAGAGTACTTGAGTATTAATAAGAACACAGAGTCATTAAGGTACTTCATAAATAGTAGCAAAACCAATCCAAACTAGTATTGAGTACATTTGCAGAAATATTTTACAAATACTGCATTAAGCCTACTCACATATGTTAGAGTCCAAGCTGCCACCAGTCATTAGGATCAAAAGAACATTTCAGGGTGAAATGATCTGTGGGCACACACTCCAAAACTGCATTCCAGATTCTATTTCAAACTCTGTAGCTAATTAATTTTTCCAGTTTCTCTACAGTAGAAATTCTACTTACTGAACCACCCCCCTTCTCTAATACCTACAATTCAATCATCTCATCACCCCCTCTCAAATCCTTGTATTGTTTCCTTAAGAGTATCTTATCACATCATCTTAGATGTAACCTATTTGCTCAATGCAAATAGTGAACAAAACTCCAAATTATAAAGATATGAGCTAAAATCCTGACTCACTCAACTAGCTGTGTGACCCTGGGCAAGTTATTTAAACTCTCTCAGCCTGTTTCATTCTAAAATGGGAACAGTAAGAGCACCAGCTTCAAAAAGTTTTTTGTGAGGATCAAATATGGTAACAGGTCAAAGCACTTGGCCAACCTTAAAATACTACTTAAATAACTAGCTATCGTTTTAGAAGCATTCCACTATCTTCTTCATATACAGTTGAAATTTTTGTTCAAATATGCTTGCTGTATTTCTCCTGAGGACACCATACTCCCTGCAAATGCTCCACAGGAGACCTTTCCTTCCACTAACTTCAATATACAAGAGCCAAAAGGAGAGGTTCCATCGCCAATTTGAGATCAATCCTCCATCTCAACGAACTCAATAACCATTCCTTTGAAGGAATGAATGAACCTCCTTTGAAGGCTGTGCTATATACATCTAACATTTTCTCCACTCTAGTTATCACCTGACAACTTCCAAGGTCACTCTTCCAACTATCTTGTGAGTCTCAAGTTTTCTTTATCAGAAGCCCTACATCATCCATGGGACCTTCAGGATTCATGTTTTTGAACCCTTTGACATTCTGAATACATATTCTTCAATTTCCTCAATTCAACAATCTTTTATTCTACTTCAGCTACACACCACTGTAAAGTCATACCTTAGACTAGTGGTACCAAACTTGTATTTCCCAATTACATTTTAATCTAGTACAGCAGATTTCTATCTTAGACCACGCTACCTTACAACATATCACCAACCACCTTCATAATTCTTAACTTGGAAATTGGAGCATACCATTCTATCTGTCCACTTATAATACTCTCTAAGCTGTAAGCACAGCACAGTGGAGTGAGTCCTGGACTTAAGAGTTAAGAAAAATTTAGGTTCAAATTCTGATTCCAATATTTACTACCTGTGTAATGGTAGGCAATGCACTCAGACTTTTTATCTGTAAAATGGAAATACAACTTGCACAACTTACCTCACAGCCCTATTTTGAGAAAAGGGATACATATGCACATCATATATACATACAGATATATACATGTCACATTTAATTGAGCCATTTTTATGAGTCAAATATTGGAGATTCAAATACGAGAGTCTCGGCTCCAAGAAGCTTATATTCTAATAGGGGGAAGACAGCATATATAGGGGTTTGGAAGCCAGAGAAAGGCTAGGATGTCAATTGGTTGTGAGCAGAACAAAAGGGAAATCCACTTATATTACTCTTTCAAGAGGTAATATCAGTGCTGATTTGATTACAGTTCTCAGAGAAAATAAAAGGGTGGGGGAAGAGGGTAAGCAGGACATGACAGGGTAGAAAGCTGTTGTGATAAAGTTGGCGATGAACAGTTAATTAGAAATTCAGAGCTTCCAGTTTGGAGGGTGGAACAATAAGAAACATAGCAAGATACAAATGGACAGGTTTAAGTAAAATGAGGTTGCAAGGTTCCAGGGAGCTAAAAGTTGAGCTAGATAAATGTAAGCTATTATTACTCACCAAGTCCTCTGTAGCCATCCAGCTTATCACCTCTATTCTGATTCTACCTACTTCCATACTCCAACTTCTATCTTAGTCTGCCACACTGGTGATTCACTAAGATTTAACCTACAATGCTCCCAAGTACATGCCTGTGCTACAACTCTCTTCAGTCTAAAACAATGGGTATCCCATCTGATTCCTGTGGAAAATCATGAAATGTTATTTGTTGTCTATATTATTATCTATAAACTTGTGGAGACTATCTCAAGTGGCCTCTACTGACTGATTATCTTTCTAATGTATTTTTTAAACTTCTTCTCAGGCAGCAGTGCCTTTTTAAAAAATTTACTTTTTTCCAATTCATAACATGCACTTTCTCTCCCTTTTACCTCGGCCCTTATCTCCCATTGAAAAAGAAAAGCAAAATCCTTGTAATAAAACATGCAAAATCAATCAAATTATCACATTGACCACATCCAAAAAATGTATCTCGATTTGTACCCTGAGTTCATTAATTTAGTCTCTGGGATCATGGTTGATCATTGCTTTGACCAGAGTTCTTAAGTATTTTGAAGCTGTTCGTCTTTATAATGTTGTACTGCATAAACTGTTCTCCTGGTTTTGTTTACTTCACCACCAATATATAAATGTCTCCTTCATTAGAATGTAAATGCCCCATTCTCAATCTTATCTTTTTATGTTTCCCTTGACTCCACTGTTTAAAGTTTTTACTCAGCTTTAGTTTTTTTTCCATAAGGAAGGAATCCTTGGGAGTCCTTTATTTCATTAAAGATACATTTCCTTACCCCTCCCCCTCCCAATGAGGATTATACTCAGTTTCTCAAGCTAAGTTACTCTTTGCTGTAAAACTATAATTTTTTGATATTGGGGATGTGTTCTAAATTCCACACACTCCCAAATCATGTGTGAGCTTCAGTACTTGAATTCCTTTTTTTTGGCTTGCAATATTTTTTCTTTGATCTGAAGGTTCTGGATTTTAGTTATAACATTCCCGGGAGTTTTCATTTTGGGTTTTCAGAAAATGACCTTTGGACTCTATTTCTACTTTGCCCTTTGGTTCAATAAGATTTGGACAGTTTTATAATTTCTATGAATATGTCAAAATTTTTTTTAGGGGAGTAGTGGTGGTCATAGATTACTGGTAAAAATCACAAAAACAATAAACATTATAAACTGTATATTGTGTGCCAGTCACCATGTTGAGCATTTCACAAATATAATCCTTTCTATTCCTCACAACCATACTATTATCCCCATTTTACAGATGAGGAAACTGAGATGACCAGAGTTTAAGGGATTTGCTTAGTGTCACACTCTAGCATATAAGGCAGTATTTGAACTTGGGCCTCAATGACTCCAAACCCAGTGACTCCAAGCCTTGTACTCTGTCAACTGCAGCAGCAGGCAGATCAATCATTTTTAAATTCTCTCTCCTTAATTTTTTTTCCAAATCAGGTTTTTTCTTCTTTTTGGGGGGGCAGGGCGGGGGTGGGGAAATACATTACTTCTATTTTCCCCCCAGTCTTTGGCTTTGTTTGAACATTTCTTGGTGTTGTGTGTGTGTGTGTGTATTTGTTAACACTTAAAATAAGAAACAACAACAAAACTTTGCTTCATCACTTCCAAGAATTCTAGCTGAGCACTGTGTCCACAGCTGTAACTTTTCTTTGGGGCTTTGCTGTTGATGTTTTAGAGATACTATCTTCTATGTACGTGTTTTGGGTATAACTTCCACAATATAAGAATCGTGACGGAACTTTTTTGTTTGTTGCTTTATTCTTCCAGTGTTACTTCCCAACTCTGAGCTTTGGGTTATAGCCAGACTGAACATTTTTTCGGGGAATGCATCGAACCTGTTAGGTAGTCTAGGTAATTCTCTTGGGTCCTGCTGCTTTCTCCTGCTTGAGTGTGTCACTGGAAATCAAAGGACCTACAAGCTTTCAGTGTGCCAAGTGAGCCCCGCCCCCCCCCCCAAAACTGGGATGTCTATTTGCCTTGGGGCATGGCCAGCTCCTGTTTAAGATTTCATTTAGTCAAACTGATTTTATAGTCCAAGTCTGACCATGAGAGCCTCCATCCAGTCAACTCTGGTGACTCTCTATTGCCTCTAAGATCAAACATAAAATCCTTTGCTTGGCTAATAAATCTCTCTATAACCTGGGCCCTTCTTCTGAAATATTTTCTTACAACCCTTCTTTGCCCCCTCTCTCCCCCTAAAAAAGGCTGGGTAATTTTCCTTATGAACTAATCTCAATATGTATCCTCTTGCTGAAAAAGAGCATGGGAAATATAAAAAACATCAAATTTGTAGGGATCTCAGAGATAATTTAGTTGAACAACTATCTGTGGAAGCCCCTGGACAACATTCTGACATATGCATGCATTCATCAAACCTCCACTTGAAGACCTCCAATGATGGAGATCTTTTTTGGCAGCTCTCATTGTGATCACCTTTTTTCACTTCTAAGAAGCTGAAGTATTCTTCTGCCTTTCGCCCAATGCTACTAACACTGAAATCTACAGTTAAAAAAAAATTGGTGTTGTGGAAATACTGAATTTTAAGAAAAATGAGTTCAAATATCAGCTCTGTGATGTGCTAGATATATCACTTAATCTCTTTGGGCCTTAGTTTCCTTATCTGTAAAATGAAGGAATTATTCTAGATGATCACTAGGGCTTATTCTAGCCCTAAGTCGATGATCTTGAGTAAAATTCCTCTTTCAAATGAAAATTCCCTAAATACTGGAAGGGAGTTATTATGAAGTCCTAATTCTCCAGATAAAAAAGTCTGAGTTTCTTCAACCTATTTATATGATAGTTTCAAGACCCCTCCACTATCCTGCTCATTCTTCTCAGATTTTAGCTTCTCAATGACCTTCCTAGTATGAGGCACCCAGAACTGCATGATAGGCCAAAGATGGTATAATCTGGTAAAAAGTACAGATAAACTCCTTCCTTCTGAATAAATTCTTTTAATGAAGCCTTCAGTTGCATTAGCTTTTTTTGACTGTCATATCACACACAAAGTCACTGATGCCTCATCTTTACAGGTTCTTGAAGGCTATGCTAGTGAAATGCATACAAGTCTTCTGACAGGTCCTACAATATCAGAAATTGTCTAGACAATAGAAGGCTTGACTTCTGAGAATTAGCCTAAGCCCAGAATGAATGAAAAAAAGCAATGATTTATTAAGCGCTGTGTCACCAACAACGATAGAAAGTCAAGAGAAGGGAACATCCAGAACAATTTGACTGGAATTTATAAAGTGCGTGAAAGGGGAATAATAGGAAATAAGTCCGAAAAGGTTAGCTGGATGACTGAATAGCACTATTGCCTGATAAACTGAAAAGTAGTATTTTGGGGGAGGAGCAGTGAAGTACAGAGAGATTATTAGTAAGAGATTCACTTAACCCTGATCATCTTGAAACTGTATGTACCTGGAGGAGATATTAATGCAAAATAGAACAGATCAAGTGGCATTTTGAAGCCATCAAACTACACTGGAGAATGTGGCTAAATTATCACATTCTCTACTATGTGAAAAGAAGCAGTGGCGCATACTAGTGGCACACAGGAAAACTAAAAATCAGGAGAGAAAGGGATGGAATCAATATGGCAAAGTAATAGGAAAAAATATAGATATCCCAGCTCCATGCTCCTCATCTCTATCTCCCTAACAAAGATATAAAAAATACATTATACCAAATCCTGATCAGGAAATTGAAGAGAAAAAAATTAGTCATTTCCCCAGACCAGATTAATATAGGGAAAGAGTCAGAAAGAGCTATCCTGCTGACACTGGAGATGTGGTGTGGTCAGGAGTATGTAAAGAAGTGCCTCAGTGCACAGGGACTGAAAGAAGTCAGAGATGTACAGTGAGGCAGGAAAATGTTCTGGGGTCCCTGAACGAGCACATGGTGCCAGAATAGGTGCCACCTGACAGTTCTGTCACTTAATACTCAGGCACACGTCACAAATCTAGGATAGAATGAGGAGTCCTAGAGGTAGGGGAGAAGAGCTTTGCTTGTAAGGCCAAGTTACATACTGAATAAGTTCAGAAGCCAATGTGAACTGTGAAGCTCTGACCACAGGAGCAGAAAATGGCCTCAAGTTCTAGCCTGTAACCCAGGATCGAGTATGCAGTGAAATAACCAGGAAAGGAGTCCCAAACCAAGAGTGACTTCAGTTTGGTCCCTCTGAACCTGCAGAGCTTCCCAATGGGCAGATAGTGGTTTAATTAATCCCACAGAAGTACAATGGAACTTCCAACCAAAGAAAAGGCAAAGAGTTCTTGCTCAGACCTAAACCTGGGTCAGGAAACTGAAGACCCCAGAACATGAGTGCAGTGAATAGTCTGTACTAGATCATGCCACTTTTGGAGTACTGAAAGTTTACAGGGCTTAGCTAGATCTACCCCTGAGATCCAGGAATAACATTACATTTGCTATTCAAGAAAGTAGCAAAAGGACCCAGAGGACAGAAGTTCAACCCCAACATTTTCCCAAAAGTTTGTAGTCCACAGGCTTAACAGACAGCCTAATGTCAAGAAAGAATGGTTGAAAGAACGAGCAAAAAACAAAAACCAAACCAGACAAAAAAAGACTCCTACTAAAAAGAACAATTAGTATGCCAGGAGGGCTGAAATCACAAACCCAGAAAGAGAAAATGACTTCAAAACATCTAGGAGCAAAGCCTCAAAGAAAATCATAGATTGGGTATAAGCCCAATCATAAATTCTAGAAGAAATAAAGCAGGAGTTTTAAAAAATTGTCTAAAAATGTTTTTTTTTTTTTTTTAAAACAAAATGAGAATGGCTGAGGAAAAAAAATTGTTAAACAAATTAAGTTTGGAAAAAAACATATGAAAAGAGAATCAGTAGCTTGGAACCTGAATATTAGAATCAACCACTGACTCAACTGAAAAAAAATCAAAACAGAGTCAAAAGAACAAAAAAAAATACAAGAAAATATAAGATACACCATAGTAAAAAAAAAACAAAACAAAAAACCAAACAGTTGACTTGGAAAACAGGTAATCTCAGGAATATTAAAAAGCTACAATCTAGATTTCCCAGATCAAAGGAAAAGTGATGCAAAAGAATTCAAGCTACCATCAGAATCGAATGAGATTTAACAGTTTCCAATATAAAGGATCAGAGAACTTGGAATATAACATTCCAGACAGCAAAAGCTCCAGGGTCGCTACAAGAATAACTTACTAAGCAAAACTGAGTATAATCCAGAGGGTGAAAAAGGAATCTTTAACAAAATGGAGGGATTCTATATATTTCTAATGAAAAAACAAAAATAGAGAGTTGAAGAAAAACTGATATACAAACCTAGGAATCAAGAGACACGTGAAAAAGACAAACATGAGAATGTGGTCACAAGAGACTAAACAAAAATAAATTGCTTATATTCTTACATGGGGAAATGATTACAGGTATCCCCTAAGAATTCTATCATAATCAGGGATCAGGGAGGGGCTACAACTGGAAAGAAAGCCTGGGAATGAAGGTTATGTTTTGACAATGTGAAGACAATATAAAGGGAGGGAAGAGGAATACACTCTTTGGGGGGAGGGAGGAAGAATGGGGAAAATTATCTCACAAATGGGGTGCACAAGGTAAAGTTTATCATTCTCATCTGAACTAGCTGAAGAAGGGAAGAATACACACACATAAGAAAACATCTGGGCACAGATATATATTTCACCCAATAAGGAAATAGGAGGTAAAGAGAAGAAAAATAAAAGGGAAGAAATAATCAGAAGTGTGTATAATAAGAGGACAAAGAAAATAAAAGTATAAAAGGACAGAATGTTGGAAAATACAATCACAATTATAAACGGGATGAACTCACTCATAAAATGAATATAATTGTTAGTATTGGAAATCCAATAATATGCTGTTTACAAAAAAACCCATGAAACAGAAAGTTATATACAGAATTAAAATAAAGGGCTGGACCAGAATGTTTTGCTTCAGCTAAAGTAAAAAAGGAAGAGAGAGCAAACATAATCTCAGATAAAGCACCAACCAAAAACAAACCGAAAAGATACCATAGATAATGAACAAATATCAATACCAAATATGTGGGCATTGAAATGGCATAGCCTCTAAATTCTTTAAGGAAAAGTTAAAAGAGTTATAGGGAGAAACAGTAAAACTGTAATAGTGGGGAGAGAGGGGCTTGATTTATCTCCCAGACCTAGATAAATCTAACAACAAAACAAAAACAAAAAAGAAATGAAGTCCCCAAAGGGAAATTTAGAAAAGTTAGACATGACAACCTCTGGAGAATATTAAATGGGAACAGAAAGGAATAAACCTATTGCTCGGCTTGCATGCTATCTTCACAAAAAACTCACCATGTACTAAGGCATTAACGCTTTCCTATATTAAATGAATCATTTATCAATCATAATTTAATAAAAATATTCAATAAAAGGCCTTGAAGCAAAGATTTCAAATTAATTGTAAACTAACTTAATTCTAGAGAACAGGCAGATCAAAGAATAAATTATAGAAGCAATTAATAATATCATTAAAGATAATGAGACCAACATACCAAAATTTTCAGAATACAACTACAACAGTACTCAGAGTGAAACTTACACAGTATCTCAAAAGCCTTTCATCAATAAAAGAGAGAAGGAAGAGATGAACAAATTGAATATACAACTAAAAAAACCAAATTAGGAAAGTAACAAATTTGAAATCCCCAAATAAATACCAAAAGGATTAACAAAATTAAAAGAAAAAGAGAAAACCACTGAATAAAACCAAAATCTCGTTTTGAAAACAATAGATAATAAGCCAATAGCTAATTTGATTTTAAAAAGAAAATTAGGGCAGCTAGGTAGCATAGCAAATAGAGCAACAGCCCTGGCATCAGGAGGACCTGTGTTCAAATCTGGTCTCAGACACTTGACACTTACTAGCTGTGTTTCCCTGGACAAGTCACTTAATTCCAACCGCTTTGCCAAAACAAATAAAAAACCCTAATTATTAGTAAAAAAATGAAAAAGGTAAATTCACAATAAAGAAATAAAAGAAATTATCAGAACTATTTCACCCAAATATATGCCCACTAAAACTGACAAACTTAATGAAATTGATGATTATTTACAAAAATATAAATTGCGCAGATGAACAGAACCAGCAAGAGTACTTACTGATAAACTGATTTTAGAAAAAGAAATTGAACAAGACATAAACTCCTAAAGCAAATTTATGAAACAGTTAACAATTAGTTACAATATAAACTAATTGAAAAAAAAGGAAAAGAAGTAGCCTTTCCAGTGTCTAAAACAAAGAGGGTCAACATGGAGGAAAAAACTATTAACAACCCTAATGAATTTGATGCAAAAAAACTGAAATACGATATTAGCAGCAAGGCCTAGGCTATAAAACATAACATAAAACTTGATACATCATGACCTGGCTGGGTTCAATATTAGGAAGACTATAAACATAATTGACCATATTAATAAAATCAATCAAACCTATATAATTACATCAATAGATGCAGGAAAAGCTTTTGACAAGAAGGAACACTGATTCCTGTTTAAAGGGGAAAAAGCACACCAAGAATAGGAATAAATGGAACTTTCCTTAAAATGATGATAACACCCATCTAAAATCAAAAGCAAGCCTATTCTACAATGGGGAAAAGCTACAGGCCTCTCCCATAAGATTGGGAGTAAAGCAATGATATTCATTATCCCCATTACAATTCAATGCAGTGCTAGAAATCCTAGCTATAGCAATAAGACAAGAAAAAGAAATAGATGGGAAAAAGCACAGGTAAAGAAGAAACAAAATGATTAAATTAAAAATTAAAAGAACTAAACGTCCATCAGGTTGCAGGATATAAAATAAACCCACACAAATCATTAGCATTTCTGTTTATTAATATTCAGTAGGAAGAGACAGAAAAATCCCACTTAAAATAACTACAGATAATATAAAATACTTGGGAGGCTAATCTGCCAAAATATATACAGAAACTAAATAAATATATTTATAAAACATTCTTTACACAAATAAAAGCAGACTTACATAATTGGAGAAATATTACTCATGGGTAGGTTGAGTCACTATAATAAAAAGAACAATACTACCAAAATTAATTTGCTTATTCAGTGCCACATCAAAAGATTACTTTATAGAGCTAGATAAAAATACTAACATCATCTGGAGGAACAAAAGGTCGACAAGAGAATCAATGAAAAAAAGAGGAGAAAGATGGTCGAGTACCAGATCTCAATGTATACTACAAAGCCACAATCACCAAAACAATTTGACACTGAATAGAAATAGAGAGGAAAATGGTATAGATTAGGCATATTTAATATACAGAAAAAATGAGTTCAGCAGGCCAGTGTTTGACAAACCCAAATATGACAGCTACTGGGGTTAAAACTCACTATCTGTTGGGAAACTGTTGAGAAAACTGGAAAGCAAACCAGCTGAAACTAGATATAAACCAATGTCTCATGGTACACCAAGGTAAAACTTCCAAATGGGTCCATGATTTAGAAACAAAGGATGACATCATAAACAAATTAGAGGAGCATGGAAGAAATTAACTGTCAGACCTACAAATAGGGAAGAATTCACAAAATCAGAGTTTCACAGGAGATAAAAAGATACTTTTGATTATATACAACTAAAAAGTTTACGTACAAGAAAAATCAATTTAGCTAAGATTAAAAGAGAAACAGGAAATGAGAAACTACTTTCATTTTGTTCATCCTCATTTTCATATTTTAACATCTTTTTTTTTCATTTCGAAAAAATCTTGGCAGGTATTTTGTCTGATAAAGGTCTTAATTCAAAAATATATAGGAAACTGATTAAAGTTTATAAAGTCATTCCCTGATAGGTTTTCAGAGTAAGAAATTCAAGCTATCAGCAGTCATGTAAAAAAAAAAGCTGTAAATTACTGATAATGAAAAAAATGCAAATTAAACAACTCTGAGGTACCATCTCACATCTATTAGAAGATGATAGGAAAGGAAAATGGTAAATGCTAGAGAGGCTGTAGAAAAATAGGTACACTAATGCACTGTTGGTGGAACTGTGAACTAGTTAAACCATTCTGGAAAGCAATCTGAAACCACGCCCAAAAGTTAGTAAACTGTACCCAGTGATATCGCTCTTTGGTCTACACCATGTTAAGATTAAAAAATAAATAAAGGTTCCACATATACAAAATTATTAATAGCAGCTCTTTTTGTGCTGGAAGTTGAAGGGGTACACATCAATAGGGAAATTGCTGAGTAAATTACGGTATATAAATATGATGGAATGCTATTGTGTTCTAAGAAATGATTATGGGGATGGTTTCAGAGAAACCCAGGAAAACTTGTAGGAAGTGGTCAGAATCAGGAGAGTAATTTATACAATAACAGTAATACTGTAAAGACAAACAACTTTTAAAGACTTACGAACTCTGATTAACATAATGACGAACCGTAATTCCAGGACTGATGATAAAACAAACTATTCATATCTGGATAGAGAGGTGATGGACTTGGGAGTATAGATTGAGGTTTTGGTTTTTGTTGTTGTCTTCGATTTCTGAATAAAGCCAATGTAGTAATTTGTTTTGCTTGACTACACATATTTGTAATGGAACTCTTTTTGAGGGGGCAGAGGTGGGGAGGTGTTGAATGAGTGGAGAAGTAGATGGTTATGAGACAATTTGAGCCTGAAAATACAACAGAACTAAATTTAAAAATAAAACCAGGCGAAATGTCTAAACCTGATTTTAAAAAATACACAGTTGAAAATTACCTTATAGATGACACTATTTTACAGGAACACAAGGCTGCATCTTGGGCATGTGTAAAGGAAGACGTGGTTTCTAGGAAGTGAGGGGATTATACTTACCCTCATCTGACTTCATAGGACATATTTTATTTGGTACTTATCAACATATTTTTAAAGAAGGACATTTGATAAGACATTTGAAAAGTATTCAAAATAAGACAAAACAGATAATAAAGGTTTTGGAAAGGAACTGTGGATCGACCTTTAGCCCTAAGAAGAGAAAAATTTAGGAGGGATATGAGATGTCTTCAAGTATTGTCATGTGAGCTGTCATGTGAAAGAAGGATTAGACTTATTCTGATTAGTCCCAGGGCAGAAAGAAAAACAATGGAGAGGCATCAAGTCTAATTAAACTTTCTGTTAGGAAAAAAACTTAACAATTTAAGCTGTCTTAAAGTGAAATTGACTGCTTCAAGCACTGCCTCCTCCACTTCCCTGGGAGAAATATTATTTCAGCTGAAAAGCTAAGGACCTAAGAGCAAAACTACACATGGACAAAAATACTTTTCACAAATAATGACGACTTAAAAATATCTTGTCTTACAAGATTCAGTTTCATATTAGATAGATAGATAGAAAGCTAGATAGATAAAACAGCAACAAACCAATGTCTTTATTTGGTTTACCTTCAGAGGTTTTTAGGATAATTGTACAAAGGTTTAGAAATTACTATCAACACCCTTTCCAAAGAAAGTTCTGAAAAATGTTTTTATAATAACAGAAGAGGGGCCGCCCGATCAATGTGCTGCATACCCATGAGGAAGCTGCGTAGTTATTTCAAGGAATTTGTAAATGCACGTTCACATCAAGCACTGTCTTACTGTTCAACAGAGCATAAAGCACTGATGGTTTTAGTCTTTTAATATGTACCAAAAAAAATGCGAAATTTCTGGCTGACTTCTAGCTACATATTTGTTCTGCATACCTCTAACTTGTCCAATGAAGTTGTGATAAATCCCTTGCCTTTTCCCCACAACATATATTTACAGAAAGTGTACTTTTGCACTTGCTGCATATGTATCTAAATAATGAAGCAATCTGGAGGAATCAACTCTAAAATTGAAATTTTTATGTCATCAACCAAGTTTCCATTTTTTTCAAATATATATGGATACTATTATAATTGATAAAATTACACATTCACTTAAAAAGTATTATTAAATACAAAGCAGCTTTCTATCAGCATGTATTTTCTCAATCAATAGATAAGAATATAACTCCTGGAAAAGAACCACTACCAAAAAAGTCAATTTTGAATTGAAAAAAGAATACTAAACCATTCAAAAGGGTGGATGATCCCATTTTAGGGATGAGGAGATATAATTGGATATTATGGTTAAAAAAAGGTGTGAAAGGATCATAGTGAATGCACTGGTTCTACCCACTAACCAGATTTCCAGAATTGCACAATGTTAGAGATGGAAGAGATTTCAGAACTCATTTATTTGAACCATCTCATTTTACAGATGAGGAACTGAAGCCCAAAGAGATTAAGTGATGCATCCAAGATCATAAAAATAATGAGAAGCTCTCTTAATTTAGACCAAACTTGGCGATCTGTATGCCCTAGGTTGAGAAACTGAATTACTTACCTTGGTTTTTAGGTTCAGGGATCTGAAAGACTATCTCAGCTGCTGCCACCATACTTTCAAGGCTTGTCACCAACAACCCAGACCATCTTTCCAGTAGCTTCCTTTTTTCTGAGAGGTTATTGATACTCTGCATATTTTAAAGTGGTTTATTCACAGGAAGAACAACAAAGTATGTATGTACACACACACACACACACACACACACACTCGCGCGCGCGCATGCACGCGGGATTACTAAGTCTAGCCTACTTAGGGCCCCGGAAGACCACATTCCAGCTTGACTCTGAAGCAAAACTATCTACTTTACACAAAATATCCTCTCTGCCACTTTGATATTGGCTTGGTTGTTCTAGACAGAGTTCATTCATTCATCTATAATTCTAGCCAATCAGGAAGTTTTCCTGTTCAGCGGTGGGCTGAATCAATTCAACCAGTAAGTGCTTACTATGGATGTGTACTACAATGGGTTTATTCCTATTTATTCACTGAATAACCACCTCATTTGGGAGGAAAGGGAAAACGAAAAGGGATCTTTTTAAAAGGATAATCAATTTTTTCATTACCTCAGAAACTAATTTAACTTGATGCTATCTCTCAAATTCGTAACACTCTTCTCTTTTCAATCACAGATCCTCCAAGACCAATTACAAATCATATTTCAGCCTGCTTGTCCTGCTCTTTCCCACTCTGTCCCATTTTGCTATCATTTATTTCATTCAATAAAATCCAATCTCCCTGGTGCTCCAACTTGTCATATATATCTGAGAAAGAAAATTCTTTTCTTTTTGTGAGGTTATATTTTGGGTTGAGTTTTGGTGTCACTAGAAACCCAATGCAACTTCTCTTTTCCCTTCTCAACTGTGTTTATGTACTAGGAAAAAAAGGGCAGGTAGGTGGCATACTGGTTAGAGGGCTGGACGTGGAGTTAGGAAGACTCCTCCTGAGTTCAAATGTGGCCTCAGACACTTGGTAGCTGTGTGATCCTGTGCAACTTAATCCTGTTTGCCTCAGTTTCCACATCTATAAAATGAGCTGAAGAAAGGAATGGTAAACCATTCCTGGAACTTTGCCAAGAAAACACCAAATGCTGTCACAAAGAGTTGAAAATGACTAAAAACTATGAAGACCACCACCACCAGCAGGAAACAACAGCAATGACTTTAACTTTGTGCATTTCTAAGCAAGCTACTAAGTCCCTATGGGTCTAAGTTCTCTCACTTACAAAATGAGGATAGCCCTGACCTCATAGGAATGTTTGGAAGATCAAATTAAGACTCTATGTAAAATACTTTGCAAACCTCAAAGCATTATATAAATGTGAGTTGTTGTTATTATTATTAAATTTGTCCCAATGTTCTAGCCTGTCAATCTTTATATATTAATCCTACGATCACCTAATATGTCAGCTACTCCTTATATTTTCATGTGATCTGCAAATGATAAGCATGCCAACTAGAGTGGTATGTAAATTACTTAGAACAAAGTAAAATAATTAAAATTAAACCTTACAGCTTTTTGCATCATCAAAACATTTTTAAAAAAATGCATTATATCCTCCTGCTGCTGCAATAACTTGTTTCCTATGATTTCACACTGAGTTCACAAGATTTTGGCACATTCATAATTATTCACCATAAAATTACACACTGATTACAAGGGACATTAAGCGTACTTTAGAACAAATAGTCCATTTTCACAAGTCTATCCATGATTATATACCCTGTAGTTTTCAATGGGGTTTAAAAATCAGGTGAGCCCCCTTTGAAACATTTTTATCTTCACCTTTGGATGAATTTCTTAAGGTTTCATGCCCTCTGTGGCATGGTATAATGGTTTGTGATTATAGTTAAAGGTGATGTGGCATGGTACAAAGTAGTATTGCATTATTTCACTTTCATTTGGAATTTCTGTAATTCCAGAACAATTCTGCTGCTCAGTATATCAATATATTTATGGGTGTTCATTGTCCTCTCAATGTGGGTAAGACCTCCGGGCCCACTGAATGTAAAAAAAAAATCCCCCAGTCAGTTTTTTGATTATTTTATAATCTGAGGAAGATGTGCAAATCTTAACAGACTCACTGGGGACTTTTGAGAATAGTTCTGATTAGCCTTGAATGAAAAAAATTAATTTCATTAATAAAAATTACCTTTTCCTAATCTTCAATATTCTAATCTTTGTAACGTCTTGCCTATGACAAACATCTTTCTGTCAGAGCTCTGGAGTATTTTGTTTTTACCTGCCAGTGAACTATTCTTCCAGCATCAAGAAGTCTAGGCTTCACTGTGGAAGAATCAATGTCTAGCTCCTCCAGTTCTTAAAAGTCTTTGTTTTCTAATGATTTATTAGGCTATGCTACAGCAAATAGTTCATTTCTTCTTGGTATTTTCTTTTACAAAGCACACTAACTATAAAATCCTGTTTTATAATGGGCTTGAATAGATCCTTGAGAAGCTTGATTTTCCAGTGCTAATAGTATTCAATGAAATAAATGATTCTATCACTGAAGTATTATCTTTGAGAATTTTTACACATTTCTATAGATGGATACTCATTCTTTAAAGCCACAACAAGAGAGTAATGAAAATGCATGTATGAAATGATATCTAGCACTAAAAAAACAGAGCTAAGGGTAGGAAACCAGTTCAATCTAGTTTCATCTGGTTAGGATAAGAAGTTCTGAACTAGTCTAGTATTAGAAATACATACACATTACCATTACTGTCACAAAATAAAACATGTCAAATTATTTTCCATCTTAAGTTAATTTGGACATTATTATATGCCTCCATCCAAGCCACTGATAAATGCTGTGGTAAATTAAAGGGAAAAGGATTCAGCACTGAACCCTGACTCCCCTGGATACTTCCAAAATAGTTTTCCTAATTGTAGGGCATTGAGGGAAGACATAAAAACAAAGGCCAAAATTATTTGATAACTTTTAGCACAAGTTGCTATAAAATTCAACAGAGGAGAGAATAATTCAGTGAATTTAGTCCAACTGTTGAAGAGTGGCAAAAAGAGATCATACTGTGACCTTGGGTGGTGGGCCTTTGTGTGAAAGGCAAAGGACAGGGGGATAAGCCGCTTTTCCTTACGACTTTTTCTTCTGCCTTTTCTCTGGCTTTCAGTCACAGGGGAACAGGAGGAAAAAGAGCTAAGTTTATGGCAGCAACAAGCCTGGCAAAGCTCTGCCAAATCCCTACCATCACTTGAGGGCAAGTCAACAACACAACTTTTCCTCGACCCTGTATTCAGGTACTTATAGTGTCCAATTAAGCCAGGCCAATTACAATTTCATAATTTGGATGTTATGTGACACAGATGTCTGCCCATTCAGTGTGTAGCTGTTGTCCAGGTCTTTCCATTAAGTTCACCATAGTGGGTCATCCTAGCACAATGGTTGCTTTTCTTTGTCCCAACACCTTCAGATTACTAGAATTCCCCTGATCACCTATCATTCCTTAGTTTTGCCACTAAAAATGCATTTCTTTAATGTCTTTTTCTTCCAATCTTCCAAGTTCCTCACTGGTTAAAAGCTACATTGTGTTCATATCTACCACAAGCCTTTTCATTGCCCTCTGACACTTATTTTTAAATCTCCAGAGACTGTTACATTCTATTTTACTGTAATACAACACTGGCAAAATGCGGTGTTAAAAAGATAGGCCTTTGTTTAATGGGAAATTTGAGGTCATTAATGGAACTTTTCAATTTCCCTTAGACAATCTACTACTACACTCCTTCGACTTCTGTTCCGACTAATCCACTTGCTCTGTCTCAGAAATACCTGCTGATGAATGTGCTTTATAGGCTGTCCAAACAACTGCTTGTCATAATCTGGAGAAGAAACATTAGTCTTTCCCATGTGGATGATCAGGTCAAACTCTTTTGAGTGGGTATACATCTGCTAAAGGTGCCTCTGCAGTGTCCCAGGTCTTGATCCAACCATTACAGTCATTGGCAAACAAGATCATCCAGCAAAGAGGTTCAAAGATGGGATGAGTTTTTTTTTTTTGAAAGGGGGGTGGTGCAAACATTTGAAGGTGAGGAGGCACTGTACAATACAATCATGTTTTCCTCTCTACCTTTGAGGCAGAGTGGATACAGTCAAAAGAGCTAGATTTAAGGTCAGAATACTTGGGTTCAAAATACTGGCTTTGGAGTAATCATTTACTCATTGCAGACCTCAGTATCCTTGGTAGGTTTGGACTAGATGACCCTGAAGACCTTTCTGTCATAAATTTATGATCCTATGATAGTGAATGGCAGTAATTTATTGTGTATTTAAGATTTGTTTAAGTAATAAAAAAGTATTAGGTTCTTAAATTTATTAAAATACAAATGATGATAATTACTTGTTGGTTGTCTTATGAACAATGTTTCTGTACAATTTAAAAAAAGAAAAAAAGGTCAACGCTACATAAAGTTTAGAAACAAGCTATTTTAAAATAGCACCAAATTATCAATGACTATTATTTGAGCCTGGCCAGTCAACTAAAGCCATCTAAAGGTGCTATAGTGGAGATCTTATTTTCCACAAGAATAGTGTGAGAAACTTTATTAAATGCTTTGCTAAAATTTAGGTAAATCATAACTATACCAGTCTACTCTAGGTCTACTGTTAAAAATGAAAATATGGCTAAATTTGGCATGGTCTGTTCTTGATAAAGGCAGCACTTTGGGATTATCAGTTTATTTTTGTAGAGAGTTCTTGCCTTCAGAGTTCCCTAAACTGAAGAAATCATAAGTCTCTACTGAAAGCAGTTAAAGCATATTAAAACTACTTGACTCTTAAATTTTTCATCTGGTTTCTAGATTCAAAGCAGATTTATCAAATTCTGGAGATTTCATGTAGAATTCACCAAATATTTACTAAGTACCATGTATAAAGCATTACATTGAGTATTGTAAGGTATGTGAAGCATATAAGATAGTTTGTTAACTAATTATTTAATATAGAGTATCCAGATTAGGAAAAGGATTTATAGTAAGAATTAAATGTTGATTTGAGGAAGGGGGAAAGACTGGGTTTTCCCATCTTGTTGAGACTAGAAATGCAGTAACTACTGAATTTTCTGTTTTAATGAAATCATAGGTCCATTCTCTATTCTTATTGACAACTTATTTCATATAGCAATAGATGAAGCAGTATGTAGGAGCAACAGTACCAGGTGGTACCCATTACAAAATGGTATACTTTTACGTTCTTTCATTCAAACCCAATGGCAACCCTATGAATTAGGTAGAGCAAGAAGAAGTATTAAACTTCATTTTTGAATGAGAAAACAAGCTAAAAGAGTTTGAGATTCTTAGATCACACATGACTTTAGGGCAGAGTAGCTGATGTAGAGAATTCTATTAATCCAACTCTTCCCAATGCCTTTGTTTATAAAGAGCAAAATCTGGACTCACCTCATGTTATTTTGCATTTGTTTCTCTCCTTGGTTTCCAATCTATGGACCAAGATACCTGCCAGTATCCTGTTCTCTGCCCTGCTCCCTGTTTTCCTGTCCCCTTAGGAGTGTTGTCTTCCCCTATTATATTGTAAGTTGCTTGAGGGGAGGGACTGTTTTTCTTATTATTAATTATACCCCAGAGCTTACCACAGAGCCTGGCAAAAAGCAGGCTCTTAATACATTGATTCGATTGGTTTGGGTAGATAATAACATACCCAAGCTTTCTCATCCAGTCATATTCTTGTCAAGGTCTGCCCACAAATCTTCCATAAAGAAATCTACCCAATCTGCTGATGATCTACTTTTAGGTATTTTAACATTTAACATGCCCATTGCTCTCTATCAACATGTTATTTCTTGTTCTTGACACAACCAGTTCACCTTATGCCACTCTTTCCAGGTCAAGAAGCTAATGATAGTTAGGCATGAGGATACAACTTAAATATTAACTCTTCCTTTCTCTAACAAAAGCAATTACAAAAAAATAGGACTCAACAGGTTGCTCCCTTGCCATCTTCCTGGCACATACTCCAGGCTCCCACTCTGGTGTCCCAGATGTCTGAGTATACCATACCTACCCTGAACTAAATGGCACTGCATCCCCCATTAACTTCAGGCCCCTTTTAGGACGGAGAACAGTAATGAAATCAATATTACCAATCTTGGAAAGGAAGTATCAATCAGTTATTTTGAGGCTACTCACCTTTCCTAAAACTTCTTTAACCAAAAAACTCCTCCCTCACCACCACTAATCCGTAAGTGTTGTCATGTCCAATAATACAAGGGATCATAACCTTTTATGCATCATGGACTCCTTTGGCAGTCTGAGGAAATCTACGGAACCTTTCTTGGAATAATATTTTTAAGTGTATAAAATTAACTACACAGGATTACAAACGAAACCAATTATATTAAAATAAAATTTTCAAAATATTTTTAAAAACAAGTCTACAGATCCTTGGTTAAGAACTCATGCCCTAGTAGAATGCAAGCTCCTAAAAGTTAAGGATTGTCTTGCTTTTATATTTGCATCCTTAGTGCTTAGTTTCTGGAACATTGTAAGTGCTTATTACTTTTTCATTAATCTTTATATCCCCAGACTATTGTTTATTTTGTTTTAAAAATAAAGTATGCTGCATTTTCACCCATAATGGTTTAAATGGAACATGTTAAATTAGGACATTTGGCTTCAGTGTGGCCTTTTTGTCTACTAAAGTAAAAAATGAAATATTTAAGAAATTATCTGAACTAAAATGCTGTCATTTTCAGTGGAACTTTTAATTGTAGTAAGCCACATACTCCTTAGAAAAGAAAATTTTCTAGGGCTCAGAATCACTATGAATTATTTTAAAACATAATGTCTATTCCGCCCCCCACAGGAATGAGTGTGAACATATTACTAGCTTTAATAAAACTAAACACTTCCAATGGCTCCCCACTTTTGAGTAGCATATTCAGTTCAAAATGCTCAAAGCTTATTCTGAAGTTTCAATGAAGTTCAAAGACATTCATGACCTCAAGACTGTGAAATTAGAAACTAATACCCCACTTTGTTCTGTACTAATTCTTGATTAGGACTTAGGAATTAGTTTGTTTTAAAGGACAGTTTGGCTATTTAACATTATTAGAAATTCTGACTTCTTTATAAGAGTTAACTTTGCCATTTCTCTGGGCTACAGCCCAGACTCACTCATGGTTCTAAGATGCTCTGCTGGCCATAAACCTAGTAGGGGACCACTCTGGTGTATGGAGTCACTGACACAGGACTTTCCAGACAATGCAGACTAATTCTGTTTTCCCCTTACCATGGACTTTGGAACTGCATGACTATGCCAAATCTAAATCCACCCTACACCTTTACTCCACCTCTATTATTTATATACATTTAAGGATATTCCTAACATAAATCATTATCGACTGTTTGAAAATGAGGCAAATTTTATTGTAGATTATGAAGGATGATAATTTATCATACTATAAAAGATAGTGGGGGTGGAGCCAAGACGGCAGAGTAGAAAGACGCATATACTCTAGTGCTTTCCCCATAGCCCACAAAATACCTGTAAAAAATGACTCTCAACAAATTCAAGAGCAACAGAAGTCACAGAACAACAGAGTGAAAGAGGTTTCCTGCCAAAGGTAACCTGGAAGGCTGACAGGAAAGGTCTATCTCACAGGACACTGAGTGGAGCAGAGCCCAGGCCTGGCCATGTGGCACTGGGAGAAACAGGACCTAAACAGACCTCTGGGGCCATATTCCCAGCAGGGAGGATCTCAGATCCCTCAATCCACAAGCAACAAAGAAAGCTTCCAAAGGTCAGTGTGGGAGGGCTTTCTCAGCTGGGAAAGAAGAGAACCAGGGTTCACCCCAGCACTGGCCCCAGGTGGCGGCAGCTGCAGGAGGCAAGTCCATTGTCCAGGCAGCTCAGCTTAAAGCCTCTGGTGGATCTGAGCAGCTGATCTGAACCTCAGCCCTTAGTGGCAGTCCCACCCCCACCCCCACTGAAAGCCCATGGGGGAATAGAGCAGCTGGTCTGAATCTCAGCCTTGAAAGTGGTACTGGGGAGAGGAGGAGCACTAGGACCCTCCTCTTGACAAAGGATTCAGAAGTCAAGTAATTGGCTGGAAAAACGCCTAAAAAGGGGGTAAAAAATAAGACCACAGAAAGTTACTTTCTTGGAGAACAGATGTCTCCTTCCATCCTTTCATATGAGGAAGAATAATGCATACTGTCAGAGGAAGTCAAGGCCTCTGCCTCCAGTACTTCCAAAAAGAATATGAAGTGGACTCAGGCCATAGAAGAGCTTGAAAAGTGTATCAACAGCCTGCTAAAGGAGAACCAAAAAAATGCTGAGGAAAGTAACACCTTTAAAAAGAGGTTAACTCAATTGGAAAAAGAGGTCCAAAAAGACAAGCAGGAGAAGGAGGCTTTAAAAAGCAGAATGGGCCAAATGGAAGACAAGGTTCAAAACTCACTGAACAAAATAATTTTTTAAGAGACAGTTGAGTTCAAGGAAGGTAATGATTGAAATAAACCAAGAAGTTACAAAACAAAACCAAAAGTTTGAAAAAATAGAAGATAATGTGAAACATCTCACTGGAAAAACAACTGACCTGGAAAATAGATCCAGGAGAGACAATTTAAAAATTACGGGACTACCTGAAAGCCATGATCAAAAAAAGAGCCTAGACATTATCTTCCATGAAATTATCAAGGAAAACTGCCCTGATATTCTAGAACCTGAGGGCAAAATAAATATTGAAAGAATTCACTGATCACCTCCTGAAAGAGACCCAAAAAGAGAAACTCCTAGGAATATTGTGGCCAAATTTCAGAGTTCCCAAGTAAGGAGAAAATATTGCAAGCAGCTAGAAAGAAACAATTCAAGTATTGTGGAAATACAATCAGGATAACACAGGATCTGGCATCTTCTACATTAAGGGACTGAAGGCCCTAGAACAGGATATTTCAGAAGTCAAAGGAACTGAGATTAAACCAAGAATCACCTACCCAGTAAAACTGAGTATAATACTTCAAGGCAATAAATGGTCACTCAATGAAATACAGTACTTTCAACCATTCATGATGAAAAGACCAGAACTGAAGTGAAAATTTGACTTTCAAACACAAGAATCAAGAGAAGCATGAAAAGGTAAACAGGAAAGAGAAATCATAAAAGACTTTCTAAAGCTGAACTGTTTACATTCCTACATGGACAGATAATATTTGTAACTCTTGAGACTTTTCTCAGTATTTGGATAAGTAGAGGGATTATACACACACACACACACACACACAGTATAGGTTGAGTAGAATTAGAAGAGATGATATCCATTAAAATAAATAAAAATTAAGGGATGAGGGAGGAAAATACTAGGAGGAGAAAGGGAGAAATGGAATGGGACAGGCTATAACTCATAAAAGATATAAGAAAAATCTTTTTCAATGGAAGAGAAAAGAGAGAAGGTGAGAGGGGATAAGTGAAGCTTACCCTCTTCACACATAGCTTAAGGAGGGAATAACATGCTCACTAAATTTGGCATGAAAATCTTATCTCACACTACAGAAAAGTAGGGGAGGCGGGAATAAGTGGGGTGAGGGAGATGACAGAAGGGAGGGCAAATGGGAGAAGGGAGTAACTAGAAGTAAACACTTTTGGGAAGGGACAAGGTCAAATGCGAGATAGAAAAAGGAGGGGACAGGGTAGGATAGAGGACAATATAGTTAGTATCACACAACATGATTATTATGGAAGTCTTTTGCAAAATAACACATATATAGCCTGTATTGAATTGCTTGCCTTCTCAGGGGGGATGGGTAGGGAGGAAGGGAGGGAGAGAAGATGGAATTCAAAGTATTAGAAACGAATGCTGAGAATTATTATTGCATAACTGGGAAAAAAGAAACACAGGCAATGGAGTATAGAAATTTATTTTGCCCTACAAGAGAGAAGATGGGGATAAGGGAAGGATGAGATGTGATAGAAGGGAGGGTACATTGAGGGAAAGGGTACTCAGTATGCAAAGTATTATGGAGTGGGGGGAGAGGAGAGATGGGGAGAAAAATTGGAACTCAAAATTCTGTGGAAATGAATGTCAAAATCTAAAAATAAATAAATACAATTAAAAAAAGAATTAGTGAAAGTGGTATGAAGTCCTTAGGGAAGGCTATATCAGCATCACTAAATGCCAAAGGATTTGCATAAGTGTATTGTCAAAAGGTACTGTTGTTTAATTCACATTTAATTGAACCAATGCGATGCTCACAATTATTCTTACCATTACTTTTCAACTAGTTAACTTTGCAAAATTAAAGCACAAGCCAATTGAAAGCAGTGGGCTCTAAAAATTAAAATCTTTGTGAAAACTGAGATTTTAAATTGCTAACATTAGTGATTATATACCTATATCTGATTTCAATGAATCGAAAATTAAACGAGTATGATGAGGATCTGTTAATTTAAAATCATTAGAAAATTTACTCTTCTTTTGATGAGAAACAAACCAAAAACTTCTAATTGCTCAATTATATACAATAACTTAATAACCTGTGGCATTGGAAAATATCACTAGCTTTGTAAAAGGAGTAGGCAATTAGGAACTAGGAACTTTCAAAGTCAAATTAAAAAGTGCTTACATGTTTCTTTATACATTTATCAAAGTGAAAGCTAAGTTACTTTTACACAGTAAGATTATAAACTGAAAAGCCACAGTTGCACTCTGGCTGCTCTCCATGGTCATTGCCAAATAATGAGTAGATGAATGTATTTTCTACAATAAAAGAGGTTAACTCTGAGAAGGAGATGGATGCTTTCTTCTCCAAAGTCATCCTGCTTACAGAAATCTGTGACACTCTACAATGAGGAATTAGGAGGGACCTTAAACCTTGCAGTTCTGTTGAGTTAGTTTTATTTGGATTTATCTATTAGTTAGAAAAACGTGATTGTAACCAATTCTAATTGCTCAAATGATCTGAAAGAAATTGGAATGAACAATATATTGTAAGCCTTTAAGAACCTAAAAATGTGAAAATAGATCACAATGTAATAATAGATTTTGTGCAATAAAAACTTGTACTAAAGTGTAAAGGAAAAAATCACCAGAATGAAGATTTAAGTCTGTGCACAGTCTTGGATATGATTGGGAAATAAGGACTAGAGGAATTAAGCAAGTTGAAGAAAGTAAGAAGGTTTTGATATCACTGAAATTAAAAAAAAAAAACAAACCACGAGTAATTTTTTGAGAAATGCCTCTTTGACAAGTACTACATCTCCCTTCCCCAATCAATACAAGATTACAAAAGAAATTTCCTAAGACTTTAAAGGGTTAAGTGAAAGTTTAATAAATACACATTAATTAACTGATTGTTAAAGGACTGTTTCTTTGATCTGATTTAAGTAAATATGTTAAAGTACTTTGTTAAAAAAAAATTAGTAGCTTTTCTGGCCAGGGTTACAACCAAAAAATCTCTGGGTAAGGAGAAATGTGCCCTTTATCTACCCTCTTAAGGTAGGATTAAGTTAGGAAAAATAAAAAGAAATGATTTGGGCTCTTTGAGTGATTTAAAGGAATAAACAGCCATGGGGAGCTGGGAGTACCACTATAAATTTGTGAACATGAGCTAACTAAAAACAGTGAACCTTTGGGAAAAATGAGATTTAAATACTGCCACTTATAATAATAAATCAAGAATTTATTTGATTGGAAATTTTGTTTTATGATAACTATATAATTGTGGTTTATTATAGAATTTAATTTTTTTTCTCTATATAGAAAAGGCGGATAATAAGTAACACTCACCTCCCAGAACTGGAAGAATGAAATGATTCTAAAATGGTTAGCATAGTGAGTACTGTATAAATGCCAACTACTGTTTATTGGGTTTTGGACTAAAATAACATCAACATTAGTAACATGAATGATTTTCTAGGAAGGATAAGTTAAGGTTTTATGCAACTGCACAGATGACCCATAATACTCTTTAGGCTTCTAGTTTTTCTTGCATTGTGGAATTTGGGAGAGTATCAGACATATGATTAGAAATGTGAATTTTCTTTCAATTAGGAGGATAATCTTTTAATTACATAGTGTCATATGAAAAATTAATAAATTATTGTGAAATACTATTAGAAAAGCCACTTTCCTATTGTGTTATTAAAACAAATGTTATAAAATCTCTAGAAAACTGTAATAAAGAAGTGTCTTATGCTTTAACATATAGAATTCTTAAGATTAATGAAAGGTTTGAGGACCTCCCCACCTCCAACCAGAGTTATGATCTAAAATTTGTAACTGTGCTTGAGTAAAGTTATACTATCTTGTCAACCAAATGGAAGGAAGTCTAAAATAGTGTGAATACAGTTATCTCTTCCACATTACAGGAAAAATATGCATATGATTTTTTGGCCATCCCTTCATATCAGAGAAGAAGTCTAAAAGTCTGAATTATTATAGTATTAAACAATAAAATATGCTGAAATTATATAATACCACACATACATTCTATGCATTTCTGAATTTCTAAAATGTTTCCATATCATGTATAAAACTTCCAAAATATTCCCATTTACTTTCTTATGCTGACTGAGACATGTTGAAACTGAGATGAGGAAAGATGCCATGTAGAAGACTAAACTGATGTCATTTGGCTAAAGTAAGTTATGTCTCCTATGAACTGGTCTGCTAAGAGATAGCAAGATTGTTTAAAAACTATTAAAATATTCATTGGGTTATATTTTCCTCTAAACTAGCCTCTTAAAGGGAAAGACTTCAGTCTTACTATTTAAAACTACTTTATGATTTAAGTCAGCAAGTGCCTCAAAGTAATGACTGAGAAGTCATTATCTAAACATTATAAAATACTATAGAAAACAGGCCTCTGAAATTCCTTAATCTTTAAGAATTAGAAAAAAACTCTCAAGTGTGGTAAGCACTATGTAAATGAACTGTTGTTACTTCTTTAATTGACTTTAACTCCATATTGGATAGTTCTATGGTGAGTTTTAGATATCATTGGAAATGATTAATAAAATACCAAAGGAGATGAGTGATTTTCTCTGCAAGGTAATTTAAAAATGCATTCCACTGAATTATTGCCATCTGACTAGTAATAGGGTTCATGTTTTAAATACATGATACTGGGCATGCAAAATTTTCTCTTGTATTATGAAAGCTGATAAAAACTGTTAAGACAAGTTATTTTCCTTTTGCTTTTAATCTGAATGTTGTTAGATTATAAATGTATGTTACATTATAATTTGTTTGAAACATAATATTATTATGTTTGAAAACTGCTAATGTTCAATAAGGTATTTTAAATGAGAAAATACTAATAAAAACTCACTGTTGGGAGGAGAGAGTAGCCACATCCTCTTTGATCTTTCTCTGTGAGGGATAAGATCTCACCAGCTCTGCTGACAGCATGTTATGAAACTGTAGTGCTGCAGTTTAAGGAACTAGGACCTCTCTCAGCCAAAGTCAAGAAATTTACAAGTTAACCTTTAAATAATAAGTGACTTTCATTTAAGAACATTTGGAAAAACCATGAAATTGTATCTGTTAACAGTCAGTATGTAGCAAAGCTACATATCTGAACTATTCACTGCAAGTGTGAACTTTTGTTTACTGTATATAAGTACAAGTACAGGACTTAATTATTCTTACATTAAAAATCAATAAAATGTCCTGATACTAAGATATGAGAAAAATAACAATAACCTAGCCCTAAACTGTAATTAGTGAAATTTTGCTGTTTGAGAAGTTTCCTGGGATTTTAACTTTCTGCTATTCTAAGTTTTGATTTCAGGTACCTCTAATGAGGGCATCTACGTGGCATAGTGGATAGAGTGCTGGGCCTGAAGTCTTCCTGACTTCAAATCTGGCCTCAAACACAATATTAGCTGTGTAACCCTAGGTCAGTCACTTAACTGTATTTGTCTCAGTTTCCTCATCGGTAAAATAAACTGGAGAAGAAAATGGCAAAGCCCCCCAGTATCTTTGCCAAGAAAACCCCAAATGGGGACATGAAGAGGTAGACATGACTGAAACAAACAAGTGTCCAATACCTCTTAAAAGGCCACATGTCCATCATTCATTAGAAATGCCATGTGCTCCTACAGTCAGAGGACAGTTGTAGGTGGATATCTATCTCTGGAAAACTCAAGAGAACAACCTTTTGAAGGTGAAGTTAGGAGTCTCGACTTCGATTCCTCATCTTGGTACACAAGACATTTTCTCACGTAGGTATATCTGAGCTTGGCTATGATACCTAATGGCTCATGGTAACTCTGTGTGGATTTGCTGTTGACTAAGACCTATATCTGAAATAAAATAAACTAAGGAACAGTAGTGATACTGCCATGTACCTCCCTTTTTCCTCACAAAGCAAATTTCATTGATAAAGGCAAGTTTATAATGATGTTTTCAAACCCTATGGGTGACTTTTGACTGAATAATATGCTAGTATAGCATGTAAGTACAGTACTACTATAATGAAGAATCAAATTTATACTGTCATTTGAATTACAAATAATAGGGACCATTTGATAGGGTATTTAATTTACAGGACATTGATACTACAACATCCTTTCATTATATTAATATGATCATAATATCCTCCTGAGGAGGGAATGAATGTGACTCAGATTTAGGTAAAGAAAGATAAATGAAGATGGATGAAAAATTTTTTTGAAGTTTTTGAAATTAAATGAAGCACACTTTTTTTGAGGTGATGGTATTTGATGATGATGATATTTGACTTTCATGGAACATACATTATTTTCCATTAGGATGTAAATTCCCTGAAGTTTTAAGTGTGGGTCCCTGATTTGATGTCCTGATTTGATTCACCATCTTAACTAGTTACTAAACTGCCTTAGAATCTATTTTGTAAAAGGGCTATAATAGAAAATATTTAGAAATTTTTGTTAAGTAACCAGCCCTTCTATCAAGGTTCATCTTCAGAGCTTTCATCAACTAAGACCTAATCTACAATGAGATTGTGAGACATTGTTTCCAAGACCACACATATACCTGAGACATCTCAAACTAAATTGGAGATTAAATGTACTACGGTAGAGAGGATACAAAGACACTTGATCATTGTATCGTTACCTTGAGAACAGGTAAATTCCACCTTTCCTATGTGCCATTCTCCCTGTAAAGTCACAGGGGTCTACCACCAAGGGATTTTTTTCAGTGCTAAGAACCCTATTCCTGTCTTACCATCACAACATGCAGATGGAGAAGGCATGAGAAACAACATCTTTTGCTGGGTCATTTGTAACAGTCGGTCAAGACCAGTAATAATCAAACTTCTCATGGTCAGCCTTGTATAAAATGCTGAACTCTGTAATTATTGCTTTCCATTGCCCCATTACTAATAGAATTCTACTAGATGCTGAACATGCCTGATTACATTAATTTGGTCTACAGATGATGATTCAGTGGACATTTGCCTCCACAGAATCAGAGGAAGGAAATGTAAAATTGTAAATTGATACCTCACTCTGTTCTATATTAATTATTGAGACTTAGGAATTAGTTTTCTTTAAAGGAAAGTTTGACTATTTAATATTAGAAGGTATGATTTCTTTGTTAAGAGTTAACTTTCTTATTTCTCTGGGTTACAGCCTAGACTCATGGTCATAAGATGCTCTGCTTGGCCATAATCCTAGTAGGGGACCACTCTGACTCTCCAGAGAATGTTGACAAACTGTGTTTTCCCCTTACCATGGATACCCTTTTTGCAAATCAGCATGATTATGCCAAATGTAAATCTTCCTTAACGCTTTATTCCACACCTCTATTACAGACCAATCACAATTCTAGTTGTAACTAATTGTTCTGTCTGCTGTAATGTGTCTCTAGTCAATACTGGACCATAGATTTCTATTAATGGCAACTGCTGGCCTCGCCATCAAATAGATGATGCTTGGAACTTTTGTGCTTCAATTTCTCTTCATTGCAAATTCTTATTTCAATAAGATACAAATAAATACAACTAATTTTGATCACCCTCATTTTCCCCATACGATTCCATTTTTAGGCATCAGTAAAGATGGTCAGATCAACTTCAACAAATACTTATTGAGCACATACTGTGAGACAAGTCTCTTCCTACTCTAAACCCTAAGTATTCAGACAAGCTACCTTTAAATAGAAATAGAAGCTGTTCATTTCTCAGAAATAGAGCACTTGTGCCCATCCTCTCCCTCTACTCCCTCATCAAGTTTAAGGTTTCTTAAGACATCACCTAAAACAAGAAAAAGTAGGATGTGTTTAGTGTGAAAACATAGGATGAGCTGTTAAATGGTAACTGGATAAACAAACAAAAAAAAACCCAAAAAACCTTTATTATCTATGAAATGTACTGAAGTTTCTATTACTTCAGATATCAAAGAACCATTGTCACTGTTTTGTTTACCCTGATAGACAAGAAAATTTGAACATTAGGGATTTTTTTTTCTATTTTCTCCAGACTCTCCCTTTTTTTTTTTTAACCGAAGTAAAATATAAAGACCAAAATATTTCTGGAAAAAATGCATTAATTTATCAGTGCAACAATGACAATTACACAATAGCACTGTGGAATGGCAAGGAACAAGGTATTAGCTCAGTAGCTCATTGCACTTTGAAAACATTCATTTTTACATTACAAAGTACCTTGGTTTAATAGGGGAGGCTCAATTACAAAATTTAAATGAAATTCTCAAGATCAGAAACCAAGGCACCAGCAGTAGTCTTTAGTATTCCAAGTCATCTCCATATTCTTACTCTCCAATAAATTTTAGACCCATTAAACCACCACACTGCTTATTTTCATAGCCAAATAGCCATTTAATAATAACTAGAGGCAACTATGGAATTTTTATTGTATTGTTTCCATTCATTTAATGGGACCAGTAAAGACTAAGCCAGCAATTTTAATTCTAGATCTAATCTTGAAAATATTCAATATGGTATCAAGAATCAGATATACTTTTTGACTATTCAAATAATGTAGGTGACCATCAAGTAAATGGGGAAAAGGTATGGCATAGAAGAGTACATTTTTTAAACCCGCAAACTCTTAAGGAACCTCAAATGTTTCATGGCAATTTAGATGAGAGTCTGGAGACCTCAGTTCTAGTTACTTGTTACCCTGGACACAGCACTTAATCTCTCTGGACAGCAGCATCCTTATCTTAAAACACGGATTAAATGGATGGCACAATCCAAAGGCCAACACTTAAAGAATCAAACCTAAGCAATTCAGTTGAGATGCTGGGGCTAATTACATACAACTTTAAGAGCTGGGGATTCAGTTTTCTTCTGCTGAGGAAAACGTTCCTCAGAAAAGCAAAGAATTGTGTTTCACTCTTGTTTATTTATAAGGCAGAATTAAAAAACTCTCGCTCAATTTAATGCTTACATTCTTTTTCCACTTTTATAGCAAACTGTGCTAACAGGTGCCTAGAAAGGAAGATACTACTTGGTAAAGATACCATCCAATAAAGTTGTCAATAGCTTTCACTTTTTAAATACAGAAGGGTAAACAAATAACCTCCTATACAAAGTGATCCAATGGGAAAAAAGATTGGATTTGGAGTCAGAGAACTTCAAATCCTATCTCCATCACTTACTATCTGTGTAGACCTTATGCAAGTCATTTAACCTTTTTTTGGGGGAAGTGCCTTTCAAAGTTTCCTCATGTATGAGATGGAGTAGATGATCATTTAAAGTCTCTTTCAGCTGTAAGTCTGCTATAAGGTTCATTCCTCCTGGTAATTTTCTTCCAATTAACACTAAAATAAGTAATACAGTTAAGTAAAATTGGCAAGTTCAGCAAAAGGAACACATGTATACATTTAAATCCTGAGTTTAATCTCTGACTTTATCATTCACTTATGCCAACCTCAGGCACGTAAAGCTAAATTCTGGGCAGAGGGCGATGTCTTGGGTATCTAGGCACAAAGACAAGCTGGGAATGCTTTATCAAAGATTTAGCAATCCAATTATCTTGTGACATCACAGACTATGCAGTAATATTGGTTTTGGACATCCAACTTTCTGCAAGAAGCCTTTGCTAGTTCTCTTTAATGCTAGAGCATTCCTTCTTTGATTACCTTCAATTTGTCCTGTTTATGTCTTGTTTGAACCTCGTTGTTTAAATGCTGTCTTACACATGAGATTATGAGCCCTCTAAGGTCAGGAACTGTTTCCTGTTTTTGCCTTTCTTTATATCCCCAGCATCTGGCACAGTATTCAGCACATAGTAGGCACTTAGTAAATGCTTGTGGACTTGGACATGTCTAGACTCTTCCATTTACAGCATGTAAAAGAGGAAAAAGTGAACATGACATCTATTTTAAATGCTGAGTGGAAAGGCACCCAATGACAAAAATGACTAGCACCTTAAATTTAACGAAGACTTTCATTCATAAGAATTTTCCATTATATTAGAGAGTCTCAGAAATTCGAGAAACATTTTCACAAAGTCATTCACCTTACATGTGACTTGAATTCTAATTTTTTCTTTTAAAATTAAAAATCTCAATCTATCATACTCCTACCTACCTATATATATGTAATATATATATACATATTTATATAATATATCATATATATGTGTATACACACACACAGCGAGTATTTAAAATATTTCAGAGATGACAGGAAAAAGTCTGTGTTTGGATTCCCTTCCCTGAATCGAGAATCTGTCCCTGCATTGATAACTACCATAAACAGACAATGCTGCTGCATTTCCCGTACTGGTTAGAAAGCAGTCACTGGAGAGCAGTAAGCGGAAGAGAAAAGCTCAAACTGCCCAGGATAAAAAGTACACAACCACGGTCCTCCACTCTACCAGAATCCTAATGGGAAAGAGCTTCTAGCAGAGTCCATAAGAGAACGGCCAGGAAATTGGACTATTTATTCTAAGAGTCAAACCCGCAGGGGGATTTCCCCCCGGGTAGAACCCATTCTGGGACAGCTCCATTCTCCTAGGCGCCCCAGGACTGGAGAGGGGATGCTGCGGCAGCAGCACAGCCAGCCAGGGCGGGAGGCCCAGCCCCCGCCCCTCTCCCCGGCTCACCCAACAGGAGGCCGAGCTGAAAGGGGTCGGTGGGGACAGCTCCTCCGACCAGCAACAAAGGCCCCTTCAGTCCGCAGGCGAAACTCCCACAACAAAGGCCCCCGAGACGGCGGGCGAGGACCGGGCCGGGGGGCGGGCCGGATTAGGGCCGGGAAGGGGGGGCTGGAGGCGCCCGTGACCGAGGGGGCGGAGGCCCGGGAGGGAGGGAAACCGAAACGGGGGGCGCGGTAATCCCAGGAGCACAATACGAGCAGCGCTACAGTGGTGGCGGGAGAGAAGGCGGCGGCGGAAGCATCCCGCTCCGTCCTCCCCGGCTCCCCCCATCCCTATGCCGAGACAAGGCGGAGAGCGTTCCTCAGGGGCCGTCCGAATCCCTCCCGCCAGGCCCGCCGCGCACTCCCGAACCCATGGGGGGAGGGAGCGGGGGACGTTTTCCGCCTGGACCCACAACCCCCTTCCCCCTCGGGCACCAGCAAACGGCCTCGAGCCCTGGCTGCCCCCGCCGCCACCACACAAAGGAGCCCTCCCCACGGCTTCGCCCCCGCCTCATCTTCCCCCCTCGCCGCGGCAGCGGCCACGGAGGTCCCCGGGCAGCGCGGATCGCTCCGAGCCCGCCTCTCGCTCACCCGCTTCCCCACCAGCCCGGGGGGTGGGCGGGGAGAAGGGGGAGGGGGCCCTCGGGGCGCTCTCACCTGACACAGCTGCTGGCAGTACTCCGTGGCTGCCTCCACGGCCGTCCCGCGGCTCTCCCGCAGCTGCCGCTCCAGCTCCTGGAGCCGCTCGCCGAGGCGCTGCAGCTCCGCAGCGCAGCCCCCGCCGCCTCGGCTGAGGCTCTCCTGGTCGGCCTCCTCGTCCGCCATCTTCACACCCCGCTCCGTCGCGTACGCACCTGGGTCACGTGATAACACAATGCCACGTTCGGTGGGGTCACGTGCCGGGCGCGCTCGCACGCCGCTGAGCACGTACACTGTCAGGAAGGAGGAGGGGGAGCCGCGGGGGAGCCGGGAGGTGAAGAGAAGGGGAAAAGGGAAAGGGCGGGGGAGGAGGCGGAGGATGGCGGTTGACTTACCCGGCGCTCCGCTAGCGGTTGGGGCCCGAGGGCCCGAATGGGGAGGGGCCGAGCTCGGCCTGGCGCGCGCCTCGCCTCCACCACGTGATCGCCCCCAGGGGGAAGGAGGCAACCTCGCCAGCTCCACGAGCTAGGCTTCGCTTTCTTTTCCTCCCGAAGGCCCGGCCCGCCACTGAGGTCCGATAGGGTTTTGTGCGCAGCCGCTGGCTTCTGTTTAATGACGTGCAGGCCAGAAGTCAGGCAAGAAAGAGTGAAAAAGCCCCCAGGCGACACCCAAGGGTGGGAGCCCCGTGGTGCCCACGTCAAAATGGGACCCTCACAGGAGTGCAAGTGTAGAGCTGGCAGGACCCTTGGAAGCCATCTGGCCCAAGCCTCCCATTTTACAGGGGAAGAAACTGAGGCCCAGACAGGTTAAATGACTTGCCCATGTCAGACAATGGTTCTGAGAAAGGAGGTGGAATTAACAAATTGGAATAAAAATTCCAGGTGCTGTCCCACATCTTCAGGTGTGTAAATGTTTAACAACTGGCCCTTTGTATCTTGGAAACACTTTTAAGTTTAATCTGCATAATTAATTTTTTCCATTACTTTTCTAAGCCTCGAGATATTTAACAAAACAATAAATGGAACTCCGATTTATAGCATTGGAATACTCAGAGGTATATAAATGCTCACACTGATAGCTTAATAGACTCTCAGGAACAGGTTCAAGTTGGCTGGGGCTCACTGTCTCTGCTGCCTTCTGAAAACACACACAACATCCTTTCAAAACACACTGCCCCCAAATCCAAAGGGCATGATCCCAATTCATTATCTAGCCAGGGATGGGGAACATTCAGCCTAGAGGCTACATGTGGCCCTCTAGGTCATCAAGTGCAGCCCTTTGACTGAATCCAAACTTCACAGAACAAATTCCCTTAATGCAAGGATTTGTTCTGTAACACTTGGACTCAGTCAAAAGACCGAAACTCAAGGACCTAGAAGACCAAATGTGGCCTCCAGGCCACAGGTTCCCCACCCCAATAGGCAAAGGAAGAAGGAAACCAGGCTAAAAGGAATAAACTAGGCAAAACTAAGTGAATGGTAGACTCGAACTTGTATCCCCCAAATCAACAAAGGGGCGACAAAAAAAAAATTCAAAAGATGAGATTCTGGAGCTCAGAAATGCAGCTGACTTGAGAAAACATAAAAACCTTCCCAGAATTATTGAGGTAGTAAATCTTTTCTTGATCATTTTAAGAAACAATTATTATAGTGTACTCTGCTATAACCTGTAAATTTCATGAAGTTACACAAAATTGATCTTGCTACTCAAAATAGATTATAAAAGAATCTCTTGGATGTAAAGAAATTTTAAGAAAATTCATTAACAAAGGCACTATTATAGGATCAAACAGCGCAAGAAAGGAATTATGAGAAGGTAAAAGAAATCTATTATTGAAGGAAATAGACATTAACAGCATTACTCCCCAACAATATTCTGTATTTTCACAAAGCAATATTCCAAAAACTTTGATTCATAATCCTACCATTTAAATTATGATAAACTAATTTAATTGGCACAGTGATCAGATAATAAAAAAGGAAGTGTCTACAGTCCAGGGGAACCACAGAAAAGTTGTAGTATATTGGATCTAATACAAATGTGAGAGAACACGAGTTCTAAAGTGACCTTGGGCAAGTCAATTCACCTCTAGACTTCAATTTCATTTGCCAAATGATTCATTAGCAAAATGTTTGATCAGGATATCTAGAAAAAATCTTTTATGTGCATTTTCCAAATGCCAACCATTCAACACATATCTAAAATAAAACTTGGTTCCATTGCTTTGCCTGGATCCTAAGAAGTTTCTGATAGCTATCAGAAGTGTTCACAGTCAATAACACCCTGGATTAACTACTGTTATTTCAAACAACTTGAGAATTATAGGACAGTATGATTAGGTACTGAAGAAAAGTCACCAATTTACTGTATGGCCGTGAATCACCATATATAGACCGAAGATACAACTAAACCATTTCTGGGAACAAAGTATAGGTTTAAATCAGGCTAAGCATCAATTACCTGCAGAATAATGAAGTATGTTTAGCATATCATAAATAGATGTCACTAACAACACTACAAATTCAAATGTTGATTCAAGCAAATGGCTTGGTAGGGAATACAAGTGTAGAGCAAAAATTATGGTGCCCCTTTAGAAATTCAAAAGTTAGAAATTACTGATACAGCTAATAAACTTTGTCAGCAGTTCTGCTTCCTAACCAAAATAAGTTCTTCCAAATTGTTTCATCTGTCTAGAGATCTAGTGACAAATGTAAGCCATGTGTATCTATCAACCAAAGGCTCAAGAGAGTATTTGGAGTGATGAGTCACATTTCTACTTTAAATCAGTGATATAGAGAGATAGTGTAGTGCTATATAGTGACTGGTGATGGACTTATGATCAGGAAGATATGAGTTCCAATCCTGTCTCTAACACCTACTAACTAAGCAAGTCATGTAACCTTTTGAATTTCCTTATCTGTAAAATTATAGAGTTGGACTATGTGCATTCTAAGGTCCCTTCCAATTCTAAATCAATGGTCTTTTGGCCTACAATAGGAAATCACTACATCTAAGGAATCTCTCTTCTTATTTTCACTAGGGTTATTTGTAAACAGACTTCTCTTAGCAAACTGAATATAGGTCTGGTGGACATCCAAAGGATTTAATGATAGCTTCCTTTCATAAAGAGCTTTACATAGAATATCTCATTTGATCCCTAAAACAACATTTAGGTAGGTAGTACAAGTAATATTGTTTTCATTTTAAAGATGAAGAAACTGGGGCTCAAATGAGGCAAAGTGACTTTTTAAGGTCATTTAACTAGTAAATGTTAATCTGATCTAACTTAGGTTTTCTGACTCTAAATGCAGCAATCTTTCTACTGCTTTTAAAAAATTTGCCAACCATGTACTAACTCCCCTGCCATCCCATATAATTAAGAACTCACTAGGGTAAGGGGGAAAATGAGATAAAGCTTTCAATCAGATCAGCCAAATAAACTTGGATGAAGAGTGTGACTAAGCATGCGAACCAGAGGTCCACAAGATGCAGAGGATTTTCTAATTAGATGGGACCCCATTGAGACCATTACAGTACACCTTAACCTACAGAAAAAATTTAGGAGGAAATGGTGAAAAGTGGGAAAAACTCTGATTTGAAGTCAGGCTTTGAGAAGCTGAAGTGATTTGTCCAATGTCACTAAGACCCCTTCGCTTTAAATCTATGACCAACCCCATGACTTTGTAATTGGATTATCTAATCTTTTATTTGATAATCATATGAAACAGATCTCCATCCACAATAAAGGTGATTAATAATCAGGTATGCTGCACCTGTCACACTCGTGCCCCAAATGAGACCCTGTTGTTTAATATCAAATTATCAATAAACACAGGCACATACCTACCTATTGGTCATGTTCCTCAAGAATGTCTAGATGTCTTTCCACGGATGGTGTCCATCACCGACTGTACCGAGCAGAAGGAAACACTGAGGCTTCTCCACCAATTCTAAAGTTATCCATTGCATTAATTAGGAGAGCTAAAGGTGTGGCGGTAGGGGATGGTAAGGAGAAAAGGAGAAAGAAAGCTCTTGCACCTCGGACAGCGCCTGCTTTCCCAAGTGCAAGAGGGGTTGATCCCAGGAATTTTCCTCTCGCCCTTTCTTACGTAGGGAGAGGAACGGGTTCAAATAAAGGGGCAGGAAAGTAGCTCAATCTGAATGTTAGCTTGCCAAAGAAGGCCCTATGGCTTGGCGACGTGCCTTGAAAGCAGCAAGTACGAAGTTTCCAGATACAATGCAGCACGGAAAGACGATGATAACAATCGGCCTGCGAAGAAAGCTCCAGCTCCAGCTAAAATAGGACCAGGTAGATTCTTCCGCACCCAGCAATAGGCTGCAGAAGAACCTGCTGCTCCCAGGACAGCAGGCGGGCTTAAGGAGGGGGTTGGGGTGGGGTACTAATATTATTCCGGGGGGATGGGGCAGGAAGGAGATAGAGCTCCTTTGCCATTTGCCCGAGTGTGGGCAACAAGTGTCAGAGAGGCATGGGCATATTGTTCCAGAATTCGCTGGCCTTTCCATTCCTGGGCCCTTAGTGTCCCTCCACCAGCAAGTAAAGCCGAAAGCTCCAGGTTAGGAGGATTCCCAGACAGCTGTCTGTCCCTCCCGCAGTTGTCTCGGAGTCCCCGCAGCACCACCGGCCCTAGAATTGCGGGCCTGAGTGGGCCTCGCTCAGCAGCTCGCAGCATCCGCGACTCCAGCAGAGGCCCACGCAACCAGGATGCAGATGTCGGTACAAAGCACCGATTGCCGAGCATTCTTTGCTCATCGCAATCTCGTTCCAATAAAGCTTCTTTCCTAAAACCTGGAATCGAATCCGAAAGCCGTAATGAGAGCCTGGCTGTGGATCAAACGAAGGTTTCCTCGGCCCCCAGTCTCAGGATCTGGTCTTGGCTCCAGGCAGAGAGAGAGCAGCTGGGGCAGATAGCGTTCCAAAGTTGGCCCAGTTGCAAGGTGGGACCGAGGCACTCAGCTATCTTATCTTCTTGGGGAGGCATGATAGGGCAAGACGATTTAAATCCTTGTGACACCACCTGTCCCTTTCTAGTGACAGTAATGTTCTGGAGTCCTGAAGAGGGCCACCAAGGAGATTAAGAAACCAGTGTTTTGCCCACCTGATCAAAGAGGGAGGCACATGTTGAGTGAAGCTCTTGGAACTGGTTTTTATAGCAAAGAAACTCTGTGCTATACTTTACTGTGAGAGAAAACTGAGAGGAAAAGGAAAAGGTGATACACAACGTGTCAAATAGGTAACAGTTGTATGGCCTTTTCCCTCTCATCAACAAAAATGTCTTGCTGTATATTCAAATGGCACTAGGGCATTTTGAAAAGTTCCTAATTTCTAGAGGCTAAAGTTGAGTCGTTAAGTTCTCTAAGCAGAATCCATAGCATATATATATAAATACACACACACACACACACACACACATATATCAGAAAATTGGATGAAGTGTTGTCATTCATTGCTGCTTAGCCTCAAGGAAAATAGATTTTTTTCAGTTTCCATTTGATAATCATCATGCAAAAGCAAATATTGTTGAGAACAATTAGAAGCCAAGAGTAACAGTGCTTTCAGAGAAACTCTATTGAATAGAATCTCAATTTCTAAGCCTGATTACCTAAGTTTCTGAATTATCCAAGGTGATAATAGTTGTAGGAAAAGAAACAAATAGGAATGTGAACACCACATTGTTCTCCAAGAATCATAGAGTTGGTTCTCTATTTCTTATAATTTTGTTTTCCTCTTTCTCTTCTTTATTCTTTCTTTTTCTTCTTTCTTTTAATAATATCACAATTGAAATCATGTGTCACCTCAATTTATACTTAACCTTACCAATAATTTAACCCAATAAGCACTTATTAAGCACCCACTATTTGCTAGGATCATACTAGGTACAGCTGATACAAAAACAAAAATGAATCAGTCCCTTGAGGAACTTATATTCTAGCAGGAAAAATAACGTACAAATACACAAGTATAACATTTATTCAAAATAAATACAAAGTAGTTTTTGTGGGATGAAGAATTAGCAACCAGGGGAATCAGGAAAAGACTCATGAAGGTGGCATTTAAGATGACCTTAAAGAAAACTAGGGATTCTAAAGGGTGAAGATTAGGAGGGAGTGTTTTCTAGAAAAGGAGGACAGCATGTGCAAAGATAGGGATTGGAGTTGGGATGGCCAGTTTCAGGAACAGTAAAATAGGCCAGTTTGGCTGGAACTTGAATGCTCTACAATGTACAAAATATGATAAACCCAAAAGGTAGTCTGGGATCTGATTATATAATGCTAAATTTAAAAATAATTTAGCAGTTATAATAATATGTACTATATATTTATATATAATTAATATATATTATATGTAATTAACATATATAATTATATATAATTAATATATAATAAAGATAATGCTAAAGTTAAATGCTAAACTGATATTTTATTCTAGAAGCAACAGGGAGTCGTTGGTATTTGCTGAGAAGGGAAATATGATTAAACCAACACTTGAAACAAATAACTTTTGGCAGATATGAAGAATACATATGAGGAATATGGATTGCAAGGGGAGAGAATGGAAACACTTAAGAATTAGGAAGTTATTGAAGAGTCTAGTTGAGAGATGTTGAGGGCCTGAACTAGAGTGGTAGCTGTGTGAGTGGGGAAAAGGGGACAGATATGAGGAACATTGTAAATACAGAATTGATAAGACTTGGCAACTGACCAGATATATGCATGAGTTGAGGGAGAGTTACAAATGGAACATGACTTTCAGGTTTTGAAACTGGATGAGTGCAAGAATAATGGGTGTTCTCAACAGAAAGAAGGTGAGGTTTGGGGAGGAAAGAGGAGTTCCATTTTGGACTTGGAGTTTGAGATGTTTATAGGCCATTCAATGGAAACTGTCCAAGATATTGTAGGAGATGTGCAACTGGAACTCATTACCTTTAAGAAAAAAATTTTTTTTAATGTGTGTTCTCAAAATTCAAATCAAAGTATGAATTTGGGGGGAGGAATTAGGATAAGTGAAAGGAAGAAGAACCCTGGCTTTACAGTAGGGTATTTCTATTTTATTAAGGCTTCCATTTATAAAATGTCTTTCTAGTAATACCTTCTTCCTTTGATTGGGGGGGGGGTGGGTGGAACCTGCAAAATGAGTAAATTTCTTGTATTTTAATGTATTTGTTTTTTGCTCAGGGAGGATATAATGAGCCAAAGGAGGGAGATAGAGAAAGACTTACTTCTTATTTGGAACAGGAAAACTCTTTTTGTCTCTATGTAATTTCTATTTCATTGGAGGATTTCCTTCTTTATCACCCTCTGTCTGTACTTCATGTGCTAACAGTAACAATGTTTATAAGCACTCAATTGTCTGCAACCTTGGTGCATCACTTAGAAAGTAAGAATTCTATCTCTGGAAAGCACTAAGTGGCCAACCCAGAAGGAGAGACATGCTAAAAGAAAAACCATTGGATTTATGTTTTCTTTTTCTGTCCAATGCCTAAACTCTTAGAACTTTGAATGAATTGAATATTTTGAAATCAATTAAATGTTGCTTAGAAAAGGACTAGTAAAACTTTGAAGGCAAAAGAAAAACAATTCACCACAAACCTCTATAAATGATCCATGTAGTGTTAGCTACTTTTCATAGAATTGCCTGTTTCAGGTAACAAGATTGATCCTGATTGTGAAGGTCAGTTTCTGACATATTCAACCATGTAGAATATTTTGAATATTTTATGTGTTTGCTATTACTTTTATGGAGATTTAATGGTTAAGCAAAAGGGTAACAATTACAGGAACACAGATTTAGACACAAAAAGGACCTTAGCAGGGGTTCTTAACTGTAGGTCAGGAAATTTGTTTAGAAAATTATTTCAGTAACTGTATATCAGTATGATTGTAGTTCTATGTATTTTATTTTATGCATATAAAACATTATTCCAAGAAGGAATCCATAGGCTTTACCAGACTACCAAAGGGGTGGTACTCATGACACACACATAAAAGGTTAAGAGCTCTTGACTTGTATCTAAATACCTAATTCTACAGATGAAGAAACTGTGGGCTAGAAATATAAGTTATCCAAGCTTGCTCAAGTATTAAATAGCAGAACTGGCATGCCCAGCTTGGCCTCCAGGGATGTGTTAGCAAATGTTAAACAACTGACTTTCTGGGGAAAAGTGTATTTTGGATGCACTTTAAATTTAATGTTCATTATTAACTTTCCCCCCTTCACTTTCTTAAGACTATATAATCAACAAACAATAAGTGAAGTCCTGATTTGTAGCACAAATTTGGGATAAATGGAAATTTTATCTATCAGCTCTTGTGACACACTTGAGCTGGCTCTAGCACACCACTGCTTGGCCCCCATTTCCAAGATCTTTTCTTCTTCTAACTTATAGTTATGAACACTTCCTACCGCTCCTTCCAAGGCCAACAACAAAATCATAGTTAATCCTTTTTGTAAATTCATGTCTTATAGTACCATGGATTAGATTATACTGATGATCAAACCATATCTTCTGGGCTAAACCGGGCATCTCTCTCACTATGGTAGTCAGAAAAAATCTACAACATGGATGCTATGATGCTTATTCCTTTTGGGGTCAATATAGCTATGAAATGGATGGAGTTAATAAGTCAACAGGCAAAATTAATTGAGAATTTCGAGAGCATCATTTATTAGCCAGGCTGGCGGCTGCCTCATGTAGAGACCTGGAGGAGACAGCCCTGAACTGGGGTGGGTGAGTGCATTTTAAACATTTCAGCGCTACTTGGTACAGCCTTGTGGTTTCCACAACAAACAGAGTTCTGACAGAGCAAGAGGGGGGCTTGCTGCTAGGCAAGAACCCCCAAACAGAAGGTGGTTGTCAGGGTGCTACTAGGCAAAGGACCCCAACAGAGGAGAGGTGCCAGGAGAGGTAGCCAATCAGGAAGGGTGGGGGCTCAGCAGAAAGTGGTTACCTGGCAATTGGGGTCTAACATTAGGGGGGCACAGGTGGTTACCATGCAAATGGACTAAACAAGAAATGACTTAACAATTCATCAGAGATTAAACCAAAGGGGAATAACATTTTGACAGGGGCCCAACAAAAACCTGTTACTAGGCAAGTTACCCAACCCTGCCCAGTAACCTAACAGATATCTCTCAACCTAGGGGCCCAGGGGAAAATAATGTCCACTTCAGCTAGAAGTGAACTCTCTTTCTTCTAATTCCTTGTAGCCATCATTGTCTACAAGTCATTTGCCTATTAATCACACAGTTCCTTATGCAATCTCCCTATTATTGTCTTGCTTAAGTCTCATATTGTCATTTAATTTTTTTATGCATGTATTTCTTCTATCGTTACTAAATTGTGAGCTGGCCAAGGATAGGGACTATATCTTACATGCTGTTCTTTCACAGTGCATGTAGAAGATAATCAATAATAATTTTTATTTTTATTTTTTTCCTGGACTCCCAAGGTTTCAACTGAACTATAAGGTAATGGAAATTAGAGACAGTAAAATGTTCTAAATATCTTTAAATTGGTGATTGCTAGAAAACAAGGTTGATATCAACTATGAAGCTTAATTCATAATCTCCTCAGTTTGCAGAGAATGATCCAGGCTTGACAAAAACTGGACAAGCATTCACCGTGTGATGGAGTGTTTTGCCAAAGAAAAAGCAGTTCTTGAGATTCTTTTTCTTTCTTTCTAAACAAGGGAGCTGTGATATAAAGATTTTCCCTGACCATTAATAGGCCTCAGGTGAAACTCATTAAGAGAAGCTTGATTAGGAGAGGCTTGTTTTATAGAAAGGCCCATACCTTTTGTTAATTAATGAGGTTCTGGGTGAAGAGGGTAGTGATGCTCTCCTGCTCTGAAAAGTATATATATATATATATGTATATGTATGTGTGTATACATACACATACATACATACATACGGGTTTTACTTTTTGGAAGACAGTTCATGTGCCAGGTGAGACTCTGGGTAGCCAGGAAAGAGTCCCCTGGCTTTGAAAGCCCAGATGTTGGTGTGTTTCTCTGGTAACTATGTATGTATGTAATGGTCAGACAGTTGAATCTGTCTTTTGACCTCTGATGTATATACTACTTATGGTCAGACAGTTAGAAGCCCTGTCAGTCTTTATTTCTGTTTGTATTTTCTCTGTTGGTTAATATAATTGAAGAACATTACTGACCCCTCAAAAATTGCTCTCCTTTTAGAAAAGTAGATCTAAGAACCTGTGCAGCAGACCCTCCTGTGTATGCTGAAGTGCTTGCTGCCACAGGAACTGAAAAAAGTGGCAAGACAATCTTACTGTAGTTTTGGTAAGAAACCCTTTGGGTTAGAACTGTGTGTCTTTTGGAACCCTGATGATTTGGAAAGGGTTCCAAAAATGGCAATGAAGGAAGTAAAAAAAAAAAAATTGGAGAGTAAGCACTATGAAATGGTGTTAAAAAATACACCTTGATTAACAGATAAAACCAAAGACAAGAGAGGGAGATGATAAGTGACTATAAATACTTGAATTAGTAACATCATGAAAGGCAGAAAATAATTATTTGAGCTGCTCAAAAATGGCATAGTAAGAAATAATACTTGTAATTTAAACAAAATTTAAATTTAAGGTTCATGTTAGAAGAAAATGTATTAGTAAAGAGACTTGGGTAATGGAAGAATTTATCAGAAATGGTTGCTAAAGTGTCAATGTTAAAAGCATTTAAAGGTTTTATTAAATTAAACATAAATGAGGTTATTGGTATAGAGAACATTGTTGCACTAGGGCTTGGTATATGCTAACAGATTCAGTAAGCCTTTTTCAAACCTATCATTTATGCTTCAGTTCCTTCTGTGAGTGCACAACTTACTAAAATTGTGTGAGTGTATGTGTATCCATTAGCCTGTGTGGACTTCGATCGACACAGTTGCATACAGAATTCCAATTTCACTAGCAATATCAGAAATTTCAACTGTATAACCAGCTCCCCCTGGGGCAGATTGTCTTCCTATGTAATTTGATTTCCATAGTTACATAGAATGAGAACCTGGCCTCTTGAAAACAAAGTATTGATCTGGTAAGATTCCATCTTATTTTTATTCATAAAAAGCTGTATTTTTTCCTAGCTCTAAAAATCACTCCTTCAAAGAGAATAATGCGAAATACTTATTTGTGTATGACATTATTTTCCTTGAATTTTGCATTTATTGTCTCTTAAAGAATTATAAATTTAAGCTAGCTCATATTTTGCACACATATGAGTTTAAAAACCTCCTTATGATTATTATTATTATCCTTTCACATATCACATATTTTGAGGGTTCTACGTAATTTTTTGGTTCTATTCCTATTGACCAGAGGTCAGAGGGGAGACTGCTGTAAATCCATAGCCAGAAACCTTCTGAGAGTTTTCATGGGAATACAAGATTTTGTCTCTTCTTTTGCCAGAACACTGGAGAAACAGCCTTCTCTCATCTGTATCTTCAGATGTTAGTCTTGCAGAACTAAAATAGGATTGATTTCAGATATGCCTAATTTAATTAGATTCTATTGTGTCTCTTTTTTCTTTTCATTTCTTCTCCTTTCTTAAAGGCTTCCCAAAAAGTTTCCTTTATTTCCTTATTTATGTCCATGCAGCATTTGTTATTTCAAATAATATTGAACCCAAATTGATTGTAGCTCACCATTAAGAGGAAAGACCTTTGAAGATTTATTTAGGATGGAGAGAAGTTCCCCATTCCTGTGGAGGGCTGTTCTGGCAGAATGTAATCCTTTAGTACAAACTCAACCTTATAGTTCTACTTAATAGAGAAATCTATTAAGGGCCACAGAACCCAAAAAAGAGGACAGGATTATTCATTTAGAAGAGGATGGGAAGGATAAAGAACCGGTACTCATTTATGTGCAAGAAAAGGGTCTCTGGGAAGTAGGAATGAATAGTCACCTTGGAACTGATGAGGGTTCAAGAGTTGAGATTAATGGATTCTTGTAGCTCATCTGCATTTGATGTATAGATTTGAACTTTTAAATAAATTTTAAACATTTTTTAACGTGTAGCAACTAATAATGTATCAAGAAGCTGGGGACACAAGGGAGGAAATAAGTGACACAGACCCTACCTTCATGATTAAATCTAATAGTAAGACTAGAATAAAAACTTCTTGAGGGTAGATACTGATTTTGTCCCTACATAGCCAAATACATAGTAGATACAAAACAAATATTTGTGGAATTGAATTAATTAAAAAAAAATTCACAAATAGCTACAGTACTCATTAGAATGTAAGTGTATAGGAACATCAAAGAAAGCAGTGATGGAGTCCTAATAGAGCTGCCAACAGCCCCAATAGTCTAACTTCATCACAGGCTCACTGTTCCTACCTAGTGCCCCTCCCCATCCCTTGCCAATGTCCAACCTCTTCGTATATGTGTCATTGCTCAGTAGAACAACAGGTGTGTCCCTGAAACTTATAGTTCTCACAGAAAAAGCAGACTTGAAAACCTAGCCACTGCCTTTACTCAGTCATGACCCCCCCCCCAGACCTATTCCCACAGAAACAGGTGTATTCTTGCAGTAAATCACAATCATATCATCCATCTAGCCCAAGACAGGACCACAAAAGCTAGCCAACTGGACCAGAATGTTTAATCACCAAACCATAGATGGGACCCCTCCTCCATTACCTAATCCCTTAACAAACTCTTCTTGCTTTTTAAATATTAACCATATTCCTATATTCTATGTAAATTTCTGTTATGTAATTGCATCTTTACCCTATAAAAATCCATCTTACTCCCTCTGAGGTTGCTAGTTCCTCTTGGAATTTAACCTGCTTCATGAGAGATGTCAGTCTCAATAAATACCTATTCTTGGATTTGAAGTGGTCTGAATTCTTTGATATGGTTCCACCACAAAACATCATGAAACATCAACAGTTTTTGGTGTCCCTGAATTTAAACCTCAACAGGGCAAGAGGAATTGGAGGAAAGAAGGATCATTTCTCGCTATAACAGTCCACAGAGATTTCAAGGACAAACTGGTATCTGAACTGGACCTTGGAGGAAGAAAAGGATTTCAATGGGTAGAAATAGGGTAGGGTCCACCTCAGTCCTAAGAGAAAAACTATTTTAAAATCAGTCTAAAAGAGGATAGAAAGTGAATGGAGACAATTGTATAATGCAGATTGGCTGGATTATGGATGTAAAGGGTACATGAGCAGACTCCCACATTGTACCACTTTGCATCTTTCACCTAGATTTGTGGATACCTCTTATTCTCTAAGTTGGTTTGCTTATTCCAATTTCCTCTCACACTGTCAAGTTGATTTCCATAGAAGGAACAGCAAACAATTACATTCAATTTATCTCAGTGCTCTAGAGGTAACCTTGTCATGAGGAAATATATTTCTTCTATTTGTCAATTTAGATTTTTTAGCCCCCACTGATGTGTTTCTATGTACATCATGATAATGACATTTTTACATCATAAACATAACCACTTAATAATAAAGCAAAAAGAAATTATATTGCAGCTACTCATATGTTAATGGTAAATGAATCAATAGTAAATAGATTCAATTTGCATACAAATCTGGTTCACACTCTTCTTCTAATGCATTCAATATTTTTGGAGGAAAGTGGGCTCACATTGATAGAAACCTGACTGAGAAGTACACAAATGAGGTAAAGTAATGTGTTCAGGGTAACTCACAGATCTGGAACTATCAGCTTCATTATCCTCTCTCTGTTTTAGGAATTGTTCATAAAGGTTCTTTGATGGATGTAGCTTCTGTGTTAAATAGATGCTTCCACTGCCAAGATGAATTGATCTACACTATACTTGAATAACACCTCACTGCTCATGACATCAAAGTGAGATTGAATCCTCTGGTCAGCTTCTCTGATTTTCTGTTCATTTAATTTACTCCTTAAAAGCAATAGGATCCATCTTTCCAGTTTCAAGCTTAATTGACACCGTTCCGATATCTGTCCTTTCACCCCTCTTATAATTCTGTTCTTTTTCTGGACTATAATCAGATAACTTATATTTGTCCTATAATCATCCTTTTATCCTATAATTACAATTTTGGTGTTCATATCTCACTAGTTTATAGAAACTTGTCATATTCAAAACTTAGCAACCACTGACTCAGAAATGTGAGACAGAGTAAATGCTTCAAAAATTGTTTTCTTAGAACTCTGAGCAGGCTTAACTCATCAATAACCCCTAAAGAGACAGTACATTATATAGACTTTGATAGGGTATGATGTGATAAAAGTCTAGAAAAATAGTTTGGAGCCAGATTGTCAAAAGAATTTTAATTCCTGGATTGGGAGTACAAATGTTAATCAGTTGATATTTAGGGATAATTTAAGGTTTTTGAGTAAATGATCAAATAGATCAAAGTGGTGACATTAAGGTCACCTTGGCATCAATGTGTTGATTTTACTAAAGTCTGTGGGGGGATACAAGGCAGAAAACTATTTGGAAAACTATTACAATACTAGGGATTTTTAATTTATTATTTTTTTTGGTATCATAAACCCTTGAGGCACTCTGGTAAAGTTTATGGACTTCTCAGAATATTGCATTTAATTACATAAAATAAGATACATAGGATTGTGGAAGAAATCAATAATCAATTTTACTTTATTTTTACAAAATAAATTCAAGGATCCCAGGTAAAGAAACCCTAGTCTAGGAAAATAGAGATTAGGTCCTGAACCAGGGTGATTTCATTGAAAGTAGAAAGGAGGGGGTTCATGAAAAATCTATTATGAAGAAAGGATCAAGAAGACTTGAAACCAGATTGGATATCTATGGATAAGTTGAAGATAACTTCAAGATTGTGACTCTAAGTGCATGGGGAAATAATGGTGTCATTGTCAGAAAGGAAGGAAGGTTAGTAAGAAGGTTAGGTGGAAGATGAGTTTCATTCTGTACAAGTCACTTTTCAGGTATTGGGAAGTGAAGGTGTTGCATAAGTTTTTAGAGTCTCAGGGATAGCAAAAATAGAAGATAATAATAATTTACATTTAACTAGAGCCTTAAGTTTTATGAAGCACTTTTCCCCCAGCAATCTTGTGGAACAAGTAGTAATATTATTATCTACATTTTACAGATGAAGAAACTGAATTTCAGAATGATTAATGACTTGTTCATGGTCATAAAGCTATTAATGATCACAACTGGTTACTCAGATTCTGGTATCCTGATTTCAAATATCCTGATCTTTCCATTACCTTATTTTATATAGAGGTCATTGTTGAAGTTCTAGATTAAGGCAAGGGATCTGAGGGACCAGACACAGAACCAAGGGGCTGGGGGCCAGGGTGAGATACTGGGAAGAGGGAGGAGGCAAAGGAAGAGGTAGGTATTGGGAGTCAATACACCAACGATCCAGGCAAAAGAGGCTGAAACACTTGTGTCCCAGATGAGGTGGATATTTGCTTTTGTCGTCTTCTTCTTCCCACTCTACCTTTTTAGGCATAATCTGGCAATCTTGTGTCTCATTCATTTCATGCTCCTAGAGTCTTCTCAGTCTGCATTTCCTGAACTGGTCCATGAATTGTAAGCAGAAGAGCTTCTATTCCTCAGCCCCACTTACTCTCTTCATTCTTTCCACTTTAGCCTTTCTTCAAGAGTTTCTTTCACAGAGAGGTCAAAGTGAGGAACCTAGGATACCTAATGCTCACCTGAAATCAGAGAATGTTAAAGCTTAAAGGAACTTGAAAGATCAACTAATTCCATCTCCCTTATTTCACAGGCCCAGAGAGACCAGTGACACATGTTTAGTTAGTGACAGACCCACATTTGTGGATCCAAGATCCACATTTCCCCATTTTATAATACTTCTCCCAGAGCCATATATTCAAGCAATCCTGGTCCGTCTCTGACTCTGAGGTGGTGCAATCCAACTGTAGTTACTTCAGCATCATTAATGGTGAAAGTAAATCATTATATACATTTTAAAAATAGATTCCATTTTAGACATTTCTTTTTCTTCCAAGGTCATCTAGAAATGCTCTCAGACTAATCTCAGAGTCATTGTTGATTCTTATTTCTCCCTCATAATATTCAATTTCATCCTCCCCCCATATCCAAATAACTGGCAAGTCTTATTGATTTTCTCCTTACATCTCTCCTCTCAAATAGACATTACCCAAATGAAGTTTCTTAAGGTTGAACTATTACAATAGGCTCAATTGCTTTCTCCAGCTTCTGTCTTTCTCTTCAATTTATCCACATAGCCATCAAACTGATATTCCTTCAATACATATATGTCCAAATGAGTCCCCTCCTCAAAAATATTCTGTGGCTTCCCATTGCTTCTAGATTAACATATAAAGTCTTCAGCCTGTCAGTTTAAAGTTGGAGTAGCTCCCACTAATCCAGTCTTATTTCATCATTTCCCTTCATGTACTCCCTATTTCAATCAAATTGGCCTACTAACTGTTCCATGCACTTGACATTCCATCTCCCATCTCCGTCCCTTTGCAGAGTCTCTCATGAATATCTGATATGCACTTCCTCCTTTTGTCAGAACAATCCCCCAAGACTTATGCCAACATCAATTATTTGATAAAGTGGAAAAATGCTAATCTGAGAAGAAGGAAGCAGAATTTCTGGGTCAAATACCAGGCCACAGGGTGTCTGCACCAATTCACCCAAGGGCAGGTGTCACAGCACTACAAGGTCTCCCAACTCTGCGAAAGGCTTGTGGTGATTCCTTTGCCAGGCATTGAGCTCACTTTATATGTAAGACTTGTGCCCTGACAGTCTTCTACATGACCTGCTAGAGTACACCAAGACTTTTCAACAATAAACAGATAGAAAAGGTACATCTAATTTTCTGAAGAACTGGTTTACCTCTGCCTATATCTTAAATGCTGAACTGCCGAAACAGCTCAGGATGGCATCCAAGGCAATCAGTACAACCTCTCATAAGTCACATATTTCCTCTTTAAATCCCAACACTACACATACTTCCATAATTTGAACAAGGCAGAAAAGGACCCTACCTATTTAATTTTACACCATGGCATATGGCTTTGTTCTCGCTGCCTGTGAGCAATTGCTTCCAGAAATTATTAGAAGCACAAGCTGACCTAGCTACTGTATTTGCTGTAACAATTTGGCCCAAGAGTTTTTAAAATGTTTCTTTATTATGTATGTATCTCAAAAGAATATCTATCTGCAACCATCCACTTGAAGCTATATGTTACTTTTTTGAGTATCACTTGTGTTTGTAAAAATGTACCAAAGATAAAGTAATCTTGAGAGAGTGCTGAATTTGTAGTCAGAGGACATGAGTTCAAATCCTGACTCTGTTCCTTTCTACCTGTGTGACTTTGGACATGTCATTTAGCACCTCTGGACCTCATTTTTCCTTATCCGTAAAATGAGATGCTAAACTAAATGGTCTCTGGGTTTCTTTTCAGCTCTAAATTTGTCATGCTATGTGATTCCCAGGCAATAATCTTGGGTTCTTAAAGTCTATACCAGGCTTAGAATATAGTCCAACAACAGGCTGTCTACTTTCTGAGGAGCACCCTCACCAAAGATGGAAAGGTTCATGACTGGGATATTTGTAACACAGTAACACATAAAACCATTAAATCTATACATTGTGGCCTCCTGCTCCTTCTGTAGTGATGGTGGCAGAGTTACAGAAAAGAAGGTAGCAGGTGCTAAGAATTATGCTTTTTTTCACCCCCCTACAAATATAAACAATTGTTGGTACCCTAAATGCAACATTAGACCAAGTAGGGGACATGCTACTGGAGAAACTGAATTGTATCAGCCTTGACATTAATGTTGTAAATGAAAAAGAATGAAGCTAAATGGAAAGAAAATTACTCTTGAAGAAGCAAATAAAGGAGTTAGCATAGTTATTTTTATGATGGGTCCAAACACAGTAAGACATATAACTTCATGGGACATTTGGTATGTCATATTGGAATGCTCTTGATAAATATTTGCAAAAAGATAACATGGACATAGTTGCAGCTTATATACCTATTTCTGATGCAGAGGACAACAGTTGGAGAAATTCTATCAAGAAATCTAAAACTCTTCAAATTAAATTAATATGCAAGTTGATCCTTGGTGATTTCTATACAAAGATGAGATTTGGTGAGGTTGATGAAAATGTTGATTCAGAAATAAAAATGAAAGAGACCCCAAGCTTGTATCCATTCCAGAGGCCTTTTACGTGTATCATGAATACTTTCTTTGACAAAAGATTTGGAAGTTACAGAACGTGGTAAGCACTGAATCATATCATCAAAAATGAAGTTGATTATATTTGAGCTGACAGGAAAAGACTTGATATAAGTTCAAAATCTTCTCACTGTCCTTTCACTGGAACTAAGTCAAGACAAATTGACAAGCATTTATTAAATACTTATGAGGTGTCAGTCACTGTGCTAAGTGCTGGGAATAGAAATAAGAGCAGAAAGAAAGACAGACATTGCCCTCTAGATATATAAAAGAAGTTGAAAAGAGTGTGGGGAAGTAGAGGGAATGAAGGTACCCAGTGAAGGGGCATTGTAGAGAGAGTCTAGGGGAGTCAGTACAGCCTGGAGAGGCATGAAGGTATGACTAGGCTGGACCTCATTCTTAAAATGGGAATTCTGGGAGGAATTAGTCAAAGGGAGAGGCCCTAGGGGCAAAGAGTGCTTCCGGGGTATGGAGTCCAGGGGTTGAGTGAGCTTCCAGGGTGGAAAAAGTTTCTAGGTTCTGCTCCTAAAATTTCCCAGAAATCTGATAGATGAGTTTTTACCATATCTTATGTAGACGTAGGTGTCCATGTCTTTGTAGTCACTGTTACTCATTTAGGATGTGTGAAGAAGTCCTTCAATCAAACTTGATTGAATAAGAGGATGGCTAGCTGGTTTAAGGATCAGCTATGCCCAGGGTGGCCTTTAAAAAGCGAGATAGGTTTTAGAGAGTCAAGAGAATAGCTCTTAGAAGTATTTCTAGCAGAATTTGGGGTGGGCAATATTTCCCTTTCTTTCTCTTGTGCATAGCTGTCAGAGTAGAATCCAGGTATGGGGAAAGAAAGCTGGTGAGAGGAATCAAGAGAGAATTAGCCTTGAATGCCAGGAGTTGAGCCAGCTATGGAAGAGTAAAGCCCAGGATTATGGGAGAATGTTTTGTGCTGCCACTTTCTTACCTTTCATTTTATTGAATTCCTTTGCTTTGAGCTAATTGGGTCAACTGACTGTCTATTAAAGGTAAAAACACTAGTGGAGTTAGTGAGCTATAGTTTTAGAAGTATAGACCTGTAGAACTGAAAAATTATTTTAATTCTATTTTTAAGACTTAGTCAAGCTAGAATTAATATTCCCTTTCGAGATTCCTTCCCCTTGTAAATTGTCAAAGTTTTATCTTGTAATTACCTATACCTTAGGTGTATCAGTGTTCAGGAGGAGTAGAATCTCTCATGTGAGGGCTTGCCAAGTCCTTTTCAGGGCTGCTCATTCATCTTTGTTGTCTACCTGCCCTAAACTCTTAACTACAGCTTAAAGAAGTTGTAGCACATGCATTGGCCACACTCCAGTAAATCATCTTGGCCAAGGGGCTAAATCATGTTGAGGGTAACCTAACCTAAAGTCCTCAAAACCCAAAGATGAGTTAGAAGGATGTCTACTCTAATCATATGAAGACTTCCCCTGATGGAATGGGCAAATGAGAACAGGTTGTTCCAACTGCCGTGAAGGTGACTGAAGCAGGTACTGTGGAGTGCTTAGAGCTTAGTCAAATATCAAAACAGCCAAAGTCAGCCACTTCATCTCAGGCCACCATTTGTTGTCCTGACTTTTGCCACTGGACTTCAATGACTCTCAAGGAGAGAGTGAGGCAGATTACTTTGTGCAACTCTACCTCACTTAAACCAATTCAGCATGAGCCAAGACTTCATCCTGTGATGCTACTGATCCTCCTCAAAAGCACCACCACCTCCACTTCTGTCACCCCCCACATCCCACTCACCACTTTCAGGGAAACATGATTAACCTAAAAAGTCAAATCTCAGCAATTTAAATTATTGTAGCAACTCCCATCACCTGAAGACTTCTACCAACACCTGAGAACTTTTACCCCGTGACTTGAATCATATTTTTGGCTGCGATTAAGGGAGTTTTAGAAGGGGAGGTCCAAATGATGTAATCTCCATTCTGACTATGCCAATTTGAAGAAGATATCTATGTTGCTCAAGATTTTGCTTTGTTATCTTGTTAATTATAAAAGATCCTTTTGGCTCTCACTCCATGTCTCTGGCACAGCTGAAGTAGACTTCGAGTCTTTTACTCATAAATTCATCCTTTATTAATAAATGGATAATGTTCAGAGCTTTGTGCCTCAGTTTACCTTAATTTCAATTATGATAGGCCCTAACAGAGAACTTTTCAACTTACTACCCATCCCTTTGGAGGGTCTAACTTGTGAGTATGGGTTGCAGGGTGGGGAACCCAGTCATTCATGGAGGGTGCTCCATTGTGGATGCATTTCCAGATGGATGTATTTGTATATATGTATGCATTTGCAGGGAACACCTGAAAAAAATTTGTAGTTTTGTTTTCAGGTTGTAGTTGGACAATCAGTTTTTCAGTTGAGAAATCTCACTATGAGAATGGAAGTCTATATGAATAGTATAGATTACACATTTCTAGAATTCTGGTGCCTAACAATATCTAAACCATTCAGTTAAATGATGGGGTTAGGGGACAGATCAGTGAAGGTTTGGAAGAGACTGATAGGAGAAAGTGATCATTTATTTTGATCATTTAAATATATTAAACGTCATTAACAGGAAGTTATATAAGGTGTTATGCATAGATCAAATATAAATGATAACAAAAAGACAGGTGCCTACAATAATGAGGTGAGTAAAATACAGAAACTTTGGTGGTCCTTGTTCTGCCACTAACTTACTGTACCAATTTTTTGACAGAACACAAATCCCTTCAATACTTGCCTTTTATTTAGGAAGTAAAAATAATATTTCTCACTTGATCTAACAGCTATTTAGAAGGAGTAGATCATATAAAGAATTTCTTGAAAATGTAATGAGATACATGTGGGGCAGCTAGGTGGTACAGTAGATAGAGTACCAGTGCAGGAGTCAGGAGGACCTGAGTTCAAATCTCACTTCAGACACTTGGCACTCACTAGCTGCGTGATCTTGGGCAAGTCACTTAACCTCAATTGCCTCATCCTGGGTCATTTCTAGTCATCTTGATGAATATTTGTTCAATGGACTCAGATGGCTCTGGAGGAGAAGTGAGACTGGTGCCCTGCACTGCCTTCCCTCACTCAAAATAAAGTCAAGTGCAAGTCATGTCATTATTTCTCTGATGGCATGGTCTTCTTCAACAATGAAGGACGAACATGCACAGACCATACTCTGAGAGCTCATTCATATTAATTTTTTTTTTTAATTTTCTTTTGAATAGATCTAGACTGCTTGTCTTACCGGACTCAGTCTAGATAACATCTCAGAGCTTTAAGATTCATAGATCCATATAGGATAAGGTTGCCTAATGGCGTAGATATTTTGAATAATCAACATCAAGTGCTTATTTCCTCTAGAAGAATCTCTTCTTGGGATTCCCAAACTCCTTTGAATTTGAATTCTTTTAAAGCTAGCCTATCCATTCTAGAAATGGGTTTAAATTTCCATTTGGAATGCCCAAAGTATTGTAGGAATCTACTGGAGAAATTTTTAGTGTGCTATGTATTTCAGAGACCCAGATGGATTTTCTCTGGCTCAGTTTAACCAGGAAGGTGGCAGCTAGGTGCCAGGATTTTATTAACTGTGACCTGGGCATGTCACTTAACCTTGGGTTTGCCTCAGTTTTCTCAGCTATAAATGGGGATGATAATAACATCTACTTTCCAGGGTTGTTGTGAGGATCAAATGAGATAATAATTATAGGTGTTTAACACAATGCCTAGCACATAGTAAATGCTACATAAATATGATCTATGATGTTGCCGCTGCCTCTTATGTCATCAGAAAGCTAGGATGGTTCACAAAATGTTGGAAACACTGTTGTAAATGTAGGAGAGAACAAAGATTAGCACCTCCCCCAGGCAAGGCAAGTGTGTAATCTACATTGCTTATAGGAATATTCACATTAATAAGATCACAACTTGAAAATTTAAGTGTGATCTTCCACAAATAATTGAATGCACTATAATACTAGATGAATCAGTAGATGAATAAAGATTAGTGCAGGGGCAAAATAGCTTCAAAATATTTATTTATCATCAATATGATGCCACCCTTGAAATGTCTGGCCAATTAGGCACTCCTGAAATTGAAGAAATATTAGTGTCCCTTGAAAAGACAACCCCCCCCCTCCAAAAAACCATTCAGGAAACCACAGCAGCAAAGACAACTTTCAGGCTCAATTTTCCTAAGTGTTCTGTTAGTCTTTGCTATTGTGACTGATGATGAATGATGTATACGCTCCCTGTTACTAGAATATTGATTTCAGCCATATGATAAAATCATCGCATGGGGGAGGGGAGAGCACAAACACTAGCAGTCAAAATGAAAAAGTGGAAAAGCAATAAAAATTTTGATTTAAAAAAGATTTATGGGAATACTGTGTAACAAAGAGTACATTTCTTATGTAACATAAAATTGAAGAATAATGGTGAAAATGAAAAAAAGACTATTGCATTAACTGATGCTTAATAAAATGTATCCAACATATACCTCCCTTTAGCAGCAAACTTTTACTTTCCTTTACCTCTCATTATGTTGCCAATTTTCTCTTGCACAAAACCTGGCATTATTTACAATTAATCTACTGGCATTACAGTGATGGAAAGTCTTGTAAGGAAATATTAACTTCCTTCTTTATATTCCTCCCGAGACTAACAACTCACAAAACATATTCTTTGTCAGAGGCGTACAGCTTCAATTTTTTTTTTTTTTTAACGCTGAGATAACAGCTCCTAACGCAGCTATTCTTACATTTGATTAGGGGCAAAATGTCACCATTGCTGAAAGCAAGTTTGTGCTTTGCAGAGCAATCAAATGTCCAAAACTTCATACCACAGGCAAAGTTTTTTAAATGGCTTTTCATTATATGTGTATGTGAGGAAGGTGGGGGCAGCAGAAAGAGATTAAAGGGGAAAAAAAGGAGAAATGAGCTTGCTGATGTGAAAAATAATTGTTGAAACCAAGAAATTGATTGTGATATTCCAGATAGCTCTTAAATGTTTCACTGACCCTTTTAGGTTGTTTTTTTTTTTTTTTAATTATCATGAAACTTCTTTGATATTTAACTAAATTTCTTGAACTCCTTTTATATTTTTCTATTTAAGGTTCGCTCTTGCCAAATCAGTGTTACTTTGTTTTTACAGTACCTATAAATCTTCAATATCCCCTTCTCTCTTCACAAGTGATGCTGAAACTTGACTTTTTTTTTCTTTTTCACACCCTCTTTCAATCTAATCCTGAGTTTCTGCTTCAAAATTCCCAATGCCACCAAGTATAAAATATCTTCTGGATTTAATACCCCATTGAACAATTCAATTTTAAAAAAAAACATTCAATTTAACAAGTGTCAACTATGTTCTAACCCTGAGGAAACAAAAATTTTTTTAAAAAATGAATCACTTAACTGCTCTCAAAGAGCTTATGTTCCATTTGGGGGAATGTCACATATACAATACCACTAAATATTGATTTAGTACATTCCAATTAAATCAGGATGTTCAAATTTACCCTGAATTCTACCTTCTTGCCATTAATAATATCATCACATATTCTGTCCAATATGCTCATCCCCACCTACTGAAAATTTAACAATCTCTCAAAATCTAAGTCAGCTGACCTTTCTTTATGAAGTCTCTTAATCTCCAAGCCAGAAGTGACCACTCAAACATGAACTCTCAGAGATCTGTTTGGCCCTCTCCTGTATGCTTAACCACATTCAAATTAGTATGATTATTTTTTGTCTTTTCTCCTTCACTAGATTGTGAATTGCTTGAGGATAAGAGTGTTGCAATTTATTTTCATCTCTTTATCCCTTTCACCAAGATGAAAGCATAGTCAAGATTTGATTTGTTCATGAGGCTAAAGTCTCAGACTGTTGCCATCACTTCCTGGTCACCTGAATACAAAAGCATCCATGAAGAGCTTCAGATATTCCCTGATGCTTGACTAGTCGATCATAATTAGTAACTCAGGCAAAAGGACTATATTCAGCTGAATCAATTTAGTGTATCTTCACTGCATATCTTTGTGGAATCTCCTCCTCCTACTTTGGCTTAAGTAAATTATTTTTATCAATTGTTGAATGCCCTAGAGGTGTCCAGTATTGATCAAAAACTATCAGGAGACTAGCTGGCTTAACCCAGATCACAATACTTGAAACACCTATTTAAAAAACCTTGTATTGCCTCTGGAATAAAATGCAAATTCCTCAGCCTGCAATGTTCCAGGCTACTTTTCTAGTTTTTGTTTCACTTTAAGTTTCCTTTAGGCACTTAAATTCTAGCATAAGGGATTTGCTTAATCAAGTCATCCAACCCTACTTAAAGTAGAGGTCTGATCTTAGCACCTTTAGTGTTAGGGCTTGTTGAACTCTTTTCAGGGCTACTCATTCACTTTTGGTGCCCACTTGCACCCAACCCCTACTCAAGGCTCCAAGAAGTTGTAGCATGAACAATGGCCACACCTTGGTAAAACCCTTCTCAACTTAAGGGCTAAAGCAGGTTGAGGGTAACCTACGGTGCCGCAGACCCACTGTTGACTTAGGGGGATATCTATCTGAAGCATATGAAGACTATGGACAGATGACTTAGGGGGATATCTATCTGAAGCATATGAAGACTATGGGCAGATGAAAACAATTTGTTCCAACAGTCATGAAGGCAATTGAAGCAGGCTCTGTGGAATGCTAAGTGCTTTGTCAGTCATTGAAAACAATATGGTCATCTACAGCATCTCAGACCAGTTGTCTTTTGTCCTGTTCCTGGAGTTTTATTACTCTGGGGGAATGAAGCTGATGACTTTGTGCAACTCTGCCTCACTTAACTCCAAATCACTCTCAAGTGAAGACATTGACCATCAATCACATCATGATGACATTGGTTATAACCTTTGAGAATGAAGCCATGTTATCTGTGAGTAGTGGCAGCTATTGCTGGGGACCCAACGTGCCAATTCAAGTTGGAGTTGTGGAATGCTACTATTTCTCCTCCTCCTCCTCATCTTACCACATATGTTTCCTCTCTCCACTTGGGGTGCCCTTACATGTAGGTGTTGTCTCCATAGGAATATAATTTTTAGTTGTTATATTTTGTAAGATATTTTAGGTTTGGGGACTAGATTTAAGAAAAATTGTTATTTTGTTTTGAAAAAGCTGGGACAATTTACTTTTTGTCCTGCGCATTTTTCATTTATGATTTCTTGAAATATAGCTCTGAAAAAACAGGCTCTAAAAAAGCCTACTGTAATTTAAATGGAACTACTTGACTACACCTTTAAACCCAAATCACTTTGGCTTTCATTTAATGGCCAGTAATAGCCACAGCCCAAGCTTCTGTTGCCAGTTGTTTAGATTGTGATGACTTAGAATGAGTGTAAATAGCAATTCTTTTCTATTTTTGACCAGAAAGTCAGAGGGTCATCCCCTCCCAGATAAATACTTTTGTCATAGTATAAACTAGGCCACATTTTGTCTCAGTTCTTACCTAGCCCTTGGTCATTGAATGGACATTGACTCAGAAAAGCTGAGACCTGGGAAAGAATTTACCTTAGAAACGTCCAGGTTACCCACTACATCCTGGGCCATTGCCAGTCATATTGACTTTTATCTTGCCACTGGACTCTGATGACTCTGAAGGAAAGAGTGAAGCTGAAGACTTTGCTTAGATCTACCATGCTTAAATTCAATTTACTCAAAAAGCAAAGTCCTTTGTGATAGTCTTCGAGTGAAAGGTGAACAACAATAAAGATAAGTCTCGATCAATCAATCAAACAATCGTATGCTTTGATACTTGGAACCAGAATGACCTTACAATAGAAGAGTATTTGTATAGGCTGAAAAAACTTGTCCATGCCCCAGGGATCATCTGTAAAATTTCAGGCTAGTTGATAACCTGAGTCATTTCAGAGCAAGTATGACATTCTACTATGAGTCCTGAGGAATAACTATGTTGGGAGGTAAGAAGAGGTTTTGAGTATGGGGTTACATCTTTGTTCCTCCACTTTACCTTTAAAGTAAGTTTAGAGGAGCCTTATGAGTTTCAAAGGGTACAGAGGATTTTGGACATTTCATATTCCTATCAGTGTCCTAGCATTGGACAATAGTGGCTAGAAGCAGTCTAGAGCCAAAGACAGTTTGGTTTTAGATTCACAGCTGTACAATGAAATCAGCAAAACACTCCCTCCCTCCATATCATGCCCAAAGAAGGGAACTTCTTGAGTATCCCACAAAGAAGAGAAAACCATTTCCAGAAACCAGGAGCTACAAGTTATCCCACTTTCTCCTGGACTCAGTATATACTTGTGAGAGAATATGTCATAGACTTTAGGGGGATGCTTTGTATCAACTGTTATTACTGTATCCATTTAGTAATACCCCTGTCTAAAAGCCACTTAAGCCTGGATGACTAAACTGATTCTCAACTAATAATTTTGGGGAAGTACACCTCTAGGCTTTGTGACCACTAGAAAAGGCATGTCTACCCCTCATGGGTTTTGCAAGAATCCTGAGGAGATGTAATAGCCCAGTCAGAGGACCTGATTTTGTATTATGAGTTAATTTGGAGTAGTAGCTCTAGAGCATGTATCTCACATTGGTTGTGGTGGATTATTGGATGGTGATAAATATGTTTAAAAAAGCATTAATAAAACTTTTAAAAATTCATAGAAGATAAAAAAGTACAGAAGGAGACAGGATGGTCTTATCTTCTTATTGAATTTAAAATAGAAACAGACTTAAAAAAACCAAACTACATGTAACAGAAATTTACAGTTCCTTACACACACAATTCCCTTTCTTCTTCATATTTTGAAATGTTTCTGTTGATGATTTTAAAGTTCAAAATAAAAAAGAAAATTATAACAAATCAATAGCTTGTTAATCTTCTTTTGAAAGTGAATTTGATTTTTGGAGAGAAACAAAACCCATTTGAGGTGAACCTGCTGAACAAATTCCATCAAACTTGAGTCTAAAATGCAATATGACTATAAAGTAGTTAGAGTAATCAAGTAAGAGTTGTGTAGGTCATAGATTGATAACGAAGGGAATCATGAATTAGGATTCCTTCAAACTTTCTTAGCAATGACAACAGCATTGAGATTTGTGTATAACCTTCTAGAGTGACTACTTTGAAAGGCATAGCCTTTATATACCTTTATATAAATTTTGATGTCCAAATTCTATTATGTTGGCTTAAAAACCACATTCCTTGTGTGTGGGATGGCTCGGGTCCCTACTTAATTAATTACTCAGAGGCCTCTCAAAGTGAAGACAGAAAGTTTATTTATTCGATTCTCGAGAAGTGGGGCAATCCTGTGCCCGTTCACCTGGAGTAGGAAAGCCGAAGACAAAGGAGAAGCAATAATATATATATATATATATATACATATATATATATGTATATATATATATGTGTGTGTGTGTGTGTGTACATATATATGTGTACATATATATAGACTCTAACGCAAGTCCCTCCCTCCCCACTGACCATTATCCTCATCAGCTGAGAATATGATCTTACATTCTAGACGTGAAATCTAGCCAATTCCTTTCGAAATGAAGACATTGAAGAATTATGTAAGTTTCATCCAATCATTGAGATCCTACTTTACTACACAGTTTTATATCCTTATATGGAATTATTCCACTCTAAAAATATAGTAACCTTGAGCCTCTTGGTCTTGCCTCACCCCTGGGAGAAGAATTACAATCTGAGAAGTCTTCACTAAACCTATTTCACTCACTTGCTTTATATTTATACATTGTAAATGAAACTTTCAGACTCATAGTGGGAAAATCTTTTTCCTTAAGGCAACCTTGGTGCTTAAATTTGGCAATATCTCACAAAACTTGCAGGTCAAGTGAGGCAATGCTTAAAATTTTTGTTTTAAAGCAGAAAACTCTCCTAGGTTCTCAAAGACTGTTCCAATGGAGGTCAAGAACTGGTAGATGCTACCAAACTGAAAAGACTTCAGGTATGGGCTTTGGGCAATATGGTCTGTCCTTTGATTTCTGAGTATCACCCTCACTAACTTTGGAAGGACTCCTTAGCAGGTTGGCCATCAGATAACTAATGAATGAAGATATCTACTAAGATGTGGAAGGGTTATGATCTGCATCTATGGTGAGACTACTTCCTGTTGTGTAATCATGGAATTTTTGAAGGATTGAAGTTGAAACAATATTGTGACTTTGAAAAGTGTGTGTGTGTGTGTGTGTTTGTGGAATACAGATGATGAACTTAAGAAGATAGAACCACCTTGAATGTGAGGGATGTATGATTACACTGAATACTTGCAGTGGTCTATGCATTTTTTACCCCTACATTTGTTTCCCCTCTCAAATCCTGACAAGAAAATGAAGCCCTTGATTTGCATAGGGGGAAAAAGAATCAAACCCATTCCCTTGTCTTTTTCCTTCCCACCCTGTGCTCCCAACCCTGTTCTCCCAAAAATAAGATCTTAAATTTTAACTCTGTTTGATCTTATTATTTCATGCAGGGAAAAATGGGGTAGGACTGAAGAGACACTAGGAGTTCATTTGTTTCCAGGAAATGTCAGTATCTTTGCTTTAAAAATGAAAAACAATGTTAAAAAACTAAATATTTTGCTATTTTTATCTAAAGAGCAAACATTTATGGATGGTTTCATAATTTCCATTGTGCAGGGGAGGATATGAAAAAAGGAGAGAGTTTTGAATGCTTAGGCAGAGGACAGTTATATTTCTAGGACACAAACTGCATACAGGATTGATGACCAGAACAAGAGGAAATGAAGGCGTAACATTAATAACATGGCTGAGGATGAATGTGTTAGCGTTCAGAAATACATGTCACAGAAAGAAAGTAGAAGTATTTGACACCTTTTTTGCCTTCATCTTCTGTATGAAGGAGAATGATCTCTCAAATGAAAAGGGTAGAACAAACATGGTTAAGAGGGAATTGGCACAAAATTCAATTCAATTCAACTTATTATGTACTTACTACTAGCTGCTAAGCAAGGTGCCAAGACTCAGTGACAAAAATGAAAGTTACTACTCTCAGGGAGTTTATACTCTGCTGGAAGAAATGCAAGATCCATAGATAAATAAATCCAAAATACGTACAAAGTAATTTTACATTTACAAAGGAGTATGACCATCTGGGAGAAATCAGGAAAGAAGGACTCTTACAAGAGTTAGCTCTGAAGCTGAGCTTTGGTTACTGCATCCAGTGGAAGTTCTGGAATCATTTAGTATTACTTTCATCTACATTACTGAGGTCATTGTGCAGCTTGTTCCCTTGGTCCTGCTTTCTTAACTCTACTTCGCTTCATGTAAGTCTTTCCATGTTTTTCTGTATTCTTCATGAAGGATTGCATGATATGAAAATGGTGTGCTAGACTTGGAGTCAGAAACATGTATATTCACATCTGGCCTTACATATTAACTGTGAGACCTTCTGCAAGTCACTTAGCCTCTTTGTGTCCCAGTTTCCTCAAAAGTAAAATGTACTTGATAGTTTCTATGATACTTCCAGCTCTAAATCCATGATTATTTTTTAAGACAGAATAATATTACATTACATTCATATGTTATAATTTATTCAACCATTCCTTATTCAATGGATACCCACTTAGCTTCCTGGTTTTTGTTGCTGCTATGTTATATTTGATAGCCAAGTTTGGTAATGAACAACCCTTCATCAAGTTGAAGTCTGGGACTTCAATCTTTTATCTATATATTTTGAGTCACTGACTCTGCGATTACCCTTGAGGACCACAAAGAGTTTAAGAACCTTTTGTGATAATTTTTTCTTGTTTCCTTCTATGGATTTTCAACACAGAATCCCTTTTGATAACTGTAGATATATAGTAACAGACTAAATCTTGGGTCAGGTTGTCTGGTCCATCCTTTTGCTTTTGGGTGGGACCAGACCTAATCTATCCCAATAGGTACAAAGATCAGTGATTCTTGTCCTCCATATACATACACTATAGTTCTTCTATTTCTTAGTAGTTGATCTTTGAGAACTTTTTGGGGAGAAAATACGTACCAGATTTGGGGAATGTGAGGGATTGTGGGTGCATTATGTTAGATGTGTTATCAGATGTCATTTTGGTGGTTTGTTTTGCTCATTGCTTTTCTTTGTTAGGCAGGAGGGTTCAATGTGTATGGGTATCCTTTTTGTTTCCAGATTTTTTCTGTTTCTCTCTCATATTTTATAGACAAGCATGGAAATAAACAAGGTGTGTGGAGGGGAGATTATTAGAAAATGACTGTTGTAAAAACCAAAAAAGCATCAATAAAACATTAAAATAAAACACATGCGTATGCACACAATATATTACATACATACACAATACACGAAGATGTACATGGTATATGTATATATCATATACACCTGGTATTTTTTTTAAACTACCAACAATCCTCAATAATCATCTGCTGTCCTTATTCTGACAGAATAAGCTTCTTTCAGCATCCTGGCTCAGGGGCTTGTTAACTAGAACTGCATACAAGGCAATTCCAGGGGGAAACAGAAGGATTAAGTTATTTGGTTCATCTAAGAACTGGAGCATATTCAAATTCCTAACTTTAAAAAAATGTTCTGTAGTGACTACTTTAATCATATAGAATTTGACTAATTAAACAGCCCATTTAAATGCCAACTCTACTAACTAGATTTTGAGTTACATTTAGTCCTAATTGTTCTTTTTCTCTAAAAATATGCACAAATGCTTTTTTAACTCTCCATTTTACCCAGCAGTCTGATCTCCCACACAGGCAGCTCTAACAGCAGCAATGGCAACATGTACGTGCTGAGAGCGGAGCTTCCCAGCTGTGAGCTTATTGTTGGTTTGCTGGGCTGGCTGCTTAGGTAAAATTCTGCCCTTTGGTGAATGCGTGAAAATTTTCCCTAGAGGCAAGGATGTAATGTAAGCTGCATTTGTCAATTGAGGGCCGGATCCTACTGTTATATAGCAATCCAGTTATATGCCAATGACCCCGCTCTCCTTTTTCATTTATTCACTCAATTGTTCCAGACCCCATAGAGATGAAAAAAGGGGGCTAAGATTTGGTCCTCACCCACAAGGAACATGCAATCTAGTTGGATAGATTAGGTATACATATAAGAAAAAATTCTACATTTTTAAGCTATGTGATTGCATCAAATATACAGTGGAAATACCACAAGCTTGAATCAAAAGACCTGGCACTCACTATCTGTGTTACCTTGAGCAATACATTTAACCTCATTGAGTCTTGGTTTCTTCATTGTAAAATGAGGGGGCTGGGTACCATAATGTCTGAGATCCTTTACAGCTCTAAATTTATGATCCTATGAATCCAGATTCTTCTGCCATTGTAGTTTTTTTTAACATTTAAATTCTTTCTTAATGTCACATATAAGTTCTTTCTGTTCAACAAAAGCTCTCTTTACTCCTTCCTCCTACTTGGGATCATCCTCCTCACCTCATCTCAAAACTTTCCTGTTTGAAACTTTCTAAACTAGAAGTTTCCAGCTTAGTAGCTTCCTTGCCCTTGACTTCAGTGATAGGAAACCAATGAGACCTTTCAGAGAGGGACTTCAACTCTACCTATGAAACATCTGACCTGTCCCGAGTTTGCTCCCTGATCTGCCCTGAGGCATGACATTAAAAAGGACCCAGGAGTTCTAGAGAGAATATGTAAAAGTGCATTCAGTTCTGGGAGCAGCTTAGAAGATGATGAAGGACTCCCTTCTTCTGCCTTGGTCAGAAGAGCACTGTGTCTAGAATTCTCCCATGCTGCTTATTGTATTGGGGGATATCAGTAGGCTGCCCTAGTTTTGGAGGCATCAGCTGCTACCTCACTTTGTGGAGTGGATGCTGCCCTAGTAACATCTTTTTTATTCTCTACTACTCTCTTATTTCCTGTGTAATTCCTAGTCATATGCACATCTAGGGATAGCTGTGATTTGGATAGGACAATAGATTTGGAGGGATGGGACCTGATTAAGAGTTTGGAATCATAGCTTTGCTACTTACTACCCATGTAACTTTGGGCAAGTCATCTTTTTCTCTGGAACTCAGTAAGAGTCTCTGGTTCAAATGCTGTGGACATCTTAGTGACAGCATGAATCATAGCATGATTCAAAATTGCTTTCCAAAATGGTTGTACCATCTCACAGTTCCATCAACAATATATGTGTGCCTATCACTTCACAATCCCTCAAACATTGACTACTGACATTTTTTTTTTGCCCCTGAACCAAGCACAGTTATCCTTAGGCTCACGATCTTAAGATTTGGAGCCAGTAGCCCTTGCTTCAAATCTTGGCTCTGCCACTTATTAGCTACATGATCTTATGGAAGGGAAATAGTGTGGTGTAGTGGAAAGAATGTTAGATTTGGAGTCCATAGCTTTAGAACTGGAAGGGAACTTAAAAGTCTTCTAATCCAACTCTCTCATTTTCCAAATTAGGAAATTGATTTGGGGAATGGCTAAACAAATTGTGGTACATGAAGGTAATGGAATATTGCTTTGCTATAAGAAATTATGTATTTAAGCATGGTAAGATCTAGGGGAACTGATGCAGAATAAAGTTAGCAGAGTCAACAAGACAGTCTATATAACAACTTGTTCAGTTGTGTCTGACTTTATACGACTCCATGGACTTATGCTCACAAGGTTTTCCTGGCAAAGGTACTGGAGTGGTTTTCCCTTTCCTTCTCCAGCTCATTTTACAGATGAAGAAATGAGGCCAATAGTTGCTAAGTGACTTGTCCAGGGTTGTACAGCTAGTAAGTATCCAGATTTGAATTCAGATTTTCCTGACTCCAAGCCTGGGGCTCTATCCACTGTGCCACCTAGCTACCCCATATAATACCTACAACAGTGTTCATCTTTTGTTTTTGAAGAGGACCAATTATATCATGGGATGATATCTTGTGTGTGTAGAGTTGCACAAAGTCATCAGAGTCATTGAAGTCCATGACAAGACAAAAGTCAAGTAATTGGAGATGGCCTAGGATTCAGTGGATAATCTTGGTGTTTACTATTATACCTGACCAAGATCTAAGTACTCCATAGCACTATTTTAAGCTGCCTTCATGGATGTTGGAATAAATTGTTCTCATCTGTCCATTCCACCTGGAGAAGTCTTCACATACTTGGAATAGACATTACCCTTACTCACCAACAGTTTTGAGGTCTGTAGAGTCCCTTAAACCTGGCTGAGCCCCCCTGATGAGACAGTTTTACTGGGGATGGCTGCTATGCATGCTACAGCTTCTTGGAGTCACAAGAGCTTCTGTTCACTCAGAGCTGAGTTAAGGTGGATCCCAAAGGTGGATGAGCAGCACTGAAAATGACTTAGCAAGCCCTCACAGCAAAAGTGCTAGTCCTCCTTGAACACCCCGTAAACTCTTACGACAATGCAATGGACAGAAAAGCCACAGACTAAAGATTCCAAAGTGAATGCAACAAAATTATAAAGATCAAACATGATGCAAATGAATAGATATGAGAAGACATCCCTAACCTACCACTTTGTGGAGGTGGGAGGTCCATAGATTTACATACTACACCTGCTTTCAGACTTTTTAAATGTACCTCATCCTGGATTTTTGCAATGGTGTTCCTGTCTCAAGCCTCTCCCCACTTCAATTCTTCCTCCATTAAACTTTTTCTAAAGCACAGGTCTGATCACGTCACTCTACTACTCAATAAACTGCAAGTGGCTTCCTATTGCTTTTAGGATCACATACAAAATGCTCTTTTTGGCATTCAAAGCCCTTCATAATTTTTAGCCCCCCTCCTACCTTTCCAGTTTTCTTATACCTTGCTCTCCATCATGTACTCTTTGATCCAAGGACACTGGACTCCTGACTATTCTACTAGCATGATACTCTATCTGTCTGCTATGAGCATTTTCTTTGGTCAGCTTCCAAGCTTGGAATGCTCACCTTTTGCACCAACTACTAATCTCTCTGCTTCCTGTTAGACTTAAGTAAAATCTCATCTTCTACAGGAAACCTTTACCAATCTCTTTTAACTTTAGTGCCCTCCCTTTGTTAATTATTTATTCTACATATGCATATATGTGTATGTGTGTATATATGTATTTATATGTATGCATGTATATATCTTGCTTTGTATGTATTTGTTTGGATGCTATCTCCTCATTAGATTGTAAGCTCCTTGAGGTCAAGGATTGTCTTTTGCCTCTTTTTGTATCCCTAGCACTTAGTACAGTGTCTGGCACATAGTAGGTGCTTAACAAATGTTTATTGATTGAATCAATCAGCTATGCTAATTATTTTTCCTCTTCAAAAATACTATTTATTATATGAGATGGCTCTCTGGGAGGAGGAGGGAGAAGGATACTGGGGATAATTATAATGTAAGAAACAGAAGACATCAATAAAACTTATTTTAAAAAATGAACAAGTTTCTTCAGTTTATAATCATTGAGAGCTAGTTCACTGAGTGAATTGTTCAGGTTCACTTGGACAGTATGTAACAGAGGTAGAAATTGAAACAAACTGCTCCATCTGAAGCCAGCTCTCTATTTACTATGCCACATTACCTTTCAATAGGATATGAAGATAAATATCTCTATATGTCTCCATTTCTAACTGGAAAAGTCTCTTGCAGGAGATGGTGCTTGGTCCTGGAAGGGAGGTAGGGGCTCCAAGAGGCATAGTTGTGGTCCTGATGGTGCTCTCTCCCCAAAGTACTAGAGTCATCCACAATATGATGGCCTGTGCTAACTTCGTACTTTTATTCCATACAGAGGGGAGGGAAGGAAGGAAGAACGAAGGTAGGGAGGAAGGAAGGAAAGAAAGAAATAAAGAAACAAGCATTTATTGTGTACTTACCATGTGCCAAGCACCACATGGAGTGATGCGGTACAGTGGAAAGAGCACCGACTAAGGTCAGCGCTTTAATCCTACCTCATGCTTACTACCTGGGCCCCTTTGGGTAAGCCACTTAGCTTCCCTATGTCTCAGTTTCATCATTTGTAAAATGAGAGTGAGGGAAGGTAAAGGTTGGACTGCATAGACCCTAAGGTCACTTCCAGCTCTGGATATATGTTCCTACTCCCCTTTATGTATTCAAAGCCTCAAACAAATGGGAGTAAATACCCAACATTCCCTTTCCTGCATGCCTGCTTTTCCACATGTTCAGATACCATCTCTTGCACACATATACTTATTGGAGTCCTACTCATTTATTATAATCTATGACTCTTGCTCAAAAACCTTTAGTGATTTCTCATAGTCTGGCTCCCCCTCCCATCTCTCAGCCTTCTTTCATACTATTTTCCTTCACAAGTTCCACATTATAAAGTCCTTGAGAGCAGGGACCATCTTTTGTCTTTCTTTGGATCGTCATGATAGAACTGAGGAAACAAAGGTTTAAAGTTCCAAGCATATCAATTTGTTAGCAATGCTAGCAGTTGCATAACAAATTGGGTCCAAGGCCCCTTAGTAGGTACAAGGACCCCATTCAAGGGCTAACAGAATTTTCTTATAGTCAATAATGAGAAATCAATCAACTTATATAATCTTGAGTAACATAAGCAATCTATCTTCTGATTGGCCGGAGATTTATAAATTTGATGACTATTTCCATAACATTTTGTGGTTATTACAAAACTTCTTGGAACATTCTATGGTTATTATAAAAATATTCCATAAGACATATGAAACATTTTGTAGTTAGGCCCCATGACTCCAATTTCTCAGAATTCCTTAATATCTTAATTTCCCAATAACAATTTAATTTTATATTAAAACAAGGTCTAACTTACAAAATAGAAGATGAATACAAAGTGGGAAGAACCAAACAACGTGGAGTTAGTTTTGGATTTCACAATTCCTAGCACTTAGCATAGTGCTTGACACATAGTAGGTACTTATTGATGACTTGAAATTGGACTACTACTATCTGGCCCTCAAACTCCATGCTTCACCTTCCCCACATTCCAAGTCTTCTCCCACACCTGGGATTTACTCCTTCTTCATCCTCACCTTGTCTTCCCCCAAGGCTCAGATTAAGTGCCATATCTTCCAGGAAACCTCCCCCACCCCCTCAGTTGTTGTGTTGTCTCCCTTCCCTAGTTTTCCTTGCACTATACTTACTTATGTATTCATGTGTATACTAATTTGTTCTCCTTGCCCAGGAAAATATAAGCTTTTTGATGGCAGGAACTCATTGATATTTGTCTTTACATCTCCTGAACTTAGCATTGTACCTCACACCTGTTACTTACATAATAAATGTTTGTTGAATTGAATTAATTCAATTCACTTGAATGAATAAATCAACTCAGCAGACAACCACCCATTTCATCTTCACAGAACTGTTAAAAATCAATACTAGCTCTATCACAAACACATCCAGGTTCAATGTTACTTCTTCAATAACTGCTGCAGGTACCAGCTGTTCCCACAAACCAAATAAGATCAATAAACCACCATTTCGATTCTCTTTTATAGTTTGAGGGGAGGTAATTTATAATTGCACACAGCTATTTGTTTTCTGCATCACTTATGTATACTCATCCACCTTTATTCAGGGAAATACAACCGTCATACCTGGTGGTACCAGAACTATGATATATTTTGAAAAGAAGATAATCATCTGTGTTCCTCTTAGGGAATGATGGTCCTCCTTTTGGACATATACGCAAAACAATGTCCACCATCCAGGCCTTTGTAGACTAAACGACCCTGTTGCTAGATGGAACATAACCATATGGGTCCCCTCCTGTTTGGCCTAAGAAAAAAGATGTGTCTAGGTCATAGTTCTTAACTTGGGGTCCATGAACTATAGGAATCACATATTTTAAAATTTCAGTGTAATTTGTTTCCTTGGTAATCTTATGTATTTTATTTTATGCATGTATAGATATTTTTCTGAGAAGGGGTCCATATGCTTCCACAGACCACCAAAAGTGTCCACAACACAAAATAGTTAAGAACCCCTTGTAGATCTATTATAAATAAACCATAAGGTATGGGCTTTGCTCTATTTTCACCTAATCCTCCATGTACTTGCCATGCTGAATTCCAGAAGTGGGTCTCCTTGTAAAATTCATCTAGGTGTATGCAGGATGACTGTGGATAGTAGTCCATACCAAGTTGCTACTTGAATTCTAGATTTTCTGAAAGTTCCTGTGTTATCTTTGTAGTGAAAAGTAGCCCTTTGATTAACTATGATATGAGGAACTTTGCCACAGATAGAAGAGTTTACCCAGAGCTTGAATAGTAGTAATCTCACCTTCCACATCTTTCAGGATCTTCTTGACTCCATAGGCACAAGAATTCACAAAAAGCAAGAGGAACCACTTCCCATTTTTTTTTAGCTTGGGAGAGGAGACTAGTTGAGGCCATTTATAACTAATTTTAAAGACTTTTCTATGTTTGCATATTCCGAGGTGGTTTGTGCCCATACTAAGCAAATTCTTCAAATGCTAAAACTGGTCTTCATAGTCCTTTTCAAGTGTGGTTACCAAAATAATTTAAGAGCTGCTTGAAATTCTTTCTTCCTTTAGTGATGGCCAGCTACCTTGAATCCATACATACAACTGTGTAAGGACCAGTGTCCTTTCTCCTGGCCATCTGGCTCAATCTGATATCCATATCCACATGTCCTTGACTAATACCCAGTAGTATCTCCTTAGACAGCCCTTAGCCAAAAGATGAGGTCTCTAGTGACAACTCCACTCACAGTTCACTAGACTAGCCTTCAAGCCATTGTAGGTCTATGTGAATCTTCATTGTGCTCTAGCTTGGAGAGTATGGTGACCCCATTATTGTCATGATTAAATAGCTCTTGTCTATTACCTTTCAATGTTTCCCTGCCATATTTACTCATTTGGTACTCTATCTGGTAAAGCTCACCTCTCCAGATATCACTTGGACTACCCAAGTCTCAGTCCATACCAGAAGTGGTCCTCTATCTATCTTCTTGATACCCCAAATTAGCTTGAGCATAGAGGTTATTCAAAATCCCATCTACTTCATAGTTTCTACTACTGCCTTCTAATTTGGCCTAATTAACACTTTAAACCTAGGTTTTACTTCATTTTAAGATTTTGTTGATTAATTTTTTATTTCAGTCATTTCTAGATGTGTAACACTGTCATTATTAGTCCCTGCCACACAATGAGCCTTTCCTTGTGACAAAGTAAAATATTTAAATAAAACCAGTCAACCCAGTGACTACATGGCCGCATATGCAAGATTTTACATCTATAGCCCACCACTTCTCTAACAAAAAGAGAGATGCATTTCTTCATTTCCTCTTTAGGACCAAGATTGATAATTATAATCATATAACATTTGGCATTTAAAAATAGTTTTTATCAATTCATTACTTCAGTCACTACATATGTTGTTTCCCCAGTTCTGTTTATTTCATCATAACATCAGTTCATACATGTTTTCCCTTGTCTCTCTGAATTCTTTGTATTCATCATTCCTTAAGGCACAATTCTGTTAATTCATATAATAGAATTTGTTTAGCCATTACCTAATCGCTGAGTGGCCCAACTTGCATGTTAGAAGACAATACAGAATTCATTGATAGGCAGCAGGCACTTTATTCTTTCTCTTTTTCTCCAGATCCCCAATTTATTGCTTCAGTTATATTGCATTTCAACATCAAATGTACAGATTATTCCCATGTAGTAATTCCTCCATGCCTGTATTCCCCAAATTGATGGTCCAGAAACCTACTTCAAAGAGTGACCAAAAATTCAGTGTAGATCACCTCTGCATAGGCAGGACTGCTTTTTCATTAATGACAGCCTACCAAATGTTCCCCTGATAATCAGTTTCAGTCCCCAGTGATGAAATACATTCATTTAAAATCACATTATGGCCCAATGCTTATCTCATTATAATTTGTAATCGTCTAAGTACAAATTCAACCAAATTTAGTCTGTAAAGAAATCCAATTAATCAAAAACAAAATGTAAAACATAAAATAAAGATTAAAAAATCATTATGCCATTTTCCAAACTTTCCTCTCATCAGAAAAAAACAGTTCCATTATTCCTTATTCTCTCATGTTGGGGTGGGAAACCTGTGGCCTTGAGGCCACACGGGGCCCTTTTCAGTCAAAGGCTTGCACTTGGGAAGTGAGAGCACCACATATGGCCTTGAGGCTGCAGGTTCCCCACCCCTGGTACAGGAGAATAAAGAGAAATGCTCCCCCAGACAAACATATTATGACATTTGCTTAATCCATGGAGCCTTTCACTCCATTTAATTTAGGGTCTAAACAGAATACTATATGGGTTACACATAAGAAGGCAAATTGACTGAAACTTTTATAATTAAAAGCCAATTCTATCATCGCTAAATTCACAGGAACCATGAATTTCAATTTAAATAGATGGTCAATTTTTTCCCTTCCATCCTAACTAAACCTGCTGGAATTTTATGATAGATTTTGCTTTCCTTTTGTTTCCTGAAGGTGTCAGCTTTACTCACTCTCCTCCACCCCCCATGGAGAGCCTGATATGATTTCTAACTCCCCCAAGTTCACTCCTAGTTTGTTGCTGCTAAAGAAAAACAAAATGCTCTCTCCAAACCACATTAACCCTGGATACACCAGTGTTTATGTATACACATTAAAACAGTAGCAAAATGTGGATAGACACAATAAAAAGAGATTTAACTCTTAATCCAAAAAAACTTTCAGAGTAACGACTTGCTTAAGGAAAGAATCACCTTCCATAGCAACAGTTTGAGATGAATTTAGTCAATTCCTCCAAATCTTTATGAAGCAGTATAGTGTAGTGATTAGAGAGCTAGCCTCAGAAAGTGGAAGCCCCTGAGGTCAAGCCTCTGACACACATTGACTATGTTACACTGAGCAAGTCATTTAACTTCTCAGTGTGCTGGGTCATTCTCAAAGTCTGGAAGTTGTAGAGAAAGTTCTAACATGAATTGGTAGAGAGTTTTCTTATCCAGGGAGCTCTCTCCCAAGTCTATGTCAGTCTTGTACAACCCATGAAACAGAGTTCTATCTACCACTATCATTACTATCCCTACCATCCACAGCATTTAATACTAATAATTGCTGATATTTACATACTACTTCAGATATTCAGTCAACAAGTATGCATTGAATATTTACTATGTGCCAGGCATTGTACTAAGCATTTTACAATTCACAAAGCACTTTACCTACATTATCTGGTTCAAGAATTAGGCACTTCCTTTTTTCAGGGATATACTGGTCCTTGGGAGCCAAGATAAATCCATCAGAATTTCCCCCTAGGGTTCTAACCACTATCCTAGTTAGGTCTATTTAGACTAAAGATAGACTGCTCTTAGGTTTCTAAGATTTCTCAGACTGCTCTAGACACCTCTTCTTTTAGTTGTTCGAATTTTATAGCACACTATATATGACTTTCTGGGTCTCAGGGACAATTGTGCCACCCTTATTAAACTCTAGCGCATTTTTCTCTTCCACCTGGGTCAATTTCTGATATGATAGAGTATAGAGTAACTATGATCTCTATAACCCAATGATATATGAGAATATGTTATTGCCTATTTGTGTCCTCCAGCCTGTGACTATACTATATTCTCAGAGATTCAGCCATTCTTGTCATAAAACACTGCCTTCTTCTATAACCACTCCACCTATCAGTGGCAAGGAAATTCCTTTATTCTCCCCTTTGGGGAAGATTTCCTCCATCTGCAGTTCTCATGGAATAAATATCTCTGTTCTCTAAACAATAATTCCCTACTAGGACCTCTAAGGAGATTCTTGTCCTTTTTGCTTTGGGGTTTGCTCTCACCTACGAGAGAGGTTCATAGAATCTCTCTACCTCTTTGCTAAGATTCAACAGTCTTTACTTTTGTTCTCAGAGATGGATAAATGAATGACAAAGAGATACAAGATCACTATTCTGAAGCATAATAATCCTGTCCCTGATAGAACCTATAAAACAATTCAATTGTCCTTTCCTTTGGGATTGTTTTTTAGGTTTGTAGACAATACCTATCTCCATTTCCTAATGTTCTTGTAATCAACACTCTTACCATACATGCCCTCTAGACAGGTCTTGCAGTCTCTGAATTTTAAAATAACTTCCCATAGGCATCTGCCTCACTGATTCCCACAACTAGAATATTCTTCTTTTTCTCTTTGAGGTTTCTTATTAGGGAAGCAAGTCTACATAACCTATTCCCTAAGATCTTCCAGATCATACTTTTGACTCTCAGAGATCAAAGGTCTCCAAAGACAAAACATTAGTTAGGCAACCAGAACCCTTTCTCTTCCTTTTAGAGTGTTGGCCCCCCCTAGGGAAGCAGGAATTCTCTGTTTGTTCTTTAAGATCCTTTCATATTATTCCAAGAACTCAAAATGGCCTCCTCTATGTTTTTTTTAAACCAAGATCATCATGTATTTGCTACATATCCCTCTCCCTCCCCCCTACCCGCCCCAAACATGCCTTCAGGGAATGGAGCTTGGGTCTCCTCATTTTTTCACAAGATGTTACAAAGTCTGTGAAGTATAACTGAATGACTTTGACTACCATGGCCCCTGAGACAGACTATAAGATTCAAGAGGTAGGTGCAGTACTTTTTTTTTATTATCCTCACGCTGTCTATGTCTATGGATGGCAAGTCCCACTACTCTGGCTGGCCAATAGCAGCATGGTAACTGAGCCAGATATGAGTCCAAAGAAGCCCTGACAATCTCTCTAACCCCTTTTTTTTCTACAATGAACACAAGCATCTTCTCATACAGCCCCTCTCCAGAGTATTTTTCCATCTTGTGTTTAGAAGCCCCCTGTGGTAGTAAGATAACTATCAAATGTGGTATTGGACAACACCCTTACCACACATGCATCTTAATCCAAGGGTTATTATAGTACATTTTCCAGTTACCATTCTTCACACTGGATTTCAAATTCCATTTATTTCTTAGCAGTAACTTTATTTCTTAATCATCACAATCTTTTTTTCTAAGGCTTCTTTCAACACTTTGCTAAGACAATTCATTTTACTCCTAGAAAACCAGTAATCTGTACTGGGGATATTGCTACATTCTACACCAAGCAAAAATAATGGAAGAAACAGAACAACCTACTCTTAAGCCTTCTATTATCAGGCTTTCCAGCCTTGAATCTGACTCATCACTTTCCTAGGTCTACCTATCTCATCCCAGTCTTCAATCAGGTTTAATTTTGTAGCCACCACAACATAGAGGAGAATAATTTGTAAATGTTAGACATGGTAGGCAAGATGACAAGTAATGATGAAACTTTAATAAAGGGATAGGAGGACCTGGATTTGAATCCTGGAGCTAGTATGGGTGTGACCTTGGGTAAGTTACTTAAAAACTTTTATGTCTAATCATTGTCATCATCATCATCATCATCATCATCATCCTTCTATGAAGTGTTTATTATGGGCCAGGTACTGTGATAAGTGCAAAAACACAGTCCTTGTCCTCAAGGAGTTCACAGTGCAGTCTATACATGTCTATGTACATATAAAGTATGTACAATGTAAAGGGATTCACTCTCAGAGGGAAGGCATTAGCAATTAAAATTTGGGATGGGCTAGGTAAGGTCCCTTGCAGATCAATGATTTTGTTATTGTTTATCCTTCATCTTTGAAGAGGACCAATGACACCATGTGGTGACATCTTGATTTGTGTGTGAACTGGATTTAAGTGAGGTACAATTACACAAAGTCATCAGCCTCATACTCTCTTCTTGAGTCATTGAAGTCCAGTGGCAAGGCAAAAGTCAGGACAATTGATGATGGCTTGGGATGCAGCAGATAACCTTGGCAGCTTTGATGTCTGACCAATCTCTAAGCACTGCACAGTACTTACTTCAGCCACTTTCATGGCTCTTGGAACAAATTGTTCTCATCCACCCATTTCACCAGAGGAAGTCTTCACATGCTTGGAGCAGACATCCTCTTAACTCACCAATTGGTTTGAGGCTTCTCTATTTCCCTTAACTTGCTTTAACTTCTCTGCCAAGATGATTTATCAGGGTGTGTCTGCTGTACATGTTAGAACTCCTTGGAGCCATAGGTGAGAGTCGAGTGCAGGTGAACACCGAAGATAGATAAACAGTCTTGAAAAGGGCTTGACAAGGCCTCATACCAGAGATGCTAGTCCTTCTTAAATATCCCATACACCCCAAAGGCTTTAAAATCCAATTAGATCCTGAAAATAATAGGGAGCCATGCATGTTTAGTATGTGGGGGGGGGGCGGTGAGAGAGAGAGAGAAAGAGAGAGAGAGACATGGTCAGACCTGTGCTTTAGGAAAATCACTTTGACAGCTGGAGGTGATTTTTATAGTTGAACTATAAGATCCCTTCTCAATCTGAATTCTGTTAAAAATGATATAACTACACATAAGGAAGGTATGAAATGAAAAGCGTGATAAATATTAATAAGAATGGCTCATATTTCTATAGCTCTTTGAATCTTGCAAAACATTTTAGATATATCCTCTTACATAATCTTCACAAATGCCCTGTGACTTAAATGTTATCACTCCCATTTAACAGATGAGGAAAAAGAAACTAAGAGACATTAAGAGAATTGGTGTGCTTTTACATCAGGAGCAGGGTTTAGGATCTATTCAGGGGTGGGAAATTAATACCATCTCCATAATACTGGGAAAGAGTTGGTGGTGTCTTTGTGAAGGGGTGGGTCTCCCCACTATTTGAACAACAAATAGAATATTGAGACCTGGAGATTAGGGGATATGGCTCTTCATTGAGGTAATTTATAGGGACATAGCTCTAAAGGTGGAAAAGATCGGAGGCTGCTTAGTTTAGCACACTTCATTTCTATACATGGGGAAAGTGAGATTAAGTGATTTTTACCTGAGGTGACAAAGGTAGCAATAGAGACAGAATTTGAATTCGGCTCCTTTGCTCCAGAGTCATTACTCTTTCTGTGTTACCAGGGATATTACTATACTTAGTCAAATCCATATTCAGACATGTATTAACTGTGTGACTGTGCAAATCACTTAATCTCTGTCTTCCTTTATTTATTCATCTATAAAATGAAGACAGCCTTGTTGTAAGGATAAAATGAGCTGATATTTGTAAAGCACTTTGCAAAGCTTAAAGCTCTATATAGATGCCAGCTATTATAGTCAGAATTATTCTTTCCCCTTCATAACAAGATATATTTGTGAGGGTCCTGAATGACATTGGAGAATCTTTGGAATGAGCAGAAAGGATACCTACAAATTAAGAAGAAAAAGAAAGAGGAAAGGAATTCTTTTATAAGCCCTGGGGGTGGAGGGGTTGCTGTTGAAACTTTGTGGGTAGAGAAGATTTTCATAAAACTCAAAACCAGAGCCCTTCATACTAGAGCCCAGAGAAGATGCTTATATACCTTGGATAAAGTTAGAAAACGGTAGCTCCATTTGCATTTGAAAATTGTGCTTCTAGCCATATGGAAGACTTTGTATTGTCACTGTAACACATGCAAATTGTTGTAAAATAAATACCCACATGCCCTAGGAAATATAATTTTCTGGTAATAAAAATATGTACAGATATAAAATGTAGTATTAAAAAACATTCTTTGTTTTTACTTCTCCTCTCCCTCCCTCAGGCAGCCGCCTAACTTTCACACTCCTAGTCCCATCTTTTCACTATATAGACATAAATGGAAAATACATAGAGTTCCCTTATGATAGTATCTTTATTTCTCACTTCAAAGTGACCAGACATTTCCCTTTTAGAAAGGAGAGGCATTTGATGTCTCTAACCCTGGGAGACTTCTAACCTCTCACAGCACTTTTCTTAGCACACTGGAGGTGAGATCATCTTTGTCTCCCTCTTATGTAGTACTACGCATCAGAATTGTTCCATCACTGAGCTTGTTTCCCTTTTGTTCTCCCAGAAAACCCATTTCTTCTGTGAAGCCATTCATTGAGATTCCACTACTTTATGAAGTGGAAGTAGGAAGAGATGTGTATCTACATCAGGGGAAAAAAAGAAACTGGAAAAGGCTTAGCAAATTATTTTTAACTCAAGAATTTTCTTTGTCTTCTCCCAGTCTTATTTGCCTAGGCTACTGACATTTTAGACTGCAGGCAGATTATATATAATTGGAACAGCAGTTCCTCTCTTTGTGTGGGTTAAAGTGACAGAGATTGTTAGCTTGAAAAACAGGATGTTTGCAGGATTTATCAGGCCCTACTGTTTTGACTGAAATAACAGAAAAATTTCTATTCTGATTTACGTTTCACATTGTTCCCCTTCATATTCATGAGTTTTTCATTACAGATATTAAGTTTGTGAGAATAATTAAGTTGGTGTCTTGGAAAAATATTAAGGCTTGGAGCCTTCTTCTATGATTAACCTCCTTACCTATGATACTGATTAAAACTATGTCTCTATGATTGATAAATAATTGTATACTGTAGGTGTTACGGTCGTGGTCTAATTGAGTATTCCAGATGATTTTAACAATAGATACAGATTGCTGTGTAGCTGATCTGTTTGTGCTGAAGCTATTATTATAGCTACAGAGAAAAATGACTGGTTGGACCACAGAGGTGTCCCTGAGATGAAAATACTCCACATTCTTCCTTAATTATTTACCTCCTTTCCTCTCTCCCTTCCTCCCTCCCTCCCTTCCTCTCGTCTTCTCCTTCTTCCCTTCCTTCCAACTTCATTTTCATTTCATTCCCTTTAGTTTGATCTCATTGTTATAGGGAGCTCTCCAGTAAGAGTTTCTTTTTCAATGCAAATGAGTAACTGTTCTGCAATATTTTTAGCCTTAGAGAGTTGATTAGGGTCACTGAGGATCATAGAACCTGTATGTGTCAAAGGCAGAACATGGGCTCAGTTTGTCTTGGTTTTGAGAGCAGCTCTCTGTCTGTTTTGTCATGCTACCTCTTTCTTTCTTTTTAAAAAAATGTTTTTTAACATCAATGTCATGTCATCAATGCTACAGATGCCTTACTTGTAATATAGAAATGTAAGTGAGCAAAAAAACATCCTAGCACATTCGTCATATCTGACAATGTATTCCTCATTCCACATTCATAGTTCACATATACATATACTTCTTGTTATAATTCTGAGCTCAGGATTGGACATTGCACTGAGAGTTCTCATCTTTCAGAAGTGTTTTCCTTTGCATCGTTGTATAAATTGTTCTGGTTTTGCTTACTTCACTCTGTATCAGTCTATATCACTCTTCCAAAGTTTCTTTATATTTATTTTTTTTTACGGTCCAAGGATAGTCTATTACATTCATATATAACAATTTGTTCAGTAGTTACCCAATTGATGGTAATATGGTACAGTGGAAAAAGTGCTGCCTCTGGAGTCAGTGCCAAATCCCACCTATGATGCTTACTACTTGTGTAATTTTGAACCTGTCACTTAACCTCTTAGGCCTCAGTTTTCTCATATGTAAAATGAGGCAGTTGGAGTAGATGACTTTGAGGTCCCTTTCAGCTTTGTTCCCCAGTTTATTTCCAGTTTTTCCTACCACAGAGGATAGCACTATAAATGCTTCTATTTTTATGGTACCTTTTTAACTTTAACCTCTTTGGAATATATACCCAAGTGGTGATATGACTGGAGACAAAGGGTATGTGCAGTTTAATGACTTTTCCATGGAGTCTACGTGGAGAGACCACTAAAAAAACCTCTGCTTGCATTTCTTTTAAAATTATTCTTCAACCTAACTGGCTGTTCCCCAAGATTATGTCCTATTCTCTACCCTCCTTTCTTCCCCATCTTCTCTCTCTCTGTCTGTCTGTCTCTGTCTATCTCTTTCTCTCTCTTTATTAACTTAACTGTTATTTAACTAGTTTAATGACTTTCTATAGAGATGAATAAAATACAACATACCGTGACAAGACATGGAACAACATAACAGAATTATGATATGATATATGATATGACAATATTACGTAATACAATATATTATAACAGAATATAATATATGACGTGATATAGGAGAATACAATAAAATAAATAATACAATATAACATAACAACATAATACCATATTATTCTATACTATACTATTCACACGCATATATTTGCATAATCTTTCCCTGAACTTTAATTCTCCATCACCAATTGCTTATTGAATATTTTAAATGTGATGTCCCAGGGATATCTCAAATGCAAAATGTTCATTATCCTCCAAAGCCTCCCCTTTTCAAACCTCCATATTTCCGTCAAAGACGCCACCATCTTTCCATTCAGTTATGTTTATAATTTTAGCATTATCCTTGACTCCTCACTCTTTACCCTCCAAATGTGATCAGTTGCTGTTTCTATAACATCTGTTTCTCACCCTCACTTGCCATTCAGATGGCTACCACTTTAGTTCAAGTCCTCATGATCTTTTACCTAGATTAGTACAACAGCCTCAATACATCCCTTTGCCTCAAATCTCTGCATTCCAGCTATCCTATTTAATAAAATAATTTTCCTTAAGAGAAGATTGATTTTCTAAGTCCCCTAATCAGTTTCCTATTGGTTTTCAATAAGTGGATGCCAGGTTGTGAAAGACAAAATCAGTTATACTGTTTATCTCTTTCACAACCTGGCCTCCACTTATTTTTATAGCCTCTCTGGACACTTCTGCCCCTGCACTCTCAATTCAACCTAACTGATCTTCTCTTTATTACTTATATACAATACTACCTTTCTCTTTTCCTTGCTTTTGTAAGGGCTTTTCCCCAGACCTGGAAAGCCTTCCTTCTTCATGTCTACCTTATCTCCACTTAAGCTACACTTTAGTGCCTTCCTTCCCAACTTACACTGTATTTAGCTATTTTGTATTTATTGAAATTTATTTACTATGTATTTATATACACTTATTTTCTTTCCTGTTCTTTGGATGTATGTCTCCAATGTCTAGCACAAGTCCTGGCAAAAAGGAAGCACTTAATGAATTCTTGGTGATTGGTTGATTCTTCTGGGTTTACCTCTTTGGCTTCTCTTAACATATAGTATTTCTCCATTATATTATTTTTCTTCTGCTTATTTGTATCTCCTCGATATCACCTCATTTCCTCAACTGAGACTTTGTGCTTAGGTCAGCTTTTGCCTCAGTCTAAATTCTTTTACAATACTGAAGTTTGCAGGCTGTTGCCAGCATGCTACCACAAGTCTGAATGGAATGACTGGCTTCTGGTACCTCTTTCTACCTTCTTCTCCAACTCTGGCCTGGAAGGTGTAGCTGAGCCTAGGTAAAACTCTCTCCCTCAAATTCTGGCTTGTGCCAGTCTCCCTCTTTCTTGGTGGCCCAATGTGGATGCCAGTTTTGTATTCATCTCTTTCTTAGTATTCATCATTTGTATTCATCTTTTCATGGATAGTCACCAGCTGGGAGACAGTGGACTTTCTCCCCTCCTATGTGACCCTTCAAGGCTCTGACCAAATATATCAGATTGTTTTGGATTCAGGACTTCTGGAAGGTACATACTGGGTACTTCTTTCTTCTCTGTCCCACTAGGAAGTAACTCTGTCACCAAGGCAGTCTTGATAGAATATTAGAGCACTTGCTGATTTCAGGCCTTCTGAAGGACCTGGAGGTGTGGATGGCCCAGGTGCTTATGCTTGATCTGTCTCTCTGAGTAGTTATTTATTGGGGGCTGGCTTTATGTTCTACTATGATTTGGATAGGCTAGTACCTAAGATCCCACTTCTTTTGAACTCAGTTTAATGGAAATTACACTAGCTTTAGGCTCTACCCTGGTACACACTCACTGCAACAGTCTTCTAGTATTGTTTACAGGGTTGGGAAACCTCTGGCTTTGAGACCATATGTGACCTTCTAGGTCCTCAAGTGTGGCCCTTTGACTGAATCTAAACTTTAAAGAACACATCCTTTTATTAAGGGGATTTTGGAAGGAACCAGAGCCACAGGTTCCCCACCCCTGTAACTATGTGGAGGAATTTTCTTGTGTTTTTCTTTCTCTTCAATCAGTCATTGCTGAATCTGGCACCTTTTCTTGCCTTTGCTTGGATGTTTCTCATGGATTAGTACTTGCTAAAACACTTCACATCACCATCTTTGCCAGAAATCCAAGAATTTTTCCTTAGGCATGCATCTGGAAGATATCTATTTCCATTCTTACTTAGTATTTTTTATGATGTGTCCTTTTTACTCAAGGTGACCACCCATTTGGAGCTCATTTGGTTGGTGTAAGTCTCAAACTGCCAAACTGTTTTTCATTCATCCCAGAAGTTCTTGTAGAACAGAAAGCTTTTGCCATTCTAATTAAGCTTTCCAGAAAAATATGCAGCATTGTACAGTATTATATGTAGTGTCACATAATTGTGTAGTTTCTTGCCTGGGGTGTAGAGAAAAGGAACTAAAGAGAAGAGAGATGATCAGAGAGCACAGAGAAACCTAAGAAAAGTAAGGAATGAGAGAAGATAGCATCTCTTGTAGATTTCAAGTCATCAGGCCCAGATAAATGACATGATCATAATATTCACACAGAATGTTCATACGTATGTAACAATTTAAGGTTCATAGATTAAACAATTTAAAGTATATAGATTTCCTTATTCATGGATGCTGTCTCTTTTGATCCTCACAATAACTCTGTCCGGTAGATATTCTGAAAGAATTGTGAGATGTGATTGCTCAACCACTGTCAGCGACTGTTGAAAGTATGTCACATAAGAAGGGGATTAGCAGGACCTGGAGTGTCCAGAAATACCTTGAGACCATGTCATACAAGAATTACTTGAAGGAACCATAACTCTTCAGCCTAGAGAAGAAAAGATTTTGATAGAAATGGGGAGAATGATGATAACTACTTCAGGTATTTGAAATGCCCTGTTTCCCTCCAGAGGGCATCACTACCAGCAATGGATAATTCATTCACATTTTTAAAAAATTAAAAAAATATGATATAATAATATATAATATAAAATAAATATATAATAAATATATTGTAATATAATGTAATATAAAAATATAATTTATTTATTTTCAGTTCTTAACATTCACTTCCACAAGAATTTGAATTCAAAATTCTCTCCCCACCCCACGACAGCATGCACCCCATTCTCTCCTTCCTCCAGTTTATTCCCCCTTCTATTAACCACTCTTCTTCCATCCCCCTTCCCCTCTATGTTTCTAGGGCAGAATAGATTTCTATACTCCATTGCCTATATAGCTTATTTTCCAGTTGCATGCTAAAACAATTTTTAACATTCATTCTTAAAGCTTTGAGTTCCATATTCTCTGCCTCTCTCCCCACCTACCCTCATTGAGAAAACAAGAAATTCAATATAGGTCATACATGTGTAACAATGCAAAGCACTCCCACAATAGTTATGTTGTAAAAGACTATCCACATTTCCCTTTGTCCTATCTTGCCTATTATTTATTCCTTTTACTCCCTTGGCCTGTCCTAATCTGACCACAATCATGTTTGCTTCTGATTATCCCTTTCCCCAATTCACTGTCCCTTCTATTATCTTCCCTCTCCTATGCCCTTCCCCCTTACCTTCCTGCAGGGTAAAATAGATTTCTGTATCCAATGGAATGTGTGTTAATTCCCTCTTTAAGCCTAATCCCATGACAGTAAGGCTCAATTATTTCCTTTCATCCCCACCCCTTCCCCTCCATTGTAAAAATTATTTCTTCCCTCTTTTATGTGAGATGATTTGCTATATTCTACCTCTTCCTTTCTCTTACTCCTAGTACATTCCATTCAACAGTAAATTTTATTTTTTTAGGTATTCTCCCTTCATATTCAGCTCATCATCCACATACACACATATACACACACACACATATATACACATACACACATTTGAACATATATCCATGTACATATACATACCTACACATATATAATATACACATACACACATACCCATACACACCTACATATATATATTCCCTCTAACTACCCTAATACTGAAAAAGTTCTCATGAGTTATAAATAGCATCTTTCCATGTAGGAATGTAAACAGTTCAACTTTAATGAGTTCCTTAAGATTTCTCTTTCCTGTTTACCTTCTCATGTTTCTCCTGATTCTTGTGTTTGAAAGTCAAATTTTCTGTTCAGCTCTGGTTTTTTCAATAAGAATGCTTGGAAGTCCTCTATTTCATTGAAATTCCATTTTTTCTCTGAAGTATTATACTCAGTTTTGCTAAGTAGATGAGTCTTGGTTTTAATCCTATCTCCTTTGGCCTCTGGAATATCATATTCCAAGACCTTTGATCCCTTAGTATAGAAGCTGCTAAGTACTATGTTATCCTGATTGTATTTCCACAAGAATTATTTCTGGCTGCTTGTAATATTTTCTCCTTGACCTGGGAACTCTGGAATTTGGCTACAATATTCCTAGGGGTTTTCCTTTTGGTATCTCTTTCAGGAGGTAGTGTCTTCTTACTCTCTGGTTCTAGAATATCAGGGTAGTTTTCCTTGATAATTTCTTGAAAGATGATGTCTAGGCCCTTTTTTTGATCATGATTTTTAGGTAGACCAATAATTTTTAAATTCTCTTTCCTGGATCTGTTTTCTAGGTCAGTTGTTTTTCCAGTGAGATATTTCATATTGTCTTCTATGTTTTCATTCTTTTGGCTTTGTTTTGTAAATTTTTGGTTTCTTGTAAAAGTCATTGGTTTCCATCTGCTCTGTTCTAATTTTTAAAGAACTATTTTCTTCAGTGAGCTTTTGAACCTTCTTTTCCATTTGGCTAATTCTACTCGTTAAAGCATTCTTCTCTTCATTGGCTTTTTGGACCTCTTTTGTCATTTGGGTTAGTCTACTTTTAAAGGCATTATTTTCTTCAACATTTTTTGGATCTCCTTTTGCAAGTTGTTGACTTGATTTTCATACTTTTCTTGCATTGCTTTCATTTATCTTCCCATTTTTTTCTTCCACCTCTCTTACTTGATTTTCAAAATCATTTTTGAGCTCTTCTATGACCTGAGACCACTGCATAGTTATTTTGGAGGTTTTGGATGTAGAAGCCTTGACTTTTATGTCTTCCTCTGATGGTATGCTTTGTTCTTCCTCATCCAAAAGATGGAAGGAAATACCTGTTCACCAAGAAAGTAACCTTCTGTAGTTTTATTTTTTCCCCCTTTTGGGCATTTTCCCAGTCAGTTACTTCACTTTTGAGGCCTTTGTCAAGAGGAGGGTATACTCTAGGGCCAGACCTGGCTTTCTTAATGACCTTTGAAGTTGTCTTTGGCATTTGTGGGTTGAGAAATCTGGGAACCACAGCTGCTACCCATGATTCTATACCCTGATGTCTGCAGTCCTGTCTGTGCTCCATGACCAAGGCTGAACTGCACTCTGCTCCAAGCCTGGTATTATAGACCTTTCCTGTCGGCCTCCCAGGCTATCTTGGGCTGGAAATCTCTTTTGCTCTGTTGTTTTATGGCTTCTTCTGCTCTAGAAATTGTTGAGAGTCATTTTTTACAAGTATTTTATGGACTATGGGGGTAGAGCTAGAGCAGGTCTGTCCTTCTACTCCACCATCTTGGTTCTGCCCCCCCACATGCTTTTTAAAGGGGAGAAGAAAAGAGAAGAGAAAGGAAAGTAGAAAACATAAAAAGGAAAAATGAAATGAAAGAGGAAAGGAAGGAAAATGAGGAAAGGTGGAAAAAGGGAAAATTTTCCTAAGGTCTTCAACGTTACAGAGAAGTATCATCAGAATAATACAGCAATAGAACTTCAGAAATAAGGAGCTTATACTAAAAAAAAAAAAAAAAAAAAAAAAAAAAAGAATGTACAACCCTCAGTCCTCTGAAGCTCAAATATAAACAGATAAGGATGATTAAGTGATAGTCAATTGAATGAATATTTATTAGTCATCTGTTATATAGAGTTACTGTTGCATAATGGAAAGAGAACCAGCATTGGAGTCAGGAAGATTTTAATTCATTTCTAGTCTCTGACTCACAATTGTATGATCCTGGATGAAACATTTAATCTCTCTCAATGACCCCCAAACTTGCAGAGATTGTAAGTTGTAGAACAAGTTGCCAGCCTGCATTGGTAAGGAATTTCTCCATCAGGACTTCCCTGATGCAATAATAAGTCCAGGTCAAAATGAAACAAAATAACAAAATCCATAAAAGGCACTGTGCTAGGTGCTGGGGGATACAAAAACCATATACTCCTTTCCTGCAAAGCACTATTAGTTTAACATGGAGATTAATATGGATATACAGATAAGTATGGTAGCAGGTAGAGTGTGAAGAAACAAAGGAGATCTAGGCAAAGAAATAATAAAGAAATAAGAAATTTTGAAGAGGAGAAATCACATTCAGTCGGTAGAAATTTTTTGTTTTTCAATTTGGCATTTATTTATTTATTTTTTAATATTCTTCAATCACTTCCATAAAACTTAGATTTTTTTCTCCCCTACCTATCTCCCATCACCCCCCTCCCTCCCCAACACAGCATACAATTCTATATAGGATTTACACATGCTTTCCTCTTGAATACGTTTTCACTGTAGTCATGCTATGTAGATGAACTAAAATAAATGGAAGAAATCATATAACAAATCAAAACATAATACACACACACACACACAAATGATCTGCTTTATTCTGCAAATGAATTCCATAGTTCTTTCTCTGAGTGTGGAAAGTATTTTGCCTTAGAAGACCATTGGGAAATTTTTTTTTTAAGTTCTGGCATTGTTACAAAGTTCCAAGTCTACCACAGAAAACTCTCGCACACTGTGGTCACTGCTGTGCACAAAGTTCTCCTGGTTCTGCTCCTTGCACTCAGCAGCAGATCATATAAGTCCTTCCAGGCCTCTCTGAAGTCTTCTTGTTCATAATTTTTTATAATGCAGTAGTACTCCATTACATTCATATACCATAATTAATTCAGCCATTCCCCAATTGATGGGCATCCCCTTGATTTCCTGTTTTTGGCCACTAGAAAGAGTGCTGCTATAAATATTTTTGTAAATGTGGAACCCTTTCCCAGTCAGTAGAAAATTAAAGAAAGTGTCTTGAAGGAGTTAGAACCTGAACCAGACCTTGAAAGAAGAATTTGAATAAGCAGATATGGGGATGGCCCATATTTCTGGCATAGCAAGACTGAAGGAGCCTGAAGGGGCCATCCTGGGGAGCATGAGCTCAGAGCTCTCTTAAAAACTTCTGAGGTCTCCAAAGACATGGTGAATTATTGCTTAGGCAACTTGATGGCCATTCCTGGCCATGTGATGTGCAAGATTGATAGGACTTTGTATTTTGATATGAAATGAAAGACCCTTTAGAGTTCCTCACTCATTCTTGTACTGTCTTCCCACTTACCACCTACCCCTCCATCCCCTGACTACTTTTTAAAAAGGCCTGAATGGGCATTACCTCACTTTAACTGAGTATTTGAACAGACTCAACCTAAAAAGGTCTTCCATTGCATCCTGTACCATCTTCAGTCATCCTGATGAATATCTGGTCACTGAATCCAGATGACTCAGGAGGAGAAAGTGAAGCTGGTGACCTTGTACAATCCTCCCTCACTCAAAACAAAGTCAAGTGCAAGTCATATCGTCATTTCTCTGATATCATGGTCCTCTTTGAAAATGAAGGATGAACACACAACCTGTCCTAATGAGTCTTAAATATTACCCTTACAACTGATTTTAACTATAGTTGTCATTTAATTGAATTTCATCCTACTTATTAATGTGTGCCATGATTATATCATGAAAACAATGAACATGAACTCGGACAGATTTTGAGAGATAGTGGAACATAGAAGAGCCTGGTATGCTGTGGTCCATGAGGTCATGAAGATTTGGACACAACGGAATGACTAAGAAGCAATAATGATTATTTTATGCTTATAATTCCTCTTTCAATGTAGGAATGAATACATCATCACAAACCTGATTCATGCTGTACATACACTAAGCACATTTTTAGGTCCCAGACTTGAGCTATAGCAAGAACCATCTACCTACTAGCCAAGTAGAGAGTTTGTTAATGAGCCAAAGAATCTGAGGATGGTGAATATAATCCCTGTAATGGAAGAAAGGTCAGGGATCCTCAACATTGAAACTAACACATGAAGTTGTAAAGTACTCCGCCTTTTTGGGGATCAGCTGCAGAGACTCTGTATTAGACTTGTATGGGGAAAGACTATCTATGGGAATGCAAGTAGTCAGGAGACAGGACAAATCTGGGATCAGCAAGTCGTACAGTTTGGTTGAAATGTTGATGTGAAAAGGTCTAGTATGAAATAAGATTGATAATAGTTTGATATTAGATTTTGGAGACTCTTAATAAGTCTGCATTCTGTCCTACAAACAATAAAGGTTTTTGAAGGTAGGAAGTAACATGATCAGAGCTTTTATTAGAAATGGAATGTGGAATTGTGGGAAAAACAATGGGTTTGGATCTGACCTGGGTTTGAATCCTTAGTTTGTTACTTATTATATGCATTATTTGTAGAAATTACTAATTCTTGATTTCCTCATCTGTAAAATTAGGGGGTTTTGCCGGATGAGGTACAGTGGAAAGTACATGGGATTTAGAGACAGTGGACCTTGGTTGTAATTCTGATTTGGCCATTTACTAATTGTATGATCTTGGGCACATCACTTAATGCTCTGGGTATGAGTTTTCTTCCCTGTGATTAGGTGGTTAGATTAGATGACCTCCAAGTTTCCTTATTTATAGTTTTAAATCTATGGTCCTATGACCTCTAAAGTCCCTTCAAACTCAATCCTGTCATTATTTCGGTAGCTGGGTATCTATACAGATAAAAAGGAAGAGGAAATAAAGTCAGGAAAACTAGTTTGAAGGCTATTAAAATAATCTAGATGAAAGGTGAGGATTTTGTGACAATGTGAATAGAGGATATTTGGAATAGATATTGTGGAGATAGTACTTGACAACTAAGTGAATGTGGACAAATGAAAGAAAGAGGAATCAAAGAATGTAAGCTCTTAGTGAATAGAGATTGTATTCTTTAGTGTTTTTGTATCCTCAATGCTGAACACAGAGACTGGTACATAGTAGGTACTCAGTAAATACCTCTTGATTAATCACTGAAGCTTGAACTTTTATGACTGGGAGTAGGATGGTTCTATCAACAGAAACTGCATAGCTGAGAAAAAGGGCAGGTTTTTGAAGGGAAGATGTGTTCAATTTCAGGGGTACTGAGTTTGAGGTGCTAGTGCAACATCCAAACAGAAATGTTTAGTAGGCAGTTGGAGACCCAAGACTGCTGGTTAGAGTTGGATAGAGAGCGTCTGCATAGAGATGCTCATAGAAACTGCAGGAAGTGGATGAGATGGAAGTGTGGAGATGGAAGAGTTGTAGGGGTCACTCAAAGTTAGGAACCAGAAAGAAGATCAAGGAAAGGAGATGAAGGATTAATTGCAAGAAGTATAGACCAAGAACCAGGAGGAGGAAAGGGTTGTAGAAGCTAAAGGAGAAGAGAGTATCAAGAATCAAGTGTGGCAAATATTGTCAAATACTGCAGAAAGGTCCAGGTGCTGAGGATTAGAAAAGGGATTTGGTGATAAGGAAATTTTTAGCAACTTTGGAAAGAGTTAATTACAGTGAATGACAGATTATAGGAGATTGAAGGGTTGATAGGTAGTGAGGGAAGTAGAGGCAAAGAATATTGCTCAGTATAAATACTTATTGTATATGCTGAGTAGCTAAGAGCAGGATAAATAGATGATGCCTGGAAGGGGTCATGGAAAGAAAATGACTGTGGGAAGAAATATTATGCAAAGACTCAGAAGAACTAACTTTGAGTTCAGAGGTCTGGTTCTGTTACTTCATGGGTATGTGATCTAGAGCAAATAATTTAATATTCCTGGATTTCAATTTCTTCATTTGAATAATGAAGGAGTTGGACTAGATGATTTTTAAAGTCCCTTCCAAGTCTGACATATTGTGTCTCTATGATTCCATCATATGACAAGATCCCAGAAGAGGAGATGGAAGAAACAAACTAGGATCAAGGGTATTGGCACAGAGTTTAGCTTTTGCTGAGAGGAGGGCTACCTCATCCTTTGAGACAGGTGGTAAAGAAGAAAGTATGAGGTAAGAGTTTTGCACTGTGGAGAAATGGAGATAAGAGATCTCAGGAGAGATGGCCTCAATTTTCTCAGTAAACTAGGAAGTTATCCCATTTGCTGAGAAACACCATGGATGAGGATGGTATTGGAAGCTTTAGGATAGAGGAGAAAGTTTGGAGTAATCACTCACAAGAGGGATTGTGAGAGGGAATCAATCAGAAATGAATAAAAGAATTGCCTTGGGGGGCGGAGCCAAGATGGCGGAGTAGAAGCACGCACATTCACGAGCTCCGAGCCCACAACCCATGGAATTGAGGTAAACGGAGATCCCCATAAATTCTGAATCTCTGCAGGGGGTGCACAAACATAGGGGAAGAGATTTCCGTTCCACTGAACCCTGGAGAGCCGTCCCCGGGGTCCATCGCACACTAGAAAGCGGACCCCACCCCCACCCCTGGCCGCGACCCAGAGAAGCTGACCTGAGCAGACTTCAGAGAGGAAAGCTCCGGGAGAATCTCCGGCAGCCGGGAAAGTCCCTCTGCCCACAGAAGCTAAAGGTCAGTAAGAAGCCTGCGCTAGGGGAGGGGAGCGGGCCCCCTCGGGAGGAAGCGGCGGCGGCAGAGACGGGGGCAGGAAGCGGCGGAGGCAGAGGCGTGGGCGGGCGGCTGAGGCGGCAACGGCCCGGGACTCAGGAATCCCCCAGCAGCAGGTAGGATCTTCAATACTGAAGGTCTTTCCAACCTGAGGAAGCCGAGCAGGGGAGACTGCCCTGCCCCCGCCCTGCCCTACTGCTGAACGCCTCTGAATAAAACCCCAAGGGAGCTGAGCACAGCAGGCGGGGCCCCCCACCCCGCCCCCACACGCTCCGTTCCTGAAAGTCTCTTCAGAAAGCCCCTGAGGGCCCAACTTAGGAGGCGGCCCTGCCCCCACCCTGCGCCAGATCTAAAGCTTGCCGCGGGAAAGCGCATTTGAATCTCAGAGGCCAAGGACTAGCTGGGCGGATCCAGGCGGAGGTGGAAAGGAATCTCAGAAGTCAAGTAACTGGCTGGGAAAATGCCTAGAAAGGGGAAGAAAAATAAGACTTTAGAGAGTTTTTTCCAACAAATGCAAATGATCCCGACCTTCGGATCTGATGGGGAGGACGACAACGTATTTTTCCCATCAGGGAAAGATGTGGAGGGCGGGGCCTCAGCACCCCAGACACCCCAGGGGGGTGTTGGGTGGGCTCAGGCCTTGGAAGAGCTTAAAAAGGATTTTGAAAAGCAAGTTAGACAGGTGGAGGAAAAACTGGGAAGAGAAATGACAAAGATGCAAGTAGAGTATGAAAAAAAGGTCAATATCTTGGTAAAGGAGTCCCAAAAAAATGCTGAGGAAATTAACACCTTGAAAAATAGGCTCACTCAATTGGCAAAAGAGGTTCAAAAAGCCAATGAGGAGAAGAATGCTTTCAAAAGCAGAATGAGCCAAATGGAAAAAGAGGTTCAAAAGCTCACTGAATTTAATAGTTCTCTCAAAATTAGAATGGAACAGATGGAGTCTAATGACTTTATGAGAAACCAAGAAATCACCAAACAAAACCAAAAGAACGATAAAATGGAAGAGAATGTGAAATATCTCATGGGAAAAACAACTGACCTGGAAAATAGATCAAGGAGAGACAACTTAAAAATTATGGGACTACCTGAAAGCCATGATCAAAAAAAGAGCCTAGACATCGTCTTGCATGAAATTATCAAGGAAAACTGCCCTGACATTCTAGGACCAGAGGGCAACATAAGTATTGAAAGAATCCATCGATCACCACCTGAAAGAGATCCAAAAAGAGAAACTCCTAGGAACATTGTGGCCAAATTCCAGAACTCCCAGCTCAAGGAAAAAATCTTGCAAGCAGCCAGAAACAAACAATTCCAGTACTGTGGAAATACAATCAGGATAACCCAAGATCTAGCAGCTTCTACATTAAGGGATCGAAGGGCGTGGAATAGGATATTCCAGAAGGCAAAGGAACTAGGACTGAAACCAAGAATCACCTACCCAGCTAAACTGAGTATAATACTTCAAGGGAAAATATGGTCTTTCAATGAAACAGAGGACTTTCAATCATTCTTAATGAAAAGACCAGAGCTGAAAAGAAAATTTGACTTTCAAACACAAGAATGAGAAGAAGCATGCAAAAGTAAACAGCAAGGAGAAGTATTAAGGGACTTACCAGAAATGAACTGTTTGCATTCATACAGGGAAGGACAATATTTCTAACTCTTAAAACTTTTCAGTATCTGGGTGGTTGGTGGGACCACACATACACATGTACACGCATGCACACACATACACACATGCATTCACATGCAGAGACAGAGAGCACAGATTGAACTGAATAGGATGGGACCATACCTTAAAAGAAATTAAGGTAAATGGTGAGAGAGAAATGTAGTGAGAGGAAAGAGGGGGAAATGGAAGGGGGTAACTATATGTCATATAAGAGGCAAGTAGGAGAAGTTTTTAGTGGAGGGAAAAAGAGGAGAGCTGAGGGAAAAAAACAAACAAACAAACAAACAAACAAACAAACAAAAGTTTACCCTCATCACATTTGACTAAACGAAGGAGTGAAATGCACACTCATTTTGGTATGAAAACCTATCTTACAGTATAAGAAAGCAGGGGAGAAGGAAATATTGGGGGGGGGGATGATGGAAGGGAGGGCAAAGGGAGGAGGGAATAATTGAAAGTCAACACTTGGGGAGGGACAGGATCAAAGGACAGAAGAGAAACAATGAGGGGCAGGTTAGGAGGGATGGCAATTCAGTTAGTCTTACACAACACGACTATCAGGAAGGTCATTTGCAAAGCTACACAGATATGGCCTATAATGAATTGTCTGCCGTACCAAAGGGAATGGGTGGGGAGGGAGGGATGGGGAGAATTTGGAACTCAAAGTTTTAGGAACAATTGTTTAGTATTGTTGTTGCAACTAGGAAAGAAGACATACAGTTAATGAGGAATAGAAAGTCATCTGGACCTACAGGAGAAAAGAGAAGATGGAGACAAGGGAAGGGAGGGATGACAGAAGAGAGGACAGATTGGAGATAGGGAAAATTAGATTGCTTGGGGTATTGGGGTGGGGGGAGGGGAGAAAAGGGGAGAAAATTTGGAACCCAAAAATTTGTGAAAATGAATGTAAAAAGCTAAATAAATAAATAAAAAAAAAATAAAAAAAATAAAAAAAAAAATAAAAAAAAATAAAAAAAAAAATAAAAAAAAATAAAAAAAATAAAAAAAAGAATTGCCTTGCACTGGTGAGGGCCTAGTTGAGGTTAGGGAGCATGACTTTTTTAATGGAAGCAGTCAGTAAGGTTTCATGACTTTCTCGAACAGCCTTCACTCGCTTGGAAGTGTAATCACTGAAAACAGATGTTTGGGGATGACACAGGGTTAGGGATTAGCAGGACAGGAACACTGAAAGGGCAAGAGGATGAGGCACTCAGAGGTGGAGGACAGGATGTGATCGTTATGACATCAATTTTCATGTCACGAAATATCAATTTTCATAATGCTTAATGAGAGGGGGCAATTTGGTGGAGTGTAAGGCGTAGGCAGGGTGGATAGTGATCTCTACAGTGGAGACAAGGAAAAAACCCCACATCAACAGTTTGAATAGGATGGAAACTGGTAGCCAGGGCAGATTTATTCTAAGTAAAGAGTTTGAAATAACGATTTCATTTTCTATCCTGGTCCCTAGGTTATCGGATCTCAAACTTCAGAAGAGAGCTTTGCAAAAGACGGGTTGAGATTTGGAAGCATAGCACTTATTCTTTCAAAACAGATGAAGAAAAATACCCAACAGTCATCTGCAGAATGGGTTTAGGATTTTAGAACGTGTGACCCTTGATGATATGCATGGTTCCTGTACAAGCGAGCTATGTTTCATGCATTGTTTTGAGTTTCAGGATAACCGAATCTCTCTATAAATATAAAAAGGAAAAGAGAAAGGAACAAACGAGACCAAAGTAAAATCTGTCCCATGTTCCTTCCTTGTACCTCTAGGTGTCTGAAGAGAGAATTTAGATTTGATTTGTGAATCTCAAAGTGGGAGTGTCTCCTTCAGTGTCTGCAATTAACAAGTTCTCCCATATCTTTTCTGTGTGTTAGATATTGGGGGCAGATCTAATTGGACCCTGCTGGTGTAAATCAGTGTGCATTTCTCTTAAAAATAAAAACAAATTTTTGTACCTTATCAAGACAAAAACAAAAGATGACCTATTTTGGGATCACGAGATCACAAATTTAGTTAGGCCATCGAGTTCAACCCCCTTATCTTACAGACAAGGAAAATGAGGCCCAGGAAGATTAGATGACTTGTCACACAGGTACATTAAGCATCAAAGGCAAAATTTCATTTGGGCAAGGGATCCCATTACCTCAAATGAGACAATACATGTAACAAACTTTTCAAACTTAAAAATACTATGTAAATGTTTATTAATCATCATCACTATCACCACCACCATTATGAAAACCTTTCAGAGTGTTGTGTTTGTACTTTTTTTTGATTCTCTATTGGAATAATGTCATGATTCATAAAGTATTTTTTATTCAGTTGTCTGAAATTTACAAACCTCCTATTGCTTTAAATAAATAGAAGATATTTAATTAAGCTAGATGCTTTTAGGGCCTTGTTTATAGGAAACTATCCAGTTCCCAGATGCTTCACTAAGTCTTGATAAAGTGAGGACCGGATGGTGGGAGTTAAAGGATTGAACAACAGCATTCACAAACTGACCTTGATGTCATGGCCACCTTAACAAACTTCAAAACAAAAAGTTATTTGAGTCAAAAACAAGAGATAAGGCTAAATTGATACGCCAGTAATTGCATCAAGGACCATTCAATCACCGGGCAGACTTTACAGTTGATCCTAGGGCTTAGATGTAGGTAGACGTATGGGATTGAACATTGCTTGTATAAAAGGCAGGAAAGAACTTTATTATCTACTGAATACTGAAGGGAAAGCCTTTGCTGTCAGAAGCCCAGGCAGAATCTAAACTCCCCTTTCAAATTTTGAATCAACTGTCCTGTCTTCATCCTGCAAAAAAGACCAAAGGAAGGTAACATGAATGAAATGTCTTTTAAAATTCTCATTGAATTGGGGGGTGGTAGAGGTGAAAAGCTTGAGACTAGAAGGAAAACAGAATTTTTTTCTTCTCTGAAAGCTGTTAGGGCAAGATGAATGGAAAGAGGAAGGGAGTTAGGTTGAAGCATTTACTCAGACTCTCTAACACACTTGCAGCTGAACTCCCAAGTGAAGTCTGGAAAGCTGAGATCTGTGATCATAGGCAAAGATGACATGTCACAGAGTCTAACATGGAGGAAACCAGCAGTTTAGTTTCCCTCTCTGCTTGGATGTAAGTGTGTTCTTTGGTCTCAGAACTCATTCCTAGAAGATTGTTTGATGTCAACTAGAAGGCCTTCATTTGGTCATAGCTTCTAAGTATCAAGCAGAGGAGAAAGAATTAAATTGAGGCTACATTCCTTTATAGATTGTCAGGCTCCAAACTAGTAGAAAGGCCTTAAAACTGACCAGTGGAAGAACAGTCCATCGTTTCAGCTTTGAGAACAGGAGTTTCTAATAATTTATGAGCCAGAATTCCAGGCTGGACTTGATGAGTGGGTTAGAAAGTTTCTGAATAATGTCTCTTTGTTTCTTTTGATAGTTTTAGGAAATTCTGAAAATATCTCTGAGAAACCAACATTTACTTGGAGGTTAGTTACTATTACTGACATAGAGCCTTTTCCTGATAAATTACTTTTTAAAGTTTAACCTTGGTCAGTAATAGAGGTGTAATCATAACTCCTGGCATCTTGGGTAAATTCATTTGCAGGGTGAGGTGGTGTTAGCTGTGGGATAGCACAGGTATGATCTCAGAGGAGAGAGCTAGAGACAGTCCAACTGAATGGAGAAAGGGAAGGTTCTTTCACCCATTCGTCACCTATTTCTTTTGGCCCATGACCTGACTCCCTCACTCTCTTTCTGAACCTGCTAATGGGGACTTGAATGCTTTAAGGCATGGAGTCACCCAGTTAGTCAGTCAATAAATGTTTATTAAGCACCTACTATGTTCCAAACTCTATAAGTAGAATGGATTTCTCCCTTCCCTCCATCTTGTGCCAGATATCAGCACCTGGAGAAAATCTCTGACTGCTTTGCCCTTGTTATACTGTGGTCATCAGGGATTCAATAGTTAGTTGGTCTATGGTTTGAAGTTAATGCTGGTCTCATTTAAATTTTTACTAAATAACTGTTCTCATAAAAAAAATCATTATTGCATCTCTATAACCTTGGTTGAAAAAATCCCTTTAGAGAGCTGGGGATTTGAAAGCAGACATTCAAAAGTTCTCTTTTCCCCATCTAATTAGTTCTGAAGAAGATGAATAGGGAGCATGGAAAATATTGTGAGCTGGCCATACATTTTGTTTTTGGTAAGTGAACAAAATATACTTCAATTGTGATGTGTTTTCCCGTCAATTTAAAAAACCCTCTACTGACCTCAAAGGAAGATGTGTTACAGTGAAGTACATATCATTCCTTAACACGGAGTATTCCTTTTAAGCATCTGTAGGTGGTTTTAAAGAAGAATTAACAGAGAGTTTATTTTAGTGCATCTCTGAGTCAATTGTTCAAGATATTGCATTATATTGTATTTTGCTGTCACTTTAATTTTTTCTTTTAAGAAATAAGCATCTTTTCCCATTATCAAAGGCTTACTAATTTTTATTCTAATATCAGGTTTAAGTTTTCTGAAATTTATTTTTATCTAGTAATCAAACAGGTTTTAAGTGAGTAATATTTCCTGTTTCTTCCTACTTTAGTAGCAGCACTGCATAGTGGATAGAGGTCTGGGTTTAGAATCGGGTAGGTCCTGAATTCAAATCTAACCCTAGATACTTACTAGCTCTGGGATTTTGGGCAAGTCACTTAACTTCTTGGAACCTCTGTTTCCTCATCTGTAAAATGAAGATTATGCTTACCTCAAAAATTTGTTGTGAATATCAAGTAAGATAATGTTAGGTGATGCATTTTGAAAACCTAAAAGTGAAATATAAATGCTAGCTACTATTATTTTTAAAATGTCAGATTTAAAAAATGTTAGGAAAAGAACTGATTACAGTTCAGAGTAAATCCTCAGCAACATATTTTTTTTTATAGTGTGGAGCTCTAATTTACGTGAAAGCTCTGAGAGAAAGAGAAATACGAATCTTGTTCAGGAAGAAATACAAGATATCCTAGACTCTATGTTACAACACAAACCATAGTTGGAAATTTTAATATTAATCAATTAATATTTCCATTGGAAACAGCATGCCATAGCGCACCAAACTATAGTCACTCCTAAAAATGGATCTTAGTCTACTTTCACTAAGCATTCTATGCATAAATTTTTAATTTTCATTTTTTGGGTACCATATCAGGGCCCCCCCACTATTTTGTTCCACAAGAGTATTCACTTTGTAAAAATCCTTAAATTCTACAGCTGACAAACAATTCAGTTCATCCCTGAGTCTTGTATGGATTCAACTCAAGGGTAAGACCTACAGACACCATACAGAAATGATTTTACCTCCTCACAACCCAAGGGCACTTGAGAGAAAGGGTTCTAACTTAGGCTATGGGTGGAAACAAAATGAACAGCATGGTATGATAAAAAGAATGCTGGTTTTGGAGTAGAAACCTGAATTCTGATCCTGCTTCAGTCACTTATTACCTATGTGACCTTGCACAAGTCATTTAGTCTGTTTGGGTCGTTTTTCTCATCTTGTAAATTGAGTGATTTGGGCTGGATGGCATCTAATGTCTATGCCAGCTCTAAATCTATGACTTTGTAAATGAAACTCTTGTGAGATGAAATCAGACTAATGTGGAGGCTGATTATTATGGGAAACCACTACAATCCAATAAAAATAATAGCTGACATTTATATAGTATCTTGATGTATGTGAAGTACTTAGAATAAATACTCTTATTTGAGCCTTATAGCAACAATTGAAGTAGATGCTACCACTATTATCCTCATTTTGCAGATGACAAAATTGAAGCTTAGAAGGTTAAGCAACTTGTCCAGTGACACAAAACTAAGCAGTATTGGAGGCAGGATTCAAATACAGAGTCCACCTGATTCCAAGACCAGTGACCTTTCCACAACACCACATTGCCTCCAATGAATTTGTATAAAGTATGTATCCTGAGGTTTCCTCATATCCTAGGAAAACAGCATCACAGCCTAAGAGGCTAAATGAGTATATATGTTGCTGACAACCCAAAACTTCAGAAGGGAACAGAGGAAAAAGTAAAGAGCAAAGATGGGAGACCCAAGGGACCCATATCATCATAGGTTTGAAGCTAGAAAAGACTTTGGAGATTACCTAATTCCCTTCAGTTTACAGGTGAAGAAACTGATACCCAGAGAGGTTAAGGACTTCGGCCAAATTTATACAAGGAGTAGGAAGCAGAGAGAGATAGGATTTAAACCCAGGTGAAGTAGCTCAGTGTGGCACAGTGGAAAAAATGCTGGAGCTGGAGTCAGAAAATTTGGCTTCAGATCTGAACTCTGTTCTATAGGTGATCTTGGGCAAGTCACTTCCCTTCCCATTTCCTCATTTGGAAAATAAGGGGTTTAGGCTGGATGATTTCCAAGACCTCTCCCAGCTCTAAATCTGTGATTCTGGGTCCCCAAATCTAGTATTCCTTTTCCTTCACCATGCTTAGAATCCATCTTATTGGGAGATAACAGTGAAAAGTTACTAGTGACAAAACCAGGGAACATTCACATGGGGAGCATCCTACTTTGATTTCATCATGGAAACAAAAACATTGCAAATGGAAATGTGAATGTAGCTCTATCCACAATGTAATTTCAGCTACCAGTTTGGTGACCGATCTTGGATGAACACATAACCTTTTCTGTGGCTCAATTTTTTAAACTACTCTCTTGCTTCAAGAGAGTTAAAATTATAATAAAGCACTGGGCAAGTATAAAAAATGGAAGAAGGCCACTTATCATTAATAATTGTAATAATACCTACATGTGGCTTTTGGTTCCTATAGTTGGTGCTGGGCTGCACTGAAACTATATCATGCTTTATTACCAGGAGCACTTAGTGCATTTGGGTTCACCTGTTCACTGGGTATTCTGGAACAACATACATTGTAAATGTTCATTAATGAGGCCTGAGGACTTGCTTTATAATACATGATTTTCTTCCACATCAACATTTCTTATTGATTTTTAGCTCCTAGAAGCATTGTTCATAGACTGCATAAGAATAGCTGCTGAGCTAGTAAAACCAGGAGAGTAATGAAAGAGCCAGTCTTCTAATTATATAATTATGTCAGCATCACAAATCGGCCTTAAGTAATAATTAAAGTAGCAGCAGTAATGGTATCCACCTAAATTGAGTCAATTTAGAAAAAAAAAACCCTGTAAACATTTGTGATCTTTATAAGAACAGACAGAAGAGAGATTTTAAATCATCTTTGCTTTCTATAAACCCCTTTAGTTTCTATGCCAGATATGGCTACAATTTTTCTTTTGTTTCCCTTCCCCCTATTAATTGCTAAAACCTTAATCCTTGGGGTCTTACCCATTTAGTATTATGAAATGCAAAGCACACCGAACTTGACATTATATGGCCCGATTCCAAATCTTGGTTCTGCCATTTACTACTTTTGTGACCTTGGAAAAATCACCTAGCCTCTCCGGGTCTCAGTTACCTCTTCTGTAAAATGAGGGGATGACCTCAGTTTTAGATCTATGATGTTTCCAATGGTTTCATCATCTTCACCACTAGCCCTTCTAGACTGTCTGAAGAAAGCAAACAAAACAAAATTGTTAATCCCTTTAAATATGCAGAACAAAAAGCCTGGATCCTTAAATCAAGAAATGTGACTATTTTTCCTGGTATGGTCACGGTGATTTGTGATTTCCTTTTCTTACCTGACTGTCTGTTTTAGGGATGACAGTGGAGGAGGACTTTAAAATACTTTGGAGTATTTGGAAGGGAATTTAGAGGTTGTTTATAGCAGTGTCAAACTCTGATAGAAACAGGAGGCATTAAATCACACATAAGGATCCCGCAGGTTTCAGGTGATTTAGAAAACCACATATTAACATTGTGTTTTTATTTATTTTGTTAAATAATTCTCAATTACATTTTAATCTGGTTCAGGCTGCACTCAGGAGTATTGCAGCCCACAATGCTACAGGTGGTTGTCGTTTGACATCTCTGGTCTATAGTACATTCTCCTCTTTTTAGAAATGAGGCAAGTGAGCCCTAGAGAGGTTAAGCAACCTTCCCAGTGTCATACAGGTAATAAATGGTAGAGCTGAGAATTGAACTCATATCTTCTGACTCCAGATTCAACATTCTTTGGGGAAGTTATGAGAATTAATGGATATTTGGAGCTCTTTGCATAAATAACATTGTTTTACTCATATGTCCGTCTATCACATTTGTGTTTACTTTCCCATCCAATTCTTTATTGCTTTAAATTTATCTGTTTCATCTTGGTCACTACTGGATTGATAAGAACAAATCCACCGAACAACAGAATCGATGTTTTTGTACACCTCACTTCCATATTTGTCCTAATGATCAGGCCATTGATTTGTTCCCAGAGTTTTTGGCCTACACATCAACTGTTTCTCTCCACTTTTAAAAATGAAACCATCTATTTTTTCTTTTATCTCCTTTACTGTGTTGTTTCTTTCATTTTGCTGGGCTGCCATCCCACTAGACCCCCTTAAGAATCAATTCTTTTAACTCTAACCTCCTACACAATGACCTGATTCTAATCTCCCCAGTCATGCCAGTAATATGCTGCTCTCTGTGCTTTTTATTTAGTGAAGGTTTTCTGAATTCCAGAGACCCAGGAAGCAATGAGAATTAGAACCATACATCTGAATTAGAACAGATTTTAAAATTACTTTTCTTAGATAGAATTTCCTTAGAAGGTACTAGGTACTCAGACCAGATGGCCAAGTGTAAGTGACTGAACTGAATGGAAGGGTTGCTAGGAGAAGGAGTCATTGACATACATGATGCTGGAGCTAGTTGTCCAGTACTACTTCAAATGCCTTAAGGGGACTCTTCAACCTCATTCATTGATGTTGTCAATATGGCACAGTCGTCTCTCCCCATATCCCTTTCCAGAGGACTAGAAGAACCTTGAAAATCTGTTGGAGAAGAGTCTAGCTTGCAAGCTTTTGTGGTAGGGTAGGAGTTTGTAGGTGAACAGCTAAGACTGAGGAAGCATGAAGGGAGGAGGAGAAAAAAAGAAAACGGGTGTGAGAAGGAAAGGTAAAAGCCAGAGGAAAGCACCTAAAAGAGATGAAGGAAAATGCTGGCATCAGAAAAAGTATGACAAGGAATGAGCCAAAGACACAGGTTCACCTCCAGGACTGGTGCAGAGAAAAGGTCCATCTTTAGAAAAGAAGGGTTGAACTCAGTCTTTGAAGTTCCTTTCAGTTCTGAGTCTATGCTTCTATGCAAGATACTAGTGGGAAAGAAGGAAGGAAAAGTGCCTGAGGGTGGGTTGCTAGCGTGAGTCACCATGGGGAGAGGCCCTGGGAAAATGGTGGAACAAGTGAGAGTTGGACATCAGGCTAAATCTGCTGCTAATTAGGCTTTGGCTCTAGCTTGGAAGGTTGATGAATATTAAGCTGAATCCATGAAATTCCAAGTCTGTTATTCATTAGGAAAAAATTAAAAATAAAATAAATCCTAGGCTTCTTTATTTAACATTTGCAAATAATTCCAAGAATAGCATAGTATAGTGGTGAGAGGTTTTGGAGTCAAAAGACCTGGAGTGGAGCCCTAGTTCTGAAATGTACTAGCTTGTGATCCTATGCAAGTTGTTTAATTTTTCAGCTCTTGTTACTTTCTCAGGACTGCTGTGAGCAGAATAGCTTATAAATCTTAAAAGTAATATGTATATGTGATATATTGTTATTCTTAAACTGCCTTCAAAGGTGAGGAGAAGTTTGACTAAAATGGAAAAAGCTAAAGAAAAAGACTGAGCTGTAAGAAAATACCAACATATCTTGGTGTGTTTGTGTAGGGAGGAGTGGAATTGTATCTGGTTCTTACCAGGCTTTCCATGACAGGATCCTCCTTAGCTATTGGCTATATAGCTGTACAGCTGGGATAGATTATGGGCTTTTTACTATCACTTGTGGTTTCATGCCTTTTGATTTAAATTAGATGAAAAAGACCCAAGGTGTGCACCCAATATTTCTTTCTTCTGATTTGTCTGCACCCGCTTCCTCTCAAAAGTAAGACTTAACCAAGGTATAACAAGGATAGGGCAATCAGCGCTAAAATCTAGAGAACGTCCTGAGGGTGATTTCAGTTCTTCAGTGGCAGAGAAATAATTGAGCTTAGTACCTAGACAGCAAAGGTGATTTGTCCAAACAGGAAGCTGCTCTGTGGCTGCACCCTAGATGAACTCCTCTCTTGTCTCAGTTCTGACCTACCTCCCATCCCTAGCAGTATCCATGTAGTATTTGGGAGTCTTTACCCTACCTCCCAAATTCAACTAAGGGTGTTTTTTGGTGCCATTTGCTTGGGATACAAAAAGGCTACGTATCTCCCAAAGCAGTCATTCCTCCAGCTCACAACTTGAGTGACTTAAGATAACAGGAGATAATTTGCCCTGTTGTTGATTTTAGTTTTAGAGAATGGATTGGAGATCTGAAGTTTCAGATCCATTCAAGTATTGGTGGAATTTGATTGTAAACTACTAAAGGACAGAGAATATATCTTATTCATTTTTGCATTCTTCTCCTCTCTTCTCTCACCATCAAGCACTTAGCTCAATTTCTTTTGTCTACTGTTGTTTGACTGTTTCAGTCATGTCCAACCCTTAGTGGTACCATTTGGGGTTTTCTTGGTAAAGATACTGGAGTGGTTTACTATTTCTTTCACCAGTTCATTTTATAGATGAGAAAACTAAGCAAAGTAGGTTAAGTGACTTGCCCAGGTTCACGCAACTAGTAAGTGTCTGAGGCTGGATTTGAACTCATGCCTACCTGACTCCAGTCCTGGAGCTTTATCCATTGGGCCACCTAGCTGCCCTATAGTAGGTGCTTAATAGCAATTAAAAGAAGGAAGAAGTGACCGATGTTTTGCAATATGTTCCCTGCAACTTGATCAGAGTTGGACTTATGCACAGTGACCTCATATAGTCAGGAAAAAATATCTGATAATAGTTTCTCCATGATGATTTTCTATCTTCTATCTGTTGATGCAGTAACAATAGCTAGCAGAAGTGGCCATGGCCTTGGCTCACCATAGCTGTTATTAGGTAGAGTAACCCTGGCAGTTGCCACAGGATCAGATATCTTAGTTGAAAAGATTTTTTGCCTTTTGCCTTTGTTGCCCATTCCAGTACTATTTTTCAGGTTTTTGCTCCTATTTTTCTGTTCAATCCTATCCTTAGGCTTTTCAATTATTTAGGTTTCTTTTTGGTAATTCAAGTCTAACCTCAAAATTGAACATCATAAAGACAAACGTTTATGTAACCCATGTGCCAACACCTGAAGCCCTGGACTTAAAGAGACTAGGTCTGATCTTAGGGGAGTGCTTCCACCCTAAATATTGCACTCTCTTTGGCTTATTATGCTCCCATTCAGAGTTTACTTTGGGAAAATCACTGAATATAGTTTGTGTTTAGATTTTCCTGTATGTGGGTAAAAAGGACCCCCAGCTTGAGCACTTAAGGTAACTTGAGTGTAAACATCAGGGACAAGACAGCCTTGTTTCACCCCACAAAACATTTAAAGGACTCACGAGAGTTCACAAACAAATGCAGTCGACAATAACAAAAAAGACACAGTAGCTTGTGAACAAACAGCACACCCTCCTCCCTATCCATTGGGTCCCCCTTTTCCACCAAGATCTTAAAGCATGCTGTTATTTAGACTTCCTTTAGAAGGGAACTGAACTTTGGGCTGCTATACCAACAAAACCCTGCATTCTGGCGAATTCCTATCAAATGATCAGCTTTGTGGTGCTACTCTGAGGTCTTAGACTGCCCCAGAAGAGAAAAACTGTTGGGACTGCTAGACAGAGGACACTTCTAATGAACCCCTATCATCTGAATAACTCACTGGTCTAACAGAGTGCCTAGATCAGTTCTCTTTGCCACTACTTTTTCCAGCACTGGGACACATGTACAATCCTTTTTTCTCTCCAAGAGTTTTTCTCAGGAAACTCCCCTTCTCTCTATTGAAGGCTGAATCCCTAAACTCACAAAATTGGGTTTACTGTGAGGAAACTGTTAAGATTAGTGCTGCCCAGGAAATTCCCTACCTTTTAATTCAGATACTAGGATTTGAGGATGACATTATCCAGGAACTATCCTCCTGGGCCACATGGGTAAGTAAGCATTTGTCCATGCCACAAGGCAGCCATTAATTACTTTTGGTGTATGCGCACGTGTGTGTGTGTGTGTGTGTGTGTGTGTATGCTGGTGCTCGACACTATTAAGGACTCTTGGAGTCTTCCCATCTGTTAATGATTTCAAGACATTTCCAAAAGAAGAGTGGAAAGAAAAAAAATTAAGGTAGAAAAGGTCTGTTAATTCCCTTTTATAGTCCAGCAAAGACTTATAGAATCCTACAAAACACCATTCTCCTCGGTCTGGGCCAACCAATTCATTGTGAGGACAGCGCCAGTCACAGAATCTTAATTAGGGAATTATCTTTTTTCCTCTCAAAGATGCCTATGAGCATATCCACATTTTCCAGGGTGAAGCACTTCCAAAAGTCCCAGTTACTTCACTGTTTGATCACTGTTTCTCCATCTAAATGATTTTAACTTCCTTTCCCCCATACAGCAAAGATTTATTAGCTACCTACTATGTATACTGCCATGTGCTAGGTATTTAGGAAGATACAAGAATAATCTGCTCTCAAGCAGATCCAAAGCCAGTCGATGGATATACAGCATGCACAGATAAATAAATAGATGAGAATATGAAATCATAAAAGGTATGCAAATGTTTACTGATCAAATGAATCTTATTCACCCTTCTATTTCTCTCCCTCCTTTGGTCTCTGATAATATTCCCATGAGTCTTCCTATCTTTTCAGGCAATCAGCTTGGATATTAAATTTCACTTCTTTTACATTGGAACCAGAACTAAATCATGCTGGCATAATACATTTAAAATGCTTGCTTTTCTATTTCAACAATTCAAGTCTTTGAGGACCTTGGCAAAATTCAGACAAAGATAAAATTTGTCTTTGGCAAACACTTCCACTTCTTTTTCAAATCATAGCCCTTTTTCTCCACTACCCTTTAAGGTCTGCTCTCCCCTGAAGTGTTTCTGCCTCTCTTTCCTAAATCAGACTCCTATTTTTTTCTTCTGATACTAGTGATGTGTGAGGAAGAAAGTTACAAAAATGAATTTATATTCAGGCATAAATGACTAATAGCCTCCTTAACCTTATTAGAATATTTGAAATTGAGAAAAGGAATGCAAACCCCAAAATATATTCCTAAATTATGGAATTTCAGATAGTATGCTGATATAGTTTTGGGTGAAGGCCTTATTGAGGATGTCTCCCAATACCATCATGTAGGTAATTACTTGGCCTGTGAGTAAGGTTAGTCTTGTTTCCCTTTCCTAAATGACTGTCTTTGATCCCTAAGACTGTTTCTGGGTTACCCTTGCTGTATAACTCTTTATGATGATTATTGGTGGGTAAGATGCTGACATATACTGGATTTTCCTTTTGTTAGTTATCATTTACTGGAAAGTCCAACCCACTCCTCATTCCCTTGTTGATGTATTCACCATTTGAATAAGGATAATGCTCCAGACTCAATTCCCATGGAATTGTTTGGTCACATACTGCATCCCTTTACTACCATCACACATTCCTTCAAATGGGTTCTGTGGGTCAAATGGGTCACCAAGTGGGAACATATTGATAGTTCAGCATAGCTATCATAACTATTGGATAAAGGACTCTGTGAATTCTTCACCTATTGGGTAAGTAACATTATCTTTGTATGGGAACGTCATAGAGCCTTGTTTGCTATTTAACATGTATGTTAAATTCACTAATATAATAGCCCTATATCTAATTCCAATGTTCTGTAAATTATTTAACTTTATTGTATGTCAGTGTTGTTTAATCAAAGCAAGTCACTAGAACTCCAAAATTCTCAGTATTTTGGCATTTTTGAAACAAATTTACTTTGAATAACTCCCTCCCCCCCATTTCTTCACATATTATATGGAAGGAAGTAAAAAGACAGAGATCTGTATTTGTACACATATACCTTCTACTGTGAATTAGGAAATGCATAGCTCAAATCCTGGAACTCATCTATATAATTGTTTTACATGTGTTCTTTATAATTTGTGGTGTATGGGTTTTCTAGTGAACACAGGAATGGCTCCTGCCTATGGCACATTTAGCACTTGTAAATTCCCATGGCAGCCAGCTAAGACTTGCAGCTGAATGGATTGAGAAATTGTTTCCTGGTGAATTATAAGCTTTGGAAATTTTATTCTATTTTGGATTTTACAGTCTCCTTCCTCTCCCTCTCTTCTCTTAATTTTTCTGTAGGATAAAACATAACTTTGTATTTGCACTTTTATGTTTGATTTCTCTCTTTTGTTATTTCAAATTTGGAGTTTTAGCATAGACATTCTATTCAAATCAGAAATAGCACAAAACAAATACTTTCCAGCTGATCTAAATCATATTTTCCTACCTTGTCTTTTCTTTCCCCTTCTGCTTGTCCCTTTCTGTTGCATCTAATAAAGTCATGTATATTTATAAGTTATTAGGAAATACAGAACCCATATCCCCAAACAGTTGTTTCTCTGATCTTTGAAGCTCCCTCCCCCTTCAAAATATTAACAAAACCCAACCTGCTTGGAGGACTTGTATGCCATTTAGATAAAAAAAATACCTGGAACATGTGCAATATCAATTTAATTCAAATTCCAAAAAAGAAAATGAGAAATCCCTTTAAAATACATAACACTTGAGAAAGATCTTAATTCCTCTTACCCTTCCCACTCCATCTCACTCCTTTAAAAAATAAAAAAAATAATGACAAGTGGAGCCTACAAAGATAGTGCAGAGTGTGGTGGAACAAAGAATAGATCTAAAGTCAGAGGGTCTGGGTTTAAAAGTCATCTCTGTGTCTTAGTACTTCTTCCACCATGGATGAACCATTTACCCTTTCTGGTCCATAATTTCCTCATTTATAAAGTGAAGGGACAAGCTAGATGATTTTTTCAAGATTCCTTCCAACTGTAATTTCTAGGTTGCTCTGGAATTTTTGTTCTCTTATTTAATACATTATAAGATGTATTTAAAAATCTGTATTGGATTGTTCCTCCCCAACCCTATTATGAACGTCTCTTTCTGAATTAATCTCCAAGTAATGGGTCTCTGAATAATGTGTGAATTTTCATAATATATGGATTGTGAAACCAAGGCACAAAAAAACAATATGAGCTAAAAAGGAAAATCAGTTTCAACTATGAATTTTTCTCATGATTTTATGTGCTACTCGGAACATTAATTCACATGGGATTTGGGGCATTAATTATGTATGAACATAAAAACCAAATTAGATATGCATGAATATATGCATTAAGTAAAAAGCATGACCTATATATTTATTTTAGCCACAGCTATGCTTATAAATTCTCTAGTTTTCTGGGTTTTCAACCTGTTAGTTGTACTGGTCAATTAAATTACTTATAAGGGTTGTGTTATATGCTAGCATATACCTGTGCACATTTTACTCTGTTAGTTTGGATAAAAAATGAATGTCAATTTCGAGCCATGGGTATTTTAAAATCTCAGCTCTAGATTGTCTTTTGTTGGGGAAAGGCAACACAGGTACAGTGGAAAGTATACTGATGTTGGAGTCAAGTGTTCGGGTTTCAAATCATGGCTCTGACACTTGCCACCTGTGTGACCATGGACATCTCATGTCACCTCTCTGAGCCTCAGTTTCGTGTAATGGGGATTATAATACTTTCCCTGCCTACCTGATAGAAGTGTTGGAAATAAAGGACTTTGCAAACCTTAAAGCACTTTTGAAATGTGTTGTTAGAGGGGACCTTCAGCCAACTTTTAAATCTTGCTTTTCTAACCCAGGTTGTTAAGGATGTTGTTAGGATTTGTAGGTGAGTAATCCACTTGATTCTTTGCATTCAAAATTCAAAAATTTTTGGGTTAATTCCAAGTTGCACCCAGGTAACAAACTGTAGTGGAAAGAGGGCTGGATTTGGAGGTAGTCTTGGGTTTGAATCTCAGTTTTAGAACTTAAAATATTCTGGGCAAGTCATTAACCTCTTTGGTCCTTGCCTCTCTCATCTGTAAAATGGGGATAATAATAAGTGCATTACCAACCTCATGTGGCTGTTGTTAGGATGCAATTTGTAAACCGTGAAACACTAGAGTCTCATGAGTTATTATTACCCAAGTAATAGCTAAGTATCCTAGACCCCTATAAACACAAGAAGTGCATTTAGATCATATGTAGGTAAAGTACTTTGGTGTCTGTGTATTCAATTCAACTATTCTTATAAAGGTCATAGTTTACATAAGCATACAGAGAAAAATGTTTATCCAGTCAGACACACATACGAGTAAAATATGCAAATGATTTATGGTGTCATCAGTATTGGGAAATTCCACTGTGGAAACTCCTTCTACTAACTGAGATCTCAACTTAGAATACAAGTCCTAGAGAATTTTCTGGGACACATAAAGGTTAAGTGACTTTCCCAAGGTTATATAGTCAGAAGTGTGGTTTGAATTCAAATCATACTGATTCTAAGCTCAGTGCTCTACTGTATGCTCTGGCCATGCATTTTCATATATGGCTTTTAAAGCTCAGAGGATTCTTAGCCCAATCCCTACTCTCTTACTCCAGTTAGGTCCTTGAGCAAGTTACATCTCCCACCTTGGATTCGGGGAGTACCCCAAGGGGCGCGTAGTGTCTTTCTCTGATGTCATCAGCCTGAGCCTCCATTTCAGTTTAGTCTCCCAAATAACAATGATCAGTGATTAGAGCCCCAGTTTCTCCTACTTATTTAACACCAATGAATTTTTACAAAGGGATGTTTACTGAGAAGATATATCAAGAATAAAAAACCAAACATTTCCTCTCAACACCTAAGGGAACACCCCCATAGCACCTAGGAGAGTAGATTCAAACTTAATGGCAGTGACTATAATACTTTTGCCTTAGTAGGCATAACCAATGGGAAATTCTCTTTTTCTTGTATGACTCAGCGTCTTGGCCTTTGGGTCTATTCCTTGCTGTTCTGGGTCCTAGTAGATCCTTGGTAGACTGTAGATCACAAAATTTGTCTTGAACTGTGGTTTTCAGAACTTGGACAGCTCTCTCTCTCTCTCTCTCTCTCTCTCTCTCTCTCTCTTCTTTCTCCCTTTTTTAAGCTTTCAAGTTCACAGACAAGTCAGATACTCTGTCACCTAAAAGCAGGAGAGAATAGAGATATAGCAGGGATCACATTTCTATATTTACATACATACATAAATATATGTGGTATATATATGGTATATATATGTGGTATTTATATGTGGTATATATATATATATATATATATATATATATATATATATATATATATATATAACAGCGATAGAGTCAGAAGCAACAGAAGGGCCATGTGTTTCCAGGCCGTATGGTGGGGAGACAGTCAGCTGGCATCAGGTCATTGCTGCTACTACAACTATATCTGTCAACGAGATACAGGGCCATGTGCTCTTGATTTCATGGTGACTTCAGGTAAAAGAAAGCTCAAGATCTCTCTTGTATCTAGAGGAGGTCCATAGCATCTCTGTCCTCCCTGCTCTGCTCACCACTAGAGAAGGAAAGGGACAGGTTGTCATCAGAGAGCCTTTATCCACTTCCAAATATAGCTTAGCAGCTAGTCAGTTTCTTTATATATAGTTAGCAGACAGGAAATGGAATACCTTCCCATGTTCCAAAGTCCACAAGCGGGTAGTCTCAAGCTGAGGCGGCAGCTAGATCACACATTAGATAGAGTCCTGGACCTAGAGTCAGGAAGACTTGAGATCAAATCCAGCCTCAGACATTGACTAGCTGTGTTGACCCTGGGCAAGTCATTTCATCCTGTTTGCCTTGGTTTCCTCATCTGTAAAGTGAACTGGAGAAGGAAATGGCAAACCACTCCAATATCTTTGCCAAGAAAACCCCACATGGGGTCAGGAAGAGCTGGACATGACTGAAGAACAACATGTGAGTATACTGCTCATGCTCATAAAGGCAGGGCTCATGTTGGGCAGTTCCTTTTACATTATAGATATGGTAACCACTTGCCAATCTATGTGTTGAGCCAACTTTTCATGACCATGGGGGAGGAAACATATTTTAGAGGAAGAAAGACACAATATTGGTACATTTTATTCTCTGATATTGAACTCTATGATCCACAACACTACAGTTCTCCCTCAAATAAATGCTACTGAGGGGCTTGGGTCAAAAAGCATATTTACTTGTGGTTCTTTTATTGCAATAGAAAAAGCAGTGAGTGAATCTGGAGTTGGCACTAGAATCAGATTCCAGATCTGTTCCTTACTATCTGTGAAATGTTGGGAATGTCCAATAGCCTCTCCAAATGTAGTAGGAATTTAATAAATACTGGTTGACTGACTCATTTCTAGAAAAGATAGGCAACAATTGGTTGCCAATGTAAAAGTTATTTCAGAATCATTTGTCTTCACGCAGTTTAGAGGAGAGGTCAAATTAGAAGAAAGGATAGAAATGAGAAGATAATGATCCTCTTGCTATGGGAAATTATAGCAGCTCCAACCTGAAAAGATTAAATAAACTGACAACTCCAAAAAATGAGAAATAAACCAAAGTAAAAATACTGATCCCAAATATTACCAATTCTTGGGGATGTTTAATTGTTGTAAAACAGCCAATAAAATGAGGCAATAGGGAAAGCTCAGAAACTGTTTTAGCCAAAAAATATTTGCCAAAAGGAGAGGACATTCATGTACCACGGCAACTTAACGTCCAAGGACATTTGCAAAATATTATATAGGAGGGTGATCTAAGATTAAAAGTGGTGATATCTCAAATAACAGCACAAAGTATTTGAGGACAAAATGAGTAAGATCCAACTAAGCCAGGTCATTCTGAAAATATTGGTGGAGGAAACTGAAAGGAATAAAAGAAATAGATGAAAATGAAAGTGATTCCTAAGCATTTTTGTAATAATCTGTTCTTACCAGCGGTGATAGTGGGACTGCTACATGGTGATTACACTAATGATTAATATGCTATGTGAAGAGGTGACAATGGCACTTAAGAAGATCGAGATCGAATTGACCTGAACAAATATGTAGAGAAGAAAATCCATGCCAGAGGCTCCCAATACTCAGCTATTCAAACAGATCTGTGATCTCAACAAATCAGTTGTTCCCTCTGATGAAACAGCGATCCCTCAACGCCTGCTCATCCTGTGTGACTTTTGTCCATGTTTTTCCTCCCCAGACTTCACCAGAGGGGATCCCTCCAATGTGCTGGAGGTTTTCCTTGATTTCTGCTGACATCCCTCTGTCTGTCTGCTTGTTTTCCCTTGATCTTGGCAAATAATCAGTACTATCTTTTCTTCCTGTCATGCAATTCCTTTGTGATGTCCTCTTCTCTCCTTCTCTCTGTCTCCCTCTCCCTCCCTCTCCATCCCTTTCTCTCCCTCCCTCTCCCTTCCTCCCTGCCCCCCCCCCTCTCTCTTTCTCTCCCTCTCCCTAAAGGGAGGGAGGGTATCTGGAAATGAGAGTGATATAAATTTAAAAAAATTCATACAACATTTTTGTTTTTTAAAGAAAGATATGGACAAGAATTATAGGATGAAAAAGCATAGAAGGGCTGGGATTTTTGCTGGTGAATGGAATAGCCACACCAGTTAAACTGAGAATTCATCAAGGTATTAAAATAAGAAGTTGTGGCTAAAACAAAAATATGGGTCACGATTTTTTACTTAATGCATCTATTCATATATAACAAAATCTGTTTTTATTTTCATACCTAATTGATACACAGAGATATTATATACTTCTGATTTGAATCAGTCAAATGATCTGTGAATTTGATGGCGTGGGTATTTTAACTCTGACACATCTCAATGCTTTTGTGCCTTGTTTGATGGATTCATGAACTATCATAGTCAGAAAAAGTCGTACCTGGCAGTCAGTCTAGATCTAGAGTTGGAAGTGAAAACAGAGGCCATCTAGATCAATCCCCTCTATGACTTGTCCAAGGTTACAGAAGAAGCAAACATCAGATGTAGAATTTGAACCCAGGATCTCTGTACAATGAACTTATTGCTGTTAATGATGATGATAATAGTACTCACATTTTTATTGATCTTAATCTATAGATTAAGGGTTGAGATGTTATAAATTTTCAAAGGCAACCATCTTTGCAAATTTGTGTAGGGACAAGAGAATCCAGTCCTATTCTTTCTTTCCTACAATAGAAGTGACCATACAGCTTCAATGTATGCTCTGCTGCATTTTGTAGACTGGTGATAAATCAGGATGGTTATTATTGAAAAGATCACTATTATTACACAAGTCATATTAATCATTTGTTTTGTCTGTCTTTGCAGGAGAGCCATGGATTACTATAGAAAGTATGCAGCTGTCATTCTAGCCACCCTGTCTGTATTTCTGCACATTCTCCACTCCTTTCCAGATGGAGAGTTTATCATGCAGGGTGAGTGAGCTAACTTCAGTATTCGGCAATGGGGACAACACACTGTTAGACATACATCAATAACCACATTAATTACATTTCTACCATCTTGCTTAATGTGGTCATCAATCTTTGCTCCCAGATAAATATCTAGGCACTTTGGGGTTGTGAACATAAAATGAAAATAGCTTCAGAAATATAAAGCGCTAGTGATATTTTACATCTCCATTTATATGCCAGCAAGGACATTTTCATCTCGAATGGAGAAATCCGTTATTATTCTTCATTTATTTCACAGTCTTACAAATAGAAAATTCTCCATGTTCAGTTGTCTTATTATCTTTTTCATCTCCCCAAAGACTTAGGGAAATTGTACAATTCTATTTGGAGAGGAATTTGCACATCAGTTATAGAGTGAGAAAAACTATTTTTGTTCCTATCCAACATTTTTATGCAATAAATTTGCTTTGCTGTATTGTTTGAACAATCACATCTTACAGCTGGTTTACTTCCATCTGCTGTGAAATTGTAAACTATGATTGGACTCGATTTTTCTTCTAGATAAGTGGTAACAGTCTTATGCCAGGTCTTCAATAGAGCTACTTTGTTTTTTATTTGTCTGGACCTGAGGTTTCATCCATGGGTGAATACCGCAGTGTGTGCAGATTCTCTGCAACCATACAGATGGTTTTAATGAGTTTCTTTGTGATATTGGGGGTTAATTACTTGTCCTTGGTCACATAGCCACTATGTGTCAGAGGACCTGAACCTAGGTCTTCTTGAGTTCAAACTCAACCTTTTATATCCTACGCTTTCTCTGATGCCAGACCTAATATCAAGCTCTTTCTCCATCCACCAAGCTTTCTTAGCAACATATTCATCTTTCATTTGATGCCTCCCCCTTCAGAGAACAGAATAGAACATTCCAAAGGAAAGAAAATTTTACTTCTGGGTAAAGTCCTGTTTTTCATACCAGCCTGGTATTTTCAGCCCTCATATTTTACTCTCCCTATAGGCATCCTATTATCATCAGATTTGTAGAGAAAGGAACCATCACAACTGAGACTTCAGCATGCACATCTGTTGGAATTGTTTTTCTCATGTGCGTCATTCTAATCAGTGTTAATAGGACGTTATGTACAAGCATGGAGATGAAGCTGTATCCTAAGGTGGACTGATTATTGCTCTCTCAATGAGAAAAAAAGAAGCTGTTAAAATCAGATGCATCAGGAAAAAATAGTACCTTTTTTCTTCATTATATTCTGCAATGTTCCTATGTCATTGTGACAGGTTGTCCAGAATGCAAGCTGAAGGAAAACAAATACTTCTCCAAGCTGGGAGCTCCTATTTACCAATGCATGGGATGCTGTTTCTCTAGAGCATATCCTACTCCAGCAAGATCAAAGAAGACCATGTTGGTTCCAAAGAACATTACATCAGAAGCCACATGTTGTGTGGCCAAAGCATTTACAAAGGTGAGCCCTGTTAGTCTGCAGAATTCTATGGTATTTCAGTGGAAACCAAACCCCTATCACTGTCTGTCCTGTCAATCTCTGCGTTTTTAGCTTGGGGGATGTCATAGTAATGGCAGGTGTGTGTGTGTGTGAGTGTGAAAATGACACATCTTTAGTCCTTTCTCCCAGGTGGACCCCTAATATACTTATGATCCCCATTGACTATGAGAGTAAGCAAAATTATAAAACAGACATGATTCCATTTAGAGTAGGGTAGAGGAGACTGAGGACTGGTCTCACCTAGGACTGCCTAAGGTGGCAGTAGCAATCATCTGTGTAAGTCCTGGATTGTGCAGCACTAGGTTCCTGGGAAGTGATCAACATCAGGAAGAGATTACTGAGGACAGAAAGTATGTTCAGTGAAGCTTCATAAAATTGTTTTGTCTCTCATGTCTATAATCCCATCTATAATCCACCTCCGTTTCTGCGGCTTGCTATTATACAGACATCTTCCTGTGGGGATTTTGCACATCAGGCATTACTCATAAGACTTCTACAGCGGGGACCCTTTTGTTAGGGGGGAAAGGAAAGTAATGAGCATTTATTTATATAGTGCCTACTATGTGTCAAGCATTGTGCTAAGCACTGCTACAAATATTATCTCATTTGATCTGTTGTGAGATTTTCTCATCTCATCTGGTTTATTGTGAGGTAGGTGCTAATTTTATCTCCATTTTACATTTGTAGAAAGTGACACAAAGAGATATTAAATGATGCAGCATCACAGAGGTAGTAAGTTTCTGAGACCAGAGTTGGACTTATATCTTCCTAACTCCAAGCCCAGTGCTTTATGGACTGCACCACTAACTGTCTCTTAGGCTTAAAATGCTTAAAATACAGAGCCACTTTATTCATAGGGTCTAGATGGCAAAAATGCACAAATTTAAACATCTGCCTTAAACTGGGAATGATCATCAAAAGAAAATGTGCCTAAATGAGGCTATCTACTATAAAGTATTTACTTGTGGAATAGATTTCCTTTTGATTACTCCAGTTATACCTCTTTATCTATAGGTGTTTCAGGGACATGTCTAGACGAATGGCCCCTATCTGGTTTGTTGAAATCACTGTGTTTACTTCCATATTCAATCCTTAGGGAGCTTATAATCATGCTCCCTCTCTCATTCTCTCTCTTATCTACCCCCATATTTATGTGTCTATATGCATATAGACACGCATACACGTACATTCATCCATCCATATATATAATATATATATATATATATATATATATATATACATTCACAGGTACATATGCAATATACATGTATATATATATATGCATGACTATACACAGAGAGGCAGACAGTAGAATAACATCTTTATGTTCATACAATTTCTTAATGCATGCTCAAAATCCCAACACATATATAGCAAAAATATCAGGAGAAAGATAGGAAGACATTTTGTATGTATGATTAACAAACACCTGTTTAGTTCCTAGCTTCCCCCTCTCTAGAGTTTTAAAACAATACACAACTCAATCTTTCTTTAGTAGAAACAACTTGACTCAGCAACATTTATCACCTTGTATTTTTTTCTCCTTCTTTTAAGGCCACGGTGATGGGCAATGCAAAAGTGGAGAACCACACAGAATGCCACTGCAGTACCTGCTATTATCACAAATCTTAGCTATTTTGCCAAGAGCTTTGTGGATGATTCTTGATCTCACTCAATGAAAAAGCATGTTGTTCAGCTTTTATAGTCCTGCTATGTGAAAAGCCTGGTTTTCTTTCTGGATCAGTTTAATGTACTTCAATATATGTGCTGGTTGTATTGCCTCTGTCCTTTTCCTCATAAATAAACAACACTTAGTTCATTTCATTTGAAGTGAAAAACAGAATTTGAGGTCATAACCAAAAGGTGGTTCCATTGACAATAAATTGTGTATTAAATCAACAAGAATAATCGATTCATTCGTCTTTCTCAAAGATTTAAAAGCCATAGCTTTGCACAGGGTTGACTGCCAGGAATCAACCCACCAAAACAACCACAACAAAAGTCCAACAACTATATACTATTATATTTCTTTGAGAGGCAACATGGTTCCTCACAGACAGCTCCAGTATCAGGTAAATCTGGGTTCAAGTCCTCTAGTCAATTCTCTAGGATGGTAAGTTGCAATGCAACCTGCATTGGTTGATCCAGTTCCTTATTTGGGAGTTCCCCAAATCAGTGAAGTAAATCACAGTTCTCAACCCTATCCTGTCTGGTTATCTGACCTTATATTTTCTTTTATCTATCTATCTATCTATCTATCTATCTATCTATCTATCTATCTATCTATCTATCTATCTATCTGTCTGTCTGTCTGTCTGTCTGTCTGTCTGTCTGTCTGTCTGTCTGTCTGTCTGTCTGTCCGGCCGTCCGTCCGTCTGTCTGTCTGTCTATCTATCTATCTACTTATTTATTTATTTAACTTTTTACATTCATTTTCACAAAATTTTGGGTTCCAAATTTTCTCCCCTTTTATCCCCTCCCCCCACCCCAATACCCCAAGCATCTAATTTTCCTTATCTCCAATCTGCCCTCTCTTCTGTCATCCCTCCCTTCTCTTGTCTCCATCTTCTCTTTTCTCCTGTAGGGCCAGATGACTTTCTATTCCTCATTAACTGTATGTCTTCTTTCCTAGTAGCAACAGCAATACTAAACAGTTGTTCCTAAAACTTTGAGTTCCAACTTCTCCCCATCCCTCCCTCCCCACCCATTCCCTTTGGGAAGGCAGGCAATTCAATATAGGCCATATCTGTGTAATTTTGCAAATGACTTCCCTGATAGTCGTGTTGTGTAAGACTAACTGAATTACCCTCCATCCTATCCTGCCCCTCATTGTTTCTATTCTGTCTTTTGATCCTGTCCCTCCCCAAGTGTTGACTTCAAATTGCTCCCTCCTCCCTTTGCCCTCCCTTCCATCATCTCCCCCCTTGCTTATCTCCTTCTCCCCCACTTTCCTATACTGTAAGATAGGTTTTCATACCAAAATGAGTGTGCACTTTATTCCTTCCTTTAGTCAAATGTGATCAGGGTAAACTAATTGTTTTTTTTCCCTCATCTCTCCTCTTTTTCCCTCCACTAAAAAGTCTCCTACTTGCCTCTTAAATGACATATAATTACCCCATTCCATTTCACCCTCTTTCCTCCCACTACATTTCTCTCTCACCGTTCACCTTAATTTCTTTTCAGCTATGGTCCCATCCTATTCAATTCACTCTGCGCTCTCTGTCTCTGTGTGTGTGCACGTGTGTATGTGTGTGTGCGTGCATGCGTGTACATGTGTGTGTGTGGTCTCACCAACTACACAGATACTGAAAAGATTTAAGAGTTACAAATATTGTCTTTCCATGTAGGAATGTAAACAGTTCAATTCTGGTAAGTCCCTTAAGACTTCTCTTTGCTGTTTACTTTTTCATGCTTCTTCTCATTCTTGTGTTTGGAAGTCAAATTTTCTTTTCAGCTCTGGTCTTTTCATCAAGAATGCTTGAAAGTCCTCTGTTTCATTGAAAGACCATATTTTCCCCTGAAGTATTATACTCAGTTTAGCTGGGTAGGTGATTCTTGGTTTGAGTCCTAGTTCCTTTGACTTCTGGAATATCCTATTCCACGCCCTTCGATCCCTTAATGTAGAAGCTGCTAGATCTTGAGTTATCCTGATTGTATTTCCACAGTACTGGAATTGTTTCTTTCTAGCTGCTTGCAAGATTTTCTCCTTGAGCTTGGAGTTCTGGAATTTGGCCACAATGTTCCTAGGAGTTTCTCTTTTTGGATCTCTTTCAGGTGGTGATCGATGGATTCTTTCAATACTTATTTTGCCCTCTGGTTCTAGAATGTCAGGGCAGTTTTCCTTGATAATTTCATGGAAGATGATGTCTAGGCTCTTTTTTTGATCATGACTTTCAGGGAGTGCCATGATATTTAAATTGTCTCTCCTGGATCTATTTTCCAGGTCAGTTGTTTTTCCCATGAGATATTTCACATTCTCTTCCGTTTTTTCATTCTTTTGGTTTTGTTTTGTGATTTCTTGGTTTCTCAGAAAGTCATTAGACTCCATCTGTTCCATTCTAATTTTGCGAGAACTATTCTCTTCAGTGAGCTTTTGAACCTCTTTTTCCATTTGGCTCATTCTGCTTTTGAAAGCATTCTTCTCCTCATTGGCTTTTTGAACCTCTTTTGCCAATTGAGTGAGCCTATTCTTCAAGGTGTTATTTTCTTCAGCATTTTTTTGGGTCTCCTTAACCAAGGTATTGACCCGTTTTTCATACTTTTCTTGCATCTCTCTCATTTCTCTTCCCAGTTTTTCCTCCACTTGTCTAACTTGCTTTTCAAAATCCTTTTTGAGCTCTTCCAAGGCCTGAGCCCACCTGACATCCCCCTGAGGTGTCTGAGGTACTGAGGCCCCACCCTCCACGTCTTTCCCTGATGGCAAGAATATGTCCTCGTCATCAGATGCGAATGTCGGGATCATTTGCATTTGTTGGAAAAAACTCTCTATAGTCTTATTTTTCTTCCCTTTTCTGGCATTTTCCCAGCCAGTTACTTGACTTCTGAGATTCCTGTCCACCCCCGCCTAGATCCACCCAGCTAGTGCTTGGGCTCTGAGATTCAAATGGGCTTTCCACGCCGCCCGCCCAGCTGCTAATCAATGTAGCTTTAGTTCTGGTGCTGGGGTGGGGGCAAGGCCGCCTCCCAGGCTCAGCTCCCTCAGGGGCTTTATGCAGAGGCCTTGAGTAATAGAGCGGGGTGGGGCAGGGCCGTCTCCCAGGCTCAGCTCCCTCAGGTTGTTTATGCAGAGACTTTCAGTAATGAAGATCCTGCCTGCTGCTGGGGAAGTCCTGGGCCGCCGCTGCCTCTGCTGCCGCCCACGCCTCTGCCTCCGCCACTTCCTGCCCCCGTCTCTGCCGCAGCTGCTTCCTCCCGAGGGGGCCCAAGTCACGGAGACACCCCACTCCCCTCAGCCAGCCAGCCGTCTCTCTCACTGACCTGTAGCTTCTGTGGGAGGAGGGACCTTCCCGGCTGCTGGAGCTTCCGTCCCTGAAGCCTCCTCGGGTCAGCTTCTCTGGGGCCCCGGCCAGGGCAGCACTGGGGTAGGGTCTGCTTTCCGGGGTGCGACGGACCCTGGGGATGGCTCTCCAGGGCTCTCTGGCACGGAAATCTCTTCCACTCCGTTTCTGTACACCTTTCAGTGGTCCAGAATTTATGCGGATCTCTTTTTACATTAATTCTATGGGCTGTGGGTTGGAGCTCGTAAACTTGCATCCTTCTACTCCGCCATCTTGGCTCCACCCTCCTGACCTTATATTTTCACTTGAAACTTGATAGGGCAGTTAATATGAGAGAGAGAAATAATTTCTATGTACATATTATAGAATCCTGGAAATCAGAACTAGAAGGAATGTTGGATAAATCTGTCCAGGAACAAAGGCCCAGAAAGATGAATTGATCTCCCCCATGGTCATATGAGCAGGAAGTGGTAGGGCTAGCACTCTAAAACTTCTGTTCTTTCTGTTATATTATGCTATCTCCCTGATGTGAAAATTCCAATAGATCCCAATGGATTGTGCCTTTATTGTGGTAAGTTTTCCCTCTAATGAAGATTGCAACCCATCCATAACTACCAAAGGGGGTCTATCCAACATCCTGTGTGTGTGTGGGGAATGGTATCTTCCTCAAAGTCTCTTTAAGTTCATGAAACAAGGGAGTACATTGTCCGTTCTTCCACTTGCTATACCTTCATTTTCATGCTAGCACAAGCCTTAAGCCCTCTACTTCCCAGCAAGACACTCCTTTTCCTAATGTGTCCCATGTGCCTAACTGAAAGGAGTTGTTTACAATCATGACATAAGTGGATGATTTTCAGGAGAGAAGCAACCAGTTACACTTGCCTTAAGTTGAATCTAGCTATAATGGGCCAAAAGCAGCACAGGAACCAGCTATACATGTATTAAAATCATGTGTACGCTGTTTTGCTTTTGTTCCTCTGTGACTGCTTTTCCTGTAAGGCCATACAAGGTGGAAAATACTTAGCAGCCTTTGAGTGCTTAGGATATTTGGATTCCAATGAATTCTGTTATTGATAGATTATTCTTTCTATGCCTTGAGAAATGGCGAGGGGAAGAGGGAAGGATCTCAAAGAATGATGAAGGTTGTTGAGAATGGCAATGGATAGCATCTTTACACGCACATAATTCTCCAACTCATTCACAAAATCCTTATACTAGCCACCTCACTAGTCAATAAACATTGTACGTTTAACAATCAGTCAGCAAACATTTACTAAATATCTACTCTGTGACAGGCATTGTTCTAGGTGCTAAGGATATAAAGATGAAAAAGAAAGCCTGCCTTTAAGGAGTTGTCATTCTCTGCCTTTAAGGAGTTGTCATTCTCCGCCTTTAAGGAGTTGTCATTCTCCACCTTTAAGGAGTTGCCATACTATGGGCAAAGCCATCATATGTACAAATAAGTATATTAAAAAAATACAAGGCATTCTGTGAGAGCAGATACTAGCAAATGGGAGAGGATCAATAAAACACCTCATGGTCCTTCAATTAAGCTTTTAAGGAAGAGGTGAACGTGAGGGGGAAGGCACTGAAGGAGTTCAAAAGCACAGAAATGAGAGTTGGAATGAAAATATTACTATTATTTAAAAAGCAAATAAACAACTCTTACTTTCTGGATGGTGGAGTCCAGCCGCTCAAGAACTTTATAAACATGGAGGTTTGAGAATAAGAAATCAAAGATAGCATGAGATTTTCTACACCTAAAGAGCATAAAGCTAAATATATAGTTGGTTGGTTGTCATCCTTCGTTCTTGAAGAGGACCAAAATGACATCACCATGATAAAGTCAAGTTTTGATGTGTCCGACTGAGGCTGATCAGACCAATATGAGCTCAGATCTCTCTACCACAGATGGGGTGCAGATAGTCTGTGTGAACATTGGGGTGGATACTCCAAATATGTGCATCCTATGTTTCCTTTGTGCTGTTTCAATTCTGTTTTGCTCAAACAGCAGAGCACCCTTTCTGATGTGGGCACATTATGCTGACAGGTCCTGTGCCAGTGTCTCCCATGTTGCACAATCAAATCTAAAGCTTTTGAGAGAGACCTTGAGAGTGTCCTTGTGTCACTTCTTCTGATAACCATGTGATTGCCTATCCCATGTGAATTCTCCATAAAGCAATCTTTATGGCAAGCGTACATTTTGCATTTGAACAATGTGGTCAGCCCATTGGAGTTGCGCTTTCTGAAGCAATTTGGTAGTTTTGTTTGAGCAAGGACCTCAGTGTCTGGGATTTTATCCTGCCAGGTGATCTTCAGAGTCTTCTTAAGACAGTTCAAATGGAAGCAATTCAGTTTGAATTAATTATATTGATTGCTTTATTTAATTTATCTATATTAATTAGTAATTACTACAGTGATTAATTAATTAATAAAAAGAAAGACAATCCCTGCCTTCAAGGAACTTGAAGTATGGTATAGAGTATAGTGATCTGGGAGTCCAGTTTCTGTCCTCTATAAAGGAAGGCACTGGAAAGAGTTTGGTACTCTACTCTCTAGCCCTTCAACGGAGGGCAGAGGTGGCAGAAGAAGGTAGTGTTAGTTAAGGCTTGAGTTAGCAGCATGGTGATGAGATTAGAGGTGATAAGTTGGGCAACAATACAGAGTGAAATACTAAATGATAGAATTTCATTTCTTATCATATTGATAAGCAGGCATCCAACAAGGATTATTTTGATTTGGAAGCAAGTCCAAAAAATACAACCTGGATTGGAATCCTCAGTGTGGATAACTCTCCTCAAGTCTGAAGCAGGAACTTGGGGAACCACACAGGAATTCATAGTTCTTGATGGAAAAAAAGAAGTGTAAGGTCCTAGAGTTTAAAATGACAAGTAATTTTAGAGAGATCATCTAATCCAACTTTCTTCTTTTATAGAAGAAAAATTGAGGCTTGGAGGATATAAATGACTTGCCCAAGGTTGTCTGATGTCAAATACAACATTCTTTTCACCACATTTCCATGTTTCAGGCTGCTTCCAGGACTCTTTTACCCCCTGCCCCCTCCCTCCCACTCCCCATTGCTTTCCCTATCTTCCTCCCCTATCTTACTTAATTTTCCCTTGCCACTTCTCCTTCCCCAAAGTCTCAGTGATCCTCAATTTCCTAGCAGACAAGTCAGTAAATTATTACAAGCATTTTCTTGTGTCCTGAGGCTTCAGTGTGACTTAAACCAGCCCATGTTCTGGAAGAAGGGATAGGTGCCATTGACTGAAAAAAAAAATATTTTAAGGAGAACCTGGTAAGGCCTGTCAGAGCAAATGGAGGATGTGGGTTAACTTTCTTTCAGGTTGCAAAGTATCATCAAAAGAAATTTTTCTTGGCTTTTTTCAGGTAAGAAACAAATAAGGTAATATTGACCATTTCCTTATTTCAATCCACAAATCCTGAAATGTTGGCATAATAATAAAAATAACTAGAAATTTTATAGAGCCTTCTATGTGTCAGGTGCATAAATGTGATGAGCACTTTATAAATATTATCTCATTTGATTCTCACAAAAATCCTCAAAGGTAAGTACTATTATTATCCCTATTTTGCTGTTGAGGAAACTGAGGCAAACAGAGTTAAGTGACTTACCCAGGGTCATACAGCTAGGAATTATCTAAAGCCAGATTTGAACTCAAGTTTTCCTGACTCCAGGCCCAGTGCTCTGTCTGCTGGACCATCCAGCTGCCTCTGGTTACACATATGCTCACATACACAAACATACACTTCTATTACAAAATTTTTAAAAAAATCTACACCAATGATAAAAATCAGAGTCAACAGTGTTGCACAAAAGTGGTCACGCTTTGTTTCTCAACCAGCCTAGTGCTTGCCTAAGTGATTTGACTCTCAGCTAAGTTATTAAGCTCTGTTTGCAAATACATGCACACACACACACAGTTCTATTTGAAAATATATGTGCATATGTATACACGCATAGATATGACTTGTTGGATAAATGTGATATGTTACTATTGGGATAGGACTGAACTTATGATTTCATCAGTCTAAGGAACTCCTTGTACAGAAACTCCTTTTACCAATGTTGATTGGCACCTTCATGGGAACTTGTAGTCTTAGAAGTTGCCTCTAGAACACTGAGAGTCTTGGCCAGAGAGAGACAAAGCCAGTATGTATCAGCATCATTGAACCCCCTCCCTCCCTCCCTCCCTCCCTCCCTCCTTCCTTCCTTCCTTCCTTCCTTCCTTCCTTCCTTCCTTCCTTCCTTCCTTCCTTCCTTCCTTCCTCCCTCCCTCCCTCCCTCCCTCCCTCCCTCCCTCCTTCCTTCCTTCCTTCCTTCCTTCCTTCCTTCCTTCCTTCCTTCCTTCCTTCCTTCCTTCCTTCCTTTCTCTCTTTCTGTTTTGGAGGAGATTGGGGGTTAAACGACTTGCCCAGGGTCACACATGTAGTAAGTGTCTGAGGCTGGATTTGAATTCAGGTCCTCGTGATTCCAGAGCCACTGGTATATCCAATATGTCATCTAGCTGCCCCTGTTTTTTTTCCATTTCATCTAATCTCATTTTACAAATGAGGAAACTGAGGCCAAGAGGTGAGATAATGTGCCCACCAAGTTCAGTACTGATTAAGAAAGACACCCAGGAGTTTAACTCAGGTTTTCTGGCTCAAAAAACCAATACACAGTCCATCTTAAGGTGGTTTTTGTTTAAAAAATGATTGCTACTATTCTATACAGTGTAGGACTAGACTAACAAAAAGCTCAGGTATGAAGTTACAGGTGCCTTAGTAGTTAACCAGGATTACAGGTAGGACCTCTGTACCAATGTGCAGAGCCATAACAGCTAATGATGCCCCCAGATAAGACTATCAGATTGTACCACTTTTCCTTATATGAAGATATCCCAGGGATGGTGGATTTCTTTTCTTGTATTAGACATGCATAGAGAGCTACCAGTGAGGAATTTATTTTTACCAGTAATAATCCATACTTTCTCGGCAATTTATAGTCTCAGACAGTTACCTTAGGTCACTGAGAGTTTGCCCATAGTGACAGTATATGGCAGAAATGGGACTTAAATCTAGGTCTTCCTAACTCTGAGGCCATCTGTCTGTCCACTAGAGCAGGTTACCTCTCAGAATAGTAGATGTATGTTTGACATATTTTCTACTCCTCTCAGTTTCATGGTTCTGGGGCAAGTACCTCTTTTACTTTATCATTGTTACAGTTCTATAATGGGGCCCGAGAAATAGTTATAGGGCAGTTAAAATGCACCATCTTAGATATAAGGACAGCTAGGTGGCATAGTGGATAGAGCACCAAATTCAGGAAGACTTGAGTTCAAATTCAGCTTTAGATACTTGCTAGCTATGTGACCCTGGGCAAGTCACTTAACCCTGTTTCCCTCAGTTTCCTCATCTGTAAAATGAACTGGAGAAGGAAATGGCAAATCACTTAAGTATCTTTGCCAAGAAAATCCCAAATGAGGTCATGAAAAGTTGGACATGATTGAAAAATGACTGAACATCAAAATCTTGAATGTAAGATTTGAGTGAGTTAGGGCTTCTAGAAAGGGTATTTTAAATGGAATTCTTCCCTCCGAAGAGTCCACTGAAGTTGTGGCTTTGTAGTGAAACCTGATCTTCCGTACAAATATAGTGGAAACTAAGTTTTGATGTTGGCTGCTTTCTTCTCAGTTGATTTAACACCTTTGTCCAAATCAGGCTCACAAGTAAGATTCAAACCGAAGTGTATAAATTTTTCAGATTGTCTTTCTGTTTTGATCTCTCAGGGTATTTTATTTTTTTGGAGTTCACTCCTTCCCTTGTTGAAGGGAGGACAAACTAAATTTTCTTGTTGGCAGGACTATAGTTGCTCATTGAAGCTATGAGGCTTTTGCAGAATTCAGAGGGACATTCAGTCTGGAATTCACTGTATTCCCTTGCTTCATAGGGGAAAAAAAGTCATCTTAGCTCAGTTTCCTACATTTATCAATTAATGCTCCTTATTCCTAGAACTTAACCACCAAAAATTCGATGGGAAAATTAACTCAGGGCTGTAGCTAGGTGGGAGAGACTGACCCTTTCTCCAGGTTGTGGACACTAGGGAACCTCCTTCCTTTCCAGTGTAGATCTTTGACTTATTCTTCCAGGGCTTGATTCCCCACTTCTATTTTTTTCATTTAGTTCAGGGATTCTTAAGTTTTTTGTGTGTAATAGACCCTTCTAGCTCTGACAGACTGGTGACGTCTATAGGTTTCTTCTCAAAATATCATTTTTAACTGTATAAGATAAAATGCAAAGGATTATGATGGAAACCAATTATATTGAAACAAAGATACATTTTCCCCCACCCAAGTTCATGAACTCCGTTTAATCAATGGACCCTAAAGAATTAAGGTTAAGAACCCCCAATTTGGCTATATACCTCCAGAGAGAGAACTGATGAACTCTGAGTATAGACTAAAGCATTTTTTAAACTTTATTTTTCTTGCTTTCTCCCTCCTTCCTTAATATGACTAGTATGGAAATACAATTCTTGCAATTTCATATGTATAATGAGCATTGTATTTCTTATCTTCTTAATGGGTGGGGGAGGAGTTTAAGGAAGGGAGAGAATTTGAAACTGAAAATAAAAATAATAAAATTAACAAAAATTTAATTGAGAAATATTTTACAAAATAAATAAAAACACAATAGAACATAAAAAGAACTCTCAATTTAAACCCCTAGGAAAAGATAAAGTCTTGTATGGATGCTAATGATGATTCTTCATACATAAAAGACTGATGCTTCTATTTTTTCATAGGAAAAATTATATGTAGATATTACTGGGAATTTTCCCACAGCAGTTATTATTACAGGGTTAGAGGTCAAGTTTCTGGGAGCAAAAAGCAGTATGGACCACACAGGATCAAAGTGAGGAAATCAATTGGGGTTATATTTCTAACACCTCACATGTAGTAAAAAAAAAAAAAAAAAAAAGGCAAAAAGGAGCAAAAGAGAAATAGGGCACTACACTCTCTGATTTCCTCCCCTTCACTTTTGTCAGTCCTGATCTAGCTCACTTTGTCACGCTAGTTTCCACTCTGGATAAGTCGGAGGTGAGAAGCTCTGAGCTGGAGATAGAATGACACAGAAAGGGTGGCCATTCCAGGTAAAACCTGGCTAAAGGTAGGAAGAAGGGGAGGCTTGAAGGGAGGGCAATCCCAAATGGCAACAAGAGGAGTTATTTGGTGGACCTTTGTATGTATGTAAATTGATTCGCTGCTAGTGCTCAGTAGGAGCCAGCTAGGAATAGTAAGGGGCATTCTTTATTATTTATAATTATTTTAGATGGAAAAAAATTAAAGGGATGTCTCCCACTGCCTAAACTAAAAAGAAAGTGAGATATCTAGGTTACAACTTGGAATCTAGGGCTGGAATGAAATCGAGAAATGATCCAGGTTAAGAGATTTTAATTTTTTGTGTGTGTCATGGCAATGTGGTGAAGCCTGTAGAACACTTCTTAGAATAATATTTTAAATATATAAAATAAAATATGTAGAATTCCAAAGGAAACTCATTTTATCAAAATATATTAAATTAATTAAGTTAAATATATTAAAATATATCAAAATATTTTTAAAACCTCGAATTAATACACTCTAGAAACCCTGATCTAGGTGCCTGCATATTGCCAATGAATAAACCAAAACCCAGGTAAGAGATGAAAGTCACATATAGAGAGTAGGAAGAGATTAAAACCAAACCTATGTCCTAAACCTGAGGATTCACTGTTTCTTTCTCTCTCTCTCTCTCTCTCTCTCTCTCTCTCTCTCTCTCTCTCTCTCTCTCTCTCTCTCTCTCTCCCTCTCTCTCTCTCTTCTACATATATACACACACATATGTATATGTATATGTGTATATTTTTCTCTCTGTCTATGATACTGTTATCAATCAATCAAGAAACATTCATTAAACACCTACTGCATGCCAGACTCTGTACTACGGGCAGGAAATACTAAGAGAAAAGTGGAAGTCCCTGGCCTCAAGGAGATTACATTCTATCAGGAGATACAATATGTGCATATAGCGTGTACAAAGCATACATGATAAATAGGATATAAAGGTAAAGTGCTACTTCTGCCACGAAGTCTTCTGTTAACCTTCTTAAGGCAGCTAGGTTCTGGGCAGAAAACTGGCTCTAGAGTTTGGACACAAAAAAATTAATAACTCTTAACCCAGATAGTTTCTCAGTTTCATTCCAGCCCTGGATCCCATGTTGTAGCCTAGATATTTGGCTTTCTTTTTAGTTTGTGCCATGGGAGACATCCATTTAATTTTCTTTCTCCATGTAGAGAAATTATAAATGATAAGGAATGTCCCCTAGTCCTCCTAGTTGGTTTGCTGTTAAGCACTAGCAGGGAACCAATTTACATACATACAAAAGTCCACCTAGTGACTACTCTTGGACAAAGTATTTGCTATCTTTGCCTGTTGTCATTTGGGAGTGCCCTCCCTTCAAGTCACCCCTTCTTCCTACCTTAAACTAGGTTTTATCTGGAATGACCACTCTTTGCGTATCTGTGGGCAGATAGTATACTAGTGACTGAGGGGGTCAGGAAAGTTTTCTTGTAGAAGATAGCACAGTGATTAAACTTTAAAAGATGCTCAGGATTTGAAGAGGTGAGGTGAGGAGGGAGTGCATTCCAGGCACAAAACAGCCTGTGCAAAGACATGACATTACATTTCTCCATACTGCTTGAACATCACAGAGGAAACATTGTTTCAGGCATAGCTGGTTTCTTTTCTGTCACTTATGGTGAAGCTCTCCACTTCTCCCAAGAATCTTTCATTACAGGAAGGTAAAGCCAAAATGATAGGTGCTACTCCCTGCTACCAGTAACCTAAAGAAATCCTTTAAGACCGCAAATCTCCAGAGGGAATAGGAATCCAGGCTCACAGAGTTGAGAAGAGTAAAATCAGAATGACAAAACCATCTTATGTTTGTATAGGACTTGAAAAGTTAAAGAAAGTTTAAAAATCTATCACCATAAATAATAATAGCTGATGTGTAAAACACTTAAAAAGACTGTAAGGAACTTTACATCCATTGCCTCATTTGATCCTTCAGTCAGACTGGGAAGCTGTTAGGTGGGGCAAGCATGGTTAGCTGAATTCCTTTATATCCTCCTCTGAGAGTCGTGCTTCAATGTTTTGTGAAGAAAATATACCTGGATTCTCAAAGGGGAAACTTAAGTCTGTCAAGTTCCAACCAGCTGAGAAGGCTTTGAGTAGATACCCAGCAATGGACTATGTGCTAATTTGAGAACCAGCTGAACTACCTGGAGAAAGTCTTTCTCCACTGGCAGATTGACCAGCAGGTATTCAGTGATTTTGGTCACAACAATTCACAGAATGTTAACCTATTAAAGTGCAAATGGATTGTGATTCTGGGCATGTTATTTTAAGAAAGACATTGAAAAAATTGAAGCCTGTCCAATGAAGGGCCTGGTGACTGGTCTGGATATTATGTGATATGAAAAATGATTGAAGGAACTGGGGATTTTTAGTCAGAGAAAAAGACTATTTAGGGAGACAGGACAGCTCTCTTCAAATATCTAAAGGGCTGTCATGCAGAAAGGGAGATTAGACTTATTCTGTGTATTGCCAGAGGGCAAAACTAAGACATGTGGGTGGAGGTTGAGGGGGGGAGGTGTTGATTTTGGCTCAGCATAAGGAAGAACTTATTAGTGATGAGAACTATCCCAAATTGAAATGTTGGAACAGAACATAAAAAGAACCTCCATTTTAGGCCTTTAGGAAAAAACAAAACTTTGCATGGATTCTGTGGTTGCTGTCGTTCATTCTCGAAGAGGACCAAAATGATACCACCATGATAAAGTGAAGTTTCAGTGTGTCCGGCTATGACCGATCAGACCAATATGAGTTTGAAATGCTCTACCACAGGTTGGGCACAGATAGTCCATAGAAATTTTTGAGGTAGATACTCCAAATTTGTACATTCTATGTTTACTTTGTGCTGTCTCAATTCTGCTTTGCTCAAAGAGCACAGCACCTTTTCTTATGTGGGCATGCCATGCTGAGCAGTCCCTATGCCAGTGTCTCCCATGTTGCACCGTCAAATCCAAAGTTCTTGAGAGAGACCTTGAGAGTGTCCTTGTATCGCTTCTTCTGACCACCATGTGATTGCTTGCCCCACGCGAGTTCTCCATAAAATAGTCTTTTTGGCAAGTGTACATTTTGCATTCGAACAACGTGGCCAGCCCATCAGAGTTGTGCTCTCTGAAGCATAGTTTGAATGCTTGGCAGTTCACCTTGAGCAAGGACTTGATCATGGATTCTAATGAGTCAGTACACCAAAGACTGAAGTAAGCTATTTTTCATAGGAAAAATTATACATGGATCTTATTGGGAATCCTTATTGCCTTGGGAAGCAGTTTCAGTAGAATTAGAGAAACATAAAATAAATTGAAAGGGGTCAAGGACGGCTCAGTGGCAGAGTAGATAGAGTGCTATCCCCAGAGTCAGGAAGACTAATAATCAGACACATGCGGCTGTGTGACCTTGGGCAAGTCATTTAACTGTTCACCTCAGTCTCCTTATCTTTAAAATGAAAGAAATGGCAAACCACTCTAGTATTTCACTTATATTTTTCCCATTTCCCTACAGAGGTTAAGAAAAAAACCCTAAACACACTTACTCAAAAGTCTTGTTACTATTTCTTTTCACAAATGTGCATGTGTTAGTAACACTTTCTTTCAGACATATTAAGCACAAATTTCACACTTTTTATAGACATCTGGTAACACCTTGGTCTAGTAGAATTGTTGAATCTGTTTTGTGTAAGCTCTACAATTCTCTTTTGACCTGCATCCTACATCATCAGGTAGTGATTTCAAGGCCATAGAGTGAAAAGTCTTGGGCAGCACTAACTGCTTCCTGGCACTATGCTTACTATAGATTCATAGAATCTTGAAGTATAATATCTTTTTTTTCAAAAGTACCCAAATAGTCATCCTACCTGTAACCAGCCAAGCAACCTCCATTTGAAGACCTCTAAGGAGTCAGCTTCTACTTCCCATTCCTCTTTTGGATAACTCTAAATATTAGGGAATTTTTCCTTTCATATACTTCAAGTCTACCTCTCTGTGGTTCTTACCTTTTTCTCCAAGTAGGAACAAGGAGAAAAGTCTAATCTTTCTATATGGTAGCTTTTCAAATATTTGAACAAAGCTTTTATACACTCTATGTATTCTCTTCTCAAGGCTTTCTGTCAGCCTTTTTCTGTCAGCCAGTCTCCTTGTGGGCATGGTTTCAAGGCCCCTCATCATTCTGATTGCTCTGCTGTGGACAAGTTCCAGCTTGTCAATATCCTTCCTAAAATGTGGTGCCCAGAAGTTAATACAACACTCCTGATGTGGCCTGACTTGAGAGAAGTAAAGAGCAAGTATCACCTCTGTAGTCTGAAATAATATGACTCCTTTGATTTGTAGCCCAAGACTATATTGACTTTCTTGGATGTTGGGTCATACTATTGTCTCACATTGAGTTTTCAATCTACTAAAACTGTAGATTTTTTTCCCTTGATTTTTTTTTTCAACACAAGTATAGAGAAGTGGTTTGGGATGGTAGAAAGAAATTGTTTCTGGAGTCTGAGGATTTGGATTAAAATCCTTCTTTGGACTTCCATTTCCTTCTTGTATGACCTTTTAAAGTCATTAACTCCTTGGACCTCAGTTTCCTTAATTGCAAAATGAGGGAATTGAATTTTATGACCTCTGAAGTTCTTTCTAGATCTAGATATATATGAAGTGATATTTATTTATAGTTATTTTTAGTAGTTTTATATGTATAAATAATATATTGGTAGTTATACGTCTTGCATAACTCCTACTTATTTTATATATATTTCTATTGTTCCCTTAGGGTAAATATTATTTCTTATTTAATTTGTATCTTCTACAGCCTCTAAGAGTGCATTGTACATAGTAAGCACTTAATTTTTTATTGAAGGAATGCGCAAATGAATGAATGAATGCATGACAATTATGTATCTGGGGCCCAGAGAAGTTAGTGACTTGTCTAAGGTCCCACAAAGAATTAATTTCAGACATAGGATGAAAACTCTTAGCCCTGTATTCCTCCCAAATTTTTTGGATTGAGTAACGAACTTTACCTTCCACACAATGGGCCCATTTCCTCATAGAAACAGAATCAAGATATTTTTCTAGAAAGCTACATAGGATGAAGGGGTCAGCTAGGTGGTGCAATGGATATAGCACCAGGTCCGGAGTCAGGAAGATCTCAGTTCAAATTTGACCTCAGGCACTCACTAGGGGTATGTGGGATGTTTAAGGTAGACTAGCACCTCTAATATGAGCCCTTTCAGGACTACTTATCAATTTTTGGTATCCATCTCTACCTCATTCTCACCTGTGGCTCCAAGAAGCTGTAGCATGTGCAGTGGACCATCCCTAGTAAACTGTCTCAGCAGATTGAGGGTAACCGACAGGCCTCAAATCTGTTGGCGAGTTAGGGGGATGTTTACCCCAAACATGTGAACACTTCCTGTGGTGACATGGGCGGATGGGAACAATTTGAGTGACCATAAAGGTGACTTAAAGCTTGGTAAGACATTGAAGATATCAAGGTCATCCACTACATCCTGGGCTACCACCATCCTGGGCTAATTCTGTCTTTTGCCTTGTTACTGGACTTGGATGACTCTGGGATAGAGACTGAGGCTGATGACTTTGTGAAACTCTGTTTCACCTCCACTACATGAATGAGTCGAGATATCATACTGTGATGCTATTGGTCCTTATTGAAATAGAGGAACAGTAATAGCTATGTGACCCTAAAAAAGTCACTTACCTCTTGTTTCAGTTCCTCATCTATAAAATGGGGACACATTGGAGAAGGAAATGGCAAACCACTCCAGTAACTTTGCCGTGAGAACCCCATGGACATGTCCATACGGTCATGAAGAGTTGGACATGACTGAACCAATACCGCCACCACAATAGTGGATGAGGACCTGGCCATTGTATTGAGGTGAAATGCAGTCCAAAATGGGAAATATTTGTCCTTATTTTATGATTTTGTTGTGTGGCAGCACAAGAGGACTTCTACTTCATTGTGTAGTTTTTCTTAATTCATTCAACAACCTCATACACATTTAATTTTGGAATTAACACCCCCTTCCATCCCCCAAACCACAAAAGAAGCTCTCTCCTGAGTGCCTTGTTTAATTTCCATATTCTTTTCTACAAAATAGTGCAATACATTGAACTGTAAATATTAAACGCTCTTTTTACAAAGAGCTGATGCACTCTCAGAGTCTCCTCAGAGCAAAGAGGAAACTTAATTATCGCGTTGGACTTCAAAACAGGAGACATGAAAAGGAAATAAATGCTGGTGTTCTGAATGCATTCCTTTTCTGAGTTTCAGAAAAGCATATGCTCTGATGAATGCTGGCCTATTGAACCTGATTCCCAGGACTCACACTTCACAAGGACTTGAAAGCAGAGGTATAGAGAGGTAGTGGGAAGAGGAAAAATAGAGGAAAAAAAGAGAAGTCAGGTTGCTGAGGAAGCCGTCAAGATTCTCTCTAAGCAGGAAGTGCAAACAACATCCTTCACATCAATGGAACTTCTTATCATGGACTGCCTCACAAACACCTTGTTTTGTTTAGAGGATTTATAAAATGTTTGAATAAGGCTAGAGATTTAAGTGGAAGGCATAGTTTAAAATCCTAGGTAAAGGTAAAAACCTTTCTGACAGGAAAACAGCCAAGTCTCTCAAAGATTACTGTTTAAGAAAATACAGTTTAATTTGAGGTACCTTAAATACAGTGGAAAAGTTCTGGATTTATAGTCAGAGGATATGAGTTCAAATCCTTGTTCCTCTACTTTGTGATCCTGGGCAAGTAACTTTTCCTCTCTAAATATCTGTTTTCTCAACTGTGAAATGAGTGTATAAATTAGATGACCACCCTTTTCACTCTACCTTGATTATACTATAAATTAGATTAACTTATTCATCATATTTTTGTTCATTTTATGACTCAATGAAGGCAAAAAACTAAATTATCTGCTAGCCAACCTTCTGGAAATGAGCCTTTCCTTAGCAAGGCTTCTCCATAAGCAGCATACACAGTATGTCCACAGACACAATAGGTTTCTATCTTAGTAGGTCCTGTCAGAACTTGTGCTCCAGTGGTAGAGACTTTAGGAAACTAGAATAATTTCTCTGTCATATTAAGTCAGTTAAATGTGCTCATTTTCAGGACTCATTTTAATGTACCCACTTTCTTTAGATAGAAAATTTACATTTAGAGAGGTGACCAATGATAGAATGGTTCAGCATTTGGACAGTTCCCTAGCCCCAATTTATCATGGGCTAAGGTAGGACAACGTGTTGAACCTCTTGTACTTGAAGGAACAACAGGGAGGTAGCTACATGGTTTCTGTACTTGGCAGAGGGTACTGCTCTGAAGAAAGAACATGCTAGAATTGTTGGGCGATTCTCCCTCTACATTTGGCTGCAGAATTGACAGTCAGTGTGATGTGGTACCATATCTGGTGTCAAGAAGACCTAGGTTACTACTTATGTGACCATGGATGAGTCACTTTACTTCTCTGATTAGGCAACTGTGAAGATTTTGCTAGGCTTTATAGGCAACAATTTGTATCGGAAAGAAATATGTTACAGAATAGGATGTAATAAGGGTGAAGGAAGACATCCGAAGTGCCTTTAGAAAACTTGAGATGGAAGTTATAAATCTCAGTTGAGGTTGGAGTAGAGAAGACTTCTGGGAGAATGTGGGACCTGATCTAATCTGTAAAGAAGAAGAGGGATTTTAATTAGGGCGGATAAGGAGGATTTACGTTCCAGGTATAGGGTCAAATTCATGAATATACATGGGTAGGAGAGAATAGGAAAAGATGAGGAAACATCTAGTTGATAAGTTCTAGATTGACTCAAATATAGAATGCAGGAAGGGGATTAGCTAATGACAGTGACATTCTAAATTAGAGTAAGATTATAGAGGGATCAGACTCAGAGAGATTTAGAAACTTAAAGATCAGAATTAGGTTTAAGGGTTTATAATTTAATCTTATCCTGCCTTCACTTACAGTTCCTTCTGAAAGGAGCCTGTTATTATGGAAAGAACTTGGTTCCATCTATTATGGATATTGAATTTGGAATGAGGAAGACCCAAACTCTAATCCCACCTCAGACTCTTGTTAGTTACGTGACTTTGGGCAAGTCATTCAATTTTTCTCACAGTTTCTTCATATCCAAAGGAGACAATAGTAGCATATACCTCACAATGTTTTTGAGAGCCTCAAATGAGATAATATATGTAAAGTGCTTGCAAACCTTGAAGTACTATATAAACATTAGCTGTTGTTCTTAAGAAAACTCTTTGAAGATTGGGTTTTTTAAAAAAAATCTTATTACACAGAATATGAGTCTTAGCAATACAATGATTTAAAAAATATGAATTGTGTCCACTTTAAATCTTGTGAAATTAATACATTTTTGCAATAAATACTCTGTATTCATCCACATTAATAGTAATATAAATAACAGTTCCTACCTTATTAAAACAGTGCATTGAAATATTGTCTTTTAGTTAGAAAGCTGATACAGCATATTTTCAACAATTCCCTTTGGCAGTGAGGTTCAGTACCTGAGTTTTAATTCAGAGCAATGTCACTGTATAACAATAAATTACATCAAAATAAATGTGGTTTATCACAGCATAGATATACTTTATTCTTTTTAAAAAATTAATTCATTTCTCTAGCTATCCCTTATTGAGCAACTTATACCTGAAAAAGAAAGCCTTCTATACATAACTTTATGGGGGGGGGCAAAACAAATTCCTGCATAGTTCATGTCTGAAAATGTATGTTCTCTTCTGCATATTAGGTTCATCCCCTCATCAAGAACCAAGTAGTGTCATCTTCATTCTTTTGGGTTCGTGGTTTATCATTACATTGATCAGAGTTCTAAAGTCTTTCCAAGTTGTTCTTCTCTGTAATGTTATCTTTGCATAAATTGTTCTTCTAATTCTGCTCTCTTCACTGTATATCAGGTAATAAGAGGTCTTCCCAATTTTCTTCTGAAACTATCAATTTCATCATTTCTTATAAAACAATTACATTTCCTTACATATCCACACATCACAATTTGTTTGTCTATTTCTTAAAAGATGGACACACCTTTAGTTTGCAATTCTTGGCTACCATGAAAAGAGTCTCATTAATATTTTTGTACATACAGCTCCTTTTGAAAGGGATTATTTTACTGTAGGAAGTGATGAACAAAAGGACTTCAGTGAATGTTTTACTTATTCACTTTGTTTACTGCATGCTTTAGAATCTGGGGTTGGGCACAGAAGGGTTAAGAGTTAAATCAGAAATTCAGTCCATGAACCAACTTAATGGCACTTTTGTTCTTTGTATGAGTTCATGACCACCTGTGCAGGGAAAATTTTCTCAGAAGTCTCGCCAAGGCTACAAAGAGCTGGCTCCTATCTCTATGAGAATGGGCCCAGAGTTAGCCATGAAGCGGGTCAGATTCTTTCCTCATTTCCTTTTCTCCATGCTTTGTCCTTTTAATCAATGACAGTGCTCAAAAATCCCAAAGCATAGATCTGGAATTGAAGGTAACAGATGATACCTTTTTCCCCACCTTGGTAAGTTCCCCTCACCCCAAATCAAGGGAGTATCCCTAAAATGTAGTCCTTTTCCTTTGAAAAAGGGAAAATTTGGGAAACCTTTTTTTTGGTGCTGCTTTTCTAACCTCCACCCAATCTAAGCAGAGACTTGGAGAACCACAGTACTCTGTCATGTCTCTAACCTCCTTGAGGATAGTCCATTACCAAACATCCTTAAATAAATCTCAATTGGACTTGCAAATCTTGTACATGGGTTTCTTTTTCTCTTTCGTAGAGTCAACATGGAATGGCCACAGAATCACTTACATGACGTTGCCTTTATCTCTACAGGTAGAAATTGAAACAGATGGGGAAACAGATCAATTCTTCTCATTTAAAAACTCATAGAATTCACACAAATAGCTCTCGTTCAGATCACTATAATGAGTGACCCTAATTTAGTAAGTGGCATAACCAGAACTTGAACCCAAGTCTTCTGCCTTCAAGCCTAGGGCTTTTTAGTATATCATAGCTGCCTCATTAGTATTATCTATCTTCCTAGTGAAAAAGTCAGAAAAACATATAGCAGTAGGATTGAGGTACTGCTCATCCATAGGAAGCTACTATCAGGGATATTGAATCTTCTACTCTGCACTCTGCTAGAACTCCTTCCTTCTCTCTGCCAAGGCTCAGTTGGGCAAGAATATTTTCAGTTTTGGGTACTGAGTTTTGCTTCCACTTCTTTTCTCAGTCAGAAGGCAGGTAGAGCATGAGAGCATGCAATCATCTTGGAAAAGGCCTGAGATGGGACTTTGTCAATATAATTCTAGCCATGGATTGATGGGTCAAGGAGCTCAGCAGTGGATTTGTCCTAGTAGCAGAGATGCAAAAGTCTGAGACTGGAAAGGCAGAGATAGATAGAGAGATGAGTTATTGGCTGCTCTAAATCTATAGTTTTGTGATCTTTTTCTTTTGGGGTTGTATGGGCTTTGAGCTTGGTATAGCTCATAAATAGAAATTAGTTTTCTAAACTTGGGTTAATCCTTGGCAGACTTTTCCTTCATGTCTTAAAACTACTAAATGATTGGCAGTGTTTGCTTAGAAGAGGACTTGAGCCTGGGCCAGAGGGAATTGTCCTGGATGCTTTGGGAAGCAGGAATAATTAGAATAGCTCAGTAGAGAAGCCAATGATTTTTCTCAATACAGAACTTGAACTTCTTCAGTTTTTCAGCTTATGTTTTCTGCAAGTAGCTAAGTAAATTTTAATAATGCAGGATATCAGAACACAAAAGGAACCAAGGAAAGAGGGGTATTGTGTACAATTTGCTTGTGTTTTGTATGAGATGGCTTGCACCTGGACATCTCCCCAACTGACTGTAGTTTATCTCCTCCCCACTACCAGGTGTAATTTCAGAATATCTTTTTTAACCTAAGCCATGAAACTAAGAGATCACTGCTAATGGCTTTCTGCCCAGATTATTTATGAACCAGACTTTCATGGATTTTCATTGACTGAATTGAGAGCTGACTCTCATATCTTCCATGCTCTCCAAATTCCAACATGAAATCTCTGTTACCCAAGGGCAGAAGCTGGCTGAATTAACTCCTGAGGTTTCTAACCTTGATACCAAAATTTATTTGACCTTAAAAGACCCTCTTACCATATTGCAATTTTTCCTATTTGATGGTGTTTTGAATACTTTGTTCTCCAATTGCCTATAAGATGGCATTATAATTTTGGGAGACTTAAACTCCCACCTTGCCAATGACTTTGCCATGGGTTTTGCCATGGGAATCCTTGTGCTATGTCTGGAATGCTAGACTTGGAATCATGCAGATCTAGGTTTGAAAACCCACCTCTGGAATGCACTACCTGTATGACAATAATTGTCACCTAATCTCTCAGAGGCTGAGCTTTCACATCTGTAAAATGAGGATATAATACCTATAGTACCTATTTTGAGAAGAATTATGGTTATAATGGATAGAGAGCTGGCCTCAGAGTTTGAAAGACCTGCATCCAAATTATGCTTCTAAAGCATCCTGGCTAGTTATTGTAGGCAAGTCACTTAACATCTCAGTACTTTAGGCAAAAGACTATATGCTGCATATGGAATGAAGCAGACTATTTTCTCTTCTGTTTTGTTTTGTTTTGTTTTCTTTCTCATGGTTTCTCCCATTTGTTTTAATTCTTCTATGCAACATGACTAATGTGAGAATCTGTTTAATAGAAATGTATGTGTAGAACCCATATAAGAGTGCATGCCATCTTGGGGAGGGCATGGGGAAGGAAAGGGAGAAAATTTGGAACCTATGGAAGTGATTGTTGAAAACTGAAAACACAAAAATTAATAAATTCGGGCAAAAAAAGAAAAAAACGACTATACGTTGCAGACAAGGTGCTGACCTGAATAATAGAGGGAGATTTTCCTATGTTATTGAAATCACAAATTCTGATCTAGCTTTATCCCCTGGTACTTACCTCACAGAGTTATTATGGGGACCCAAATGAGAGCCATTATTATTTTCCATGGCCCATCCAATTAAATTCAATAAGCATTTCTTGAGGGTTTACTTTGTACCAGACACTATAGTAGACCAATCATTTTGGTAATAACTATTTTAGCCATGAAAGAGAACATATGGTCAATTTCATTTATCAAAATATTAAGTGGAAAATACCTGGAAGATGGTTTTGGGTTTTGGAAGATAGTGGAGTGAGAGCTAGCAACCTTTGGTTCAGCTCCCCCCAAACCTTTTCCACAATGACCTAGAAAATGTGCCAAATAATTCTGAGTAGGAAAGTCAATAAATAAATTACAGTGAGTCATTTTTCCAGGCTGGGGAAGCTTATGAAGATAGACAGAGAGGCTTGCAGACCCTGGGTTGAGGGTTAGCCAGGAGCACAGTGAAAGTGTCACCAGGATATGATAGCAGTAGTAGTAGGGATTAGCCACCCCCTCCCTCCTCCAGTAACAGTAAGGAGACTGAACAGGCTGAAAAAGATCTGAAGAACCCCTATACTAGAACTGTTAACAGGAATGGGTGCCATTTAGCATGTCTGTCACTCATTACCCAGTTCCAGGTCACAGTTCCAGGATATAGAGGAGCAGTCATGGTCAAAAGAGAATTTGGGGAAGGAGAAGAGTGTGGATTAGGAGAATAGTGAACAGACCTTTTTTCTGAATCAATCTACTTTGGAAGTTCTAAAAACTTACAGAATCCATGACTCAACTGTGAAAGCAACAGGATATAAAAGACAAAATCTCAGGCTAGTCATCCCCTCCCAGTGGTGAGCAGATTCCAAATCTAACACATTGTTAAATGGCAGCCATTGGGATAAGTCAAGGTGGGGTGATGGGACAATTCATATATGTTTATAAGTCATCCTATTGATCTTTATTTATGCCAAATATAGGTATTCTAGATTTTGTTAAACTGGATTATCTCTGGAACCATCGATACAAAATGGAGAGGTTTTGAATGCTGTGGATATGTTCACTTACCTTGGTAGCGTACTTTCCAGGGATGTACTCATTGACAATGAAGTTGACAGATGCATTACCAGAGTTAACTCAGTGTTTGGGAGGCTCCAAAGAAAATTTTGGGAGAGAAGAGGTGTTAGACTGACTACCAAACTGAAGGTCTACAGAACCATTGTGCTGACCTCATTGTTGTATGCCTATGAAACATGGACAGTCTACCAGTGCCATGCCAGGAAACTGAATTGCTTCCATTTGAACTGTCTTAGCAAGATTCTGAAGATCACTTAGCAGGATAATGTACCAGACACTGAAGTCCTTGCTTGAGCTGAACTACCAAGCATTCAAACTATGCTTCAGAGAGCACAACTTGGATGGTGGCCATGTTGTTCAAATGCAAAATGTGTGCTTGCCAAAAAGACTATCTTATGGAGAACTTGCATGGGGCAGGTGATCACATGGTAGTCAGAAGAAGCAATACAAGGACACTCTCAAGGTCTCTCTCAAGAAGTTTGGGTTTGACTGTGCAACATGGGAGACATTGGTACAAGACCACTTAGCATGGCATGCCCACATCAGACAGGGTGCTGTGCTCTATGAGCAAAGCAGAATTGAGACAGCACAAAGGAAACATAGGATGCACCAATTTGGAGTATCCACCCCCAAAATTCATATGGACTCTCTATGCCCAACCTGCGGCAGAGCATTCCAAGCTCATATTGGTCTGAGTCACAGTTGGACACACTGAAAGTTCACTTTATCCTGGTGATGTCATTTTGGTCCTCTTCAGAAACAAAGGACAATAACCATTGGGACAACTCACTTAACCTCTCAATGCCCCAGGTGACCATAAGATCATAAACTGTGGAGCAGGTGTTGATTTGCATAGCTAGAAGGAGTTTGTTCATCAGGTGTTCCCTGTGCTCACAGAATGCTTCAGTTTCTGAAAAATGAATTTGAGAATTTTGCCAGGTACAATGGAGCTGTTCAAGGTAGGTGTGAACAGGCTGTAACATATTACAAATAAAAAAATTATTTGGGAGAAGAAGTTGTATAGTATTTCATCAAATGCATATGTTATTGAAACAGAAGATGGGCTAGTTATATTATGAAAATGGGGGGTACCAAATGGATAAACATTCCATTGATTTTCTATTGATATCCAGATTGCTTGAGGAAAGCCCCAAGTATCTAAGTAGACCCTTCTCCCACCCTTGAACTTATAAAATGACAAGGGCAAGATGTGCACAGCATAGGTCTGCAAGTGGGGATGGATTGCAATCAGTATATGGGAGGGAAGAGCAGCACTGATGAGATTGTGGAACCATTAGGGTATTATAATAATCACTGACAGAAGTTAAAACAGGGGATAAAAATTTGGATTTGAAAGATCTATTTTTATATCCATCTATTTTATTGATTGATTGTTCACTATTATTTCCTTATCCCTCTTCATCTGAAAAATTCCTATTTGTTTCACCTCTAATGCCACCTTCTCCATGAAGTTTTCCATTGTTCCTTGGCCAATGAGAGCTTCATCATACATTTGTTTAACATCTTTCTAATGGACTGAGCATGAAATGATATGTATTATAGCTATGACTTCATTCCTTTAAGGAAAAAACAGTCAAAAACTAGTCTCCACTGTCTCTGGATGACAAGAGATACCAGTAGAAGATTTGGGGTTCAGCTTTTGACATATTGTTTCCCAAGATGTAGCCTTTGCAGGAATAATTACATCAGTGTAAGTATTTGAACCTGGATTCAAACCCTGAATTTATTTATTACCTGTGTAATCTTGGGCAAGTCACTTAAATTCTCTTGGGCTCAGTTTCCTTATCTGTAAAATAAGGAGGTGGGGCTATTTGATCATTAAATTTCCTACCATCTCTAATCACAGGAAAATCACATTTGTGACTGAAAATGTCGGAAAACGGAGCTGCAAATGGAGTTTAGAGATGTTGAGTAAGCTTAGGACTCGTCAATGTGACTGAATATGGAGGTATAGGAAAATGCATGTCAGCAGACTGGTGTGTCAAATAATGGTAATTATACCCCTAGAGGATCTGTGGGTTGTGGATATAACCTAGATGGAAGACCTGTATTGGTTACAATCATTATGGAAATTGTCTCATAATAGATCCACTGCAGCAGTTACTAGGCCTGGGAAGGGCAGACCCATAAATGGAGCAGCAGCAGATCTTGCTTAATTTCATAATCATAAATGGCAGACAGAAGGGGGAGGGAAAGAACAGGAAGAGAGAAACAGACAAGGAGAGAGAGAAAGAGAGAGACAGAGAGAGAGACAGAGGGAGAGACAGAGAGAGGGAGAGACAGAGACAGAGAGAAAGGCAGAGAGACAGAGAGGGAGACAGACAAACAGAGAGAGACAGAGAGACAGGCAGAGAGAGACAGGCAGAGATAGAGAGAGACAGAGAGAGAGGGAGAGACAGAGAGAGAGACAGAGAGACAGAGAGGGAGAGAGAGACAGAGAGAGAGGAGAGACAGAGACAGACAGAGACAGAGAGAGACACAGAGAGAGACAGAGACAGAGAGAGAGACAGACAGAGAGAGACAGACAGAGAGAGACAGACAGAGAGACAGAGAGAGACAGAGAAAGTCAGAGAGAGACAGACAGAGAAACAGAGAGAGACAGAGAGACAGGCAGAGAGAGACAGAGAGAGAGGGAGAGACAGAGACAGAGAGACAGAGAGAGACAGATAAAGAGACAGAGAGACAGAGAGATAGAGAGGGAGAGAGAGACAGAGAGAGAGAGAGAGAGAGAGAGAGAGAGAGAGAGAGAGAGAGAGAGAGAGAATAATGCATACATAAACAGTTTAGGATAGCTGTCATCTCTCTCACTTATTACACATGTCTTGGATGTCCAAATGCCAGCTGAGAATCTTTCTTTTCATGGTTATCATGTGATCAGTTAGACCACTCTCTGGAGAGTTATTTGTTGTGTGACTGACGTGAGTTTGGCATTCGGGGGAGTCATTATAAAGCATAGCCTTGGGAAATCTCTGTTGCTTAAAGTGTCGGGGAGCTCTTTTCTTCTGGCCCTTCTGTGTATCACCATAGTGACCCATACTACTCATGCTGGCCTCAATGATGATTTAATTCAAAGATCCTAGTTTTAAAACTAAAAGGAACCTAAAAAGTCAGTTAGTCTACCTTACTCATTTCATAGAGAAAGAAATTGATGCTTGGAGAAATGAGGATCACAAGGCCAGAAGTAAAAGAACTGGGATTTAAATACAGTTCCTCTGACACCAGAATTTATTTTTCCATTGTTACCACTTCACCTGCCCTGAGTCCTTTGGTGGAGGATCTATTGGTTTGCATTAATTTGTGGTCAAAGGGAAGTCCTAGGAACTACTTGAAGTTCACCATGATTTACTTGAATGGTGATGAAACAAATTTCAGACCCTGCCAGTGAACACATGGCTGATAATGAGTTTTCTGAGATTCCTCCTGTTTCAGTTCTTAAGATCCGTTTTCAGAGAAGCAAGCATGCCCTCATGCCAGACTTGGCTTATTTACACACACCTGAAGGGGTCAGCTGAGATAATTTCCTCCCTTGTCAGTCAGTGAAAAGGAAACTATAGCTATATGACAAGTTATTTTCTTTATCTCTATGATCTCTTCAAATTTTGTAGAAGTCAAAGCTCACCCTACAATATCCAATAATAAATCACTTAAAATTAAAAAGAAAGCTCCAGGAGAAGAATAAATGTTGCTGTTGCTGAGAAGTAGTCCCTGATATTTGCTAAACTATTTACTTCAATTAACTTTACAGGTTCCTTCAGGATGAACACAAAGCATAATTTAGTCTTTCAAATGAGAAATCCCTTTATCTCCTTAAGACATTAAGAGCAATAAGGGAGGGGGAAATATTTAATAAACTCCATGCTTGCAGCCTCCACCAGATTGTTGGGAAAAGAAGCCAAATTTTACCCCAAGAACAACACAAGGTAGGGAGGAGAAAATGGGAGGGTAGGAGAAAGAGAAATAGAAAGAGAGAGAGAGAGAGAGAGAGAGAGAGAGAGAGAGAGAGAGAGAGAGAGAGAGAGAGAGAGAGAGAGAGAAAGAGAGAGACACACACAGAAACAGAGACAGAGACAGATTGAGATTTAATTTGGGCTATCAAGCACATTAATAATTGGGGAAATTTTAATGAATGTACAAACCAATCAAAATTAATTCTGTAGACTGAGAATTTAATACTTAGGAGTAACTTCTAAAATGTGAGAAATATAAAATTCCTAAAAAGAGAATAGAAAGGGATTTCTAATCAACAACCTGTCCTAGGTACAAAAGTACCTTTTTGCAGCTATCTGAAATAATCAAAAGAGGCAAGAATTGCTCCTTCACTCAACCAGAAGTGGAGAGATCAGAAGGGACCAGAGTCCTCTCAAGGCAATTCTTAGTCTCCTTCCATTCCAATTAAGTTGCCTCCTAGAGAACCCAGGTCTTCTTGGTTGGAAGCAAACCCAATGTCAATCAACAAGTACATATTAAACACTTCCTATGTGCTGTACTAAGCACCAGAAAAAAACATATTTAAAGTTTTGAGAGTCACCCCATAAGGGAAAGTCAGCTTTAAATAAAGCAGATCCTGCCCTATTAGCAGCAAAAAGCTTGAGGCCCTATATTTTTTGGCTAGGACTGAAAGGAATATATCCTATCCTTTTTTTGAGGGTCATTTTTGATTATAGAGGTATAACTTTCTTAATAATAGAAAGCTGTTGGAACACTAATACACTATTGGTAGAGTTGTGAATTGATCTGTCCATTCTGCAGAGCACTTAGGAACTAAGCCCAAAGGACTATAAAATTGTGCATACCCTTTGATCCAGCAAGACCACTGCTAGGTCTAGATCCCAGAGATTTTTTTAAGAAAAGAAAAGGATCTACTTGTACAAGAATATTTATATCAGCTCTTTTTTGTCGAGGCAAAGAAAAGGATATTGAGGAGATGCCCATCAGCTGGGGAATGGCTGAAAAAGTAATGATATACAATTGTGATGGAATATTATTGTACTACAGGAAATGGCAGACAGGATGATTTCAGGAAAAACCTGAAAAGATTTACATGAGCTGATGCAAAGTGAAGTGAACAGAACCAGGAGAATAGTGTATATAGTGATAGTGATACTGTGTGATGAAGAACCATGAATGACTTAGCTTTTCTCTGAAACACAACCATCCAAGACAGTCCTAAAGAATTCATGATGAAATATGCTATCCACCACCAGAGAAAGAACTCATGTTGTCCTAATACAGACTGAAACATACTATTTTTCATTCTCTCTCTCTCTCTCTCTCTCTCTCTCTCTCTCTCTCTCTCTCTCTCTCTCTCTCTCTCTCTCTTTCTGTCATTTGCTCATTTGAGTCTTCTTGTACAAAGTGACTGATATGGAAATGTTTTACATGATTATACGTATATAACCTAAATTGGATTGCTTACCTTCTCAGGAGTGGGAAGGGGAGGGAGAAGAGGGAGGGAAGGAGAGATAGAATTTGGAACTCAAAACTAAAAAAAAAAGTGAAAATTGTCTTAACATGTAATCAGGGAAAAAATACAATGTTATTTAAAAACAAACAAATCAATCAATCAATTGCTGGCTTATCAAAAACAAAAATAGAAAGTTGCTGTCTCAAAGGAATCACATGACTCCTGAGACCCACTTTCCCGAGAAGGATAGTTATGTCTGAATCCATTTAGAGAGAGGTGAGTCATTGTACCATCTCCCCTAATTCCAAACACCTATAAGGCAATTCAGTCAGCTAGGTGGTACAGTGAATACAGTACTAAGCTTGGAATCAGGAAGATTCATCTTCATGAGTTCAAATGTAGCCTCAGATACCTATTTAGTTGTGTGACATTGGGCAAGTCACTTATCTGTTTGCCTCTGATCTTCATCTGTAAAATGAACTCTGGGGAAGTAAAGGGCAAATCACTTCAGTATCTTTGCCAAGAAAACCCCAGATGGAGTCATGAAGCATCAGACATCATTGATAAAACAATTGAACAACAAAATGAGTTAATTAACTAGGTGCTAGTTGTTAATTACAAAACTGTCAAGAATGGCTAAGCAGGCAGCAGTCTCCTAATACAGATTACAGATCGATCAATATTTTGGGTATTCCTTTAAAATTCTATATAACTGTTCTTCTTTCCTTCCCTTGCACCTCAATAAATTACTGGGCAAGGTTTTAGAAACTAGCAGATTGTATGAAGTGCAAGATTTCAGGAACAATTATTCAACTGCTGAACACTATCATGCCTTTTGTTAGTTGGCTGATAAAACAGCTGAAAAGAATTTCAGACTTTCTATAACATTCATTGATCTTTCATCAACCTTTGACTCAATAGAGAAAGATCATAATTCAGAGCTGAATTGCCCTTTAAAAGGGAGTGGTAGGTCCACTGACCCTCAGACCTGTCATAAATATGAGAAAGCGGAAGGTATGCTTTTGCTTCCAAGCTAAGACTTTACCAAGAAGCAGGGAGAGATTGGTAAAATGGAGGATGAGTACATAGGAATTAATAAGACTGGATATATTAGGAAGTATCTGCATAAAGAATGAGAAATCTTGGAATTCTTTCTCCTTACTTGCTGGCAACAATTTTTTTCCCCTTACTCTCCCTAATTGTGAGTGTGTAGGGATAGGCATGGAGTCAGACGAAGCAACAGCCCATGGTGGCGCTCCTACTATTTCTCCTTCAGGTTTTCTTTGATGGTGTGAGATAGATTCATTAGGACCCCTATTCTATTCTAATTAGTATTCATCAGCTTGAGACTTTACATAAATCATATAGATTTGATAAGACAGGTTTACATAGCAGGCCTCAAACTTTAATGTAATGTTCACTATTTGTTTGCCAGTTATGGAGCTCACTTCGCACAACCACAAGAATGCTGACGAAAATATCTCCATCCTGTTTTGCTCACATTCCATGTCCAAACCCAGTGTGGTGGGATGCCTTGGTGCTTTGGAAAGTTCTCTAACTTATTTTTTTCCTTCTTCAACAGATTTTTATTTTGTATGAGCCACAAGCAATTTTATTACATTTTTAAAAAGTCATCTATCATAAGCACTTTAGAATAAGATGTCCAAGTATCCCCAGGAAATAATGTTTTTGCTGTTTCTGAACACATTATAAAGCCTACAGATTTTAGTTACAAAACTGTACTATTTTAAACTTTTTTCAGTCTTTGTGAAATGAAACACCATCTTTTAATCTCAATATTCTTATAATAATATTATAAAATTTCAAAAATTTTTTGAGTAAATAGGATTTTGTTTTTTCTAGTTACATGTAAAGATAGTTTCAATATTCATTTTTTTAAATAAGATTTTGAGTTTAAAATTTTTTCTCCCTCCTTTCCTTCCATCCCCCTTCCCCAAGATGGCAAGCAATCTGACATAGATTATATATGTGCAATCGTGTAAACATATTTCCACATTATTGATATTGTGAAAGAAGAACCAGAACAAAAGGGAGAAGCTACAAAAAACAAGCCCAAAAAACAAAATAGTATGCTTCATTTTGTTTTCAGACAGACATAATTTCATTGGTGTTAGGAACTTCCATTGAGGAAACTCCTTTTCCCTGTGTAGGTCAGCAGGCTACTCTGCAGCTTATAACCTTAGTTTCCCTGGAGACACTGAGGGTCATTGACCTCCATAGTATTATCTAGGCAACATATATTAGAAGCTGGAACTAGTATCCAGATGTTTCTGAATTTAAGACTGACTCTTTATCCATTACAATTTTTGGGTTCCTGTTAAGAATTATGTTTTCAAGTTTTGGAAGACATTTTTGATGCCTATTTGCATAAGACCTCTAGATAGTGGACTAGATAGAGCATCAGATCTGGAGTCAGGATGACTCTAGTTCAAATTTGACCTTGATTACTAACTGTGTAACCCTGGGCACATTACTTGACCTTGTTTGCCTCAGTTTCCTCATCTATCTGTAAAATTAGCTGGAGAGGGAAATGGCAAACCACGTTAGCGTCTGTGCTAAGGAAATTATAAATGGGGTCAGGAAGAGTCAGACAGATTTGAACAACAAAAACGAGTTTTAAAAACTTCTCCAGATAACTTATAATTAAAGAAACACATACTAATGCAACTCTAAGATTCTATTTCATATCTGTCAGATTGAATGGCTTTTTCTCATTCCTCATGTTTGTTGACCCCTCTGCAGCTTTTGACACTATCAATCACTCTCTTCTTCTTGATACTCTCTTCCCTCTAGGTTTCCATGACATTACTCTCTCCTGGTTCTATTTTTACCTGCCTAATTGTGCCTTCTCAGGCTCTTGTGTTGGGTCTTCATCCAGATTGTACCTGCTTACTGTGGGTATCCCCCAAGCCTCTGTTCTGGGCACTCTTCTATTCTCCATTTATGCTAATTTACTTAGTGATCTCATCACCTCCTATGGATTCAATTATCATTTCTATGCTGATGATTCTCAGATCTAGCTTTTACCTTTTTCTTGACCTCCAGTCTCATATCTAAAACTACCCTTTGAATATCTTGAACTTGATATCTCATATAACTTAAATTCAACATGTGCAAAACAGAATTTTTTACCTTTCCCTTCAAACCTCACCCCTTCCAAACTTCCCTATTACTACTGAAGGCATCAATATTCTTCTAGTCACCTAGGCTCTGAACCTCGTTGTCATATTCAACTCCTTATCCTCTCACCAACTTCCCCTACCCCATATTAAATCTGTTGGGGTTTGTGGGGTATTCGGGGAGGACCAGAACCTTTGGAGTGAGGGCTTGCCAAACCCTTTTCAGGGCTGCTCATCCACCTTTAGTGTCCATCTGTCACTCAGCTCCCACCTGTGGCTCCAAGAAGATGTAGTATGTGCAGTAGCCATACCCTAGTAAAATTGTTTCAACACACAGGTGGAGGGTAACCAACAGGCCTGAATGAGTTAGGAGGGTGTATCCCCAAGCATGTGAAGACATCCCCCAGAAGAATAGAAGAATGAGAACAATTTGTTCATAGGCCACTAAGACAACCAAAGCACTTAGAACTTGGTAAGACATCAAAGATACCAAGGTCATCCATTGTATCCCAGGCCATTGCCCGCCATCTTGACTTTTGTCTCTGGACTCTGGAAGAGAGAATGAGACTGACTGATGACTTTAGGCAACTTTGTGTCATTTAAATCAAATTTATTAATGGAGTCAAGATATCACTCTCTGATGTCATTGGTCCTCTATGAAAACAAAGGACAAACAACAACAGATTCAGTCTGTTGTCCAATCTTGTTGTTTCTACCTTCACAAATTTTTCTGTATAAGTTCTCTTCTTTCTATTCACATAGCCTATATAGGAAAGATCCTGTTGGGCTCATTTCATGATTTGTTGACCAGAAACAAAAACGTGAGTTAATAGAGCAACATGTTTTCTAAAAGACTTTCCCCCTATTCTGTGTCTCCTATGAATACGTCAAAATTACATGAGATTTATTGAAAGATCTAAGAGATCTATCACAGAGTGAATGTAAATACTAAATAGTAATTGTTTCTCTTTAATCCAGGAACATTGAGGGTCTTCCCCTCCCAGTTTGATTTTTTTTTAAAAGGGGCCATCCCTTGAGTAACTACTTAAAGAGGTCTATTCACTGAATGGGTATATCTCACTCAAAGTGAGGGTGTGATCAGACCTTAGCCTAAAACGGCCAAGGTCTCCCACTGCATTCTGGGCCATCTCCAGTCCTCCTGATGAATATTAGGCCACTGGATGCAGATGACTGGAGAAGAAAGAGAGAGTGGTGACCTTGTACAGCCCTCCCTCCCTCAAATCAAAGTCAGCTGCAAGTCATGTCATCATCTTGATGTCATGGTCCTCCTCTTCGAGAACGAAGGACAAAACACTGACACAGCCACCACCCTAGTACAGTCTTTCATCACCTCTCACCTGGACTATAGCCTTTGAATTATTCTTCCTGCTTCAAGTCTCTCCCTACTTCAACCCACCTTTCACTTAGCTGTCAAAGCAATTTTACTAAAAGACAAGTTTGCCAATGTCATTGCCTCTCAAGTCAATAAACTCCTGTGGTTCCCTATTACTTTCAGGTCAAATATTAATTCCTCTGTTTGGTTTATAAAGCTTTTCATAACCTGGCCTCATTACCTTTCTAGTCTTCTTTTACTCTTTTCTCCTCCACATAGTCTACAATCCAACAATCAGCAGCTAAGTGATACAGTAGGTAAAGTTCTGGGCTTGGAGTCAGGAAATCTTTGTGCTAAGGCTCAACTCCAGCCTCAGATACTTCTTAGTTATGTGACCTTGGGCAAGTCACTTAACCTTTATTTGACTTAGTTTCTTCAACTGTAAAGTAGCACTTATATCCCAGGGTGGTTGTAAGGATCAAATGAGAGCAAGTGAAATAATATTTGTAAAGCATTTAGTACAGTGCCTGGCATGTAGAAAGTACTTAACAAAATACTTGTTTTCTTCTCCTGCTTTTTCTCTTTACTGTTTCTTGAACAGCCACTCCAAGTCACACCATAGTCACATATTGAGCTTGTAGTAAACAAAATCCTCCAGGTCTTTTTCACATAAATTATTCTCTAGTCACACTTCTCCCACACTATACTTCTTCAATTGATTAGAAAAGTCTATGAGAAATACTTTAAATATACCTAGATTTAAAGTTTTCCTATTATAGTCAACCTCTAATTTCATCCTATCAAGATCTTTTTTGATTCTCATTTCATCAACCATCACTTTAACTATATCTCTCATATTTATGTCATCCGTAAATTTGATAAGCAAAAAATCATCCAAGTTATCAATAAAAAATCTTCAAAGAACTTACAAAAGATCAGAGTCTTGCGAACCTAGAAAAGAACTCTAAGTGAACTTGATTAGTGATTGATTAGAGTGGGGAATTGTACACCCTGGAGATAAGCAACTCACAAAATGAAATGAATATAACTCACAGAATTGCAGGATCAAGAGATGAAAGGGATGTTAGTGTTCATGGAGACCATCTTCTGTTTGATCAGTAGTTTCCTCTAATTTCTCCATTGCCATTCAGTAACCTTGGAATTGTAGCCAAAATAAAATCCCTCCAACCTCTCCCCCCCCAATATATATCTAATAGTGATTTCTATGTGAAAGGTCCAGTGTCCCAACATCTATGGCTACAAATAATAAAAAAAATGATTACTGTTTCTTTCTAGGAAACCATATGGTTTTACTGAGAAAACTCCCTTTGTAAGTTCAGCTCTGATCATGCCACCAGGATCTTGGGATTTTGAATGACCGACCTCCGTTTTCTGACTTGTACAGTGGCAGGCTGTCTGTTTTTCTGGGATGTGGGTAGAGAATCCCTTCCTTCTTCCAAACTGGCTTACAGGATGAGGAGAGCAATGCCAGTGTTGATGGATGGAAATCTCATCACTGAACCTCACTTACATTTAGCTCTGATTTTGAGCTGGAATGCTTATTGGATATAATCACACTGATTCTTGCTCCTGAACTCCTTTTCTGTAGGTGTTAGGACAGGAATCTGAATCACTGCCTTAATGTCCTAGAGTTTGCATTCCTACTCTTTTCTATCTTATTGAATGAGCATCTCAAATTAAGCACTAGCAAGAAAAAGCAAAGATGGAATGTCATCTTTACTAAAATGAGAGGAGTTGCACCAGTTCCTTCAATTGGCTTGATGCTTGTATTCCACATTCGTATCAGGAAGAAGTTGGTTATGGGGTTCTGGTTATGCAAGTCTGCTCCTGCAGAGTATATGCTCAGGAAGCTATAGCACCAATGGAAAGCCAAATCTTTAGCATTGTTCCTGAGAAACAATGTTTCCCTGAAATGTTAACAGAGACTGTTCCTGTTGAATAAAGGAGGGGAGATTGTGAAAATAACATGATGAAACTATCCTATTATTGAAAATTTTGATGGAGGTTGAGATGATAATTAAAAAAAAAATAATGCCATCCTTTAGATGTGGGTAAGGGGACTTCAATATGCCATTGCAGAAAGTAAAATGACACTGACGTGAATCCTTCTTCATTCCAAATATTGAAGTAGCTAGGGGTTGCAGCCCATAGAGAACTAGACTTGGAGTCAGGAAGATTACTATCTTTATGACTGTGATTATTATCAGTTACAGAATGTCTGGATATACAGAGCTCTCTTATTCTGTAAATTGGCCTTGTCAGAGGAGAAAGGACAGGCATTAGTATTTATCCAATGCCTTTTTTAAAAAAATCAAAAGCAAAATAAAAAAAATATTTATTTCTTACCTACTCAATACATAAGGTTGCCAAGAAAATCCCATGGATAGTATGGTCACAAAGATTCAGACAGAAGTCAGCAACAGCAACCACAACATATAAGGAACTACTCTCAGTTTTCGGGGAGCATACGAAGATGAGTAAGATAGAGTCTTGCCTCCAAGGAGTTTATAATCTAGTTCTTTGATGCATAGAATCATAAATATAGAGCTGGAATGGACTTCAGAGGCCAGTTAGCCCCACCTCCTCATTTTACACCTGAGGAAACTGAAACCCAAGAAATTTAAGTGACTTGCCCAAGGTCACAGAGGTAATAAGTTCTTAGCTTTAGAATTGGAAGGGGCCTTCAAAGTAATCTAATCTAAAGCTCTCTTTTTACAGATGAAGAAACTGAAACCCACAGGGGTTATGTTACTTACCCAATTTTAAACAGGCAGTTAATGGGAGAGCTGAGATCTTATAGAATCATAGCTTTAGAAGGATAGTTAGGTCCCACAGTGGATGAGCTTTTTTGTGATTTGTTAAAGTGGTGCAATGGATAGAGCATTGGCGTTGGAATCAGGAAGAACCATCTTCCTGAGTTCAAATCTGGCCTTAGACCTTTGCTGGCAAGTCCCTTAGCCCTGTTTGCCTCAGTTCCTGTCAAATGAGCTGGAGAAGGAAGTGGTAAACCCCTCCAGTATATTTGCTAAGAAAACCCCAAATGGGGTCATGAAGAGTCAGGCATGACTGAAACAGTGACAAGGAGTCAGAAAGGGCTTTATGGAGGGAGTAGGATTTTCAAGTACGGTCAGGGAAAGTGAAGAAAGTTACTTAGCTGAAGCTGAGAATTTGAGTGGAGGAGTAGTGGAAGCTAGAGAGATGAGTAGTGATTATGGATGGAATGTCAGGCTAAGGTGTTGAAGCTTTATCCTATAGCTAATGGGGAATTACTGAAGGTTTCTAAACAGAAAAGTAAATTGGTTAGATTGTTTTTGTAGAAAAGCAAGTGACAATATTCAAAATGAATTGGAGGATGAAGAAAGATAGGAGAGAGGAATGATGGACCCTTGCTCTCAAGGAGCTCACATTAATGGCAGATACAACATGCAAACATCCATGTACAAACAAACCATTTATAGGATGAATTAGAAATAATCAACAGAAGGAAGGCACTAAGATTAAAGAGCATCAGGAAAGATTTTCTGTAGAAGGCAGCATTTTAGCTAGGACTTGAAGGAAATCAGGGAAACCAGAATGTGGAGATAAGGAGGAAGAGCATTCTGACCATGAGGGACAGCCAGTAAAGATTCAGAAAGACAGGAGATGAAATATTTCATTCACAGAACAGCCAGGAGGGCAGGGCCATTGGATCCTAGAATATGTGACAGGAATTAAGGTCTAAGTTGTGAAGAAGACTAGAAAGGTGGGGGACAGGCAGTTTATGAAAAGTTTTGAAGTTCAAACAAAGGGTTTTTTATTTGATCCTGGAGGTGATAGGGAGACACTGGAGTTTATTGATTAGGAGGATGACAGGGTCAAACTTGTGCTTTTAGAGGATAACTTTGACAGTGGCAAAGTCACTAATAGGGTAGACTGAGGTACAAAATTCCAAGCACAATCACTATATTGGTAAGGCTGGCAATTACTAATAAATGAGGTATCTAAACCTCCTCAGGAAGCCAAAAAGACCATAAGGTGGGGACTTACTAGCCTTCATATAGTTTTGGGAAGTACGAGAGAACCAAAAATAGGAAATAGGATAAAAGTCCAGAATAGGATACAAGTCCAGAACTAGCAAGAACCCCTCCTTCCATATTGTTGCTAGGGAAAGCTCATTGGTGGTGTCCACCTGCATGGCTAGTTAGTGTCATGATGATACCAGACCAGATTTTCTTGAAGGACAGCCAGTGATGTAGGGATAACAAACCAGACTCCTTGGCATCCACCTGCACCTTTCAAACATAAAAGAGTTCTTCTAATTGTAGGAAAGCAGCTAATGTGGTACAGAGATAACAGTTTTCTCTTAGTTAAAGTGATTTACAGGGAAACAACTTTTAAACTTAACTTAGAGAGGAAAACTGAACTTCTAGGCCCATGAACTTTTTAATTTAATTCAAAGACAAAGAAACATGGCTTAGGCAGTTTTAGAATAGAGGCAAATATAAAATACTAAATCAATATTTGATTTTCTCAGCAGTTGAGTGGAAGTTGTCCTAGATCAGGGAGAGACTTGTAGCAGGGAGACCAAGCAGCAGGCCATTATTCAGGTATGAGATGATTAGGGCCTGTAGCATGATGGTGGGGCAGCATCAGAGAAAGTGGCATATGCTAAAGATGTTACAAAGATAGCGAATAGGCCTTGGCAACCGATTGATAGAAAATAGGCCTTGGCAACAGATTGAATAAGGGGTAAAAGAGTAAGAAGTTGAGGACTGGTATCCTCAACAGTAATAGGGAACTTTGGAAGAGATAGAGAGTTTGGGGTGAAAGATAATGAGCTCAATTTTGGACATGCTGAATTTAAGATGTTGACAAGACATCCAGTATGAGATAACTAATAAGCAATTGGAGATGTGGGACTGAAGGTCATCAGAAAGGTTAGTAAGAAAATAAATATTTATTAGTCTTCTATAATATGCCAGGTGCTGTACAAAGTGCTTTGCAAATATCATCTCATTTGATCCTCATGACAACCCTCAGAGGTAGGTGCTATTATTATCCATTTTACAGTTGAGGAAATTGAAGGAGGCAAGTTAAGAGACTTGCCTAGTCACACAGCTAGGAAGTGTTTGAATCTAGATTTGAGCTCAGATCTTTCTGCCTTTAAGCGAAGCACTCTATTCACTGCACCAACTAGCTGCCTCTGGATAAGAAGGACATGGGCTAGATAAATATATTTGAGAATACTAGAATTTAGATGATAATTGAATCCATGGGACCTGATGAGATCACCAATTGAAAAAGCATAGAAGGAGAGGAGAATAAGGTCGAGGATATAGATCTATGGGATACCCATATTTAGTGGGTGTGACCAGAGTGAAGATCTGGCAAAAGAGACTGAAGGAGCAGCTAGAGAGGTAGAAAAAGAGCCAGGAGAGAATAGTGCATTGAAATCTTAGAGAGAAGATAGTATCAAAGAGAAGATGATAACAGTATGAAAGGCTACAGAGAGGTCAAGTACGAGTGAGAAAAGGCCATCAGATTTTACAATTTAGCAATTGTGAGTAACTTTGGAGAGAACAGTTTCATTTGCATGATGGTCTGAAGCTGACTGTGGAGAGGTAAGAACAGAACAGGAGGCACCTATTATAGATGGGCTTTTCAAAGAGTTTCACCAGAAGAGGCAGGAGAGATATGGGACAGTAGCTGGTGAGGAGGAGGAATTAAGGGAGGATTTTTGAGAATGGTAGAGTCATGGGGATTTTTGTAGGAAGTTGGTTGGTTGTTGTCCTTCGTTTTCGAAGAGGACCAAAATGACATCACCATTGTAAAGTGAAATTTCAGTGTGTCCAACTGGCTGATCAGACCAATACGAGCTTGGAATGCTCTAGAACAGGTTGGGCACAGATAGTCCATTTGAATATTTGTGGTGGATATCCCAAATTTGCGCATCCTGTATTTACTTTGTGTTGTCTCAATTCTGCTTTGCTCAAAGAACACAGCACCTTTTCTTATGTGGGCATGCTATGCTGAGAGGTCCTGTGCCAGTGTCTCCCATGTTGCACAGTCAAATCCAAAACTCTTGAGAGAGACCTTGTGAGTGTCCTTGTATCATTTCTTCTGGCCACCATATGATCACCTGCCCCGTGCAAGTTCTCCATAAAATAGTCTTTTTGGCAAGCATACATTTTGCATTCTAACAATGTGGCCAGCCCATTGGAGTTGCCCTCTGAAGCATAGTTTGAATACTTGGCAGTTCAGCTCAAGCAAGGACTTCAGCATCTGGTACCTTATCATGCCAGGTGATCCTCAGAATCTTCCTAAGACAGTTCAAATGGAAGTGATTCAGTTTCCTGGCATGGTGCTGGTAAACTGTCCATGTTTCACAAGCATGTAACAATGAGGTCAGCACAATGGATCTGTAGACCTTCAGTTTTGTAGTCAAAATCATGTACCAACACTCCCTCCACTTTGGTCTTGGCTTGTAACCTTTTCAAAATGAAGAACTCACAAGCATTCAGAAGGCAGAGAAGGAGATTGAATGTAAGTGAGAGAGTGGGGTGATAGGGCAATCTGCTAGAGAAGATGTGATGGAATGGGATAGCTTGTACATGTAGTTTGCCTTGGCAAAGGGAAGAAATATCTCTTCTTCTGACATAGGGGTGAAGGAAATAGTGGCAGAAAGAAGGGAACCATATGAGGTTTGAGGAGGGTTGGAAAGGTTTGCAAGAGATACTGTATTGAGTGGGATTGTGAGTTAATTGGAGGTGGGAGTGTAAGACAATTGCCTTATAGCAGTGAGAACTCAGTTGAGGTTATATAACACGAATTTCTAACGGACTTAGGCAAAACAGTTTTGTCACTTTGTCCAGTTTCATTCAGCAGTATGGGTGTAAGAGCCAAAGCAGCAGATGTTAGGAGTGATTCAAGGCTAAGGCTTGACAGGGCAAGGCAGAACCAGATTGGCAATATGATAAGAAAGTCAAAAGAAGAAAGTCAAGAATTGAATTGACTCACCAAGGATGGGGACTCATCAAGATGGGGAAAGGAGAAAGGCATAGCTGATGGAGAAGTGATGGTATGGGAAAGAACTGAGGGGACAAGTGATTAGAGATCATGATATGAATGAAGAACCTGATTTGGAATTACAAGGCAGAGGGAAAGGTGGAATGCCATATAAGTTGCTATGTTGGAGTAATTTTCTGTTCCTAAGTTCAATCTGTTGCTAAATATTGCCATTTCTACTTCCACAACATCTCTCTCACTCATCACCTTTCCTTTATTTACATGACCACCAGCCTAGTTAGTCTAGTCACCTCTTTCCCGTGAAAGCCTCCTAATTGGTCTTCTCACCTTAAAAGTTCCTCCTCTCTAATCAATCTACTCCTATAGAAATGGTTTTCTTAAGATATAGAATTGATCATGCCACCCTCCTGGTCAATATGCTTAAATGGTTGCTTATTACCTAAAAGATCAATCACATACTTCTTTGTTTGCTAAAGCCTTTCTTAAGTGGACTCCAACCTCCTATTCCAGTCTTAGTTACTTCATTACTCTTCTCTGCACGACATGATTCAGTCAGTCTGTTCTGTTCCTCACATAGAACGTTCAGACTCCCATTTCCATGACTTAGCCTGGCTATTCTCCATGCCTAAGATTCTATCCTGCCTTTCCATTTTGTTAGAAGCTCTAGCTTTCTCCAAAGCTCGACTCAAACACCATCTCCTACTTGAAGTCTTCCCTGATCTACCCACCTGTTAGTGACTTCTCCAAATTACACTGTATTCTTGTTGTATGTATTTAGCATACAGTTTTATGTATATTTGTTGTCTCCCCAATTGAATATGAGCTCTTTGAAGATAGGAAATTGTTTCATTTTTATCTTTTGTTTTTCAGTTCCCAGCATTCACTATAGTGCCTGGAACGTAGTATGTCCTTAATAAATGCTTATCGACTGATTGATTGGCTCAAAGATTTTAAATTAGAAGAACAAAGGCATGGAGATAAGCTGAGGACCTGGTTTTAGGAGAGAGATGAATTCAGTTTTGCATGTTCTGTGTTTAAAGCAATGGTGGAACATTTAGGTGGAAGACATAGATTTGGGAATCATATATATAAAAATGACAACTGAATAATAAGTGGATGAGCTTGCAAAAGGAAGTGATTGTAGAGTAGCCATCATTGAACAACCTCAAGTATTAACATTTGACATCTATGAATAATACAACATTAACAAAAGAATATCAGGATCTGAAAAGGAACCTTAGTTCAAGTTTATCTGCTCAATCATGTGAATTTAGCAGAGAAAAATGCAATTCATATAAGCAAAACATCCAATATATACTTATAAAGGTTCATCAAACTCAAATAGGATGGGGGCCACTAAGCCATACATAAAGATCCATGTAGGTATCCTGACTTAGAAAACCAAATATTTATATTACTAAGTTTTACTTTATTTTCATTTATTTTGTTAAATATTTCTTAATTAAATTTTAATCTGGTTGTACCATATGACCCACAATTCACCTGAATCAAAACCATATTAAAACATAATAAGAAAATATTTAACAATATTAGTGAAAATAAAATAAAATTTAGGTTTTCTATGGTTTTCTAAGTCAATACATACCTACATGGTTCGATTTAGTGATTCTCATTTCTATTTGAGTTTGATGTGTTAGCAACAGTGATTTTACTAAAATGAAAATGTATAAGACATCATCTGAAAATAATAATTTTTTTTTGCTATTTTTGTTGCTAGAAAAAAATCTGGTCATTGGGAATTATAGTTTATTTTGAATAAAAAAATACAAATCTTAGGCTAGTGAAGTAGAAAAGAAATTTTGCACAATATAATAAAACTACATTTTCAGATTGATCAACAAGACATTATTTAAAGTGTCTTTTAAAGAAATTCATTAAAATGTTGCTTATCAATGCTGATTATTAGTCATATTATTGACTGGATTGATGATAATAGTAAAGAAATATTTGCTTTGTAGGAATCAAATTCCTCTTTACTCTGCAAATCCTGATTATAAAAGTTTTAGATTTTAAGTATTTAAATGGAATTAATAAAAGCAAATATCCTACATCCTTCCGGTTACATTCCTTGAATATTATATGAATATTTTTCTGAAAAGTAAACCTAATAAATCACTAAAATGAAACAGAAGCTATAACATACTTGGGAATATATCTTCAAAATTGACCCAGGGGTTATATAAATCTTACTATAAAACACCATTTTAAAACCTTTAATTAAACATCATAATAGAAATCCTAAGAATCAAAGGAGAAATCAACAAAATTAAAAGTAAAAAAATGAAACTAGAAGTTGTTTAAAGATAAAATAATTAAATAGCTAATGTCCAATTTGATTTAAAGAAAAAAACTCCCAAATTATCAGTATAAAAAAAGGAAAATATGGGCTCACAACCAATGAAAAGGTAATAAAAGCAATTATTGGGAGCTATTTTGCCTAATTACCTGCCAATAAAAATGACAATCTAAGTGAAATCAATGACTATTCACAAAAATAAAAATTGCTCAGATGAATAGAATAGGAAATAGAATACTTATGCTATGTTACTATGTTAGAAAAATAAATTGAGCAAGTCATAAATGAGCTAAGAAAAAAATCCAGAACCAGATGGCTTTATGAGAAAATTTCACCAAACATTTGAAGAACAATTAATTCTAATATTTGTTTGGGAAAAAAGGAAAGAAGGTCTGTCAAATTTCTTCTCTGACACAGATATTGTCTTGATACATAACAAGGGAAATTCAGAACAGATAAAAAAAAACAAACAAACCCTGTTGACTAATTTCCTTAGTGAAAATTAATGCAAAATTTTAAAATACTGGCAAGGAGATTTTAGCAATATAACACAAGGCTCATACCAGACTGGATTTATATCAAGAATGCAGGACTGGGTTCAATGTCAGAAAAACTGTAAGCTTAAATGACCATATAAATAAAAATCCAACAAAATTCCTATGGTTAAATGCAGAAAAATCTTCCGATACAATACAAAATCCATTTCTCCTTAAAAAAAAAAAAACCACGAGAAAACTTTGGAATAAAAAGACCTTTCCTTAAAATGACAAGTAGTAGCTGTGTAACTTCAAAAGCATGCACTATCTGCAATGAGGGCAAGCTAGAAGTCTTTCCAACAAGGTCAGGGTTGAAGTATGGATGTTCATTATCAACATTACTATACAACATTGTACAGAAATGCTACCTGTAACAAGAAGACTAAAAAAAAAAAAGAAAATAAAGGAATAAGCATAGGCAACACGGAAACAAAACTTCCTTTTTGCAGATCATATGATGGCTTACTTAGAGAATCATAGAGAGTTAATTAAAAAGCTAATTGAAACAATTAAGAACTTCAGTAATAATAGTAATAACCACAACACTTACATAGCACTTGCTGCATGCCAGTCACTGGATTAAGCGCTTTATATTTATTATTTCATTTGATTCTCACAACAACCCTGAAAGGTAGGTGCTACTATTATCTTCATTTTACAGATGAGGAAAATGGGACTGAGAGAGGTTAAGTGACTTGCCTAGAGCCACATGTATTAAGTTTCTGAGACCAGATTTGTACTTAGATCTTCCTGACTTCAGACCCAATACTCTATTTTCTAGAGTTGCAGGATATAAAACAAATCCACGGAAATCATCTGCTTTCTGCATATTGCCAACAAAACCCAGCAGGAAACAATGGAGAAATTCTATTTAAAATAACTACAAGCAGCATAGAGTTCTTTTTATTCCAAAGCTTTCATGTGTGTTTTTTTTTTTAAAGGAGAAATGGATTTTGTATTGTATCGGAAGATTTTTCTGCATTTAACCATAAGAATTTTGTTGGATTTTTATTTATATGGTCATTTAAGCTTACAGTTTTTCTGTCATTGAATCCAGTCCTGCCTTCTTGGTATAAATCCAGTCTGGTATGAGCTTTGTGTTATATTGCTATAATCTCCTTGCCAGTATTTTAAAATTTTGCATTAATTTTCACTAAGGAAATTAGCCAACAGGGTTTGTTTTTTTATCTGTTCTGAATCTCCCTGGGAATCTACATGCCAAGATATATAGAGGAACTATATAAATACAAATCATATTCATACAAATGAGGAGATCTCAACAATTAGAGAAGTATTAATTACTCATGAGTAGAATGAGTCAATATAATGAAAATAACAATGCTACCTAAATTAATTTGCTTACTTAGTGCCATACCAATTAAACTACTAAAGAGTTATTTTATAGAGGTAGGGAATAACAAAATTCATCTGGAGGGACAAAAGATAAAAAATATCAAAGGAATAAACAAAAAATGGTAAGGAAGGGCACCCAGCAGTACCACATGTCAAACAATGCTACAAATCTGTAACTATAAAAAAAGTGGTACTGGGTAAAAACTAGAGAATTTGATCAGTGGAACAGATCTGATACATAATATATAGAATCAAATCAGCATGGTAACAGTATTTGATAAACCTAAAGATCCCAGCTATTAGAGCAAGAACTCAATATTTGACAAAAACTATTGGAAAAGTTGGAAAGTAGTCTGGTAGAAACTAGGTATAGACCAAAATCTCACATGGCATACCAAGATAAGCTCAAAATTGGTACCTGATTTAAACATGAAGGGTGGCATTACAAGTCAATTAGTGGAAGAGGGAAGAAATTGCTTGTCAAATCTATGCATAGGGGAAGAATTCTTGAGCACATGAGACAGAGAAGTTCATAGCAAGCAAAAGAGACAAGTTTGTTAGTATAAAATCAAAAAGGTTTTGCACAAGCAAATGCACCTGAAATTAGAAGGAAAGCAGGAAACTGAAAAACAATTCTTTGCAGCAAGTTTCTGTATTAAAAGTTTCATTTCTAAAATATATAGGGAATTGAGTAAAATTTACAAGAACAAAAGCCATTCCCCTATTGATAAGTGGTCAGAGGATATGAATAGGACGTTTTCAGAAGAAGAAATCCAAAGTGATCAACAGACATATAAAAATGTTTTAAATCATGAATAATTAGAGAAAAGCAAATTTAACAACTCTGAGATACCACTTCATACTGGTGAGATTGCCAAAATGACAAAAAAAAAAGATGAATTCTGGTAGGTATGTGAGAAAACATACATTAATGCACTCTTAGTGGAGCTGTGAAGTAGTTTAACTATTCCGAAGAACAACTTGGAACTGGGCCTGGAATATTATTAAAGTGAACATGTCCTTTTGACTCAGCAATACAACCACTAGGTCTAAACACCAAAAATATCAATGAAACAGGAAAAGGAATATGTACAAAAAGCTCTTTTTCTGATAGTAAAAAAGCATTGGAAACTGAAGGAATATCCATCAGTTGGAGAATGACTGAACAAGTTATGGTATAATGGAATACGATTGTACTGTAAAACTTGATGAAGAAGATAATTTCAGAAAAACCTGGGAATGTCTGTATGAATTGATCTAAAGTGAAGTACGTAGAACCAGAACAATCTGTATAGTAATAGTAATATAGCAAAATAATCAACTTTGAATTAATTAGTAACTGATGCACAAAATGATCCCCTCCCCATAATTTCAAAGTATTCATGACAAAACATGCTCTCCACCTTTAGACAGAGAACTGATGGGCTCAATGCAGATTGAAGCATATTTTTTTTCTTTCTTTATAAAAGGAAGAATAATAGGGAAATTCTGTTTGCATAACTATGCATATTTATAATGTTTGTCATTTTACTTCTCAGTAGTCTGTAGGTTAGAAGAAAGGATAGAATTTGAAACTGAAAAAAAGAATTTTAAAAGTCTTTATGTTTAAAAAATAAAAATAACCAAGAATATAAAATACCATTCACAAAAATAAAGACAGACACAAATAATTGGAGAAGCACTAATTGCTCATGAGTAGGTCAAGTCAATATAAAAAATGTCAATATTATCGAAATTAACTAATAAATTTATTACTGTATCAGTGAAACTTCCAAAAGAATATTTTGTGGAGGTAGAGAAAAATGAGATAGAAATTCATATGGAGGGTGAAAGGTCAAGAATTTCAAAGGTAATAATGAAAAAAACAAGAAGGGAGTCTGTTAACACCAGATCTCAAACTATATTACAAAGCATTAATCACTGAAATAATGCGGTATTGGTTAAAAGAAGAGAGGTCCATGAGTGGAAGAGATTAGGTTCACAACATACAGAATTAAGCAATCACTGTTGTATGATATTTGATCAATCCAAAGACCCTACTTACTGGAAGAATGACTATTTGATGAGAACTGGATAGTAATATGGCAGAAATTAAGTTTAGACATGACAAATCTTCACCAAGACAAGTTCCAAGTAGAAACATGACCTAGATATAAAAGGTCACATCATAAACAAATTAGAGGAACTAGGCAGAAATTGCTTTTCAGCTCTACAGCTAGGGGGAAAATTCATGACTAAACAAGTGATAGAGTGAATCACAGAAAATACAACTGACATTTTTGATTACATAAATTAAATTTTTTCCCCACAGACAAATGCAATGTAGAAAATTAAGCCTAGGTCTTTGAGTTTCTAGGAAAGTTATCTAACCAGTACACTATCCAGGGTAGTTAAGTGGTGCAGTGGATAGAATGCTGGGCCTGAAGTCAAGATCATCTTTCTGGTTTCAAATCTGTTCTCAGAAACTTACTAGTTGTGTGACCTCAGGCAAGTTACTTAACCCTATTTACCTCAGTTCCTCATCTGTACAATGAACTGGAGAAGGAAATGATAAACCACTCTAGCATCTTTACCAAGAAAACCCAAGAGTTGGGTATGACTGAAGAACAGCTGAACAACAACAGTCTGCTTCTCTTATGAGACGTACAGAGAAATTTTAGCCCACAAAACATGTAAATTATTTTTCAAGAAAAAGAAAATTTGCTCAATCAACCAACACCTTTGTATTAGGAACTTAGCTTTTAACAACGTCTCATAATAAATTACACTCACTATCATCGAGCAGAATAGATACATTCACAGACATGTAATGAATAAGTCTAAGGTTAATGAGAAGAAAATATACACAAACACAGGCTCAGATAGTATATAGGGGATAAAGTTGGAGGCTACAATCTACAGTAGAAGTATTGATGGGAAGACAGTACAGGATAATAATATCCTTAAGAGTGTCTCATTGAACAATTTTTTTTGCTCTGTTGTATTGGAGATACTTGTTAGGCTGAAAAGCCAAGAAATTTTCTGAACATCTAAGCTCTCAGGATAAGAAAGATGCTCTAAGTGAGAAAAAAGGCAGTGAGGTAAGGAAAGAGAGAGAGAGAGAAAGAGAGAGAGAGAGAGAGAGAGAGAGAGAGAGAGAGAGAGAGAGAGAGAGAGAGAGAGACAGAGACAGAGACAGAGACAGAGAGAGACAGAGAAAGGGACTAAGAGACAAAGACAAAGAGATAGAAACAGAAAGGCAGAGACGGGGACAGAGGAACAGAGACAGAGACAGAGATACAGTGACAGACAAAGAGAGAATTAGAGAAGGAGAGAGGGGTATGGGAAGGAAAGGAGAGGAGGGAGGAAAATGGAGAGAGGGAGAGAGAAAGAGGGAGAGATAGAGAAACTTTTTAATTTACAGACTACATATATTTTTAAAACATTTGAGTACATAAATGTCATTGGTACTTCCTATTTTCCCATGTGGTGATCTATGGAGGTGTGTTTTATTCTGTCACATCTCTTTCTCTATAAGTCTGTCCTTCAAATATTTGTTTCTTTTTTCCATGCTTAAATTAGATGGGAGCGCTCCAGGATCTTCTTCAAGGAATAACTTAATTTGCTATGGAAGGGGTAGGGAAAACACCTATGGGAACCTACTGCAAATTTGCTCTGGGAATTTTAGGCTATCTTTGCATAGTGTTTTTCTGGGTCAATTTTCTTTTAATCCTATTTTAAGGCATAGATAATGAGCTCATCACACTTGCAGATGACATAATGCTGGGGAGGGTAAGTAACACAGGATGACAGAGAAATGATTCAAAAAGAAATTGAACATTATAAATGCTTGGCAAATTAAATAATATAAAATTTAGTAGCAATGAATGTAAAAGCTTATAATTTAATGATCAACTTTGCTAGTAAAATATCATCACAAGGTAGGGGCATGGCAAGACAAGTTTGTCAGAACAAAATCTGGGGGTTTTAGTACAAGTTCAATATGTGTAAATAGTATGATATGGCAGGTAAATAAGTTAATGTAATCTAAGTTGGCATTTAAAAATGCATAGTGTCCAGAACTAGGGAGGTACGTTGAAATATTGTGTTCACCCTTCAGAAAGCATATTTTAGGAAGGACAATAAAAAGCTATAAGTGTACAAATGAGGACACTCAGGATGTCAAAGGGCCTCAGGTTCACGTTATATGAGTATATATTGAAGGAAAGGGGAATTTTTAGTCTTGAGAAGAGAAGTTTTAAGAGGCAGCATGATATCAGCAGTCAAGCATTTCTTTGCCTGTTTGGTTTTATATAACACAGTAAACTGACTTAGTTAATTAATCATCAGTTTTCCCAGGTAGTCAGTGCCTTCAGGGATGGTGGTACATGGGATGTATATATGGAAAAGTCAGGAATAGAAATCATTATTTGAGTTAAAGAACTTATTTGAGATGGATAAATGAATCAAATTATTATAGCAAGATTCTGAAGTGGTTGGTAGGCCCAGTAATCTTAGTGGTAGGAAATATACAACGCCTGAGATACTGTTTAAGAGTCTGATTCAAATATTATATCTGTCCATAAGATAGGATGTGAGTAATTATGTGAAGGTAATCTTTGTTATTATTATTCAATTGTTTCATTCATGTCCAGTCATCCTCAGTTTTTGTGACCCCAGCTAGCTGCCTGCTTCTCATAGATCAGGTCAAGAAGATCTGATTGAAACTGAAATCTCTATTAAGTGGAAAAAAATAAGATGACCTTAAAAAGGTAAAATTGAATTCTGATAAAGAATAAGATCTGCAAAAGGGCCAACTGGAGTGGCCAGTAACTTATTGCCTTTGGGGACATCATGTTGCATGTCATAAAATTATGAAATTTCAAAGTTGGAAGGGAAATAAATGACCGTCTAGTACAACCTATATTCAAAGAGGAAACTCCACTGTAACATGCCTGACAAATGCAAATCTACCTCTGCTGAAAAGAGATCTAATACCTTATAAAGTGGTCCATTTCACTTATGGATAGATCTAATTTTCTGAAAGTTTTTCCCGATATCAAATCTAGATTTAAGTTTTTGTAACTTCTACCTATTGCTTCTATTTCTACCCTCTGACTCCAAAAGAAAAAATTTAATCTCTATTTCACATGACCATCCTTCAAGTACCTGAAGATAGCTATCATATCTCTCCTCTCGAAGTTCTTTTTCCAGTTAACCACCCCCATTTCCTTTAATCAATCCTCATATGACATGTAATCAAGGCCCTTTACCATTTGCCTCCTTGGTTGTCCTACTATGAAAGTTCTCTTGTTTGTAACTTCCCTTCTAAAACTGTGGTGCCAGGGACAGATCAAAATGTTTTGGATGGCATAAATTGTCAAGAGCATTCATCCAGGATAATGGTTCTATTTGGGGCTCTGTGGTTGAAGTAAAGCACTAATTCCTGTTCCTCTTCACAAATACTACAGGGGCTATGGTAGGGGAGGTGGAGGACCAGATAATCTCTTTTTTTCCTAGACTCTTTTGTGATGTCACCATCTTTGGCTTTGTCAATTTGATTTAATCAAATCCAATTAGTGTTTATTAAGCTCCTATTATATGCAGTGCTGGGGAAGCAAAGTGAAAGATAGAACAGTAGTCAGTCATTAGAGTCAGTGAGCAGAATTTCATGTGCCTGGAAGTCAATTAATTGCACATGTGTGGGTAAATTCTCAGTTTTGACAACACAAGGCCTATTTTGATAGTCCTGGTAGTAGGGATGAAAAGTTCTATAATTGGAGCTGAACAAATGTTTATGGATACAAATAGCAACCTCTATGCATTGCTTCCCACAGTGCTAAGTAGAATATGTCCTTTTCACAGTCCCATTCACTGACATTACATAGTCCCAGATTTCTCGTATTAGTGTTGTTGTTGAGATAGTTATTTGCAGGCTGAAGATTTGCATTGCTTTCCAACTAAGATGCTCCAATATTGGTCTCCTGAATTGTACATCTAGACTTGTGATCATATACCTGCATAAACTCAGGCGGGTTGATGGAAACCTCTACTTGTGGAATTCATCACACAAAACAGAAAAACCTTCTAAAAAATCAGTCATCCAGGGCAGGTGTATCTTATACAAAATCTTGACAGATTCCAGAAAGAGTTGATATATTCTTCCATAGTTCCTTGCATCTACTAGAGCTGATAGATATACAAGTTGCCAATTCCAGGCCAAGGGCATGTCAAATGAAGAAATTCCTTCATGGTAATATGGTTGAGAGTGGTCCAGATGGAAGTTTATACCACCAGGGAAATTATTACAAAAGTTACCTTTGGTTATGGGGCATCCCTAAGGGTGGATGGAAGTCCTTCAACACTTTGTATTGAGGCAGTTACCTTAATGTGTCCTCCGCTTCATGGATGAAAGGATCTGAGAACTAAATGCTCTCTTGGTAGATAGGGAAGCTGACCCCATTCACCTTCAGAGTCACTAGTTTGTTTTCTGAAAATCTATGAATGCTCTCCAGAGCATAGTTGGCCCTGTGGCATTCCTGTAGCATTTTAAGTGGTTGCTGCAGCATTACAGTGTCTGAGTTCCTATGCAAGAGAACTTGCAGTAGAGAAAACAGAACAGAGCAGTTCCGAGTGGTTCAGCACTGAGGTAGTGGACAGTACCAAGCTTCTGTGAGACTGCATCATTGTACCTTTGCTTGACTTACAGAGAACAATGTTAATGAGAAGGGTCAGGCAGAAAAAAGCCATGAAGTTTATTAAAGAAGCTCATTCTTGTGCCTTTTAGGAGTTTGAATTGTTCAGAGAGAAGATTAGAATAGAGATTAGATTTGAGGGTGTGGAAAGGGTTGTTACTAATAAATTCACAGATAAAGAACTGAAAGGGACCTTGGAGGAGCACATGGTGCAAACCTTTCATTTTACAGATGGAAAATCTGAGCCTGGGACAGGTTAAGGAAAAGTCACAAACTGATAGAGGCAGTATTTGAGACATACCTGTTTCATCATATTTTTGTGAGGATCAAATAAAATGGGACAATTAGTGAGGAGTCACCAGGAAAGAACACTGGTTCTGCAGTCAAAAGATGTGGGTTCAAATCCTACTTCTGATTGGGCCATGCAGCTTCATCAAATATAAAATGGTTGAGTTAAGATTATATGGCCTCTGAGGTCCCTTTTAACTCCAGAACCAGTTCCAGTTTGCTTTGCAAACTTTAAAACACTACCTAAATAGGGGCAGCTAGGTGGCTCAGTGAGTTGAGCTCCAGCCCTGGAGACACAAGGACCTGAGTTCAAATTGAATCTCAGACACTTGACATGCTAGCTGTGTGACCTTGGGCAAGTCACTTAACTCCAATTGCCTTACTTTCCTTTCTCCAAAAAAAAAAAAAACCAAAACAACAATCTCCATTACTTAAGTGTAAGCTGTTGTTATTGAACCGAAGTCCTATCCTTTAACTCCAAATTTAGTACTCTTTTCTATTGTATCATGCTGCTTTTTCTCTGAATTTCTCAAGGAGATATTTCTTTGGTATGGATATGTCTTTATGTCTCTTTTGTTGTGCACTAACTTGCAGGGAGAGTTTGTGTCTCTGTGTGTCCCTCTCTTTTTGCCTGGCATCTTGTCTTACACATTGTTCATGCTAGTGTCAATATTACAGTAAAGGTTTAATCTGTGATGAAAATATCATTTAAAGACAGGGCCAGCTACATTTTTAATATAGTGGACTTTCTTATATTCTTCTTCCTCATGGACATAGGGGATGTATATATGCTGGGGTGCAATTAGAATAAAGCTAATGGAGCAGGACATTTTTAAGAGTCCAGCAAGTGGGAGAGTATATAGGTCTTTGCTTAAGAACAACATTTCCAGATTCCAGTAGAATGTAAGCTCCTTGAAAGCTGGGAAGAGAATTGATGACCAGCCTTTACAGAAACCTTGGATGCTTTTTATCAGACTTTTGCATTCTTGGGTTTGAACTAATTCCTGCCTGGGTATACTTACTCTTCATTATAACTTTGTTTGGCCATCAAAGCATAATCTTCTCAGTAAATGAAGAGATTAAAACATTTCCTGAAAGTGAGAGTAAGGCAGCTAGTGGGAATGGACAAAGATTAAAATAGTTTTATTTGGAGAGTATGACAGGAGATCAGTAAGAAAAGATTTTAAGCACTGCTATAAAACAGTAAGGATTTGGTGGGAATTAGTAAATTAGTAGTGGGTTTAATGAAGATGTCTACATGCCTTTCTAGCACAGCAACCTGAGCAGGTAGAATAAAACAAAAGTGAGAGTGATACAGTGTTGGGGGATTAGTACAAACAATCTAGAAGATTAAGACGTGAGTAGGACTATGATATTAGTGAAGAAAGTATTGAAACGGCTGATCATAGGGTCTAGGCTCATCAAGGGGTCAAATGGAAGTTGAATGGCATTACCTATCTACATATCAGATACCCTCCTCTCCTATGAAAGTTCCTGGAGGGCAGAAACATTTTTGTCTTTATTTTCCCTTTTGCTAGATGTACCTATTATATCAAAAGGGCTTGATAAATACTTGTTGAATTGAATTAAATAATTAAATTACTCATAGTAGGAAGGATAAGATTCATGTTGATGGATGCATCCATGATGATAAGTTAACTTTGCATAGTATTTTATTGCTTACAAAAATTTTTATACATATAAACATGTATTAGATGCTCTCTCAAACTGTATTTGAGCTAATAAGTTGGATCCCTAGAGTTCAGCTAGTTGCTTCTACCTTCAAGATTCTATAGGTAGAAGATGGTAGAGTAACAGCACAGACTTCCTAGAGTGCTCCCACCAAGTCTAGCCAAATGTCTGTAAATATGGCTCCAAACAAATTCTGTAGCTGCAGAACCTACAGAATGATGGAGTGAAGCAAATTTCCAGCCTAACACAGACTGGAAAGTCACTCTGAATTGTCTTTTGGGACATGCTAGGAGCAGGGCACAGTACAGTGTGGGCTGCGAGTGCCCATAGGGGGACCTGAGCAGGCCTTGGGGAGGCTGAATTTCTCACACCTGTGGTGGTTTGCAGACTTCATGATGACCCCAAAATGCTGAGGATAAATTGAAAAGTCATTGGAAAGTACCCATGGGCCCAATGCAGGAAAGTGGAGAGGTCCTGCCTCAACCCCAGGGTGCCAGAGAGGGGAGAGGGTGGAGGAACGTGTGGCAGCCACAATAGCAGTGGGGGCAGTTGCAGTCACTGTTTCTGGAACTCTAGGCCTACAGATTGTGGCTCGAGTGGCTGACAGTACACCCTCCCCCCATGAAAAGCACAGAACTACCTTGACAAAGAGCTCAAAAGTCAAGGAAATGGCTGGGGAAATGAGCAAAAATTGGGAAAAGAATCAGACTCTAGAATCTTACTTTGTAGACAAGGAAGACCAAAGCATGCAAACAGAAGAAAACACAGTCAAAGCTCCTCCATCCAAAGCCTCCAAGAAAAATATGAATTGGTCTCAGGCCATGGAAGAGCTCAAAAAGGATTTTGAAAATCAAGAGAATTAGAGCAAAAATTGGAAGAGAAATGAGAGTGATGCAAGGAAATCATGAAAAATGAGTCAACTGATGGCTAAAGGAAACCCAAAAAATGCTGAAGAAAATAATACTTTAAAAAACAGACTAACCCAAATGGCAAAAGAGATCAAAAAGCCAATGAGGAGAAGAATGCCTTAAAACACAGAATTGGCCAGATGGAAAAGGAGATCCAAAAGCTCACTGAAGAAAATAGCCCATTAAAGATTAAAATGGAGCAGATGGAAGCTAAAGACTTTATGAAAGATCAAGAAATTATAAAACAAGACCAAAGGAATGAAAAAATAGCAGACAATATGAAATACCCTGTTGGAAAAGCAACTGACCTGGAAAATAGATCCAGGAGAGACAATTTAAAAATTATAGGACTACCTGAAAACCATGATGAAAAAGGAGCTTAGATATTATCTTTCATGAAATTATCAAGGAAAACTGCTCTGATATTCTGGAACTAGAGGGTAAAATAAATATTGAAGGAATCTACTGATCACCTCCTGACAAGAAAAACTTCCAAAAAAAATCCCAGAAGAAAAACTCCTAGGAATATTGTAGCCAAATTCAAGAGTTCCCAGGTGAAGGAGAAAATAATGCAAGCAGCTAGAAAGAAACAATTTGAGTATTGTGGAAATATAATCAGTATAACACAAGTTCTAGTAGCTTCTACATGAAGGGATCAAAGGGCTTGGAATATGATATTCCAGAAGTCAGAGGAGCTAGGATTAAAATCAAGAATAACCTACCCAGCAAAACTGAGTATAATATTTCAGGGGGGAAAATAGACATTCAATGAAATAGAGGACTTTCAAATATTTGTGATGAAAACACCAGAGCTGAATAGATAATTTGTCTTTCAAACACAAGAATCAAGAGAAGCATGAAAAATTAGACAGGAAATAGAAATCATAGGAACTTACTAAAGTTGAACTGTTTACATTACCACATGGAAAGATAATATTTGTAACTGCTGAGACTTTTCTTGGTATTTGGGTAGTTGGAGGGATACACACACACACACACACACACACACACAGAGGGCACAGGGTGACTTGAATAGGAAGTGATGATATCTAAAAAAATAAAATTAAGTGGTGAGAGAGGAATATATTGGTAGGAGAAATGGAGAAATGGAATGGGGCAAATTATCTCTCATAAAAGAGGCAAAAAAAATGTTTTTTCAATGGAGGTGAAAAAAGAGAGAGGTGAGAGGGAAAAAGTGAAGCTTACTCTCATCACATTTGACTTAAGGAGGGAAAAACATGCACACTCAATCTGGTATAAAAATCTATCTTACACTACAGGAAAACACGTAAGAATAGGAGGGGTGTGAATGGGAATGATAGAAGAGAGGGCAAAAGGGAGAAGGGGTAATTAGAAGTAAACACTTTTGAGGAGGGACAAGGTGAAAAGAGAGAATAGTCTAAATGGGGGGCAGGATAGGAGGGAGGGAAATATAGTTAGTCTTTCACAACATGACTTTTATGGAAGTCTTTTGCATAACTACACATGTATAACCTATATTGAATTCCTTGCCTTCTCAGTGGGGATGAGTGGGGAGGGAGGAAGACAGAGAAGTTGGAACTCAAAGTTTTTTTTTTCCCTCTTTTTATTTATTTATTTTTGATAAAAATTTATTTATTTAACTTTTACATTCATTTTCACAAAATTTTGGGTTCCAAATTTTCTCCCCATTTGTCCCCTCCCCCCATCCCAATACACCAAGCATTCTAATTTTCCCTATCACCAATCTGCCCTCTCTTCTATCACCCCTCCCTTCTCTTGTCCCCATCTTCTCTTTTGTCCTGTACGGCCAGATGACTTTCTATTCCCCATTAACTGTATTTCTTATTTCCTAGTAGCAAGAACAATACTCAACAGTTGTTCCTCAAACTTTGAGTTCTAAATTCTCCCCATCCCTCCCTCCCCACCCATTCCCTTTGGGAAGGCAGGCAATTCAATATAGGCCATATCTGTGTAGTTTTGCAAATGACTTCGATAATAGTCGTGTTGTGTAAGACTAACTGTATTTCCCTCCATCCTATTCTGCTCCCCCATTGTTTCTATTCTGTCTTTTGATCCTGTCCCTCCCCAAGAGTGTTGACTTCAAATTGCTCCCTCCTCCCATTGCCCTCCCTTCCATCATCCCCCCCTTGCTTATCTCCTTCTCCCCCACTTTCCTATACTGTAAGATAGGTTTTCATACCAAAATGAGTGTGAATTTTATTCCTTCCTTTAGTCGAATGTGATGAGGGTAAACTTCATGTTTTTTTCTCAGCTCTCCTCTTTTTCCCTCCACTAAAAAGTCTCCTGCTTGCCTCTTGAATGAGATATAATTTACCCCATTCCATTTCACCCTCTTTCCTCCCCCTACCTTTCTCTCTCACCATTTACCTTAATTTCTTTTAAGATATGGTCCCATCCTATTCAATTCACTCTGTGCTCTCTGTCTCTGTATGTGCATGCATGTGTGTATGTGTGTGTGCATGCACGTGTGTACGTGTGTGTGTGTGTGTGTGATCCCACCAACTACCCAGATATTGAAAAGTTTTAAGAGTTACAAATATTGTCTTTCCATGTAGGAATGTAAACAGTTCACCTTTGGTAAGTCCCTTATGACTTCTCTTTGCTATTTACTTTTTCATGCTTCTTCTCATTCTTGTGTTTGAAAGTCAAATTTTCTTTTCAGCTCTGGTCTTTTCATCAAGAATACTTGAAAGTCCTCTGTTTCATTGAAAGACTATATTTTCCCCTGAAGTATTATACTCAGTTTTTCTGGGTAGGTGATTCTTGGTTTGAGTCCTAGTTCCTTTGACTTCTGGAATATCCTATTCCACGCCCTTCGATCCCTTAATGTAGAAGCTGCTAGATCTTGAGTTATCCTGATTGTATTTCCACAATACTCGAATTGTTTCTTTCTAGCTGCTTGCAAGATTTTCTCCTTGAGCTGGGAGTTCTGGAATTTGGCCACAATGTTCCTAGGAGTTTCTCTTTTTGGATCTCTTTCAGGTGGTGATCGATGGATTCTTTCAATACTTATTTTGCCTTCTGGTTGTAGAATGTCAGGGCAGTTTTCCTCAATAATTTCATGGAAGATGATGTCTAGGCTCTTTTTTTGATCATGACTTTCAGGTAGTCCCATAATTTTTAAATTGTCTCTCCTGGATTTATTTTCCAGCTCGGTTGTTTTTCCCATGAGATATTTCACATTCTCTTCCACTTTTTCATTCTTTTGGTTTTGTTTTGTGATTTCTTGGTTTCTCAGAAAGTCATTAGACTCCATCTGTTCCATTCTAATTTTGCGAGAACTATTCTCTTCAGTGAGCTTTTGAACCTCTTTTTCCATTTCGTTCATTCTGCTTTTGAAAGCATTCTTCTCCTCACTGACCTTTTGAACCTCTTTTGCCAATTGAGTGAGCCTATTTTTCAAGGTGTTATTTTCTTCAGCATTTTTTTGGGTCTCCTTTACCAAGGTATTGACCCGTTTTTCATACTTTTCTTGCATCTCTCTCATTTCTCTTCCCAGTTTTTCCTCCACCTGTCTAACTTGCTTTTCAAAATCCTTTTTAAGCTCTTCCAAGGCCTGAGCCCACCGGACATCTCCCTGGGATGTCTGGGATACAGAGGCCCCGCCCTCCACGTCTTTCCCTGATGGCAAGAATATGTCCTCGTCATCAGAATTGAAAGGCGGGAACATTTGGACCTGCTCAAAGAAGCTCTCTATGGTCTTATTTTTCTTCCCTTTTCTGGGCATTTTCCCAGCCAGTTACTTCACTTCTGAGATTCCTGTCCACCCCCACCTAGATCCGCCCAGCTAGTGCTTGGGCTCTGAGATTCAAATGGGCTTTCCAAGGCGGCTGTGGCTGCTATTTAATGTGAGCTTAAGTTCTGGTGCTGGGGTGGGGGCAGGGCCACCTCCCAGGCTCAGCTCTCTCAGGGGCTTTATGCAGAGACCTTCAGTAATGGAGCAGGTGGGGGCAGGGCCATCTCCCAGGCTCAGTTCCCTCAGGGGCTTTATGCAGAGACCTTCAGTAATGAAGATCCTGCCTGCTGCTCGGGGAGTCCTGGGGGGGCCGCCGGGCTGCCCCTGCCTCTGCCTCCACTGCTTCCTCCCAAGGGGGCCTGAGTCACCGAGACACCCCGCTCCCCTCTTGGCCAGACCTGTAGCTTCTGTGGGTGGAGGGACTTTTCCGGCTGCCGGAGATTCTGTCCCTGAAGCCTGCTCGGATCTGCTTTTCTCAGCCACCCGGCCAGGGCAGCTCAGGGGTGGACTCCGCTTTCTGGGGCACGACGGACCCTGGGGACCACTCTCCAGGGCTCTCTGGAACAGAAATCTCTTCCACTCTGTTTCTGCACACCCTACAGTGATCCAGAACTTGTGGGGAGCTCTTCTTACATTAAATCCATGGGCTGTGGGTTCGGAGCTAGCATACGTGAGTCTTTCTACTCCGCCATCTTGACTCCACCCCCCGAAGTCAAAGTTTTAAAAATGAATCTTAAAAATAGTTTTTACATGCAACTAGGAAATAAGGTATATTATTAATGGGGTATAGAAATTCATCTTGCCCTACAAGAAAATGAAGGAGATGGGGATAAGAGAAGGGAGGGGTATGATAGAAAGGAGAGCACAGACTGGTGGAAGGAGTAATCAGAATGTATTGTATCTTTGAGTGGGGAAAGGGGAGAGATGGGGAGAAAATTTGAAACTCAATCTTGTGGAAATGAATTTTAATTGAATTTAATTTAATAAATTTTGAAGAAATGAATGTTTAAGACTAAAAAAAAAATAAATTTTAAAGAAGATTCTATAGGCAACCCTAATTGGTTTGGAAGTTACTTATTGGCCCATTTGGTATGTTATCTGATATTAATCAGTCAGCTACAGTCTTTCCAATATCCATTTACCAGTTAGCATTAATTAGCTTTTACAAAGGGATATTTATTGAGAAGATAGAATAGAAACTGAAGTACAATAATCTCTTAAATTGGGAACATACTTTTCCTTTTCCATGCTTAGTTGATTCCTGGAATGAGTGGATTTAAAGTGGTAGTGAGAAAATATTACCCCTACCAAGTTCATTTTGGGATACAGGATAGCTGATATGTAAGTCGTTCTTACATGAAGGACAAGATGTCTCAGCTGCAGAATCAATCCATTGTTAGGCTAGGTCAAACAAGGGGGGAGAGCAAGAGCAAGAGAGAGAGAGAGAGAGAGAGGGAGAAAGAGAGAGAGACAGAGAGAGACAGAGATAGAGACAGAGAGACAGAGAGAGACAAAGAGAGAGAGAGAGCGAGAGAGACAGAGAAAGAGAAAAAGAGAGAGAGAGAGAGAGAGAGAGAGAGAGAGAGAGAGAGAGAGAGAGAGAGAGAGAGAGAGAGAGAAGGAGAGAAGGATAGGTAGAGGACTTTGCAGATACTACTTGTTTTATACTTTTGAGAGAATCTTAATGCCATCTCTGAAGGAGACAAAGTCTCTCTCCACTGCGTCCAGTGTAGAGCCAGATAGGCTTCCTATGAGAAGTCAAGAGCTGATTTTTTTAGATGGTAAGAATAAAGTTTGTTAAAGAGAGAGAAATCAGAAAGTTTGGGGGTGAAATTAGAATTTCCTTGCTTTGCCCTCTGTCTTTGCAGTAGAGAACCTTGTGTACGATTGTCTCACCATCTTTTTCTGTCTCTGTCTCTCAATATATACATGTACATATATTTTTCTCCCTCTTAGTTGTCAAGTCTCTGACTTGGGGTACTCAGTTGTTTTGGAAATGGGACAGAGCTACAGATCAATATTAACAAACTTAATTGAGTTTAATTCAGCAGACATTTATTAAGTACTATGTAAAGTACTTAGTTTGTAAAGCACTATGCTATTTGATGGGGATAGAAAGATAAAAATGAAACAATCCCTACGGTGCTTATAATGTACTGAGGTTGGGGTACATAATATGTACCCAGAGAAGTAAGCGCTATCTATTTATCTATCTACCTATGGTATGTAAACACACACATACACACACACACACACACATATATATACACATATTTGATGTACATATTTCATATATATATAAATATATTTATGTGTATGTTTATATGTATGTATTTATCTCTATATATGTATATACCAAAATAATTTCAGGAGGGAAAATGTTAACAATGGTTATTTAGGAAAGCATCTGTTGTAGGTAGCATCTGAGCTGTATCTTGAAGAGAGCTAGGATTCTAAGAGGCAGAGGTAAGGAGGGATTTCATTCTGGTCATGTGCAAAGGCACGGAGATGGGAGGTGGGATGTTATGAACAATGAGCTGACCAATCTGACTATACCAGAGGAGAATATATGAAAGGGAATAATGTGAAATTGGATTGGGATGATAGATGAGATCCAGATTGTGGAGGGTCTTAGATGCCAGATGTAGGATTTTGTATTTTATCTTAGATGAAACAAGGAGCTAGTGACTATTTTTCAGTAGTAGGGTGATATTTCTTCTTTGTCAACTCAGCAACGGCCTGCAGAAAAATGGCTGGTAATTCAGATGCTTCCTGCAATAATGATTTCCTTGAATAGTTCTGTTCCTAGCTCCCTAAGAGCTCACTTAAATTCCCTTGTGTCTCTATACAGCCATGTCAGTACATTTTGCTGTTAAATATTCATTCTTAAAAGCTGTGGTTCGTAAAAGAATCTGCACATGGGAAAAATGCTAATAAAGCTGGATAGGAAAAAAGTCTTTCAGCTTAGGGCTAGTGCATATACACCCTGTGTTACTTTTCTCTTTGTAAAGGGGCTGTTAGCACGGTCTCTACAGATAATGAAAACCTCATTACTCTGCTTTGCAGTGCTTTCCTAACCTTTCAGGGACTTGTCAAAGGGGAAAATAATTCAAGGGGCCTTATTCCAATCAGGGAAATAATTAGTGTTCTGATGGACATTTGGTTTCTGATTTCCCTAGGGGGTGTGCTGCTGGTCTCTAATTGTAAGCCTGGACTTTGGCTTCCTGGTCAGGCATATGCTTTGGGAGGGGGATGTTATAGAAATGGGCTATAGATATAAATGAAAACAAATACATAGAGAAAAAAGAGGAAGGGAGGAAAATGAAGATGAAGAGATTGAGCTAAAGATAGAGCTAGAGATAGAGAAAGAGAACAAGAGGTAGAGACGGTAAGATAGAAATACACACACACATATATACATATATTTAAGGAGAGAAAGAGGGAAAGATATAGATGATCATTTAGAGGGAGAAATGGAGTAAGAGAAAACAGATTAAGATGGAGGCAGAGAGAAGTAGAGATGGAAAGATAAGGAGCTAGAAATAGAAATACATATGAGATAGAGATGGAGATGAAGAGCTAGCACTGTAGACATATAGACTGATTTTTCTTCTTTTTCCTCTTTCCTTATAAATTGGAGAGGCAAACAGCCTCTTACAATCAAACAAAGCTCTCAATCGAAACAAAATCCCATCGTGCCAAGCCCTCTGACCTCAGTCACTGCTGTGAGTCGGTAATCTCACCCTCCACAAAGGGAGATGGCAAGTTATTGATCCCTGAAAACAGCTTTGGTTATCTGTTCTAGGGTTGCATGTTATTTTTCCTCAGGAGAAGAAAGATGCTGTCTTTCTAAAGATGGCCACACCTCTCTTTTTAAAGATGGCCACTTCCATCTCTCCTGTGTTTTTGCTTTTTTAACAATGCAAATACTAGAGGGAAAATATTTAAAATACTCCCCGTACCATTGAAAACAAGGTTCTTTATATAGCCAGACCTAGTATTGTAGTACTGCTTTCACAGGTTTGGAGCACCATCTAGTGGTCAAGGTGAGATTTGATCACAGGAAAAGAAAACTACAGGCAGGATTGATATCTTTTAGTTGTCAAAAGATACTGAGAAATGCTTATAAGAAAATCAACATTTATTTATTCATTGGAAAGAGAAGTTAAAGAGTCACAGCCATCAGTGATTATAGAAAAATTCCTCATTGGCTGTGGGGTCAGAGGGTCTGGCAGCACGTGCTTCTGCTGAAACTGATTACTAGCATACCCTTGAGTAAGTCACTTATCTTTCTCAGGTCTCAGTTTCGAAATCTGTAAAATTAGGGGGTTGGACCAAATGGCCTTTGAGGTACCTTCCAGCTATTGGTCTATGCTCCCAAGTTATTAGAGTCAGTATTGGCCAAAGAAAGAACTTTGTCTTTTCAGGTCCAACCTTCTTTTTTTACAAATACGGAAACGTGAGAGGTGGAGTAACTTTCCCTCATGTTATTTTAGTGCATTTTGTTTATTACTACTAATGATTGAGCTTTTAAAATGCATTTTGTTCAATGTTTTATTGTTCTTCTGTCATGCAGCTGTTTTGCAAATGGAATTATTTATAATTTTTTTTAAAAGGACTACCCACTGGCTGCTCTTTAGGATGTAAGAACATGTCTTTTGTTTCTTATTTTATTCCGGACTATAATGGAACTGATGTTTCCCTTAGTGACTTTTGGCACCATGTTTATAGTTTGCTTCATAATTAATACTTATAGTATTGGTGGGAGGGTTAAGGACAGCTGATCCCTCAGTATTTCTGCTTTTAAATGGAGAGACTGAGGCATAGATATATAGAATTATGCCTAAATTTACCCCACTCCTCACCCAAAGGTAAAGAAACCTTATGCCTTTTGTTTTTTTAAGACTCAAACCTTTGAAAACAACTTACCCTTTGGCATTTTGGACCTGTAAGGTATTTGCCAGTTCTAATAACCTATAATTTTGAAGTAATCTTTGTCATCATAATAATTCAGACCTTCATTACATCTTCCCTGGAGTTTTGAAATGACATTTTCTATTTTTTTTTAAAGAAAGGAAGTTTTATTATTTTATTTTTAAAAAACCACAGTAATTTCTAGATATGTGCCCCCTGCTCCAACCTTCATCCTTTCCCACCCTAAGACCTCCTGTGTAACAAAAGACAGACCATTAATCAAAACTAATTGATACTCCAGGATCTAACAATGATTGCAGCTCCCACTTCTTCTCTGAGCCTAAGATATGTCATTACAGTTACTGAGTATTTGACTTTATTTTAAAACTCTTCAAAAATTGTACTATTGTAGTCATTCTATATTTTCTGCTTGAGTCGATTACAAATTCACATTCTCTAACCCCTTTTATGTTTTTTGAGGGTGTGTTACAGCTAGTTCTAATATATCTCCATTGGTTAATTTTCAATGTGAGCATTTATATCTCAAAAAATCAGCAAATGTTGTAAATCAGGGATTAATTGTTTTTATGATTGTCTAGGCTTAAAAAAGTATTAATAGTGCAGATTAAATTAAAAACTGTGTGCTGAGAGTCAGATTGTTAAACATTTACCAGCAGACCTCGGCGCTGCTCTGTAAACATTGCACGAACTCGGCAGGGGTACAGTAGAAGGCTTAGAAAATTGTGTCATCACTAGGCTAGATTCCAGGCTAATAGTAGCCATAATAACTGGCATTTATGTAGTGCTTTAAATGCTTTACATCAATTATCTCATGTGAGCCTCATATTTTTCCTGGTTATATCCTTTAAAAAAATAAACATCTAATAACTTTTGATCACAAAACTACAAAAAAGTCACCTTTTGGTTTTTAGATTCATCATGAAAAACAGAATCAAAAAATTAATGAATCTTAGAGATCAGCTAGTTCTTCCTCTATGGTTTTCAGGTAAGGAAAATGAAATCTTGAGAAGTAACGTTAGTTGCCCAGGGCCACATAGAAGTTAAATAGTAAAGCAAGATGTCAGAGTAGAGGAAGCGCTCGGTCAAACTCTTTTAACATTCCCATCTAAGTAACTTTAAAATAATGCCTCAGATTAAATTTTGCAGTGGCAGAGCTAACAAAAATTCAGAATAAGGTGTTCTTCCAGCCTAAGCCAACACAGGAGGTTGGAAAAACAGCAAAGGAGCTAGGATTACAACCAAGAATAACTTAACGAATCCTTGAAGGGAAATAAAAAGGATATTTAATGAAATAGAGGACCTTCAAGCATTCCTGAAGAAAAGATACAAACTGAATAGAAAATCTGACTTTGAAATACAAGACTCAAGAGAAGCATAAAAAGATAAATATGAAAGAGAAATCATAAGGGACTCAACAAGGTAAAACTACTTACCTTTCTATACAGGAAGATGATACATGTATCTTCTAAGCACTTCACCATTATTAGGGGAGTTAGAAGGATTCTGCATAGAAAGAAGGTACAGGAGTGAGTTGATGATGTTGAGATAATGCCAAAAAAAGGATGGGTGGGGGAGATGCCCTGAGAGAAAAGGTAAGAGAGAGAGAGAATGGAGAAAATTATCTCACATTAAATAGCTACTCAAAGAAGAATACCTTCTCTGAAACTTACAATTTTGCCTTGTGCACTAATGGGTTAAAGAGTCACTGACACAACGTGTGTCAAAGGTAAGAACTGAACTCATATTTTCCTGGTTTTAAGGACAGCTTTTTAGCCACTTTGCCATGTTGCATCTCTTGTTAGAATAATTGGTTGTTGTCCTTCATTTGCAAAATGGAAATTAGGAGTAATTGAGAGATGGTATGTCATAGAACAGAGGGTCAGCCTTGAAATCAGGCAGACCAGGGTTCAAGTCCTGACTACAATACCTACTACCTACGTGACCATGGACAAATCACTTCACCCCTAGTTCATCAGGCAACTCTCTGAGACCATAAGGCACAGATGAGTTGCCAATCTTCATTGGCAGAGAACTGTTCACTCAAGAAATAGTTTGTAAACTTGCCCCAGGTACCAAAATTACTAGTTATAGTTTTGTCAGTATAACATCTTCTTGGGAGCTGCAGTGACCTTTACCTTTCAGTAATCCTTTCCTTATTTCAATGAGTTTTTCCAACCGTATTTGTTATTCCAGCTATGTTTGGGACTCGGAGTCAAGAAGACCTGGGTTCTCATAGCTGTGTGGATGTGGGCAAGTCACTTAATTTCTGTGTCTCAGTTTCTTTAATTGTAAAATTCAAATAATGATAACACCTAACTCAAAGGATGTTTGTGAAGATCAAATGGGTTAATATATATAAAGTGTTTTGCAAACCCTAATAATTAATAATTAATTATTAATTCACCTAGAATTCTCTAGGTGAATGTTATTATTACTGTTATTTTATTAATATCATCATTATTATTATACTGCAGATCCATTTCTCTACTAGACTGATGATAGCACGATAGAAGAAACAGTGCTAGAATTCAATTGATTGTGGCTATTCTAGCTCTACCACTGATTTTCTTTAAAAAAATTTTTTTTGGTTATTTTATTAAATATCTTCCAATTGTATGTGAAAAAATTTTTAACTATTATTTAAAAATTTTTCTCCCTTCCTCTTGTCTCTCTCCTCCCTCCTTGAGAAAGCAAGCAATTTGATATTGATTATACATATGAAGTCATATAAAACATTTCCATATTAGCCATGTTGCAAAGAAAACAAACAAAATAAAATATAAAAATAGAGTTTAAAAAAGTATGCTTCAGTGTGCATTCAGAGCTCATCAGTTCTCTCTCTGGGGGTGAATAGAAAGTTTCCTAATTAGGGAATTCCCTATATTAAAGGAATCACTGATCTGGTCCCTATCTCTAATCTTGAAAACTAAATTCCAAGCTTATTTTTTTATACTTCTGAAGGCCTTAAAGTGCTAGCTTCTCTCTCCAAATTTTGATGACTTTGGGCAAAATCCTTATTGCCCCATGCTAGTTATCTAGGTCTGCCTAGATATGGTACAAAATATACCACACATCTAGTGATGGCTATGCTACAAGGCTATCAGAAACTGTCTGCATGACACCAACAGTCCCATTTCAATTCCTCTAGTTGCAGGAGTGAGCTAGTTGTGACTTCCAGGACTTATTCGTTATTCCTTCTTCCTTCCCCCGAGCCCATTCCTAATCAGAAGATTATGGGTCTTTGACATTGCAACACTGAAAATTATAAGGAATTTGCAAAAAGAGATTGTTTACAAATAGCTGTAAAATTTGATGAATAAAACTCTGTGATTTAGGCTTGAGTTAATTATGAGGTATAGAAAGAAAGAATGCCAGCTGACTCAGTTAACTTCTTAATTGCGTAATTGAGAGAGAGGAAACAATTCTGGGCTTGGTGTCAAAAGACAGTCTTGAGTACAAGCTCTGCAACTTCCTAGCTGTGACTGCTCTCAGTCTCAATCTCATTGGATAAAAGGAACTCATCTGTGCTATTTATCTTAGATGGTTGTTGGAGAAAGGAAATTTGTCAACCTTGTATTGATAAAAAAAATATGAGTTGCTAATTACTGCTCACTGAACAAGGTCTAATCTCCACACAGGGAGGTATGGAGATAATAGGATCATAGATCTGGAAGGGACTTTAGCTTCCGGTCTAACTCCCTCATTTTACAGATGAGGAAACTGAGGTCCAGGGGATTAAGTGACTTGTCCTAGACCATAATCACAGTAAATAGTGGACGTAGATTTTGAATCTGGATCCTGTAACGTATTTGCTGAGGGTATGAAAGAAAGATATATGTTGGTTGCTAATGCTTTCTAGAATACCTTCTCAGACTTTGGCTGCTAACTAACTTTACAATTCTCCCATTTCCTCATGCCTACTGTAAGTGCTCTTCATTCTCATCTTACCTCTAGTCATTTGACTCTTCCTGTTTTTTCTCTCACCTTGGTGTTCTTTCATTTGCTTCCCTTCCCAGTCTGTATCCCATTTTGCTTTCCTATTGCATCTAGGGCCATTTCCAGTCCTGATTTATATCTCACCACTGGACCTAGATGGCAATGGAAGAGAAAGTGAGGCTAGTGACTTTGCACAGCCCTCCCTCATTTAAATCCAATTCACTTGCATGTCATGGCATCACCTCCCTGATGTCATGGTCCTCTTCAAGAATGAAGGACAAAAAACAGCTGCCATTGTATCCCCTGTATTCAACTTGGGAAAGGACAAGGGGATTCTATGAGGATTGGGGATGTAGCATATACTGCTATTTTCCCTTTAATCTCTTAGGCCAAGTCCCTGTGAGAAAATCTGTCCCATGTGGGAGAGGACTTTCCTGTATGTGTACTCATACATCTATGCTGGTCTCCCAAAGTTGTTGGGACGGTGACTCCTTCTGGATCTCTGGTGCTCACGCTGGTCCTCGTCTAGCATTGGTCCTGATGACCCTTCTGTTCTCTGAAATGCTCCCAAGATGGAGGTTTGCTTTTTTAAAAAGAATTTTACTAGCAATTGAGTAAAATAAGGTTAATGAAAACAAACTTACAGAGTATAGAGTCCTGAATCTTATCCTTACACAGTCCTAAAGGAGTCATAAGTGATAGGCATGAGTTCCTGGACTAACTAGCCTGTACTATAATGGACAGATCATAGGACAATTATTGAATTTAGTGCTGTAAGAGATCTTGGAGTTCATGGAGTCTAATCCCCTCATTTTCCAGATGCCAAGGGATGTAGTTGTCCAAAACTGAGCTTTGGTCCTCTGATTCCAAATCTAGTATTCTGTCTATTTCACCTGTTTCTTCATCATCATCATCATCATCATCATCATCATCATCATCATCATCATCATCATCATCATAGCTAGACTTTATATAGTGCTTTAAAATTTGCAAAGCAGTTTACATGTTACTGTATTTTATCACTTAACAGTCCTATAAAGTAGGCCCTATTATTATCCCATTTTAATAGAGAAAGGAACTGAGACTGAGAGAGGTTAAATGATTTATTCAGGGCCATATAATTAGGAAGTATCTGAGGTAGGATTTGAACTCAGGTCTTCCTGACTTCAAGGCAAATAATGTATTCACTGACTTCTTTAAGCTCCTCATTGAACTTCTCTTCATTTTTTAAACTTTTCTTTTTGCTTCCTTTTTCTATTCTGATGTAGTTTTTTCATGCCACTCCTCCCCTTTGTTCATTGAGAATCATATTTACTCATTAAATAATTTCCTCTTCCTTGAAGAATTTCCAAGTGGGTTCCAAGCTACTGATCATTCTTTCCTTCTCTGGGTATTACTATATACTTTCTGATGGCCAGTTTGGTGGTGCAGTGGATAGAGCACCAGTGCAGGAGGCAGGAGGACCTGAGTTCAAATCTCACCTCAGACATTTGACACTCACTACCTGTGTGACCTTGGGCAAGTCACTTAACCCCAACTGCTTCATCCTGGGTCATCTCTAGTCATCCTGATGAATATCTGATCACTGGATTCAAATGGCTCTGGAGGAGAAGTGAGGCAGCCCTCCCTCACTCAAAACAAAGTCAAGTGCAAGTCATGTCATTGTTTCTCTGATGGCATGGTCTTCTTCCGCAATGAAGGATGAAGACACACATACTTTCTGGTTATATGACCCTTTCTTGCACTGAACCTTCCAAACAGAACAGATCTGTAGCTCTGTCAAAGAATAACCTCTCTTCTCTATGAGCCCTTCCCTTTTCCTGTCTTCTTGATTCCGGACATAAGATTCAACTTTGTGTCCCACTTTATCCATCATATCTAAAATCTGGATGCCAAATTGAAGACAAGAAAATGCTGTTTTCTCCCTACCCCCACCTTGTGGAATACAGATAGTTCCTTGTAGAGTGGAAAGAAGTGAGGTTTGGAGAAGAGAATTTTTTTTCTCATTTTTCTTATCTATATATACTCTGGCCTGGACTGATGTCCTAGGAGGCAGCCAGGTGGTAAAATAGAGATTTTTTGTTTTGAATCAGGAAGACCTGCATTTGACTCTTACCTCAGATGCATATTAGTTCAAGTCTCAGTTCCCTCATGTGTAAAATGGGGATAATTATAGTTTCTACCTTCTATGATTATTATGAAGACCAAATAAATAATATGCATAAGGCTATTTTGCAGACCTTAAAATGTTCTACACATTTCTAACTATTATTGTTAATATACTGATCCCTCATCATGTCATAGAGGTGACCCTTGACCCACAGGAATTCTGACTAGAAAGTTATAAGTGATGGATAGTATGCCTGTCATGACTAGATCAGTTTATCTCTTTAGAGAGCTTCATCACCTTGCTGGCCACAGAGTGATATTTTTTTTTCTTTGGTGGGGGGAGTCACTCTAGAAGACTTACTCCTTAATTTATAGAAGGGCTTTGATCTGTATCAGTGGAGGGAGTACCTACACTGATGAAATTACATGTCCTTGAAATATTGGAAGTATGCGGTCTAGCAGGTCCATTTCAAGTTTATATTATTCTTCAAGGTTCACATATTTTACAAACACTGGGCTGTAAAATAGCCGCCTCTAAGATACCATCGTCTCTTTGTAACAGATAGATGAACCAGAAAGAAGGCAAAGTGACTTGCTTAATCCTTCACAGAGTCAGTCCTGATAATGAAACATGCCACTCACCTTGTGGCAGAAACGATGAACTAGAGGTGCCAACTTGGACACATTTTCAGATATGACCCGTATTTTGATGAGTTTTGCATGACTATACTTTTTTTTTTTTTTAAAAAGGAATGATTTTAGAGGGGAAAGTTGGGTGTAATAGATATAAAAAAAGAAAGGAAACGTCACAGCTTCATATGCAGTTTTTTTCTGGTTGACAAATAAAATATTCATGTTTGTTGATGATTTTAAAGTTTTTGGTAAAAAATAAAACAAAACAGAAGGAGTCAGGCTTGCCTCAGAGCATTCAAACATAGCTCTCTTTCCCAGTCTAATTCCCTTGGGAACCTGGGGGCCAGGTTTGCAATAACCCTTATCAAAAGTTTCTGACATTCCAATCCTATCATATCACCTGCTGGTAAACTGATCTTCTCTCTGCCTTAAAGAACTTTCTTGGCTAAAACCAGTTTTAACTCCTTCTTCCTTTCTGTGCCTAGGCTGCTCCCCTTCAAAAGGTGTCACAGAAGAAAGACGGGGTTTTGAAGCTGTACAATTAGGAAATCACTCAGCCTGGAATCTTTTACCATTGCTTCTGGTGTCCTGGGCATTAGCAACATTTTTAGAATCTACTGGTTGTAAATCCTAATCTATTGGCTGCTCCTCCAGAATACTATTGGCTGATCTGAAAAACTCTCTCCTCCACATTTGACTTGGAGATAGCTCAAAGCCCTACACAATCAGATTCTAGCCAGTGTTTCCAGACTAATTACACAGCTCCTCTGCCTGAATTCTCCTGACTTCTTGCCTTCTCATGGGCTATTCCCCATGCCTGGAATATGATAATAGTAATAAACATTTATATAACACCTTAAAGTCTGCAAATCTTTTTCCATATGTTATCTCATCTAATCCTTACAACAATCCTTTGAAGTAGGTTCTATCATTATCCCCATTTCATAGGCAAGGAAATTGAAGATGAGAAGTGATTAGCTTACAGCTAGTAAGTGTCTGAGATGGCATTTGAACTCAGGTCTACCTGACTAAGTCCTGTGCTTTATCCACTGTATTACCTGGCTTCCTAGTGTTTCCCCCTTCGACTCTGCCTCTTAGAATCTTGAGGTACCTTCCAGGGTTAGCTAAAGTGTTACCTTCTACATGAAACTTTTCCTGATTCTCTTCAGTGGCTAGAGCCTCCTCTGAAACGACTGCATATATTTGTTACTTACTTATTTGTGGAGGTGTCCCTATAAGATGTAAATTCTCTGAGGGCAGGAATTTCTTCTTTTAATCCACACTGCTTGAAAAGTAGTAGGCACTTAAATCTGTATTGATCAATTCTAGAGCACAGTGCCTGACCTGTGGTAGAACACTTGAGCTCGTATCAGTCTGATAGGTCGCAGTTGGACCTATTGAAACCTGACTCTAGCATAGCGATGTCATTTTGGTCTTCTTTGAGAACGAAGGACATCAACCAACCAACCACCTGCGTTCTTGCTGATCCCATTTAGTAACAAACAGGGGCTTGTACAGTTGCTTTTAAAAAGCGATTATTTTAAGACATTACGATAAACCATGATGTCACCCAAGACCACACTTCTAATTCCCCGTAGATTTCCTTCTGCTATACACTGAGACAGGAGATACATCTTTTTATATGCCCTTGACTCAGGGTAGGCTAGCTTTCTTTTTAGAAAATGACCTTGCATGACCTTTCTATTATGATGTAGTTAAGACTTCTCACTTGTTCTAAGCCACATCTGAACTCAGCTTTCTAGATAATTTGGTAACAACTTCAATTCATGACCTGTTCTCCCATCCCTCCTAGAGGCAACAGGAAAGTAGTGACTAGATAGCCTGCTGAGTTAGGAAGACTTGTATTCAAGTGATGCATGTAACCTGTACTTCAGGAATGGCCCAGGACAAATAATTTAACCTCTCAGTGCCCCAGGCAACTCTCTAAGAGTATCAGGCTCATAAACATTCTGGCTGCCACTTCCAAATCATCCTTTCAGTCCTTTGCTCATTTTATCATCCTCACTCTCCTCTTACTGAAAACTTAGACTCTAGTCATGGTACCATCCTAGATTATGGTAGGTAAGCTTTTGCCTTATCTTGCCCCAAACCAGGCCTTCACTTCCAATTCTCATCATTTCCAAAGCATGAATGGAAACAAGATCTCAGTCATTTGTCCTCTTCTTCTTCATCCCTTTCCTCCTGAAACTTGGATCTTTCCCTCCTTTTCAACTCCTCTTTATGTTTTATCTTCTCCATAAATATGTAAGCTCTTTCAGGACAGGGGCTGTCTTTTGATACTTTTAACTATAATACTCATTGTAGTGTAACACACATAGTAAGCACTTAATAAATGCTTCCTTCCTTTTCATCTTTCATTCATAAGTAGCAGAGAGCAGGTCCTGATCTTCATTGGTATAGAAAATTTTCTCATTGAGAGTTTCTTATGCCAATGAAATCACAGGTCTAATCTTCCCAGAAAATGTTCTCCCCATGCTCATTCCCCCAGTTCTAATTAAGATCAGAAGAAATCAATTCAATTCAAAAAGCATGTATTTAGCATCTTCTGTATATACTGGCAGGCACTATGTATTTCCATGCACTAGTTTGTGGGTTTCAAAAACAAAAAGGACTTTGCATTCAATGAGGGAGAAATAATATGTACACAGATAAGGAAATGTTAAATATATAGAAAATGGGGCTGAAGTAAGCACTAATAACTGGGAAGAAGGATCATAAAAGGCCTTGTGGAGGAGAGGGCATTTGAGTTGTCTTGAAAGGAACTACAAGTCCCAGTAAGAGAAGGTGGGGAGGGAGAGCACTCCAGGAATAGGACATAGCCTGTGCAAAGGTGGGAGAGAGGAGATGAAATGATGTATAAAGGAACAGTAAGTAGGCCAGCTTTGGTAGCATGAAGAGTGTATGAAGGTGAATATGTACAGTAAGCCTGATAAAGTAGACTGGAACCAGAAGGAAGAGCCTTAACTGCCATGGCAAGGAATTTTGACTTTACCCTAGAGGCAATAATTTGATTTATTATTTTGTTGACTATCTAAACTTGAGAAAATATTAAGAATGAACAGTATCACATAGTAGATCCTTAGTAAGTGTTTACTGATTGACACACTGACTTCTAGTTCCCTAGATGAGAGATCTTTCTCTAATAATTAACAAATGGACATAAAACAACCCCTCCTCCACCTCCCAGCATCAGTTGTTAAATATTTACCTGAATTCTCCTTGCCTTAGAGTCCTAAAAGCAACTTATTACTTGTGTGACCTTTAGGAAGTTATTTAATCCTTCCAGGCCTCAGTTTCTTTATTTGTAAGAATACTTAGAATTAATAATAATTAATTATATAATAGATAATAATAATCCATAATGTTCTTGTGAACAATATGGGGGAGTGGAAGGAGTGTTTAAATGCCCTCAAATGATGGTTCTGCCACTTCCCAGCTCTATGTATGATATCTTAGTTCAGTGATAGGATTTAATACTAGAAGGAACTTTGGAGCCCTATTGAGGGCTAGCTCCTTCATTTTATAAGTGATGTATGTGAGGTCATACTATTAAATGTTAGTATTTATATAGTGCTTACTATGTGCCAGATACTCTGTACACGTTATCTTATTTGACCCTCACAACAACCCTGAGAGTAGGTTCTATTATTATCTCATTTTACAGATGAGAATACTGAGGCAACAAGAAATTAAGTAACTTTCTCACAGCTGATTATGTGTCTGAGGCAAGCCTTTCTGACTGTATCCACTGTGCCACCTAGCTGCCTCATGCTAGAAGCCCTGGGACTCAACCCTAGGCCCTGGAGTATAAATTAAATTATTTTTCTAATGTGCAAAAATGTATTTTATTTGATATTTCAAATTCTCAGTTTTTTCATCTGTAGAATGAGGGACTTAGAATAAGTAATTTCTATGGTGTCTTCCAGTTCTAACATATTTTGTGATTTCTCTTAGGAAGGACGAAAGGAGATAATGAATGTGAAAGTGTTTTGTAAACTGTAAGGAACTGCTATCTATGTGTGAGCTGGCACAAAGTATTTTCAAATTGCTAACAACAGGGTCATGGATTTAAAGCTAGAAGATAACTCAGGATTCTAATTGAATCCTTTCATTTTGCAGATAGGGAATCCGAGTCCCAAAGTGGTGAAAGTGTTTGCCTACGTACAAAGTGGCAGAATGAGGATTTGAATCCAGGTCCTTTAATTGCAAATCCATTACTCTCTCCACCATATCAGATTTGATTCAATTCAGTAAACAGTTATAAAATATCTGCTATGTTAATTATGTTAAAGAGAATTAAAGATCTTTCCCACCCATTAATGGGCCTTCCTATTAAGGGAAGCTTGGTTAGGGGAGATTTGTTTTGTAAGAAGGCCCACACCTTTTGTTAAATGCTAATAAGGCACTGGTTCTCAAAGGCTGTGATACCCTTTGGCTCTGAAAAGTGTATATATACTCTGAGGTGCGGTTTTACTTTGGGGCTTATTCATTGGAAGTGTTTATTTAGCCAAAGGAGATTCTGGGTAACCCCTAAGGAGCCCCAACCTTTGAAAACCTAGATGTTGGTGCTTCTCTCTAGTAATGATGTATGTATGGTCAGACAGTTGGATCTATCTGTGATGTATGTATTGTTTATAGTCAGACAGTTGGAAGCCCTGCCTGTTGGTCCTCATTTTTCTATTTGTATTTTCTCTGAAGTTCAGGGTGCTGACTTTTCTCCCTGAACTAAGTGAATGATATATGTACTTGATTAAAGTGATTCCTGACCCCTCAAAAGTTACTTTCCTTTTAGAAAAGCAGATTTAAGAACCTGTACGGCAGGCCATCCTGAGTATGCCAGGGTACTTTCTAATACACAGTCACCGTGCTAAATGCTGAGGATACAAATAAAGAAAAGAGACAGGGTCTGCCCTCAAGGAACTTACAATCTAATGGGGGGGGAAACATAACACAAAAGGAAGCTGAAACCTTGGGAGTGGATGAGAGGCATCAGAGGTGTTGAACACATTGTCTGATTAGCTGCATGCAACACATCTGAGTGCGGCAGAACCAGATTAAAATGTAATTGGGAAAATTTAGCAAAATAAATTAAAAGTACAATAAAAAAGAGATAACATTACCTTTTAAAGGTTCAATGGATAGTGTTGGGCTTGGAGTTAGGAAGATTCATCTTCCTGAGTTCAAATCTGGTCTCAGACACTTACTAACTGTGTGACTCTGGGCAAGTCACCTAACCCTGTTGCAAACATGTAAAATGAGGAGGAGAAAAAAATGAAAAACCTCTCCAGTATCTTTGCCAAGAAAATCCCACATGGGGTCATGAAAAGTTAGACACAACTGAAAAATGCCACAAGAACAAGAAGTGATCCTTCTGGACTGTTTAAGAGACCCTATTTCTCTTTGAATTTGACACCACTGCTCTCAGTTTCTATATGAGGAAGCTTCTCATTCATATTTTTAAAATCTCAGAGAAAGGGATCTCCAGAGAAGAAATGAAGGACCAAGCCAGACACTTTCACCTTTCAGAAATGTGAATTTAATTAAGAATGACTGACAGATATGAGAACAAGAAAGAAAGTCAACCCACCTCCCCCCAAAAAACATCCACAAACAAAACAGTTCTGTCTACAGAGACCAGATTACTGACACTTTCTCTGTTCACCTAGTGAATGAGACAAATTAATCTGAGAGTTGCTGTGTGATGATGACCTTCAGGCAAACAGCCTAGCTTTGAAAAAGCAAAAATTGAAATAAAAAAAAACCACCACACAACACAGACATTTACTCAAACATTAGATTGGCTTTCATTAAAATTTACTTTGCTCAGATGTTCCTACTCTTAACAAGGTTGTTCTTTGTCTTTTGTATTTTGTTCAAGCTCTTTTGCATGAACGCTGTTGGATGGAGCCCTGGCTAGCATACATATCCTGCCACACCTCTTTGTCTAAAAGATAACTCCAGCCACCACAATCAGAATGTGATTTTTCCCTTTGTGGAGATAGATTTGCATTGATCTAGCTATAGTCTCTCACCACAGGCTCTGTGTTTGGCAGCCTAAGTTGATGACAAGTGAGAGAAAAAAAAAAAAAGCTTTTCAGAAAGGAAAGAGACCAAAAAAAATCTGTCAAAAACATAAAATCTAAGACATAAAACCAAACCAAGACAAAAAACAGCAATTTGAAATCATTTAATAATACTGCTACACACCAACTCCACCAAAAACAAGAAACAAAACCCAGAACCAACCAATTCAAAAAACCACAGCTCTTTAAAAGAAGACTCGAAGTAAAAGCAGCAGAACAGAGGTTCAGAGACCAAGCTGCTAGACTAAGGGCTTGCCTTGAGACCTCCAGTGGTGAGAGAGACCTGTGCGCTTCTCTGCCCACCCACATATCTGTCTTCTCTGTCCATAGACTCTGTATGGCAGGTCTGTCCCCAGTACCCCCTTGTTGCCTGTCCCTTGGTTCTGCCCAGGCCTCCAAGGGTCTGGTCTTGTCCCAACCTGTTCCTCCTCCTAATCTCACTTCTCTGTCCCTGGCTTCCCTATGTCCTTGAACCCATGTGCCCACCACCTCCCTCCAGTGGCACACAACCCTAGTTCTCATTCCTTCCCTCTTTTTCTCTCTTCTCCATGTCCATAGTGAGAATTAGTTGTAGTGCCTGAAGCCAGATTTGAAATCAGGTCCTTCTGACTCAAGGCCCAGCTTTATCCACTTTGCCATCTAGTTGTCCCTAATTGTAAAACTGGCTAGTTTTTACCCACTTTTCTTATGTTTATTATGTATATACTTTGTGTATACTTCTGTAATAGGGGCCAGCAATTTACTAATATGGTACATCCAAATACACCAAATCCTCCAGTACACTTGTATGTATACATTGACAGTATATAAGCTGCTTGAGGGTAGGAGATGTTTTATTTTTGTCTTTGTATCCCCACATGGACAATGGTGGTCTCTTGTACTTGAAGTCTTTCTGACTTTGCAGAATTTAGAATCTTAGAGTTTATGCTCTTTAAGCTTAGCCTTTTAAACCTAAGATCACTTCCACATCAGGATGAGGTATCCAAATAGGGCTTTAGAAGAGGAATATAGACACTTCAGCCTTCCAGAAGTTCTGTGTCCCCACACAGGCATACACATGCTCTGATGACAAACTATTTAGTTGAATGAGAGTCCAGAGTTCATAGTCTGTATTCCTGTCCATGCTCTGATAAGGATTTAGTTTTTTTATGCTATTCTTGTGCCATAGGGAATATTTAACACCAATATTTTTTCCAGTGAAAGAGGTGGCATGAATCAGTGGATAGAAAGTCAGGGAAAGAAGAGCATTTTCCCAACTGAACTGAGAGAGGCAATTGCCTGAGAATTCCCTATATCAATGAAATTATGGGATCCATCAACACTACCCTACTCCTCTCTCCAACTCAGTTTTTCCAGAGATTCTAAATGGTTGAGAATCATTGAACATCATGATCTCAGAAGAAATCAGAATTTCAGCTGACCCAGAGTTTAATGGCAAGAAACCCAGATAACCAGGCTGTGATATATTACTAACAATGCTTTATGTGCTGGAAGTGGCATAAAAGATGCTGTCAAAGATACGTATGACTGGAAATGGAAATGGGGTAATCGTGTGAGAATAAACAGATGGAGATCTCATTGCTGCCCTGGTCCCCATGCATAGCTACTAAAGACATCCAGAGAAGTCATTTCAGTTCCTGCTCATTCTCCAATCTGCTCCACCTCCAAGACAATTGCCTTGCTGGATCAAGGATGATTGGACTGCTTAGTTCCTGGCCGCCATACTTGGAGAACTCCCGCCATATTATTCTTTTCACCTCCTGCTTTCTCTGTCATCTGTTCTACCTCCTCTCCATCTGTCTTGCTCCCTTCTACCTCCACAAAGACAATTTTTAAAGGCCTTTATGTTCTGTCTCTCCCACTAGAATATGGGACCATCTTGAGATGAGGGACCATCTTATTTTCTTGTTTCTGTAATCCTAGCACTTAGTATAATACCTGGAACATAGTAAATACTTAATGATGCTCTGTCTGTCTGTCTGTCTGTCTGTCTGTCTCTCTCTCTCTCTCCCCCCTCTCCCCTCTCTCATCTATCTATTGCTAACCTATCCATATATTTATAATCTATCTAATTTTCTGTTTATCAGTGTATCATGTATCTAATCTATTTATCATCTGATTTGTCTATTAGTTCACCTATTCTTTCTATCTAATCATTCCATCTATCATGTATCTATATCCATCAGCTATTTAATCTATCTACCAATCTAATCTATCTGTTTATCATTTATTTATCTATCTTGTATCAGTCTATCTACCTATATGTCTTTCTCATGTATCTATAAAGGCCATTAGTACATTGGATGGAACACCTGTGGATGAGAGCTGGACAGAGTAATCTATGCTGGAAGGCTTGTGGCTTGTTGTACCTACATTTGCCTGAAAACCCAAAGATCAGGCTCTAGTCTCATGAATTCTGTTGCTTCCATCTTCTGAGAGTTACCCTTCCTTCCTTCGCTCAACTCTAGCCTGATTCTGTGGAATCACTTTGTCTTTGCCATCATGATTATTTATATCATCCAACGTGCTATTCTTTTCAGGTAAAATGTCCTTTAACAAGAGAAGTCGTGGGAAGACTCCTTCACGGGGCACTTGTAATTCTTCTCTAGGAGCAAACAATCGTTTCATTAGAAGGGCTTTAGAAGTCTGCTTTTGGTTACAGCCCCAATCTGGCAGGTGATTACAACTGGGGCCTTTCATACTGTGTTCATTTTGGTTGAATACAGAGACTCATGTATCCTAAATCCATTGGTAATGGTTTTTCTGGATTGATGTCAGGGCTAGAAGGACATCCTTATGTACTTTCTTAATTTTAAAGAAGTCTCTGTTTTCCAGTCACAATCTATGTCAGGGAGCCCCAGACAAGCAGGATTATACAGTAGAAGTAATCCTGTATTCAAATCTTGTAATTTAAAATTCAAATATGGCAGCTGGGTTGTCCAGTGGATAGAAGGTAGAGTCTGGAATCAGGAAGACCAGAGTTCAAATGTGACCTCACGCACTGATTAACTTTGTGACCCTGGGCAAATCACTTAACCTTGTTTGCCTCAGTTTCCTCATCTGCAAAATGAGCTGGAGAAGGAAGCACAAATCACACCTGTATTTTTGCCAAGAAAATCTCAAATGGGTTCTCCAAGAGTCAGACATGAATTAAAATGTCTGAACAGCAAAATTTCAAACCCTGCCTCTGCTACCATGTGACCTTGAATGCTTTACCTCTCTGAATGTCAGTTTCCTCCTTTATAAAATGAGAGAGTAGTACTATATAACTTCTAAGGTGTCATTTAGCTCTATACAGTGCTGCAACTCATTCTGAGAGGCAGGCAACATGGTGCAGTGGAAAGTGGGTTGAACCATTAGTCCTAGGTTCAATACCTTTGCCACTTACTCCTTTGGTGATCTTGGATAAAATTATTTGACCTTTCTAGGCCTCAGTTCTTTTGCCCATAAAATAAGGGGGTTGTACAAGATGACCTTCTGAGCTCTCTTCTGGTTCTAAATCTTTTTGTTGCTCAGTTGCATCCAACTCAGAATGCTGAAAAATGTTCCTACTTGCTCCTCAGTTACCTGCCATTACCTGTGGGATACCATATCCAGGTTCATTTGATCCACATTTGGTTCACATTAATCCATATTTAGACTTAGGAAGTACAGTATTTCTATTCTCATTGAATCTTAGAAAAAAGAGAAGTTTCTGAGATCAATCTTCAGTGTTTAGGAAGTAAACCCAGTTGGGACTGGGAGCTAGCTCTTTGTATTCGTCATTCTTGTTTTTGTTCAATAATTTCACTTGTGTTGGACTCTTTGTGACACCATTTGGGACTTCCTTGGCAAAGACACTGGAGTGGTTTGCCATTTTCTTCTTCAGTTCATTTTACAGATGAAGAACTGAGGCAAACAGGGTTAAATGACCTGCCCCAGATCACACAGATGGTAAGTACCTGAGACCAGATTTGAACTCAAGAAGATGAGTCTTCATGACTTCAGGTCCAACACTCTATTGACTGTATGTAGCATTTAGTTGTTTAGTTGCCCTCGTTGTGGTTATAGAGTACTTCACTATTAACTCATTAGTGTGACACATGAAAAGTTTGAGAGACATGGTTTCTGTGGAATTAATCACTGGCACTCTTGAATGCCAAAGACCCCTCAGGGAACCCACTCAACACTTATATGTCCTTGGAAGAGCGGTTGTCCTGAGGGTAGAAATCAACTCTGATTGGTCAACAAGCAATGAGAGAATGAATATTATAATGAGAGGTGGGCTTGTTCTAATAAGGGTCTGGGGGATGTGATTCTGATCACTCTGCCTTGGAGAAAGACACTTATCTCTTCCCAGAACACCCTAGTTGGTCTAGGGCTTTCTCAACAAAAAGGGGAATCCACTTCCACTAAGACCTGTCTGACTAAAACAAAATGAACTGGAATCCACCAATTCATCTAAACAAAAATTTCTTTACCTTTTGATCAGATATGAGTTTTCTCAGTGGGGTGCATTTGCCTAAGATTTCATCGTATCACCTCTGCCCTTCAAAGGCTGACTGAATAGTCTACAGGGAATAAAGAAATAGAAGGGTGGAAAAACTTAGTCCTAATGCAATAAATTGTTATTGATATAAGAGTAGGAAATAATCATTCCTCTCATTAGATTATAAGCTTGTTGAGGTCAGAGAAGGTCTTTTGACTCTTTTTGTATCCCCAGAGTTTAGCATGGTGCCTGGCATTTAGTAGGTGCTTAACAAATGTAGATTGATTGGTTTGAGTCTTAGTAAGTTAGGTAACATGTGTATCATTAATCTCTATTTTATAGGAAGAGGAAACAGACCCTACAAAAAACTCACATCTAGTAAATATCAGATGCAAGATTTGAATTCATTCTTCTGGACTCCAAGTCTATCCCTCTTTTCTTTCCATTTTGTAAAGCTCTCTTAAACAACTGAGTCCATGTTTTGATGCTATTTTAAATCTTATAACAAGGTAACATGATGTAAATTGGCATCCTGGTTAATAAAAACCCGGAATCTTGGACAAAGCTATTAAGGCTATTAGTGTTTATATTTTATATGCTCCTAGACTGTGAGTTCCATTCGAGTAGAGACAATGACTTTGTATCACTCCCAGTTGCTACCACAGTGCTCTCAGTAGGTATGTGTGTGTTCGTCCTTTGTTGCCGAAGAAGACCATGCTATTAGAGAAATGATGACATGACTTGCATTTGACTTTGTTTTGAGTGAAGGAGGTCTGTGCAAGTCACCAGCTTCACTTCTCCTCCAGAGTCATCTGAATCCAGTGACCTGATATTCCTTGGGATGACTGGAGATGACCCAAAATGAGGCAATTGGGGTTGTCACTTGCCCAAGGTCACACAGCTAGTGAGTGTCAAATGTCTGAGGTGAGATTTGAACTCAGGTCCTCCTTATTCTTGCACTGGTGCTCTATCCACTGCACCATCTAGCTTCTCCTATCAGTAGGTATAAATACTTGTTGAAAGACTGAATGAAGAGATCATCTATTTCAAGTACTATTTCCATGAAGGAATTCCCTCTACAAATATTCTTGAGGGGTGGTCCCATAGCTAACAAACCTTTGATTAGAACTGGTGCCCTGGCTTAGGTGGGCATCTTTTCACTGTATAAAATAAAGTAAACATGAATTTGCTTTTGAAGGATAGAAGGAGGCAGCATGGATAACTGTTGCCATTCAAGACCAACTGCTTCTTTCTTGTCAATCACAACAAATACTGTAGATATTCTTTTCTGATCCTACTTGGGTCTTCATTTCATTTTCTTAAGGGGACAGGTATATATTTTATCATGGCAATTCTGACAGAATTGACAGAAATAGTCTCTTAAACTGTCAACACTAATACATGTTCATTGACTAACCAACCGACCACTTTTATTTTCAGTGTATTTGTGCCTCCTTTTGTTTTTCTCTTTGGAGATAGAACAGCATAGTAGGGAGAGCACAGAAGCCCAAGTGATTCTGTTCATAATGCTAGCTCTTTCACTAATTACCTACATGAGCTCGGATAAATTACCTAGCCTATCAGGGCTTCTGTTTTGCAAAATATATGGGGGTTGGACTAGGTGATCTCTAAGGTGCTTCTTAGCTCTAAAATTCTAGGAACCGCAAATATCTCTTGTCTGCTATGAATTAAAAAAAAACTCAACAAGCTTGCTTTAAAGAAAAAAAATTAAACATCCTCCCTACTCCCTTGAAATATTTAAAATATCCACTCTGATACGTGTTCTTGGTAAGACAGCTGCTGTGAAATAATAGATTGTAAAAAATGCTTTTTCTTAAAATTTTTTTTGATTGTAGATAATTTCTACCACCATCCCCAATCCCAATCATTTTCAGGCATTAAATAGTGCATGCTTCGATGTTTAAGTTTATAGTTGTCCCCAGGAAACCAAATTATGCATGGCTTCCTGGAAGGTTTATTTTCTTTTTGCTCACATGGATCACATTTCTCCATTTCCTTAGGGCATAAAATAGCACAAACCCTTGTAGCCTGTGCCTTGGCTGATTAGAAATTTCACTGACACATTCTCTATATCCATGAATTCCTAGCAAATATATTTTATGTGAAAACTAGATTTCATTCTGATGTGCATATCCCCCTAGGGGCCAGTGCTATTGTTTACTCTCTGAATTTTGTAGGTATTTAAATTTATAACCACACCAGAGAATCACATGTGAGCAGTGGCTGGTGGACCTATGAGGAAGCTGTTAGCTATAACTTTCCTCTTTAGAACAGCTAGCCTCAGGGCAGGATATGCTTCAAGGGAATTGATAATTGTTTCTTTTCTTTCAAAATTTAACAGGGTGGAACAGTCAACATGCAATCTTGCAAGATTATTTCTCTGCTTTAATTTTTCTTATCCTTATTTGATCTCCTCTTGGTGTGTGGGGCTGTACTAGTTCATTTTGGGCCTTGATCTTATATGCTTTTAACAAAAGTATTCCCTTGGATCGCTCCCCCCCTTCCCCCCACTGCATATTACTGTTTGTTTAGTGAGTTTTTTATGTTCAAATTTTGAAAAGAGTATTTTTTTTCCAAGTCAATATGTGGGTAAAAATGTCACTCACTATATAAGACATTTTTTTCCCTTTTTCTTGTCAAGTCAGAAATGTTTACCTTTTTTCTCTCTGCTCTAAAAGGGTGAGAGGAAGGGGAGAGAGGAAATAAGTTGCTATTGGAGACTCGGAGCCCTCTAACCCACAGTCTTGCTTATATTTCATCTTGCACACAGTGAAAGGGCTGGGCCAAAATGACAGAGGAGGACAGGCCTCAGACTTTAGGGAAGTGAGTTCATGGATGGGAGAAGCCAATTTCAGAAATGATAGTTGCTTATCATGTTTGCTCTTGCCTTTCAGTCCACTCTATTACTCTGAAAATTTGGGGGTCACTCAGACTTCTACATTGAAACAATGGGTTTATGACTCAGGGATGAACAAAGATCTCTACTGAGTCAAGTAGTCAAACACCCCAGCTCACTTAGGCAGTTCAGGGCACAGTGGTTAGAACCCTGGACCTGGAGTCAGGAAGACCGGAGTTCAAATCCAGCCTCAGATACTTACCACTTGTCTGACTTTAGGCAAGTCACGCTAACTTCAGTTTCCTCAATCATAAAATGGGAATAATGACTGAATCTATCTTGCAGAGTTGTTGTGAGGGTTAAAGAAGCTAGTATTTGTAAAATGTTTATCACGGTTTCTGGGGCATAGTAGGTGTTCTATTTCCCTTCACTTAAAGAGATGATTTTAACTAGGAAGAGAATGTCTTCATTCAATCAGAGGACATTAAACCAGATTTGTGAAGTCCCTGAAAACCAGTGGATGACGTGGAGAGACACTACATTACAGGATTGCATAAAGAAATTCAGTCATGACCTGTGGGTTTCCTGTAAAACAGCAAACCAGTTTGGAAATCAGGCATTCAGTTCTGCCATCCCCTGAGAGGGAATTGTTGGGGTGGAGTGAAAAGAGAGGGACACTTTGTCTCGTTCCCCCCTCTTCTTGCCCAGAGGACAACAGCCTTGTTAACTTTGGAGGGTGAGAGGATTTGGACTTGTTGCCGTAGAACCACCTATAGAACAGCAGAGAATAGAGGCTGTATCTGCCATGAGAGGCTCAGGACAAACTAGAAAAACTGAGAAAAGGCAGATTTAGGACTCCATAAGGAAGCCAGCAGAAAGCCACACCATTCCAAAAGGGGGTATTTGGAAGACTGCAGAAAAAAGACTTCCAGGAACTCCTGTATTCCCTTTGACATGTATGCTCAAAGCTTTAACACACTTTCACCGGAGGGAGAAAAAGGAACAAACTTTTGTTAAGTGCCCATTATAAGCCAGACACTACACTAAACACTTAAAAGAAATTATCTCATTTGAGTCTCATAATAACCCTATGAGGGAGGGCTATTACAATTCCTATTTTATAGCTGAGGAAACTGAGGCAGACAAAGTTTAAGTCATCTGCCCAGGGTCATACTATTGGTAAGTATTTGAGCCTGGATTTGAACTCTGATGTTCTTGATTTGAGAAAGTAACATGGGAAATTGTGTATTGGTGGGATAGTGGATCACAAGATTTTGGAGGAAATAAATATATTATGCCAATTGTTCCTACTATACCATCTTAGTCATGACCCCTTTCTAGAAACCACCTGTCTGACTTATTAATGTAAGGTCCAAAATTATCCAATCTGCAAGAAAAACCACTGAGGCAAAGCTCCGAGACATTTACTATATATTAAAAGGATCAGATCCCTTCAGTGAATGGCACTTCAGATCTTCCTCATGATCTGAGATGCCTCCTTTTCACAGGGCCTTTCTTTTATAGGGCTTGGCACTCAGACTCTCAAAAAAGGCAAAGTAAAATACAGAGTCTTATTGTTTGATAGACCCTTTAGGTTTTTGACCCTTTAGGAGGGCCAGAAATAATGCATCAGCGTGGGTGGGCACAGGGTGGGCAAGGCAAGGGTCATCTCCACTAAGTGGTCATAACATGGTACCCTCCTCATTTTGGGCAGGAAAGGCTAGTTGGGAGGTACAAAAATAAGTGGGAGACTTTCCATATCATGTCAAGACATCCCATCCCTGAGTTTGGTCATCTACGTTCTTGCAGTTAGGCAAGTGAACTTTATAACTAGTAATTGAAGCAGTGAACGGTGAATTTATAGGTTTTAAAGTTTAAGGCCTGCTGTAAGAAAGAACTGATCTTACCTAATTATTCCTACAAGATATATGTAAAGTATATATTACTATATGTTATTCTTATATTAATATTTGTTGACTAAATCAACTAAATGTATATTAGCAGATAAGTATATCATTACTAATTGCTAACAATCATTACCCCTATGGAATAATACTGAACTGATTAATACTGATTAGAATCAAACAAGGGTCTAATAGATCTTTTCTCTAATTAATTGATATCAACTGATAATCAATAGGAAAAGGAAGCACCTGTAGGGGCTTATGAGCTATATCATTAGAAAACAATCTTTCAGACCCTTATGGTCCCTAATTCTCTTAAGGGGAAGGATAGTAGCCATCTACTGGGGACCTGACCTAGAAGTGTGTAGGGGAGTTAGGGTAATGAGCCCAGAGCAGGAGCTACCTGTGGGGTTTTATTTGGTGTCTATCTATCTATCTATCTATCTATCTCTATCTCTATCTCTATATCTATCTATCTATCTATCTATCTAATCTATATCCATATATCTATATCTATATCTATCTTTCCTTGAATACTTTAATTTTCAAGATCTCCTAGAAAAGAATGTACTCTGCTTAAACTTCTAGGCACTAATATTTTAGGTATGAATATTCTATACCTGTTATTATAACTGCAATTCTAATACTGGGTACAGTAATTAATGGATATTAAAAGATAAATACTAAAACAAACAACTGTTATTTTTAAAAATAGTGTGGTTTGTAAGGAAACAGCCTTAAAAAACCCTTACTACTATACAATTACAGACTGAAACAAAAGGGGGAAAACTGTTCGGCAAAACACATGAACATATTGAAATTGTCTGACATTATGGACAATATTCTGTACACATAGGACCCCAGCTATGCAAAGATGCAGGACCGGGGAAAGGAGGAACCTTTTGATGTCCTGTCTTTGGGGTTAAGCTCACAAGATCACAGATTTAGGAAGAAACCATGAGGTTATCAAGTCTAATTGCCTCATTTTACAAATGAGGAATCTGAGATTGAGTCACCCAGAGCCGGGGAGTAAGAATCCCAGGTGGAACAGGAGTCCAGGTTTTCCTGACTTTGTATTCATCCTTCTACCCACTGCACTACACTGTTTAGCTATTACAATTCTGCACATCATAATATTGTTAAGATTTGATAATCAAATCTGGTTTTAAAATGCTTGCATAGGGCAGTCATTTCCTTTGCCCATATTAGGAAATTTCCACTTTAAGGTCAGTGGAGTAGCAAATCTTAGCAGAAAATATTTGCGGGCCAGATTCATGGAATGTGCTGGCCCTTTATAAACTTCCTGCTCTGTTCCCTTCAAGATGGGGAAGCTGACTGAGCTCCCAGGAGTGTGTCTTCCAGCTGTAGTACTGTTCTTGTGGAATTAATTTTTGTCTTTATTGCTGTTGTACGTCTTTTTCTGTTATCAGTGAATGAAGTTAGCTGAGTTATGTATATAATAGTTTAGTTAAAAGAATGATAGTTTATTATAGCTTCAAGGGCCCAGGGAAAATGAAATACTATTAAAGGACTGTGGAATATATATTTCTAAAAAGTATTTAATTTCAAAGCTGCTTTATATATACAACATATTTGATCTCCAGGCCCTGGGAAAACAGCATTTGGGTTGGCATTCCATTGACATGTGAAGGTCAAATTCCATGGTAACAGGAGATAAAAGCATAGTAAGATATGAGTGCTCTAGGATCTGACCATGAAACAACATCAGCCATAATAATAATCATAATATTTTAACCTTACAATAAATCTTTGATTTTCTTGTCTTAAGTACTTCCTCCAATAGTGCAGACTCATCTACTACTTTTCCACTTCTATAAAATCTTGAAAACAATCTATACATCTACTAAATGAATCATTGATGAGGACATGAAAAGGAAAGGAAGATATTTGCAAAGTTTATTCTATCAAAGATCATATCTTTAAAGTCTCACAGTTGACTGAAAAGTTAAGAGAATATAAGATCCAAATGCATTTATTGATGATAAACAACCATTTGATTTGGTAAAGCAAAACACTACTATTAATGGCTCTCTCTTAACAAAGTATCTTCAAAGGGCATATCTGAATCATACAAGATTTTGTGAGAGATTTAACCACAGAGTTACTTTGCTCAGTGATCCTCTGGTTGGACTATAAAAACCAGGAGGCGTGTGCTTGTCAAAGGTATTTGCTACTCTTACAGAGAATACTCAATTTGGATTACAAATGGAGATGGGATTCTTTATATGAAGTGAAATCTTTCAGATGCTCCTACTTACAGACTAAATGATTTATAGGACCATGGTTCAAGAACAAAAAGAAAAAAAAGAACAAAAAGAACAAAAGGAACCTCAGATGTCATCTAGTTCAACTCCCTCATTTTCTGCAAAAGGATACCAAAGGTTGGGGAGATTACGTGATTTGCCTGAGGTCCCTCAGCTAGCAAATGTAAGAGGCAGGGTTTGAACGGAGGTCTCCCGAATTTAAAGCCAGAATTATTTCCACTGTCCCAATGGACTCCACTAGAATAATTAAAAAAAAGTTTTAATGGTGCCTTTCATTTTGAACCTAGTAAAATTCTGATGGAAAGTTGATTTTTGTAGTTCGAACAAGTCACAAATTGAGAATTTGTTCATTATAAATTATTTATGAATGAGTGAAAATATTTCCCTTTATCACACAGTTTTCTCTTAAATCTCCCCATTGAACCTTTCCTTATAAAAGAAAAACAAATGGAAAGAAAAACCAATTAGCACAGCGACTGTTTGACTGCACATACCATATCTTGCCTCTATACCTCACTTTTCGCCTCTCTCCTGAAAGAAGGGTATATTCTTTGAACTAATTTAGTCAAGCCCCCAAACATTGCAAAGCTGCCTATGTAATAACAATAACCCACCTTTGCATGACCCTTCTGAGAGCAAAGATCATTAATAATTCATCTTCTAACCTTTTCTGTCTCAATGACAATGCCATTCTCCTAGTCATCCTGACTCAAACCCTGGAAGCATCTTGGACTTTTTCCTTTTGTCACCCTCCATGTCTAGTCGGATGCCAAGTCTTGTCAATATTCCCTCTGAAATGTTTCTGTTATCCATTGTCTCCATTTTACTGCCTCTACCCTACTTCAGGTCCCCATTGTCTCATGCTTAAAATATTAAATATTGTTATTGTTGATTAATAGTATAGTTAATAATACTATGAATTATTATCTTTAATATTTATCAATAATAATGACTAATTAGTAACATTAATATAGAGTTTAATATATTTTATGTAATATATAATTACATATTGTAAATGCATATTTAATAATATATTGTATTATATCACATATTAATTTAATAAATAATTTTAATATAATATAAATAATAAGTATTAAAATAAAAAATTATTAAAGGTAAAAGACATTGTACCAGGGACAAGGGCTATAAAACCAACCAAACAAGCAAAAACAGAACCAGATTTTTCTCTTCTTGCCTGAAATACTGAAATAATCTGCTGACTTGGTCTTCTTGGTTCCAGTCATTTCTGTCCCCCAGCCATGTGTTATTCTCCATAATGCAGCCACATTAATTTGCTTGAAGTATAGTTCTTATTGTGTGCTTACCTAACTACAAGACCTCACATGGTTGACTATTACCTATGGAATTGATTCCAAACTCCATAGCCCTGACTCACAATTCTTTATATCCTGGCTTCTAGTCTATGACGCTTCTAGACTTTTTTGTTTTTGAGACATCTCCTATTATTCCCTTATGTAAGGTCATAGTTATAGAGCTTGAAGGAACTATAGAGAGATATATAGAATTGAGGTAGCTAGTTGGCACAGTGGATAGGGTGTTAGCCTTGGAGTCAAGAGGATCTGAGTTCAAACCTAGATTCAGATATTTACTAGCTGCATAACACTTTACTCTGCCTCAGTTCCCCAACTGTCAAATGAGCAGGAGAAGGAAATGGCAAACCAATTTAGTATCTTTGCCAAGAAAATTCCAAATGGAGTAATGAAGAGTTGGGCATGACTGAAAGTCCAAACCCTTCATTTTACAGATGAGGAAACTGATGTCTAGAGAAGTTAGGTGACTTTCTCAGAGTTGTACAGTTAATGAGTCTCTGAGGAAAGATTTAAATTCAGGTCTTCCTAATTCTGAGAACAGAACTCTATCTATGATACTACCTTGCTGCAGTATGTATTTTTCACTCTAGCTACTCTCCAATAAAATGACTTGATATTAGCTAATTATTTCCAGTGTTTTCCTGATACTGTACTATGGCTCAGATAATTCGTGGTTCCATAGTTGAATAAGTCTATAACTGTGGGCAAGAAATGTAACTTCTCTGAATGTCAATTTCCTCATCTGTAAAAATACAGATAATAACACTTACATTGTCTCTTTCAAGGAAGTATTATGAGGAAACTGCTTAATGAGTCATGACATGTCATATTTCCTCTAGTGGATCCAGAAGAGTGACAGATACTCTGCCCTATTTATCTTTGTATTCTCTTATTGCCTTGCATAACGTATTGTACATTATTTATGCTCAATGGGCACTTATTAAATTAATGAATAATTATCACAGAATTTCAAAACTGAATGGATTTCCAAGGTCATCTAACTCAAGGTCCTGCTAGAGGAATGTGTTTTCTCTATAATATTCTTGAGAAACAAGGTGTCATCTCTCCAATGAAATGGAGACTATGAATGTATTCCAGACTTAGAGTGCTATGGTGGAAAGAGTACTAAACATGGAGACATAGGTCCTGAGTTTGAATCCTGACCCTGAAACTAACTATGTCTATGACCTTGCACTAATCATTTTACTTCCCTGGGCTACACTTTTATAATATTTAAAATGAGAGGATTGGACTAGATCATTTCCATGTTTTCTTCTGGTCCCAGATCCGTTGAGTCTATGAGCATTCCTTGGCTGGATATTCCATCTGTTTTTTTCCAAAGAAATTGTGATTATGAAGACACCAGCTCTGATATCAAAGGACATGGCTTCGAATTCCATCTGTGAAACATATTACCTGGGTGAGTTTGGACAAATCATGTAACTTCCTTAGACCTCATTTTACCCATCTGGGAAGTGAGGGAATTGAACCACATGAATTCTAAGGTCCCAGGCTGACTGAACTCTTCATAGTTGTCAACTATTAAGCTGAAAACAAGTCTTAGGAGACAGGAATATGATCTCTGAATTAATAAATCTAAGAAAGAACTATTTTGTTAGATAGCTTTCATGAAAAAAAAAATCCACTTGTTAGAACATAAAGAATGTGCACATGAAAGAAGTGTTTTATTTAAAGTAGAATGGGCATGTGGCATGGGAATCTTGGTATCAGTCTTAGCAATAACTAAGCCACACTGACAATTAAGTCCATTTAATAGTTGGCATTAAGCACAGGAAGGATGTAGAATCAGATGAAATGTAAACTCTTTGAGGGTCAATACTATTTCAATTGTGTCTTTGGATTCCCATTTTCTAGCACAGTGCTTGGCACAAACAAGCATTTAATAAATGTTAGTTGGTTGACATGATTTCAGAAAAAAAGGCCCCACATTCATATAGCCTTTTAAATATATTTAAAATCATAGGATCATAGATATGGGACCAGAAAGGACCTCAGAGGTCATCCACTTCAGTTTCAACTCCCTCATCTTAAAACATAGTAGACTGAGGTCTAAGGAGATTAAGTGATTTGTATAAACTTACCCAGGTAATAAATGTCAGAGATGGAATTTGAACTCAGTTCCTTTAAAGCTAGAGTCAATACTTTAATAATCATAATAATCCTTTGAATTAGTGCAAATATTTTGATTCTCATGTCACAGATGAAGTTCATAGAGGTGAGCTGACTTGTTCAAGGCCACGTAGAAGATAAATGGTGGTATCAGAGGTGACATCAAGTTTTCTGACTCGTGGTCCAGGGTTATGTCCTCTGCATCCTGCCACAAGAGAGAATTAAAGTGTGTATTAAAAATTCATCTCAAAACAAATTCTCTTTGCACAGATAGAAGGATGTTTTTATCTGTCTCAAGAAATTGGTTCAGGCTATTGTGTAACTAATAAGTGCTTTCATATATCGTAGAAGGGAAATCATTTTGAATAACTGCTGCTTGTATTTCACCATTATGTGAAGCTTCCCAGCTCTCATTTCTCAATAAGACTGATGGATTTGGCATTTGCTAGTACCACAAGGCAAGTGGGAAGAATGAGATTTTAAACAAATACAGTATACCTGCCTGAGAAGGGATGAACTCACCCATGTTACTTCCTGACATAGGTTCTGGTAGAGTAATAGAAATTTGGATGGAGAAGGGTTCTTACCTTAGAGATCAACTAGCCTGCTCCCTCATTTTACTGAGCTGGACACTGAAGCCGTAGAATGTTAAATTATTTGCCTAAGATCACATGGGCCGTTAGTTCCAGGAGCTCTTCTCCTGACTCAGGCCAGGGTTCTTTCTCTTATACTATGTTGTTCCCAAAGTTCAAAATTGGTTTTAATTTAGGGGTTACTGGGAAAACTCAACAATAGCTTATGGCTTCTTCGCAGTGCTCCATTTGTACTTTTAAGCAACATGGTATAGTGGAAAGAATGCCAAGTCTGAGGTCAGAAGACCTGCATTTGGATCTTGGCTCTGACACTTTCTACCACTATGGGGAAGCCAGTGTCCCCACCCATATACTGTCATTACTATCTCACAAGATTACTATGAAGATCAAAAGGAAATAATGCATAGAATGTTTTACAAACTATATAAAAGGCTGTAGAATTACAAGTATTATAATTTCATCCTTGTTGTACCTGTTCAGTTAATTTACGTGATTTTCTTGTCAGGTAAGTTGCACCGTGGATAGAGCCCTAGGCCTGGAGTCAGGACAACCTGAGTTCAAATCTTACCTCAGGCACCTGCTAGCTATGTGGTCCTGGGCAAGTCACTTAACATCTCTTCCACTCAGTTTCCTCACTTGTGAAATGGAGATAATAATAGGACCTATCTCTCAAGGTTGTTGTGAAGACGAAATGAGATATTTGTAAGGTGCTTAGCACACAGTCTCCAGCAAACAGCAGATACTCAATTCATGCTACAGTCAATAAATTCTTCCCTTCCCTTTTCCTCTCCTCTCCTCTCTTTTTCCTTTTCTGTCTCTTTACAGTACCACTCACAGGCTGTGGTTAATATAACATTCCTTTCTTTTATGTAGGCTTAAGTTAAGAAGAGACAGTATGCTACAGTGGAAAGTTCAAAGGCTTTGGAATGAGCAAAACTAGGTTCAAATCTTATACTCCTACTACCTGGGTGAGTTTTGGCCTCAGGTCACTGAATCTGCCTGAACTTCAATTTCCTCATCTGTAAAATGTAGACCTTGGATTAGATGGTCTCTGAGGTGCCTTTGAGATCTATATCTATTATCCTAGAAGTCATGATTTCTGAAGCAATACATTATTTTTTTTTTTTTTTTTTTTCCACTTAAATTTATTTATTTATTTATTTTACATTCATTTTCACAAATTTTTGGGTTCCAAATTTTCTCCCTTTTTCTCCCCTCCCCCCACCCCAATACCCCAAGCAATCTCATTTTCCCTATCTCCAATCTGTCCTCTCTTCTGTCATCCCTCCCTTCCCTTGTCTCTATCTTCTCTTTTCTCCTGTAGGGCCAGATGACTTTCTATTCCTCATTAACTGTATGTCTTCTTTCCTAGTTGCAACAGCAATACTAAACAATTGTTCCTAAAACTTTGAGTTCCAAATTCTCCCCATCCCTCCCTCCCCACCCATTCCCTTTGGTACGGCAGGCAATTCATTATAGGCCATATCTGTGTAGCTTTGCAAATGACCTTCCTGATAGTCGTGATGTGTAAGACTAACTGAATTGCCATCCCTCCTCACCTGCCCCTCATTGTTTCTCTTTGATCCTGTCCCTCCCCAAGTGTTGACTTTCAATTACTCCCTCCTCCCTTTGCCCTCCCTTCCATCATCCCCCCCCAATATCTCCTTCTCCCCCGCTTTCTTATACTGTAAGATAGGTTTTCATACCAAAATGAGTGTGCATTTCACTCCTTCGTTTAGTCAAATGTGATGAGGGTAAACTTTTGTTTGTTTGTTTGTTTGTTTGTTTGTTTTTTTTCCTTTCAGCTCTCCTCTTTTTCCCTCCACTAAAAACATCTCCTACTTGCCTCTTAAATGACATATAGTTACCCCCTTCCATTTCTCCCTCTTTCCTCTCACTACATTTCTCTCTCATCATTTACCTTAATTCCTTTTAAGGTATGGTCCCATCCTATTCAGTTCAATCTGTGCTCTCTGTCTCTGCATGTGAATGCATGTGTGTATGTGTGTGCATGCGTGTACATATGTATGTGTGGTCCCACCAACCACCCAGATACTGAAAAGTTTTAAGAGTTAGAAATATTGTCCTTCCATGTATGAATGCAAACAGTTCATTTCTGGTAAGTCCCTTAATACTTCTCCTTGCTGTTTACTTTTGCATGCTTCCTCTCATTCTTGTGTTTGAAAGTCAAATTTTCTTTTCAGCTCTGGTTTTTTCATCAAGAATGATTGAAAGTCCTCTGTTTCATTGAAAGACCATATTTTCCCTTGAAATATTATACTCAGTTTAGCCGGGTAGGTGATTCTTGGTTTGAGTCCTAGTTCCTTTGCCTTCTGGAATATCCTATTCCACGCCCTTCGATCCCTTAATGTAGAAGCTGCTAGATCTTGGGTTATCCTGATTGTATTACCACAGTACTGGAATTGTTTGTTTCTGGCTGCTTGCAAGATTTTTTCCTTGAGCTGGGAGTTCTGGAATTTGGCCACAATGTTCCTAGGAGTTTCTCTTTTTGGATCTCTTTCAGGTGGTGATCGATGGATTCTTTCAATACTTATTTTGCCCTCTGGTTCTAGAATGTCAGGGCAGTTTTCCTTGATAATTTCATGCAAGACGATGTCTAGGCTCTTTTTTTGATCATGGCTTTCAGGTAGTCCCATAATTTTTAAGTTGTCTCTCCTTGATCTATTTTCCAGGTCAGTTGTTTTTCCCATGAGATATTTCACATTCTCTTCCATTTTATTGTTCTTTTGGTTTTGTTTGGTGATTTCTTGGTTTCTCATAAAATCATTAGACTCCATCTGTTCCATTCTAATTTTGAGAGAACTATTAAATTCAGTGAGCTTTTGAGCCTCTTTTTCCATTTGGCTCATTTTGCTTTTGAATGCATTCTTCTCCTCATTGGCTTTTTGAACCTCTTTTGCCAATTGAGTGAGCCTATTTTTCAAGGTGTTAATTTCCTCAGCATTTTTTTGGGTCTCCTTTACCAAGATATTGACCTTTTTTTCATACTCTTCTTGCATCTTTGTCATTTCTTTTCCCAGTCTTTCCTCCACCTGTCTAACTTGCTTTTCAAAATCATTTTTAAGCTCTTCCAAGGCCTGAGCCCACCCAACACCCCCCTGGGGTGTCTGGGGTACTGAGGCCCCGCCCTCCACATCTTTCCCTGATGGGAAAAATACGTTCTCGTCCTCCCCATCAGATCCGAAGGTTGGGATCATTTGCATTTGTTGGAAAAAACTCTCTAAAGTCTTATTTTTCTTCCCCTTTCTAGGCATTTTCCCAGCCAGTTACTTGACCTCTGAGATTCCCTTCCACCCCCGCCTGGATCCGCCCAGCCAGCGCCTGGCCTCTGAGATTCAAATGGGCTTTCCTCCTGCTGGCTGTCAATCAGTGAGCTTTAGTTCAGGTGCTGGGGCGGGGCCAGGGCTGTCTCCGAGACTCTGATCCCTCGGGGGGGGGGGGGGCTTTATGCAGCGACTCTCAAGAATGGAGCGGGTGGGGGCGGGGTGGGGGGCCCGCCTCCCAATCTCAGCTCCCCTGGGGGTCCCGAGCAGAAACCTTCAGCAACAGAGCGGGCTGGGTGCAGGGCCGTCTCTCAGGCTCAGCTCCGTCAGGTTTTATGAGGGAATCTTCTGTAATGAAGATCCTGCCTGCTGCTGGGGGACTCCTGAGTCCCGGGCCGCTGCCGCCTCAGCCGCCGCCCACGCCTCTGCCTCCGCCGCTTCCTGCCCCCGTCCCTGCCGCCGCCGCTTCCTCCCGAGGGGGCCCGAGTCACAGACGCCCTGCTTCCCCTCTCCTTCAGCCCGGCCTCTCTCACTGACCTGCTTCTGTGGGCGGAGGGACTTTCCCGGCTGCTTCAGCTTCCGTCTCTGAAGCCTGCTCCGATCTGCTTCTCTGAGGCCTCGGCCAGGGCAGCGCTGGGGGTCGGGTTTACTCTCCGGGGCGCGCCGGACCCTGGGGATGGGTCTTGAGGGCTCCCTGGGACGGGAATCTCCTCCACTCTGCCTCTGCACACCTTGCACTCACCCAGAATCTATGGGGGACTCTTTCTACACCAATTCCATGGGCTTTGGTTTCGGAGCTCGTAAACGTGCGTCCTTCTACTCCGCCATCTTGGCTCCGCCCCCTCTGAAGCAATACATTATTAAAAATTTTTTTTCTTCTTAAAAAAATCCATTCCTGAAGCTTTTTCATAGATAATTCTTTTTATTATGATCATGGCTCTGGAAAACTCTCACTGCTTGCTTATGTTCCTGCTCCCGTAATCCTTTGAATGCCCTCTTCTGTTCTTTCATACTTCATATTACTAACTTTTGAAAAAGAGGAGAATTATGTTTTTCTGAGTTGATTTTGTGCTGTTGCTAGGTGGTATGAACTGTGGTGCACATTAAGCTCATAAATCTAACTTGAACAAAGGGAAAAAAATAAAATAACTTACAAAGGCTCTCTTCCTCCAATCCATTTTCACTCCCAGATGCCCATTCCTGGCAAACTGCTCGAGTGAATTGTCATGCGCCACTACCAATGCTCTCTTGATTGCTCCTGGCAACAGCATATTATTTTTTTCTGTTTGTTCCTGGAGACCTTTCTGTGTGCCAGCGACATATGGTCCTGGTGATGAAAGATAGGAAAGCTTCGTGATGGATGACATATTGAAATAAACAACAGGAGTAAGACTTAATGCTGCGGTTCTTATATATGTTTTATCTGCAGTGCAATTATCCATGGTCAACTCCATTTTAGAAACCTCTGGAAGGCAGGAAGAAAGGAAAGAAAGTGAAAAATAGTATGCGTTAGTATATATTCAGACTCCATCAGTTCTTTGGATAGCATTTTTATCATGAGTTCCTTGGGATTATCTTGGATAATTGTAATGCTGAGAATAAGTCATTCACAGTTATTCATCATATGGTATTGTTGTTACCGTGTACAACGTTATTCTGGTTCTGCTCATTTCACTTTACATCAATTTATGTAAGTCTTTCCAAGTTTTTCTGAAATCATTCTGCTTGTCATTTCTTATAACAGAGTAGTATTCTTTTACAATTATATACCACAACTTGTACAGCCATTTCCCAATTAATGGATATCCCCTCAATTTCCAATTCTTAGTCACCACAAAAAGAACAGCTATAAATATTTTTGTACGTGTGTGTCCCTTTCCCATTTGTATGCTCCTTTGCATGATGATAACCTCTACTTGGTTTTACATAAAGTTCCATGTCCTTGGAAACCCTAGGTTGTTTGATTATTTTCTATCTTCTTTTTGGGAACAGAAAAGCAGTTTCATAATTCAGTTAATATCCCAGAACTGGGTCTCTTGATTCCTGAAAATGAATATATGATGAACAAATAGCAGGAAAGGAAAACAAAAAGATGATAAATTATCTTCAGAAGTTAAGTGGAGTTGAGGAGGGGTAAATATTCAATTTGTTATAATTCTTCCTCCATCTGCACTGTCAGATTTATTTTCTTTCTTTATTTTCTTTTTGGTTTTCTGATGAGAAGAGTACCTAAAATATCTTGGGTATGAAAGACGATTTCAGCTAGGAGAAATTTATGGAGGAATCAATTAAACTGCTATTTAATAAGAAGTTTAGTGTGATGATAAAAAATCATTGTGTGCCTATTTAAGATTGTCTCAGGCTACAAAATGTTTCAGAAATGAGATATCTTAATTAATATAGATACCAGATCTTAAAAATTAGTCTCTTTGTTATTGTTGCCATAAACAAATGACTTCTTTTGTGTGGACCTCCATTTTTGGGTATGAAGTACCTGGCCCATTTTTGCCAGCACATGAAGCATTTGGGGCTCTCTGAGCTATGGTTTGTTCAAATAACTGGCCAACTTTTTCTGTTATGTCTGATTGAGCTTTGAACGTTCCCTTCCCTTCAATCAAAGTCCAACCACCAGCCACATAGCTTGTCTCATTTGGGCACTTGCTTGCTGAGTTTTGAAAATTCCTTTCTCTGCTTGGCAAGCTTTCAAACATCACTAAGTTTCTAATAAACTTTGTAGGCTTTGGTGCTGGGCACATCAAAGTTTTCAGTGAAAAATGTAACTGCATCCAGAATAAGGACAGCTGCGCCTGGTGAACACAGCTGGTGGAAGCAATTGTACTCACAGGCCCCCAGTTAGGAGTGATTTCTTTAAACTTTTCTGAATTCAGAGGAGGCTTGCCTCCTGATTTCAGACCCTCAGGCATACTAGGTGTAGGAAACTAAAAAAAAAAAAAAATTCCAATTAAGTAGACAGCAGGTGAGGAGGACAAAAGTCTTTCTAATAACTGGTACTCATGAGTTGATCAAGAAAGAAACTTTAAATAATCTCCAACTGAAATAGGTAGCAAACCTACACAATTAGATTTTGACACAATCTTGCACCTCATGCATATTTATTTGTTTTTGTCTTTTTTTTTTTTTAAAGATTATTATCTGAAGTGCTTAATGGCAGATACCAAATGGGAGATACCAAGCTGTTTTCCTCCAGGCAATGTATCTGCTAATAGGGAAAAGGCAATAAATAGCTTTGATTTAAAAACCAGTGGAAAAGGTTTTGGAGCCCTCATGGATCATGGAATGATGCCAAAGGGGGAATAATTTCCTTTGTTGGGACACAGCTAGCACAAGGGTAGCTTACCTCATACCATCACTCAGTACGTACCTTAAGCAGGCCAACCCTTTTTTTGTCTCATGGTTTCTGTGACATAATCAATCCTTAGGCTGGAAAATCTTATTTCTTTGTTAGGATGCAAGACTAGTTTAGGAATGCTTTCAGGCATTTCCTTTGGTCATTCTTAAACCCGTTTGATTTTACTTCAGACCCCCTGGACTTTACTATCATGATTCACTTATCCTGGAACTTACCTAAAGGGCCACACTTGAGGACCTAAAGAGCCACATGTGGTTTCAAGGCTGCAGGTTCTCCACCCCTGGTTCTCACCCCTGGTTCTCATCCCTAACCATCTTTTCATTATAAATAGAAATTTTAGTTATTCTTCCCTAGTAGGGGCTCAGGGCAGCTAGGTGACACAATGAATAAAGTATTGGATTCAGAATCAAGAAGATTCATCTTTATGAGTAGTAATCTGGCCTCAGACACTTACTGTCTCTGTGACCCTGGACAAGTCACTTAACTTCAGTTCCTCATATGTCAAATGAGCTGGAGAAGGAAATGGCAAACCATTCCAGTGTCTAGGATAGAAAGACCTGGAGTACAGTTCTGAGTATTCAACCACTTGCGTACTTGAAGTACCAGACTACTAATGGAGAAACTATTACCAGTATCCTTTGGGTACTGTAACCTCTGAAACAAAGAAAACTAAAAAATGGCCCTTAGTTCTGTGAAATCCTTCAGCTTCTACAGTAATGGTGGCAGACTAATGGTAAAGGGGGGCCATGGGGTATTAAAGTCAGTTGGTTTTATTTCTATCTATTTATAAATATAATAAGTAATTGTTCAGTGAGACTCCACAGGGTGTCTGATAAGTCCTGGCAGCACATGGATATTTGATAAACCAGGTTCCAAAAATTAGTAATGGATGGTTCTTTTCTCTACTTGGTGATTCTGATTTTGGGTAGGTGCTAAAGAGGAATGCAGACCCAGAAGCTGGCTCACTACCATCCATATTTTTCCAGGGCTGCACCCTCATTCTTAGTGCCCTATAACAATGATCTTAGTTTAACTGGGAGTACTTTAAAGATGGGGGGGCAGCTAGGTGGCACAGTGGGTAGAGTGCCAGAACTAGAGCCAGGAAGATGAGTCTTCCTGAGTTTAAATCTGACTTCAGACACTTACTAGGTGTGTTACCCTGGGCAAGTCATTTAACCCTCTTGGCCTTATCCATAAAATGTGCTAGAGAAGGAAATGGCAAACCATATGAACATTTGGAATGGAACAAAAAATTTGTGCATCTCATGTTTTCTACTGAACTGCTTCACTCATAAAGCACAGTACCTTCTTTCAAGCCATGCTGGGTGGTCCTGTGCCAGTGTCTCCCATGTCATGCAATCTATCACAAAGTTCTTCAGAGATCTTGAGAGTATCCTTGTATCACTTTTTCTGACCTCCATATGAACTCTTACCTTGTGAGTTCTCCATAAAATAGTCTTTTAGGCTAATGTTCAATGGCATTTGAACAATGTGGCCAGCCCATGGCAATTATGTTCTCTACAGTAGAGTTTAAATGCTTGTTATGTTCAGGGGTAGCAAGAGGGCTTTAAATGCCAAATGCACAGGTTTTTATTTGATACTAGGGGTAACAGAGAACCACTGGAGTTTATTGAACAGGGGAATGTCATGGTTGGGTTTGTGATTTAGAAATATCACTTTGTTGTGGTGGTTTGTCCTTAGTTCTTGAACAGGACCATGACATCAGGAAGATGATGCCATGACTTGTAAGTCAATTGGATTTAAGTGAGGAAGGACTGTGCCAAGTCACCAGCCTCACTTTCTCCTTCAGAGTCATCTGGGTCCAGTGGCCAGATATGGATCAGGACAACTGGAGATGGCCCAGTATCACTTTGACAGTTGTTTAGTGGATGGACTGAAGATAGGGAGATTTGAGGCTGAAGGGCTAAAGGAATATAAGATCTTCCCTCTACATTTGTAGGCCAATGTGACTACATGTTCCCTTTTTCTCCTTGGAACAGGGGCTGTGTTCCCAGGTCTAAAGGTAAACAGGTATTTTACCTCATCAAACATGGATGTCTTATGTCTTGAACTCTGGCCCAGTTCACAGCTGTGACACATCCCATACTGAGTCACATAGAGCCTTGGCACACATCCAATTAGGTACTGAAGCATGTGGGTTTTCATGCCTTTTGAGCACTGAACCTATCAGGTGCCAAGTCTTTGTCTGAAAACTATACATATTCAGGGAGATTGTTATTGCCTTGGGGGACTTGCTTATGGGGTTTGCTGGGGGGCGGGGTTGCTTATAGGGAGGAAACTTCAGATGTTGGTGATTCCTGGTCTGCTAATGTATGTAAATATTTCTGTTACTCTATTAAGTTTTGTTTTTTCAATATTTCTATAATAATGTTTTTTCTTGTCCTAATGTGCAGAATTAACGTTGTGCTGGTTTAGTTTAAAGTGGAGTGCTTATTATACTATGTGATTTGATCCTTAAAATACATGTGTATATTCATAGCAGCTGCTCATATCACATTGGTGATACAGAGGCAAGAATACCAGCTAGGAGGCTATTACAACAGTCTAGGCAAGAGGTCATGAGAGCTTGAACTAGGATGGTGCCTGTGAGCATGGAGAAAACTTGAGATAAGTCTAAATGTTCCAACAGTCCACAAACACAATAGACTCCTCCAAAATGGCCTACAGCAGCGTTAGCTACTGGTAGTAATGCAACTTTGCACTTGTAAAGTTTAGAGTTTGTTAAAAGAAAGCCTTTGTATTTTGCATTTAACTAGTTAGCGCCAATGATAGTCTGTTGTAATTAATTGACTTGCTACCCTTGAACATTTTCTGCACTGACACAGTTGTTGTCAATGTATCTCATTCTCTGGATTCTACTTTATTCTCCTTGAATCACTTTTTACAAATCTCTCCATAATTCTATGAATATTTCATATTCATTGTTCCAAATGCACAATAATATCCCATTACATCCATATACCACAACTGGTTTAGCTGTTTCCTAATCTTTGCATAATTTTTAAATATATCTCTCTTGGGCATTCCAAGTAGTGCTGCTAGAATTTTTTTTTGTACTGATAGATGTTTTCTTTTTGTCAATAGCTTTCTTGGAGTATTAAGCTACTTGTGGGATCAGTGGGTCAAAGGATAGGAATTATATATATATAGTTTTATGTATGTGTAGGTAGGTAGGTGACATGGAAAGATAGGGTGTAGGACTTGGAGTCAGGATAGATCTTAGTTCAAATCTTGTCTTAGACACTCAATATGTGATTATGGGAAAGTCATTTAACCTCTCTGTGTTTTGATTTTCTCCTCTGTGAAATATGGTAATAATAGTACCAACCTTACAGGATTGTTGTGAGGATAAAATATGTTATCATGTATTAAGTGTTTTTCAAACCTTCAAATTCTACATAAACTATTATTACTGTCTACAGGGGTGTATTGTGAATTGTTAGCATGTTGCTTCCTCCATTAGAATATGAACTCCTTAAGGGCAAGGGTTAGTGACATTTTATGCCTTTATTTTTAACCCCTGAGGCTAGGGAGTGAATGATACTGAAGAAAGGGAGGAAGTAATCTGTAGGTCAATGATTTATTAAGTGTCTACTGTGTGCCAAGCACTGTACTAAACACTGGGGTTTAGAAAGACAAAAGACAGTTTCTGCTATTAAAGAACTCAGAATCTAGTGGAGAAAGAACACATAAAAAGAAGATGAAAAGAGGGGGACAGGGGAGATAGATACCCAGCATGGGGGCATGATGAAGTCATGTAGCTGGGTAGGAAATTATGTCCCTTGGACCCCCTACTTACATAAAAGATCTGAGAGGAACTCTCCAAGGTCCCTTCTCTACTCTCTCAATTCATAGGGAGGGAGAGGTCCAAGGGGTAGGGATAATTGAGGAGGTCTGAGTTTCAGAGTTGATTCGATTTTACAGAAAGATGAGTTCCTGGAGACAACAATGAAGGTCAAATGGGCAGCACCTGGAAGAAGTATGAATTACTTTTCCTGGCAGTTATTACTGAAGGGAAAAAAGCTATAAGATGAAAACTTGAGGAAGTAGCCAGGTCAAAGGATAATTTTTAAAATGTTGAAACTTGAGTTGTTTCTAGTAAGAGGAGAAAGAGTCAGTAGAAAAGGTAAACTGTGATGATATAGGAGATTGGATGATTGATGGAGCAAGGGTTGGAACAGACTAAAGCAAAAGGGTGTCAGAGCAGATGGATTTGTTTAGGCAATGAGGTAGAGCTACCTTATGTGTGACAGGAGGAGAGGCGCTTTGTGTATTAGCACAGACATACAAGGATTAATTATATTCATACATTTAAAAAACTGGCATTAGTGCACTTAGGCTAAATTTAAATTATTTCATCACAACTTTAAAACACTCAGTGTAAGAGCATTCTCATCTATCATTATTTTCCATATGTCTTTTTTTTTTTATTAAGGAGAATGATATTAAATCTGGAGAACATGCTCAGAAGAGTGTTAAGAGTGAAGAAGGCCATGAGTAGTTTAGAGGTAGAGGTAGTATTTATTGCCCTATATCTCTCCTCTCTTTCTCAGCCAAACTCCTAGAAAATAGTTGTCTATATCGGTTGACTCTGCTGCTTCTTTTGTCATACACTTCTCAGTCCTTTGCAATCTGACTTATTATCTGAATGATAATTATCATTCAACTGAACCTGTACTTTTTAAGGTGATCAGTGATCTTTTTCTTAATTAGCAAGTCTTGATGTTTTTTTTTTATCCCCTTCAGGCACATCCTTCTTGTCCTCTTGGCTGTATTCGATACTATTGATCACCTCTCCGCCTGAATGTTCTCTTCTCTCTAGGCTTTTGTGACACTACTTATCTCCTCCTCCTCATGCTTTTTTTCCCCTGTATCTTCATCTATGCCATAGCCCTTAGTTGTGGATGCTCCCCAAGGCACTGTACTCTTCTCTCTTTATATACTCTCCTGGTGACCTCATCAGCTTCCATGAGTTTAATCATCATCTCTATGCCAACGACTCATAGATTTATTGACCTGGCCTCAGTTTTCTGCTAGAGTTTTAGTCTTACATTACTTGTTTTCTGTTGGATATTGTTGTTTACTGAATATTTAGACAGTTGGATTGTTGTCTATTGGACTTGTCTATTGGAAATTTCAAGCTGGATGTCCTGAAATCATCTTAAAATCAGAATGTCCAAAATAGAACTCACTATCATTTCTTCCAAATCCATATCTCTTCCAAATTTTCCCATTTCTGATGAATATGCCACCATTCTAGCATTCTAGGTTTATAACCTCAGTACTCTCCCTTTAACCTCACTTCTCTTCCCTCACCCTCATATATTCAATCAGTTGCCAAGTCCTGTCATTTGTGCCTTCCCAGCATCTCTTAAATCCAACCCCTTCTCTCTGCACAGTCACTACCTGACTTTAGCTCCTCATTGCTTCTTGCTTAGATCATTTCAACAACCTCCTAATTGACCTCCCTGCCTTAGATCTTTTACCACTCCAGTCCATATTATATCTTGCTGCCAATTTAATTTTCCTTAAGTGCAGACCTTACCATGTCACTCTCGTTAAACTCTAGTAGCTCATTATTGTCTCTAGGATCAAGTATAAATTCCTCTGTTTCACTTCTAAAGGCCTTTACAACTTGGCTCCAACCTGTCTTTCCAACCTCATGGGACATTATTCCTGTTCTCTTACTCTATGATTCAGCCAAACTGGCTTTGCCTCTATGCCTCACACCAGATACTTCATTTCCCACTTTCATTTCTTTATGCTATTGGTCACTCATTTTGGAAATGATCTCTCTATTCATTCCTGCCTAGTAGAATCCCATTTTTTCCTTCTAGATGAAACTCAGATGTTGCCTTTTACATGAAATGTACCCTGATTCCCTGCAACTGTTAGTGTCATCTCTCTTGAAACACCTTGTATTTTTTATTCTCCTTATATTTGTTTGAAGTTTATTTATATGTGTTCTTGTTGACTCCCCACTTAGAACTTAAGCTCTTTGGAAGTAGAGATTGCTTCAGTCATTGTATTGGTATCCCCAGTGCCTAGCACAGAGCATTTCACATGCATAGTAGGTGCCTAATAGATACCTGTTGATTGGTTGGTATAACCCCTGGTAGTGGAAAACCACACATATTGTCCCTTTAATTTTTATTTAGGTGTTACAGAAGCTGGAGGCAGGAAGTAGAGGCTTGTAACAGGTCATGAGAGTTCAGAAGAGTTTGAAGAGCTAGGAAACGGTGTTCTTTCTTTCTCTGTGTTTCTGCTTCTCTGCCCATCTCTATCTCTGTCTGTCTATCTCTCCCTCTTCCTTCTTTCCCCTAAGCATCCATGGGTTGTAATTAGGAGCTTTCAGGCTGCCAGGGTTTTCTGGTCAGGTAACTTGCCAAGAAGAAGACATTTGGAAAATTCTGCTTAAATGGCAGATTGAACAGTAAGTAGATTCTAAGGGGAGTTTGGGGTCTTGGTCTGTAGGAGCAGCACAAGGTGAAGATGCTACAGGAGCTCCTTTCGTGATGAGCCACAAAATGGCAGATTCTTCTACAGGACATGGAGTTGAATCCTCACTTATTGTAGGGTGAGATCTTTCTGCTGGTAATCTTTAAGGGATTGGGCACTGGATTTGAAGTTATAGGGCTTTGGTTCAAGACAGACCTGGTCCTACTTGCCCTTCCTGGGCAAGGAACTTAACTTCTCTGGGCCTCATTTTTTCATATCTTAAGTGAGAGGGTTAGGCCACAGGACAATATAAGATGCCTTTTAGCTTTGAATCTATGAACTTATGGTTGTGATAATTGAACCATTGCTAGAAATCTTTGAGGAATTATGGAAGAATTGTGAGATTAAAGATAAGTAAATATTCCAACATTTTAAAAAAAGGGAAAACTACAAGCACTAGTGAGTTTGATATCAACCCTTAGACAAAGTTTTAACATAGGCTATTAAATAGACAATTAAAGAGATGGCCTGCAAGCACCCTTCAAAGAAAGCAGAGTTAGTTCACTAAAAGCTGCATTAGTTCACTAAAAACAAGTCATGCAAAAATTGTTTCATTTATTTTCTTGATAGGCTACCAGAAAGGCAAAATGTGTATTGAATCAAGGGGCATCAGGAATACCTTCTCTTGACATTTACTATGTATGAGGTAGGGCAGCTAAGTAGCACAGTGAATAGAATGCTGGTCCTGGAATCAGGAAGACTCAACTCCCTGAGTTCAAATCTGGCTTGAGATATTAGCTGTGTGACAGTGGGCAAGTCACTTACTGTTTGCCTCAGTCTCCTCGTCTGTAAAATGATCTGTAGAAGGAATGGCAAATCACTTCAGTTTCTTTGCCAAGAAATCCCCAAATGAGTTGGATATGACTGAACAACATGTATGAGATCATGGGAAAGTCATTTAACACAGCTCTCTTAAGATTGATATTCATTGACAGGTTGTAATCAATTTATATTAATGAAGAGAGTTCCTCTAACAACAGAATCCCAGATCCATTTCTACTAGACCAGTGGATGGAATATTCCTTGAAGCTGGAATATCCTGAGCTGTGTAAGCCTCAGGCTTTTTTAGCTGATCATTTGCCTTATTATCTGTAGCAACATCTTGTCCTTGGCACAAATAATTTATTTGATAGGTGCCAGGTTTCCCATTTGAATTTATTGTTCATGCGATTCTTTTGGGAGATAACTTCCAGACAACACCTTGCCTCATTTGGGGAATCTTGTTTTTGTGGGAAAATTCATGCATAGATGACTAAAGAAATCCTTACACTTTGGTAATTGTAAGAATTATTTTGTTTTCTGATCCAGGGCACAGATCCTTGGACTCTAATTGAAGCCAGCAAATTGATAATTTATGGGTAACAGCAGAAGCTGAGACCATTTATTTGGCAAGGAATTGATTATTATTTGATGGATGTGTATGACTTCTATACCATGCCAAACAATCCTTTAGTCTAAACAAGTTCATGTTTGAAATTTCGCTTGTTTAATGATTGGTTTCTAGGAAGAATTAATATAATTTGAACAAGGGCTTCCACTTACATTTCCTGGACATTTTCTAAGCTTTCCACCTTCTTATAAGAGAATTTATATGATTCCCAGATTGAAAGCAGTCAATCAGTGAATACTAAGTGAGTACTTTCAGGACATATATTGCTAAACTGATGACACTTTCATATTTTCTTCTCTCTCCCCTCCACCTTTGCTCCCTTCCCTCCTTTCCTTTTTTTCTATCTTTTTCTTCCTTCTTCCTCCCCTCCCTCCCTGCTTCCTTCCTTCCTTCTTTTCTCCTTTCCTCCTTCCCTTCCTTCCTACGGAATACTAGTTTTAAACTAGTTTGTCTTAAAAAATTAATAATTCAAACAGGATAGCAAAATGTTCTATTTTAAGTGTTTCCCATGTCACTAGAGTGGGATTGTCACTGTAATTTAAAGATCACTTTCTCCCTTGGCAATTGTTTAGAATCCACTTTCCTTTTTCAACTGTCACTTCTGTATAGATGACTCCCAAATCTCTATTTCTACCTACAATTCTTCCCATATGTCTAGCTGTTGTCTGGGTGTCTTGTGTATTTCAAACTCAACAAACCAATCCTGAACTGCCTCATCTTCCCCCTCCTGTCCCGAATTGTCATTCCATCTAACTTTTCTATCTTTCCAACACTATCATTTTTGCTGCCCAGACTTATAACCTCAGAGTCATTTTGCCTCTTCCTTCCCCTTTAATTCTTGATGTAATCAGTTGCTTTAGATTCTCTTTCCTTTTCGTTCCCATTTCAATCACTGTTTGAGGAAGTCATTGCTTCTCATCTCCTGGGGCCTATCCAGTTTAGGTCTAGTTCCAGTTCTCCTCTCATCTCACCTGGACTGTCTCAATAACCTCTTCATAGGACCCCCTGCCTTTCCAATCTATCCTTTATGACAGTGGGGTCCAACTCAAAAAGAAACAGCGGCCACTAAGCCATGTAGTGGTTTAGGTTCTCTGTGGGTTGCATATTGACTGTATTTCATTGCATTTGTATTTCTTTTGTTAAATATTCCCCAATTACATTTTAATCTGATTCAACTGCACTCCATAGTATTATGGGCTGCCTGTGACCCTCAGGCTGCATGTTTGACACTGGCTCTGTATAGATACCAAAGTGATTATCTTGAAGTACAGATCTGACTGTGTCACTCCCATAGTCTAAAAACCTCAGCGGCTACTCTTCCCCGTTAACTCAAAGAATACCCTTTGGCTTTAAGCCCTTCACAGGTTGTTCCTAACCTGCCTTTCCAGTTCCATTATATATTGCTTTCCCACATTCACCAGTGTAGCCCTGACCAGATGTCTGGGTGCTCCTCATCCATCTCCTACTCCATTTCCAACCTCTGTGTTTTGCAGACACTTCCTCAAGCCTCCAATGCACCCCTTCCTCACCATCACCTCTTAGTCTCCTTAATTTCCTTCCAAAGTCCACCTTCTGTAGAAAACCTCAGATAGTACATCTTCCCACCCAAATAACAGTTTTTAAAAAATATATTTTGTATATTTTATATATACTTTTTGTCTTTCTCAAATAGAATACGAGTCTTGAGGTCAGGGACTAGTTTCACTCTTCTCCTTGCATCCACAATTGTAGCCATAGTTTATAGTGTTTAACAGGTGCTTCCTAAAAGACTGACTGATTACAGCTTCCCCCTGGTCTCCCTGTCTGTCTCATCTGTCCTTTCTTCAGTTTATCCTTCATGTTGCTGTTTGGATCATCTTGCTAATGTATCACTCAACTGTCATCAAATAGTGGAAAGTGTTCTGGGCCTGGAGTCAGGAAGATCTGAGTTCAAATCCTGCCTCAAACATTTACTAGCTATGTCACCCCGGGCAAGTCAATTTCTCTCACCCTCAACTTCCTTATCTATCAATTGGTGATAAGGATAGCACTTACCTCGCTATATTGTCCTGAGGATCAAATGGAATAACATATGTAAAGTGGAAGGGAAGGGAATAGACATGTATATAGAGCTTCCTATATATAGAGCTACTGTACAAATCACCTCCAAATCCTACCTCATTTGATCCTCACAGCAACCTTGTTATCCTCACAGCTATTATTATCCTACTTTTACAGTTGAGAAAATTGAAGCAAACAGAGTTCAAGTGACTTGCCCAGGGTCACACAGCCAGTATGAGGTTGGATATGAATTCAGGTCTTCCTAACTCCCGGTCCAGCACTCTATCCATTGTGCCACCAGCTACATCTTCGAAGTGCTTTTCAAGTCTTAAAGTATTATAGAAGTGTTAGCTGTTACTATTATTATTAGGAGTAGCTAGGTGGTACTGTGGATAGAGTGCCAGACCTTGAGTCAGGAAAACTCATCCTCTTGAGTTAAAATCTGTCCAGATACTTACTCTCTGTATGACCTGGGATGAGTCACTTAATTCTGTTTGCCTCAGTTTCCTCATCTATAAGATGAGCTGGAAATGAAAATAGTAAACTGCTGCAGTACTTTTGCCAAGAAAATTCCAACTGGGATCTTAAAGAGTTGGATGTGACTAAATAACTGAACAACGATTTATTATTATTATATGAAATTCTTCAGCGGTTAATCTGAATAACGACAGACCATTCTCCCTAGTCCATATTAAGGTTTCTTAATTTCATTGACTATGCATTTTAGATGAATCCTTTTATGTGTATGAATAGATGACATTTTCCTCCATAAATAAAAGACCGTTCAGTTCAAATCTAGTGCGCAGTAGGTAAAATAATAAATGACAATCTCTGTCTTGTATTGCATATTAAAGAATTTTGAAGTGCTATTGGGGCCAGCAGAGGGCACCAAGAAATTGTCACAAACATAAACTTCAATACTCACTGAAAGTAGTCATTAGAACTGCAGGGAGGTTTCTGTCAAAGTGCCTGCTTTTGAAGATGGAAGTCTGTCTAAAACATCCTGGCTGTCTGATGCATTATTGACTGACTGGCATATTAGGCTTAAAAGCAACGTGGGCTTGCCATAATTGAGAAAGATTAGGAAAACACAGCAAAGTGCATTTAATGTTAAAAAGGAAATAGCTGATTTTGACAATGCTAAGAAACGTATAAAATGTTAAGTTAAAAAATCAACACTGTGACATGATTTCTCCCATCCTATCGTTTTATCCTTCTTGTTTTTCAATACCCATCTTAAATGTCACTATGTCCATAAAGCTTTCCCCCTATCCCTTTAGTGAGAGGGCACCTTTCCTTCCCTTGAAGGAAGGAAACAAATATTTATGCGGAACTGCTATGTGCCAGGCACTGTGTTAAGTGTTTTACAAATATTGCATTCCATCCTTGTAACAACCCTGGGAAATAGGTGCTATGAGGAAACTGAGGCAGACGGAAGTTTAAATGACTTACCCAGGGTCATATGGCTAAAAAATGTCTGAGACTGGATTTGAACTCAATGTTCCTAAGCCCAGATCTGATACTTCATCCATTTCATCCATTGCCTTGACATTCTCATAGCACCAGAGGCAGATTGCGGTACAAGTCGATAGGATGCTGGGCCTGAAGTCAGGAAGTTGGGTTCAAATGCAGCCTTAGATGCATATTAGCTAGGTGAACCTGGGCAAATCACTTCATTTCTGTCTGCCTCATTCTCCTCAACTAGAAATTGGGGATAATGATAGCACTTACCTTGCAGGATTCTTATGAGAACTGAATGAGATAATATTTGTAAAAGCACAGTGCACATAGTAAGTGCTATATAATTTCTTTTTTCTCTCTGTTCTTCATTTGTTTGTACTTCTCCATGTAGCTAGCATGTTCTATTTTGTTTTGTGATAGTTTAGTATAATAGAAAGAAAGTTTAGATTTTAAATTAGAAGACCTAGATTCAGGTTCTGGTTCTGCCATCTTAGGCAAGTCATTTAATTTCTTCAAGGCCAAACCTTTTTTTCTCCTTTAAATCTGTATAATATGGATACTAATACCTTTATTACTCACCTCCTAGGATAATTTTTGAGGATAGCTCTTTGTAAACTATGCAGTAAGCTCCATGAGGGTAGGGAGCATATCTTATCTAAATTTCATCTTTTCCCAATACCAACCATAGTGTTCTTCTATATTTGATAGGAATGAATGAATGGAGTCTCTCTAGGCCTTAGTTTCCCCTTCTGTAAAATGAAGAGCATAAGCTAAGTTACGTCTCAGTTTCATTCTATATATAATATCTAATGACTGTTTGATTCTCTGTTTTTTATGTAATTGCTGCCCTCAAATCCATTGCTCTGAGACTCTCTCTTTATTGGTGGAGATGAAGGCCCTGTCCTACATGGGGGGGGGGGGGAGGGAGGCAGGTAGAGTTGGTGAGAAGTGAGAGCTTTAACCTATTTCATTTTCCCTTGAGGACTCTTCAGAGTCAGTCCCTAATGTGGCATTTTCAAACAGGGGTTCCCTTTTGGGACTCTTCAGGGAGCAGATCCCTTTGGGAATGGTCAAACTTCAAGTCTTTGAATACGAAGTTGCTTCAGGTGCTCTTAGTTTCCAGTTTTGAGAAAGAAGATGGAAGAAGCCAATTCCATTTCAGGTTGCTGAAGGAAAAGACTCTGAGAAGACTCTGAAAGTCTCTGTCATGTCTGTCTCTAGCAGGTTATTCCCTCTTGGGTGATATCAAAGACAATCTCTCTTGGTTGAGCTGAATTATTTTACTCCCAATGGTAGGAGAGCTCCTTTCCTCTGTATTGTCGGTTTTATATTCTCCAGTGTATTTCTTCCCTGATTTCTGTTTTGCTAATGATTTGGATAAATAGAGTCCATTGCTATTTTCTATATGTGTTCTTTGTGGAATTGATATTTGGTGGGAAAGGGGTCAAGCTTGGAGTTTAGGCTCCCCTTTTGCCCCAAATAAGAAAAACAATCAGAAGTTAGATGGAAAACAACTGTATCCCCTAGACTAACAACATTTAAGGGGGCACATAGATAGAATTGTAACCTAGCTCTTTCTTTCTCTCTTGTTCTCTCTCTCTCTCTCTCTCTCTCTCTCTCTCTCTCTCTCTCTCTCTCTCTCTCTCTCTCTCTCTCTCTCTCTCTCTCTCTCTCTCTCTTTTTCCCTCTCTCTCTCACACACACCCCCTCACACACACACAATAGTGGCCTGACCCCACCCTTCTCCAAGGAAGACTTTTATTTCTGCCAAGAGGGGAAATAGGAGGTTGGGGCCCGAGGCCACCATTATGCGAGAGAAAGACAGAGAGAGAGAGAGAGAGAGAGACAGAGAGAGAGAGAGGGAGAGAGACAGAGAGAGAGAGAGGGAGAGAGACAGAGAGAGAGAGAGACAGAGAGACAGAGAGACAGAGAGACAAAGAGAGAGACAGAGAGAGACAGAGAGAGAGAGAGAAAGAGAGAGAGACAGAGAGACAGAGAGAGACAGAGACGGAGAGAGAGAGAGACAGAGAGACAGAGACAGAGACAGAGAAACAGAGACAGAGAGACAGAGAGAGACAGAGAGAGGGAGAGAGACACACACAGAAAGAGACAGAGACAGAGAGAGAGACAGAGACAGAAAGAGACACAGAGACAGACAGACAGAGACAGAGAAACAGAGAGATACAGACAGACAGAGACAGAGAGAGAGAGATTTCTTCTAAATTGGTACAGATATAACAGAATGAAAGGACCCCACATGTGTAGTGATGCCCACATGTGGTGAGGTTTGTCATTGTGTGACTTGAAGGGAGGCAGAATAGACACACAATGACAGACCTCATCACATGTGGGCATCACTACTCATGTGGGATCCTTTCATTTTATTATAGCTGTACTAGTTTAGAAGAAAACTCTCGCTAGAATTTAGATACAAACTTCTGGCCACTGGAGGGCTCTCAGTATTCATTTATAATGTTGAATCCAAGGAATGAGCAGTTCTTAAGGGCTCAGTATGTCTTCACATTGTTTCTAGGAGGAAAACTCCATTAAAAAAAACAGCCCAACAATTTTTCAAGTTGTTTCTTTCATGCTTCCCACAGTCATTAAGTTAATGCTGGGTACGTAGAGTAGACAACTGACCATTTTATTCATTAACAGCTTTTGGGGAGATATTCAGGAATTTTAGTGCTAGAAGGAACTAGTAAAAAACTCTTGCTTTACTTCCACAAGTGACTTGCCCCAGGTCATATACCAATTAATGGTGGAGGTTTTCTGATTTTTAGCTCAGTGTTTTTTTATGGAGTTGGACCAGGAAGTTGTTATTAAATGAATTGATGTGTGTAAATTGCTTTGAAAACTTTAAAATGATATAGAAATGTCAGTTGTTATTATTATTAAAGCCCTTTTCAACTCTAAAATGCCCTGGTTTTTAATTGCCTTTTAGTTCAGTGTAACGAGTTTAGATTCTGGAGTTCAGTTCTGATATCTGATGTTACTCACATGACTGTGGGCAAATGATAGAACCTCCTTGGACTTCAGTTTCCTCTCATATAAAGTGAGGGAGTTGGATTAGGCAACCTCTGGGGTCTGCTTTAGGTCTATGAACCTGTGAAACAGTACAACAGTTAAAGACTTGAAAAAAATGCTTATTACAAGTATTTCCTGTAAAGTATGCAATTAGAGCTGTGCCCATGGAATGTTGCCCTGGAAGGTTCTAAATTTTGCAACCTTAAAGGGCTAAGTGAACTATTTGTTAGGAACCTAATTTAGAGGCACAAGTGCATTGTCAGCTGCTGGCACAGGTTTAAATTTAGGGTTCCTGAACACATAATTGAAGGGTTTCCTTTTCATTTAGTTAACAATTCAATTCAACAAACATTTATTAAGTAAAGGGCGGAGAAGGAGAGAAGCTCCAATGGGAGGAGAAAATCGGCAAAAGATCTGTGATTTCATTAATTTGGGAAGCTTCCTCCAGGACGAAGGCTCCCTCCCTTCCCTGCAGCATATAGTCATAGAGAGTTGCCTAGAGCATTTAGAAGATAAGTGACTTGTTCTCAATTGCATATTCAGGATAGGTCAGAGTCAGATCTTTAGTATGAAAGTAATCCTCTCAACTACACTTTACAATACCACACTGACTGTACATTTGTAATGACTGTACAGTTTGTATATTTGGGCTTTGAAGAAGGCCAGGGATTGAATTTGGTGAGCAGAAAATCAGGAGATCTTGAGAACAATTGGAAGGAGTCTTGCTAAACAAGAAGAAAAGATTTAGGATTTAAATAGAAGGATCTGAAAAGAGGAAAGAGAAAAAAGAACAGAAGGGGAAGGGGAAAAGAGTATAGAAAGACTAGGTAGGAAGCAAAGGTAGGAAAAAAAGGGAAAGGCAAGCCATTCAACATGTTTTTGGTTGTTAGGAAGTGTTCCTGTACATCAAAACTTAGGTTGGCATCTTTGTGATTTTCATCCATGCAATTTCAGACTTCACATTGAGGGTACTGAAGAAGCTACTTTTGGACCTATCTTCATTAAAGAGGTCTGCTCTCTTCCTAGAACTCATATGCAAATTGTGGCAGAAAATGTTCCAAGATGTCAAGAGGGAGGATGACCACCTATTTCTGGTAATTCGTACAGGTGCAAGTTATTGCTAGGAGGAAACTAAAAAGCATCCCTAAAGATTGCAAAGTCTTGGGTAAGAAAATGAAGATCTTAGGGCCATAGGTACTGCTTGTGCCAAATGAAGGCAAGGGATTCAGAAGAGAAAAGCAGATTAGAGAAGTGAACATCTGATTAAAAATTATGGTGCCTGAGAATGGATTTGGATGTCTGGACCAGGACTTAAAAATAGTAATGACAGTTTCCTGGCTTGGGAATTAAAGAGACAGGTAAGAATGAATTTGCCTTCAGTCTTGAAAACAACTGCAACAGTACAACCCAGACAATTATATAATGCTTTGTGTTTGCATATCTAATTAAAAGGATTTTAAGCTGAAAAGGACAGAAAAGGGAGAAAATTGTCTATATAGAACAACAACAAAAATCGGTACCCCAAGAGTACACAGTATAGGAGGAACAGAAATGAGGGATATCTAAAAATTGACAGGAGAAAAAAATCCAGGGAAGGATTCAATGTAAAATCCATGGCTTAGGGTATCTACACTTTACACAAAACTTGTGTAATACGAAATTTGTACAAAAAAATCTAACAATTTGATTTCCTAGCTGTCACTGAGCCTTGGTGGGATAAGATCTGTGACTGGAATATGGCTGTGAAACAGTATGATTCATTCAGAAGAAACAGGATAGGTAAAAGTGGGGGTGGAATAGTACTGTACATTAAGAAGATATGGTCATGTAAGGAAATTCAGGAACCAATGTTGGAGTTATATAAATAAAGAGACTAAATAGCCATGCCCTTTGGACTAGAGACTCCATTACTAGGCTTATATCTCCAAAGAACTTATCAGTAAGGAGAAAGACCCTATATAAGGCAAAATATTTATAGCAGTACTTTTTGTGAGAGCAAAGAATTGGAAACAAAGTAGATGGATATTGACTGGGGAATGGTGGAACAAATTGTAATACATTAATGGAATGGAAATGCTAAAAGAAATTATGTAGGTGAAGAATACAGAGAAGCATCGAAAGATCTATATGAACTGATGAAGAGTGAGGGAAAGCCAAGAAAACAGTATATGCAATAAACAAAGCAATCACACTCATATAAATCAAAAGTAAATTACCAAAATTATAAAGACCAAGCATGAAGAGTTATGAGAGGACACCTCCAACCTACACCTTCATAGAGGTGAGAAGTCCACAGGTATACATTTTGCATGCTTTCAGACTTTTTCAATGTATTCATCAATTGTGCTGATTTTTATCTTTTTCTTTTTTGTTTAAATTGTCTCTTAGACATTTTATTATATGAGATAACTCTCTGGGGGGGACAGGAAGAGTGCTCGGGATAACTATAACTATGAAAAAACAGAAGACATCAATAAAACTTTTTTTTAGATTCATCTCACTACCTTCTACTATGAAGCCTTTCCTGATCTCCAGATACTAATGCTTTTCCATCCAAAATGATTATGTATCTGTATACACACAGATACACAAGCACATCTCATCTCCCTTGATTTTAAGTTTTTGAGGGTGGGGACTATTTAATTTTTAGTTTCTTACACTCAGATCCTAGAACAGAGCCTAACAAATACATAATAAGCACTAGATAAATACTTTTTGATTTATTATTAACCCCTGACCAGTCACTTAACCTCTATGTTATTTAGATAGTTTCTGGGATTTATTAAGTCATAAATTGGTTTTGATTTGTGTAGGTAGAGGGAGCTCCCACACTCAGGGCCACCCACTATGACAATATCACTAATCTTTTGTATATTCTTCCACTGATTCATGTATAATGGGAGACTGGTTGACAAGGACCCAGTCTTGAGAATGTGTGCAGTGTACTGTGCCTTCTGCCAGCCAACTCATGTAGGAGGCTTGGTGAGCTTGTTTCCATAAATGTGTAATGACATTTAATGGAGGAGACTTGCCCTCAATTTAGAGAATGCACAAATATTCTGTTACTGTTTCGAGTCTCATGGCATCTTGAAGAAAAGTCATTTAATTGGCTATGGAGCCAGAACTGAGTATACATACAAATAGCACTAAAAGGCTAAATCAGACTCTCTTTCTCACGATGACGAAGGTGGGGAGAAATTGAAAATTCTGCCTTCTTTTTTAATTAAAACTTTATTTTTTTAATTAGCAAAAATACTATTTTATCTCCCTCCTACCTACTCCTTCCATTAGAAAAACAAAGAAAAAAACCTCATAATGAATAGACATAACCAAACAAAACAATTTCAAAGTTATCTTCCAAAGTATTATTTTATCACATAGAATGTGTTTTTTTTAAATATCACTTTGGATCTCTTTATGTTTTGCATTGTAGTTGCATTATTTTGTTGTTCCGTGATTTTGTCACGTTCAACACTTTATGACTAAATTTGGGGTTTTCTTGGCAAAGATACTGGAATGGTTTGCTATTTCCTTTTCCATCTCATTTTACAGATGAGGAAACTGAGGCAAATAGGGTAAGTGAGTTGCTCAGGGTTACACAGCTAGTAAGTTTCTGAGGCTAGATCTGAGCTCAGAAGATGCATCTTCCTGATTCTAAGCCCAGTGCTCTATCTATTTTGCCACCTAGCTGCCCTAGTTGAATTATAGTTATGTGTATATATAATCTTATCCCCTCCCTTATACTGAAAGCCCCATAAAGGCAAGCATTGTATTTTCAGAATCTCAGAGTTAGAAAACACTTCAGGGACCCATCTAGTTCAACACATACCTGAAAAGAATTCATTCTATACCTAAAATGAATTAGACTTTCCCTAATGACTTCAAGTGAAGGGAAACTCACTATCCTTCATGGTAATCCATTCCACTTTTAGATAGTTAATTGTTAGGAAGTGCTTTCTTTATATTAAGTCAAAATTTGCTTCTTTGCAACTTCTATCTATGTCTTCTAATTTTGTTACTCTTTTTTTTTTTAGTCACTGTCCTCTACTAAGGAGCCATCTCTGAACATCAGAATATAAATTGTCAAATAAATGATTTTGTCTCCACTATTCAGAATTTCAATGGTATCTCATTGGATAAATGACAATAATGAAAAAATAGAAAGAAGGCACAGTTATTCAAATATTATTTCACTTTTGTTTCCACTTCCAAAGTATGATGTTTTGGACTAAGAGTGATAGAATAAAATGGTTACCAGAAGTTAAAATTAAGATAAATAGGGAGAGGCTAAAAGAGCAGTCAGGTGTTTGCGGTAAGTTCAGACCCTGATGAATTCCATTCTGGATTATTATCAGTAGTCTTTGAAAGATTGCTGACAGTGCAGTGCTGGAAAAAGACAAATATTCCAATTTTTACAAAAGAGTATAGAGTCTGCAAACTACAAGCTGATGAGTTTTACTTCAATTCCTGTCAAAATTCTAGAACATAGGAGCTAGAATGATTTGTAAATATTTAGAAAAATTCATAAAGAGCCAGACTTTTCCAAAAAGTAATGCTAGACTATCCTCTCTCCTTTATGTGACTGGCTCACAAGGTGTGCAGGTCAAGAGAACACTATAGGTTACAGTTTACCTAGATTGAAGCAAAGCATTTGATGAAGTCTTTCATGTTATCCTTGTGAATAAGATGGAAATTTTGTTGTTTGTTCTTGGTTTTCTAAGACCAATGACATCAAAGGGTGATGTCTTGCCTTGCTCATGAATTGGATTTAAGTGAGGCAGAGTTGCTCAAAGTCATCAGCCTCACTCCCTTTTCCTGAGTCATTGAAGTCCAGTGACAAGACAAAAATCAAGACAACTGCTGATGGCCCAGGATGCAGTGGGTGACCATTGTGTCTGATACTGGAGTCCTATGTGCATGATAAATTTACATGTAGACAACCTGGATCCCTATCTACAAGATCTCATTCCCTTTCAGTCTGACCTGACCTTACTACATGCAAGATAGAAACCTAAAGAACAGATAATGGAATAGTTAGATTATAAACTGGTTAGATGATGAAACTCAAAGAATAGTTATTATTAGGTCAACGAGAACTTAGAAGTTTCTGATGAGGTGCCTTGGGGGTTTTTCCTATGTTACTTAATGTTTTCAGTCAATAATTTGGATACAAACATGGATGATGTGTTATCATATTTGCCAATGACATGGAAATAGAAAGTATAACTAACTTACAGATGATAGATTCATGATTCAAAAAGATCTTATAGGCTAGACCAATAGTTGTTTGGGTATTCCTGGGGGTTGCTGAGAACTTTTTCAGGGGATCCATGAGATCATAGCTATTTTCTTAATAATACTAAGATATTTTAATTTCTAATATGGTAACTGTCAATAGATATAACTCATACAAATAAAGGCTCTTTTGGAGGGGTCTTCAATAATTTTTAAGAGTGCCAAGACATCCTGAGACCAAAAAGTTTTAGAGCAACTAATCTAGAGTATTGGGTTTGATTTAATAAGATGAAATTAAGCAGGGATGAAAGTAATGTTCTATACTTTAATTAAAAGCTACTTCAAAAGTACAGAATGGAGGGGCAATGACTAAGCAATAATTCATGAGAAAAGATATAGAAGCTTTTATGATGAACTGATAATTATGAAATTATGAAAAGGGGCAGGTATGCCCAGTTTGGGGGGTACTTACTGGGAAAGACAATGATTGGCAGCGAGAAATGGAGTGGCATGCAAACTTGAATAACCACAGAGTGTACAGAGGCAGACAGCAGGCTGGAGGAATGGGATAGTGAAGAAAGGCAGTGAGAGGGAGAGGACGGGGACTGCAAGAAGCAGAAAGCATCATTTGTCTAACCATGTGTTATAGTTGGGAGCACTAGGCAGCATGGTCCTTATGGAGATGAAAGTGTGCTCAAGGGCAGGAATTTTAAGGTCTCATTTTTTGGGGGGTTTTTGGGAGGAAAATAGATCTGCTTTTTTCTATGCCACCTTGGGGTTAGTTCATTAGCATATCCAAATCATCTCAAAGTTATCAATAAACCTTTGAAATTACATCTCAAGGTTGTCAGAACTATTTGTCTTCTGCTGGTTTGGAACTGTGGAGGTCCAAATTTTGTCTGGAATTTATATATCATAGAACCAGAAGCCTTGACAGTAGCACTTAGATGACTTCCCCCAATTCAGTACCTATGACCAATTTTGGTTAATATATGATGCAATTTGTAAATTATGGTCTTTTGATCTTCAGGATGGTTTGTTTGTGACTTCCAGACTCCTTTTTGCAATCTTAATTTCTGTGATTGTCCCTTTATCCTGGCTGCTTATAAACTTACTATACGGACTAGAACAGGAGGTAATGAGGGGACCAGAACAAGATGTAATTTTAACACACATGGGTTGCAAGCTCAAAGTAAGTCAATAGAGTGGCATGACAAGCAATATGGCTAATTCTATTTTAAATTATTTGGAGAGGCACAGTGTCATGAAATAAAGCTATAATAGTTCTATACCATATCTTGCCCAGATCAAAGCAGAGAGGAAACATTGTCTTTTGCTCTGGCACCACAGTTTGGAGAGAAAGCTAGAGAATGTCCAAAGGACAGTAAAATTGAGTGTCCTTGAGATCATGGAATATGAGTATTGGTTGAAAAAGTTGAGGGATGGTTAATATAAGACATTTACAAGGGACATAATAGATGTCTTCAACAATTTAAAAGTCTTGGAAGAAGAATGAAAGAGGAATATGGAAGATGAATGAAACTTGCTCTATTCAACTACAGAGGCCAAGATCTCAAAATGATGCTTAGAAATTGCCAAGAGAACATTTAAGATAGAAGGAAAAACTTTTCAACAATTTGAAATCAGTGTGAAATGGGTGGCCTTGACACATGGTGTGTTTCCTCTTACTGTTTTTTTTCTTTTCTTTTTTTTTTTTTAATAGGGCCTATATGATAACTGGTTGGGGATGTTGTAGGTGGGATTTTTATTAAAACCCAGGCTGGATTAGATGACTTCTGTGGTATCTTCCAACTTTGAGGTTTTGTGATTTTATAGCTACTTATACCTGCATTGATACTAACTAAATGAGCTCTTATCAACACTGTAAACATGGAATATTTGAAAAATATCAACTCTGTTAAGTTTATTCTTTCAGGCAGTGACGTTTCTGAAACCAGATTTTTACCAAAAGGGAAAATGGCTGGCAATTCTATTTCACTGATAAATTTGATTATTTATCTCTTGGCTACATTGATAAGCAGAATGAAAAAGTGGAACTTAAGTCTATGTATCCAAAGATAGTAAATAGCCCTAAGCAGATCTCACATAGAAAAACAGGTCATCTCCTTTCTTGGTTGCCTTGTGAAATGAAGAAATGGTTCAGGGAGTATTTCTACTTTATACATACATACATACAAACATACACATACAGGCACACAAGCATGCAGGAATACATACATTATATATTCAGGGGTCATCAAGTGTAAGTAACAAAAACCAATTCTCTTAAAAAGTAGTACATACATAAAATAATTTTGAGATATCTCTCATACTTAAATTGGCTAAAATGATAGTAAGGGCAAATGACAAATGTTGGAGGGAATGTGGAAAAATTGGGACACTAGTCATATTAGGTGGAATTGATCCAACCATTTTGGAGAGCAATCCAGAATTGTACCAAAAGAGTTATAAAACTGTGTATACCTTTTGATCCAGAAATACCATGAGTAGGTCTGTTTCCCAGGGTGATTAGGAAAAAAGGAAAAGAACTTATATGTTCTAAAATATTTGTATCAGTTCTCTTTGTGGTGGTGAAGAACTGGAACTTATGAGAATGTGCATGAATTGGGGGATGACTGAACAAATTGTGATATATGATTGTGATAAATATTACTGTGCTGTAAAAAATGATGAATGAGCAGGTTGATGTTTAGAAAAATGTGGAAGGATCTGCATGGAGATGAGCAGAGCCAAGAGAATGCTGTACACAGCAATAGCAATATTATTAGAGTAACTGTGAACACTGAAACTATTCTGAGGATTATTAATATTCAGATAAACTACAAAGGAAGGAAGATCCTATCTACCTCCAGAGAAAGAACTGATAAATAGAAGTGTGCATGGTATGGTTTTACATACACACACACACACAAACTTGCATGTATGTATGCGTGTATGTACGTGTGTGTGGAATGGTAGCCTTCTCTAGTGCCGGGTGAGAAGAGTGGGAGGGAAGGAGAAAGTTTTTCAGAATTTGAAATACAACAAACATGAATACATAAAATTAAGTAAAAAGAAGTAATATACACAGTACAGAGGAGTTAATTAGTTGTTAGAGGGAGTATTTTGTTTTCCTTTAGTCATTTTACTCATGTCTGACTCTGTGTGACCCCATTTGGGGTTTACCTGTCAAAGATACTGGAGTGGTTTGCCATTTCCTTCTCCAGATGATTTGACAGATGAGAAACTGAGGCAAATAGGCTTAAATGATTTGTCCAAGGTCACGCAGCTAGTAAGTGTCTGAGGTTGGATTTGAACTCAGGAAGATTAGTTTCCGGGTCTAGTACTCTGTCTACTATACCACCTAGCTGCCCCTTAAACTTCTTTGTGGCACAGTAGAAGGAGACTTGATTTGGGAGTCAGATGGTCTGAGTTCTCAACCTTGTTCTGTCATTTTCTAGATGCCAGGAACACCTGGCATCCTTTATAACCTTTATAAGGTACAAATTCCTCCACTCTAAAATCCAAGTAGCAATACATGGACTAACCACTCCACAGGATTGTTGCGAGGATCTAATGAGATACCTTCATAACTGTTGTGAGTATATAAAATCCAGAGATGGTTATAATCGTAGTTTCTGAATAGTGGGTGAAGTATATCAGGGCCAGTTAGATTTTGACATCTTCCTTAAGCACCTTATTTATTTGACATTTAAAAGCTCTTTGTAAGTTAGGTGATGTTTCACTTTGCACCTATTGCAAGCCTGGGGCAAAGTAGACATTTGTAAATGTTTCTTGCACGCCAAAATTCTTTTGTCCTTGTAAAATTTTTATTTCCATTTTCTCTTTCCTCACAGTGAAAATCGTGCCAAAAATGAAAAGAGAATGAATGTGCTTGGTTTTAATTAGTGTGACTCCCTGTGGAAGTTCTAAAGATGAAATCTCAACATTTGATTCCTCTTTCTCTCTCTTGGCACATTGGGGCTCTGAAATACGCCTCTAGAGTGGTGGAATGGAGTTTCTTACAAAGCACCATATCCAACATATAGCCCTAAGCCCTTACTTCAAAATTGAACCCTCTCTACCTTCCATTATGGCCTCAGAATACCAGATTTCCAGAGAAGGCAAACACATACAGACACATATGTCACTTAGCAAAACAGGTAAAAAGCACAGACTCATAATCCTCTCAGGGTGAGTTTTGTTCAGGGAATCCAATCATTCTGGCAGTTCAATTTCTAAGCCCTGGGTGTAAACCTGGGCCTTACTCTTAGCTGTGCAAATAATCCAAATCAAGTTAAGATACAACAGCCAATCAGACTAGTTTTATCGACAACTAACTACCTCTTTCCCAGTAACCTTCTCATTCAGGAGATACTATTGCCAGTGGCCCCCTCTGTTTGATGAGCCATTGGACCATACCTGTGGTCCCTAGATTTGCTTTCCATTTTCTAGACTTCTCCACATCCTCCCTAGAAATAGCAGCTTTTGCTTCCCTCTCCATGGTCCAGTTACCTTTGGAGATTGGGATGGTATTTCTTTTCTGTTTTCTTTTTGCATTTGTATCCCTTGAACTTAGCACAGTGCCTGGTGTATAGTGAATACTTGATAAATGCCCTATCTATCTGAACAGAAACTATCTATTACCCTCATTAAACATAACCTTCGCAATTTGCCTCAGTGTTGGCCTGTTGAATCTTACTTATGTCAAGTCTATTGCTTTCCCCTGCCTGAGTGATGACAAAACTAGCTATGTCTCTGGTCACAGTGCTGACAGCCTCTATAACAACAATGATAATTAATAATGGTAAAAACAGCAACAGTGGTGATGATGATGACAATTATAATTACAACAATAAGCAAAATTCCTATAACACTTTAAAGCATGCAAAGCAATTTATCTCTATTATTTCTTTGATCCCCGCAGCAACACTATAAGTTGTGGGGAGTAAAAATTGTGACAAAGTTTCCAGGCATTAAAAATCAATCAATTAATTAGGCTGGCTAAAATCAATAAATTAATAATCAATAATTTCTCTCATTAATCAAAGACAAAAAGGCAGTCTTGGGTCGTCTTAAATCTCCCTGTTCTCCTATCCAACCTGCCAATTTGAGCAGAAGTTGGGGAATGCTTCTATGACCTTCTCCTCTTTCTTCCCTCAACAAATGCTGTCCATCTCTGTTCTTTGGGTGCCATACCCTTCCTTGTGGATTCTCTGTCTATAGGATATGATTTTTGGTTGCTTACATTTTGTAAAATATTTTGGGGTTTTAGGGCTAGATTTTTAATATATAATTTATTTTTCAGTTCTTCACATTCACTTGCACAAGAATTTGAATTCAAAATTTTCTCCCCATCTCTCCCCACCCCCTACCCAGGACAGTATGCACCCCATCCACCCCTTCCTCCAGTCTGTCCTCCCTTCTATTACCCACCCTTCTTCCATCCCCCTTCCCCTCTATTTTCCTGTAAGGCAAAATAGATTTCTATACTCCATTGTGTCTATAGCTTAATTTGCAGTTGCATGCTAAAACAATTTTTAGCATTCATTCTTAAAGCTTTGAGTTCCATATTCTCTCCCTCCTTCCCTCCCCGCCCACCCTCATTGAGAAAACTAGCAATTCAATATAGGTCATACATGTGTAACAATGCAAAGCACTTCCATAATATCTATATTGTAAAAGACTAATCACATTTCCCTCTGTCCTATCCTGCCCTTCATTTATTCCATTCTCTCCCTTGACCTGTCCTCCCACAAGAGTGTTTGCTTCCGATTATCCCTCTCCCCAATTCACTGTCCCTTCTATTATCTTCCCTCTCCTATGCCCTTCCCCCTTGCCTTCCTGCAGGGTAAAATAGATTTCTATATCCAGTGGAGTCTGTGTTACTCCCTCCTTAAGCCAAATTCAATGAGAATAAGGCTCAATTTACTTTCATCTCCCCTCTTTTCTCCTTCATTGTAGAAACTCTTTCTTCCATCTTATATGTGAGATGATTTGCTACATTCTACCTTTCCCTTACTTTTACTCCTAGTACATTTCATTCAACAGTAAATTTTACTTTTTTAGGTTGTCTCTAGGGGCTAAATTTTTTTTAAAAATTATCATTTAATTACTTTTATTTTTTTTCAGAAAGCTGAGACAATTTGCTTTTTTTGTCTTGCACAGTCTTCATTTATGATTTCTGAAAATACAGCTCTGAAAAATCAGGCTTTTTTTCTCCTGTTTTTTGTCCATTTTGTTTCAAATGGACCTACTTGACTGTGTCTTTAAATCCCACTCTTGCTTTCACTGAATGACCAATAATACCCCCTTCCCCTCACACCTCTGTGACACATTGTTTAGTTTTTTTGACCTAAAATGAGTATAAATGGCAAAGTTCTCTGTTCTGGCCAGAAGCTCTGAGGGTCTTCCTTTCCTAGAATGATATTTTCGTGATGGTAAATTAGCCCTTAGTTACTGAATGGGCATTGCCTCAGACAAGCTCAGACCCAGAAAAGACATCAATTTAAAAAGGTCAAGCTCACCCATTGCATCCTAGGCAATCTCCAGTCTTCTTGATTTTTGTCTTGTCACTGGGCTTTGATGACTCTAGAGGAAAGAGTGAGGCCAACAGCTCTACCTCATTCAAATCCAATTCAGGAGCAAGTCAAGACATCACACAGAATGAAGGATCGCAACAACCCTGTTCATCCTTCTGACAGGGTCTTTCCCTGACAAGTGAATGGCAATCATTATTGATGGATAGTTAAGGAGGAAATGGGCGAAGAGTTCTCAAGTCAAACCGAAGGGACTAAAAAGACAAGCTCAAGTCTCCTGTTCTGCCCGTGGCCCTCCCTCTCCCTCCCCCTCCCCTTCCCTCCATGTAATGCAAGCTGGGTCCTGTTTATAGAGTAAATAGAACTCTAGTTCCTAGCTCAATGAGACTCAGTTAATGAGTAGATGCCTTGAGAAGATACTTAATATAATAACATTCCTTAGCTAGCATTGGCTGGGGAAGGGCTTTTCTTTAAACTAGTATAAGAGATGGTCTTTTGACAGAGAAGGGAATATTACAAATTAATATTAATAATTAAATGATACAGCATTAAGATTAATTTTCTTCAAAGGTAAACTCTACAGCTCTAACCTGTTACTTCTCTCCTGCCCTACCCATCCCAAATGGATTAGGTTAAATTGCTGGCATCAGGGTAGGGTCACCTTAGTTATAGAAAAAGTGGACAGGACTTGTGTTGCAACAATGATTAGCTTGTACTCTGTTCTGTGAGTCTAACTCCAATTCCTTTTTGAGGGCTCAAAGCTAGCATTGAAACATTTTGGAATTAATTCCAAAGACTTATTTAAATGTAGTAATTTTCTTGCACTTGAATCATATTTCTTGAAAAGCTTTGTTAATTAAGCAATCTGTTTAGAAGGATGCTATTTCAGGCAGGTGAAGCTGGTAGCTAATGGACATAAACAAAGAGTATAATTAATTTTGTAATTTTTATTGCTATCTGTATGGAAATTTTCTTCCTGGTTGACTATGACTGATCCAAGGTAGATTATTTCTAAAATGTGAAAGATCTTTGTCTTTTCCAAAAAACAAAACAAAACAAAACATTGAGGTATAAGGGGAAACACGTGCTGGCTGCTTCATCCATAAAATGTATTACCTATTGTTCCTTTAGAGTTGCTTGGTTCTTATTTTCTAGAAATATCTTCTTTTCTCCCCTTCTTCTATCTCTCCTTTTCCTGTTCCCTGGTAGAGTGAAAAAAAAAATCAAATACTGGAAAGAAAAATGAAATAGTGACTAGACCAAGAGTAGAACAGAGGTCTCAAATCCTAACTGGTTGTGGGACCTTGGATAAGTCACCTAATCTCTCTGGGCCTCATTTGTAAAATGAAGTAAAAATGATAATTGGAGTAGGTAATCTCTAAGCTTCCTTCTAGCTCAGATGTTTTATTATTCTACGATAATGACTTCTAGGAGGTACTGTGGAACAATGGGGAAAAAACCCAAACACTGGAATTTTAAATCAAAGGATGTTAAAAAAAAACTCTGGCTCTGTCACTTTTTACCCATATGATTTAAATCAAATAATTTCACTTCCCTCAATCTCTATTTCATCATATTTAAAATAAGAATTTGTACTAGAACATCTTTAAAATGCCTTTCAATTCTAATATCTTAGCTTTTTTGGTTTCTTAAACTAACCATGCAAAATTCACAAAAGATCTCCCCAATGACTCATCGTTTCTTTCTAAAGATATTTTGGGTTCTACATATGGTGAATCTTTTGCTTTCTCTTTTCTGAATTTTGGTGACTTCTGTTATTTTTTTTTCTTATCCTTTTAGGGAGTGTTTGCATTAGTAATTGGATGAATTTAAGTCTTCAGTCTTTTTCTTGAGGTGAGGAATGGCCCCTACCCTTTAGGACAGGGTTTCCCAATGTTTTAGTTGAATGAGTGAATGAAGGAATAAAAACAAATTCATTAAGTACTTACTTTGTGCCAAACACTGCTCTAAGTGCAAGGGAATACAAATATAAAAGCTTAGACGCTTCCTTCCTTTGAGGAGCTTTTAGTATAATGGGGGAAATAACACACATAAGGGAGTGGGAGTGTTGGCCAGGGTGGGAAATTTTGGTCCAGAAAGTCCACTAGTGAAGCCATGGAGGAGAAGACTGACACACAGACTGACACACCCTATCCAGGAACAAGGGCAGAAGTGATTTGATCCCAGTTCATGGTTCTATAAGGTGTGGGGGTGGATAAAGGGATAATTGGGAAGTGGAGTAAGGAAAGGGCAGGTAATAACCAGGCCACTGGCAAGGAGATTGGGATAGAAGTGGCCAGAGATGAGGGAGTGAGGGAGTTCTTCAGTTTCCATGTAGCTCTATCTACTTGTATTCTTGACAGTCTAACATGAGAACTGATATGTATAAAGGAGTGGGAGTGTTGGCTAGGGAGGGAGGGATAAAGGAACAGACTGTGGTCTACAGTCCCTTCTCTCTTTCCCATCAGCCCTTTCATAGACTTTATTATAGCAATAATAATAGCTAGCATTTATAGAACAGTTTAACGTTTAAAAAATACATTGCAAATTATCATTTGATCCTCAAAACAACCTTGGAAAGTAAATGCTATTATTTCTTGTTCAGTTGTTTTTCAGTCATGTCTAACACTTCGTGATGCCATTTGGGGTTTTCTTGGCAAAGATATTGGAGTGGTTTGCTATTTCCTTCTACAACTCATTTTACAGAAGAGGATGGGCAGCTAGGTGGTGCAGTGGATAGAGAACCAGTAGAGGAGTCAGGAGGACCTGAGTTCAAATCTCACCTCAGACACTTGACACTCACTAGCTGTGTGACCTTGGGCAAATCACTTAACCCCAATTACTTCATCCTGGGTCATCTCCAGTCATCCTGATGAATATCTGGTCACTGAATTCAGATGACTCTGGAGGAGAAGTGAGGCTGGTGACCTGCACAGCCCTCCCTCACTCAAAACAAAGTCAAGGGCAAGTCATGTCATCATTTCTCTGATGGCATAGTCTTTGGCAATGAAGGATGAATACACACACAGAAGAGGAAACTGAGGCAAACAGGGTGAAGTGGCTTACTTAGGGTCACATAGCTAGTGTCTGAGACTGGATTTGAACTCAAGAAGCTTGGCTTCCTAAGATACAGCAAGACATTATAGATTCAATGCTTCATATAAGTCATGGATTAAAACCATTACTCCCATGCATAAATGGTTTTTTTTTTTTGGTGGAGAGGAGGAAGTGCTGTTGGGCATTAGTTATTTATTAAATATTATTATTATTACTTCAAAGCTCCAATGGCTCCGGAATTTCTTCAGCATGGTTATGTACCATGTTGCAGATTGCCAGTCATCTAGACCTATTTATCCTATGCAGCTCACAATCATAAGTTCACCACAAGGCAACCAGCTAAAATTCTGGGGTCCTTTTATTGTGCTCTCTTGACATCATAAGGACACCATCAGAGAACATGGGCTATGGCAGCTAGGTGGGACGGTGGAACGTGGGTTGGAGCATGAAGTCCTCTGGCGTTGTTTGCTTCAGTTTCCTCATCCATAAAACAGAGCTAATAATAGCCCTTAGCTCACAGCATTGTTGTGAAGATAAATGAGAATATTTGTAAAACACTTTGAAAACCTTGAGGACCATACAAATGCTAGTTATTATTACCTGTTTATTACTTTTCATTCTGCTATGGGACTACGTCCTCTTTTTAGATCATATATTTCTTTAAGTGCATCACTTATGCTGCTTATAACTATAGTGTGTCTCAGTTTGCTCATACTCGTCATGTCTTTCTTCATCAAACTTTTATAGATTTAAAAAAAAATAAAGAAGATATTTCAGGACTGAATGGTTAAGTACCCCATTGCAAACAAATATGCTTATTGAACTAAATGATCCCCAAGAAGACTAGAAGTGATGGACTTAGGTTTGAGATGAGTAGAAAGTGTTAATGGGCAGAGAAGAGCTCACATGCAGCCCAGGTATCCCTCATACTTGGGAATTCCAATATTCACATTGTTATCCCTCCAAAAATTCCTCGGTCAGGCAACTCCACCTCAGCCATTCCCAGCGGAGGTTCCCCCATCAGACAGCACTCTATTCAATTAAATTTCATTTAAGAAACCTGAATTAAGAACCTATTCAATTCAAGCTATTGTGCAAGGTATTGGAGGTACTAGATTAAAAGCCCAAACCATCCTTTCTTTCAAATAGCTTTCCAAAATTTATGTAGTAGGGCAATCTTTTAAAAGAAACTTTATTTTGTAAATTTATTGTTCAGTTTTAGCTTTTTTGCAAATGCAGCTACATGACCTTTCTGCATCAGAGTAGGAATTTGAGGACCTTGCCTAGATTTGTACAGAGTATTCTGTTTTTCAGAATTATGTACCAAAAATTCAAGATTTTGGAGGAAGTTTTTTGTTTTCAAATGAATTTCATCTTTCCTACTACTAATAAAAATGGAAATTCTTACTTTTAACTCAAACACCCTTTCAAGTACTTTGGCACAAGAAAGCCTGCATGTTTTATAATAACATAGAAGCACCATGTACTTTGCTCCCACACAATTTTGCAAAGAACCTTCCTTTAAATGAACTGGTTTTTTTTTATAAATTTGATTATATTTGTAATAATTTGAAAAATGTATATGTTCTTGTTCATATTTCTTTACATAATTGCTTCTCTGTGAAGCATATAATATGTCCAAATTATGAGGGATTGTATTTTTAGCTAATTGTTTGTAGACTTACTTTTTATCTTGGCATCAGCTTAGCTCCCTCCATGAGGAGTTCAATATAATTCTTCCACATTATATGATATTCATTAAAAACCCCAAATTATTCAAACCAAAGCAGCAATGTGGTTTTACTTTACATTCAATAAATTGGCAAATATGATAAAAGAAGGTAATAGTCAATATCAGAAGGGTTATGGAAAAATAGAAACACTAATACACTATTGGTAGGATGATGAATTGGTTCAACTATTATGGAAAGTAATTTGGAATTATGCTAATAAAGTGATTAGAATATTTACACTCTTTGTTCTAGAAACCCAACTGCTAGTCAGAGAAGGCAATGATAAAAAGGAAAGTGTCACATATACCCTAAAATTTATAGCAACATTTCTTAAAATAGCAGAGAACTGGGGGAAAAGAACCACCTACATTTCAATTGGGAAATGATAAAGCAAGTTACATGAATGCAATGATTAATATGGCAGGAGAAATGTGGGAAGACATGAATTCATGCAAAGTAAAGTAAGTAGACGGGGAGCCAGGTGGCACAGTGGGTAGAGTTCCAATCCTGCAGCTGGGAAGACTAATCTTCCTGAATTCAAACCTGTCCTCAAACACTTACTAACTGTGTAACTCTGGGCAAGTCACTTAACCCTGTTTGTCTCAGTTTCCTCATATGTAAAATGAACTGGAGAAGGAAATGACACTCCAGTGTCTTTGCTAAGAAAGCACCAAATAGAGTCAGGAAGAGACAGGCATGGCTAAAAAATCACTTAACAACAACAACAGGAAGCAAAACCAGGAAAACAATTTACACAATGACTTAGAAAAGTGTAATTGACAGAAGAACAATATAACTGAAACCAAATGCTGTGAAATTATAATGATCAAGCTTAGCCCTAAGAAGAGATATGAAAATACAATACCTCTCTTCTTTTCAGTATTGGGGTGGGAGATTTAGGGAGGGCTGTGCATGTGGAATAGTGTGTTCAATGCCAGGCTTGGTCTATGTGTTAGTTGGTTTTGCTAAATCATCCTCCCTGTTCCTTTCTTATAATTTTTTTTTAAAATAAGGGATGATTCTGGGAGAAGTAGGAGAAAGGATTATTTGAGAAATGTAGGTGATGAGAAAACCAAAGTATTATTCTTATGTGGCAGTACTATCAATGAATTTGCAAAGGAGACAAATCTACATTGGTTTCAACAACATATTGTGCATATGTAATCAAATGAGCATTTTACATCTGCTGCTTCATCCGTCTGAAATGCAACATAGATTTTTGTTTCTCAATTAATTGCTCGTAAGGCCTTCAAACATGGGCAATTCTCCTTTCTGTTAGATTAACTTCAAGTAGAATTATTTGAAGATTCTTTTAAATCTGTCTGTTTAGTGTCTGTAGGTATCATAAATATTTTTCCCATTGAAGTTTTTTTAAATCCCTAAATTTTATAGGAAGTAAATAGTGCTTTTGATATTACAGATATGATTTTTAGAAAAACAAGTTTTCGCTTATTTAAAACATCTAATTTTCTCTGGGAATTTTTTATCCCTGTTACCATGTTGTGCACTTACACTTTCAAGATGTTCAAATTTATCAGGTTTCATGCTATCCTCTATAGAGAGGGAATTGATAGAAAGGGAAATGTACTAACAAATATAGCAGATTATATTTTCTGCATTTGGGTTATTTACTTTGTTTTTCTGTATTTCAATTGTTTCTATTTGTACTAGTTCCAGATGTTCCAAACTTCCTTTTCAAATAGATTTATGTTTTTAACTATTGCAAAGGAATATTTTTTCACAAAAAATTAGAAAATAAAATCTGAAACTAAATTTAATTTTTGAAAATTTCAAATAATTACTTCTTTCTTGAGTTATTTCAATTTTTAAAAAATTTGGGGAAATCAGCTTATTGTATTGTAATAACAATGTGTATGACATTGAGAAATATTATGGAAGTTTTTGGTACTTTTTATTTTTACATCATTTTCCATACTTTGATTCAAATACAGCCAGACATGGTAACAACACAACCAATCTATTCCTGCATTTGTTGCCGATGGTAATAGTGGCAAATAATTTCAGCAAATTTGATCTCATTTGTCGATACCATACTAAGTAATCATTGCTCTGCAATCACCAGCCATATTTGTCTTACTTTTATCAACCTTGATTTGTACTTCAATTTTAAAAACATTGTATTTATGAGGAATTTGTAATAACAAATACCCAGGAATTTTAGCAATTACTTTGCATCTTCCTCACCCAAAAAAGGTTTTACACCTCTAGGCAGGTACGTCCTACAGCTGGGAAAACGTCCCTCAAAGAATTTATTTTATTCCATCACACAAGATTATACCATCTTCATGATCTTGAATTCTTAAAAATCACAGATTAAAATGTTCTGTTTTTCCATCTTTCCTTATGCCTCATTCCTAGTAAAACTTGCTGTTGTTCAGTTGTTTTTCTGTTTTATCCAACTTTTCGTGACCCCATTTGAGGTTTTCTTGGCAGAGATACCAGAGTGGTTTGCCATTTTCTTCTCTAGCTCTCTTTTACAGATGAGGAAATGGAGTCAAACAGGATGAAATGACTTGCCCAGGGTCACACAACTAGTGTCTGAGATTGGATTTGAACTCAAGAAGATGAGTCTTCCTTACTTTGGATTTGGCACTCTATTGTGACACTTAGCTACCCAAAACTATTCTTTATCCTCTTTATAATCTCCAATATTGCCTTCTCTCCCTATTCTCATAGTCTAAAATCTCTGCTCTGGTCTCACCTGTTACAGTCTTTTGATCATATATTTAGCCAGTTCAGCTATGCACCGCTTTCAATCCTTGAATCCTTTTTTCATCTCTTTGTCTTACTACCACCATTTATAACCTGGTAATCTTCAGTCTTGGGTTACTGTCAATATGTTTTCTCTTGAATAATATGACTATAATTACAAATACTTTTTCTTCTACTCCTATTTCTGCTGCTCAGTAGCTGAATGCTCCTGAAGGGAGTCATGAAAATACTAACTGAATCCACTAAAGATACATATTCTCCACTTTCAAATGGGCCATTACTGACTCATGGCAATTTTATTTAGCTTATAGACCGCAACATATTTCTTCAACTTTTCACTTTTAAACTCTTACAAAAATAGGTGACAGTTCTTGCCTCTACTTTCTCATCATTTACTCACCTCTTAATGATTTCCAATATGGATTCTTGACCCAATATTTGCCCAAAACTATTCTTTCAAAAGGTACCATTACTCTCCTAAGTACAAAATTCAATGGTCTTTTCTTTTTTCTTTTTAAATATTTAATTAATTTATTTGTTTTGAGTTTTCAATGGTCACTTTTACAAGTTTTAAATTTCTCCCCCTCCCTCCCCAAGATGGCATGCAGTCTTACATAGGTTCTACACATACATTCTTATTAAGCACATTTTCACTTTAGTCATGTTGCATAGAAGAATTAAAATGAATGAGAGAAAAACCAAACCAAAACAAAACATAAAACAAAAGAAAATAGTCTGCTTCATTTTGTGTGCTGATTCCCGAGTTCTTTCTCTGAATGTGGATGGCATTTTGCCTCAGGAGACCTTTAGGAATGTTTTAGGTCCTTGCATTTCTGTGAAGGGCTAAATCTATCAGAAACAGTCCTCACACACTGTGGTTGTTACTGTGTACAATGTTTACCTGGTTCTGCTCATTTCACTCAGCATCAGTGCATGTAAGTCTTTCCAGGTTTTTCTGAAGTCTGCCTGTTTGTCATTTCTTATAGCACAACAGTATTCCATTATGTTCATATATCACGACTTGTTCAGCCATTCCTCCCAATGTTCTTTTCTTGACTTCTTTGAGGGTTTTGATATTGACCATTCCCACTGCCTGGATACTCTCTCCTCCCTTGACTTCCATGACATAACTTCTGGTCTTCCCACCTATATGACTAATCCTCCTCAGGCTTTTTTGAAGGTTAGTCACAAATCTCCCACCCCCTAAGTTTAGATGTCTTTGTCATTAACCTCTCCTTTCTTTTCAAAGCATAAAATTAAAGTGATCCATCTTGGAACATGGTAGCGAAAGCCTGTAGAGTCAGAAGTAGAACCTGGAGAGGAACAAAGGTATAGCTGGCTTGAATATTTTCCTTAAAGTGGAGGTTCTTGGGGGGAACTAGTCAATCAGAAGAAGGGGCTGCAGAGGTGGACTTTACTTTCAGTGCCAGAAGTCTAAAGGTGCAGCAAACTTCTGGAGAAAGGAGGAGATTTCCAAGAATCTTCCTTATTCTTTTTAGCCAATGACAAATTTTCTCCTTTGACCTGACTTCTGAAATATTATATACTCTTCTCTTCCTCTTTTCTTTTTCATGGTTGACTTTCTTCACTTGTGTCAGTAGATTTTTTTCCCTTTGAAACTTTCAAGCTCTCTTTTTCCAACTCAGTTTCTCTTATTTGGATAACTGGAAATCAGGTGGTGCCCTTTACAAAAGGGATATTTGGAAGGGGAAGAGAGGGAATAAGCATTTATACAGCTCCTACTATGTGCTAGACATTATGCTAAAGCATTTAAAAAATTATCTCATTTGATCCTTACATCAGTCCTGCAAGGTAGATGCTGAGGAAATCGAGGCAAATAGAAGTTAAATGACTTGGCCAGAGTCACACAGTTAATAACTTTTTAAAGATAGATTTAAACCCAAGTCTTACTCTAGACCCAGCACTGTATCCATTGCACCACTTACCTGCTTTAGAAGGAAGAAGTGTGGCTCGGGGTTGAAAGACGTTGAATTCTGTTTTGGACATGGCAAGTTTAAGATTCCTATTTGACAGGCAGTTAAAAATGTCCAAGACAGTTGTAGTGGAGCTTAGTGGGGAGAGAGAGAGAGAGAGAGAGAGAGAGAGAGAGAGAGAGAGAGAGAGAGAGAGAGAGAGAGAGAGAGAGAGAGAGACTAGGGAAGTCTATATAGATCTGGAGTCATACACATAGAAATGGTAATTAAATCCATGAGAGCTCATTAGGTCCCTAGAAAAAAAAGATTAGATGGAGAAGAGAAGAGAAGAACCTTCCAAACCTTGGAAGGGTGGTGACGATACATCCACAGTTAGGAGACATTCCCCTTTTTCCTCTCAAATCCAATCATTTGTTTTGTGATATAACATTTCTTGCCTCTGTCCCCTTCTCCCTACTCACATGGCTACAGTCCTAGTTAAGGTCTTCATATCTTCTTTTCCTTTATAATTTTAGTATTCTTCTAATTGTCTCTCAGGTCCACATTCTCTTGCTAACAACTTCTAATGGTTTCTGTTGCCTCTAGGGTAAAAAGCAGACTCCTCCATATGATATTTAAGATACTCTATAGCCTGACTCCCATCTATTTTTCCAGCTTTTATTTCACATTGTTTTCTTTTATTCACTATATGTGATAGTAAAGCTGAACTTCTCACCATTCTACTTCTTATTTCCCTGTATTTACACATGTGTCCCCTGTGCCAGGAACTCCCTCCTTCCTTCCCTTCCCACTTTCGGACTCCTTCTCATCTTTCAAGGCTCAGGACATGTGCTATCTTCTTCTGAAATTCTCCGCACCCCCCCCCCCCCCCCAAACCTCCTGGCACTGCTTCTTTCTACCTCCTTAAGTTATGTGACATTTAGTTGCCTGCAAGATGGTGGAGTACTGGCCAGGACCCAGATGAACTCTTCCTAACAATCTCCTCGAAACAACTTTAAAATAACATCTCAAATCAAATTTTGGAGTAGCAGAATCAACAAAAAGTCAGAGGGAGACATTTTTCCAGACTAAGACAACTTAGGAGGTCAGAAGTCTGTAACACTAGAGTGGACATAGGCACAGAGTTTGATAGGAGCACCAGTGGTTGACCTTGGAGGTGGCCACACCAGCAGCAGCAGCAGCAGCAACAGCAGTAGCAACTTCAGGAGCCTCAGTCCAGAGAAAGTTAGGGGTTCAGACAACTGGTCAGAAAGAGATTACCTTTTGCTGGCACTGGGTGCAGCTGGTGTTGATCATAAGCAGGTCTGGGTCATAGTTTCAGGATAGAGAGAAGGGCTTGTTATTGGTCACAAGGGAGTAGGGGCCCTGATCATAGTTCCAGGGCCAAGAGGAATGTTAGCACTTGTGGCTGCAGGGAGCAGGTGTCCTTCCTAGATAAAGACTAGAACTCAGACTAGGAGAGCAACGACCACACTTTTTTCAGGATAGTACCACCTTGAAAAGACTAAAAACTTGTGGACCCCCTGGAACTAGCTCTGAAAACAGAAACTTGAGAAGGCCAAAAGTTTGACATAATACTAGGTGAGCAAAGCCCTATTTTAATATAAAGCTCAAAGTAAAGAAATAGATTGGAAAAAGGAGCAAGCACCAACAAAAAGGAAACCTGACCATAAAAAACTCCTGTGGTGGCACAGAAGACCAGGACATAAACTTAGAAGAAAATAATATGAATAAAGTGGTGGATCAGAGGAATAGATTAGGTGTACAAGGCACAGTAATAAATGGCCACAATCTAGTATTTGACAAATGTGAAGATCCAGGCTTTTGGTACAAGAACTCATTATGTGACAAAAATTACTGGGAAAACTGGAAAACAATTTGGCGGAAACTAGGTGTAGACCAATATCTTCCATTCCATACCAAGATAAGGTCAACATGGGTACATGATTCAGAAATAAGGGGTGATACCATTAGCAAATTAGGGGCACATGGAATAGTTTACCTGTCAGATCTGTGAGTAAGGGTAGAATTTATCACCAAGACAGAGATATAGTTCATTATGGGCTGTAAAATAGATAATATTCATTACATTAAATTGAAAAGATTCTCCATAAACAAAACCAATGCAACCAAGATTAGAAGAAAAGTAGAAAACTGGGGGAAAAATTTTAAAGCAAGTTTCTCTGATTAAGGTCTCATTTCTTAAATATAGAAAGAACTGGGTTAAACTTAGAAGACTATTAGTGATCTCCCAATGGTCAATGAATATGAACAGCCACTTTTTCAGAAGAAGGAATCAAAGTTCTAAATTAGATGATCAATGTATGTCATGTGACCCTAAAGGAAGAGGGGTTACAAAGTAAGGATAGCAGAGGGGGAGTCTGGAAGTAGCAATACTAAGTGTATTGGGTGAAAAATAATGTTGGAATTGGGAATATTTAACATCATCAAGAAATCTAATGTCTAGTTCCCAAAGAGGAAAGGCTGTTTCCATTGTGTTAATAAATGAGAATTCACGAACTCAAGTTAATAAAACTTTGTTAGATATAAGAAGAAAAGACAAGAATGTGAAAACAGCTACAAGCAAAGCCTCAAGGAAAAATTCTATTTGGACTCAAACTCAACAAGAATTCCTGGAAGAGTTAAAGAAGGGGATAAGAGTGGTAGAGGAAAAATTGAGAAAGAAATGAGAGTGATCCAAGAAAATTATAAAAAGAAAATAATCCTGAAGGAAATAGCACCTTAAAAAACCAAAATTGGCCAAATGGTAAAAGAGTACAAAAATCAACTAAAGAAAAGAACTTCTTTAAAAGCAGAATAGGCCAAAAGGAAAAAGAGGTACAAAAGCTCACTGAAGGAAATAATTTTTAAAAATTAGAATTGGACAAGTGAAAGCTAATGACTTCTTGAGACTTCAAGAAACAATAAAACAAAATCAAAAGAATGAAAAAAGAAGAAAATATGAACTTTCTCATTGGAAAAACAACTGACCTGGAAAACGGATAGAGGAAAGATAATCTAAGAATTCCTGGACTACCTGAAAGCCATGATAAAAAAAATCTGATGTTACATTCAATATTCTGAACTTGTAAACTCCCATATCTACAAAAGGAGTGTGGAGAAGTGCTACTGGCTTCTTAAAAATTAATTAATTTTTATTTTTCAGCATTCATTTCCACAAGATTTTGAGTTCCAAGTTTTCTCCCCATTTCTCCCCTCCCCTGCCCCCAAAACTGTGAATTCTGATTACCCTTTCCCCCAATCTGCCCTCCCTTCTATCACACCCTTCTCTTTCTTTATCCCCAACTTCTCTCTTTTCTTGTAGGGCAAGATAGATTTCTATACCCTACTACCTGTATTTCTTATTTCCCAGATGCATGCAAAAACAATTCTCAACATTCGTTCCTAAAACTTTGAGTTCCAACTTCTCTCCCACCCTCCCTCCCCACCCATCCCCATTGAGAAGGTAAGCAATTCAATATAGGTTATATATGTGAAGTTTTGCAAGAGACTTCCATAATAGTTATGTTATGAAAGACTAACTATATTTCCCTCCATCCTATCCTGCTGTCCATTTATTTTTTTCTCTCTTTTGACCTAATCCCTCCCCTAAAGTATTTACTTCTAATTACTCTCTCCTCCCATTTGCCCTCCCTTCTATCATTCCCTCCACCCCACTTATCCCTTTCTCCCCTACTTTCCTGTAGTGTAAGATAGATTTTTATACCAAATTGAGTGTGCATGTTATTCCCTCCTTAAGCCAAATGTGATGAGAGCAAACTTTTCCTTCTTACCTCCCCTCTTTCCCCCTCCATTGAAAAAACTTTTTCTTGCCTCTTTTATGAGAGATGATTTGCTCCATTCCATTTCTTCCTTTCTCCTCCCAATGTATTCCTCTCTCACCCTTTAATTTTATTTTTTTTAGATGTCATCCCTTCGTATTCAACTCACCCTGTGCCCTCTGTATGTGTGTGTGTGTGTGTGTGTGTATGTGTGTGTATAATACCTCCAACTACCCAAATACTAAGAAAAGTTTCAAGAGTTACAAATATTATCTTTCCATATAAGAATGTAAACAGCTCAACTTTAGCAAGTCCCTTATGATTTCACTTTCCTGTTTACCTTTTCATGCTTCTCCTGATTCTTGTGTTTGAAAGTCAAATTTTCTATTCAGCTCTGGTCTTTTCATCAAGAATGCATGAAAGGCCTCCATTTCATTGAATGGCCATTTTTTTCCCCCTGAAATATTATACTTAGTTTTGTTGGGTAGGTGATTCATGGTTTTAATCCCAGTTCCTTTGAATTCTGGAATATTATATTCCAAGCCCTTCGATCCCTTAAGGTAGAAACTTCTAGATCTAGTGTTATCCTGATTGTATTTCCACAATACTTGAATTGTTTCTTTCTGACTGCTTGCAATATTTTCTCCTTGACCTGGGAACTCTAGAATTTGGCTACAGTATTCCTAGGAGTTTCTCTTTCTGAATCTCTTTCAGAAGGTGATTGGTGGATTCTTTCAATATTTATTTTACCCTTTGGTTCTAGAATATCAGGGCAATTTTCCTTGATAATTTCATGATAATATCTAGGCTCTTTTTTTGATCATGGCTTTCAGGTAGTCCCATAATTTTTAAATTGTCTCTACTGGATCCATTTTCCATGTCAGTTGTTTTACCAATGTGATATTTCACATTGTCTTCAATTTTTTCATTCTTTTGGTTTTGTTTTGTAAATTCTTGGTTTCTCATGAAGTCATTAACTTGCATCTGCTCCATTCTAATTTTTAAAGAACTATTTTCTTCAGTGAGCTTTTAAGACTCCTTTTCCATTTGGCTAATTCTGCTTTATAAAGCATTCTTCTCTTCATTGGCTTTTTGGACTTCTTTTGTCATTTGAGTTAATCTATTTTTAAAGGTGTTATTTTCTCCAGCACTTTTTTGGGGGCTCCTTTAGCAAGCTGTTGACTCGCTTTTCATGATTTTCTTCCATTGCTCTCATTCCTCTTCCCAATTTTTCCTCCACCTCTCTTACTTGATTCTCAAAATTGTTTTTGAGCTCTTTCCTGGTCTGAGACCATTGCATATTTAATTTGGAGGTTTTGGATGCAAAAGCCTTGACTTTTTGTCTTCCTCTGAAGGTATACATTGTTCTTCCTCATCCAAAAGGATGGAAGAAAATACCTGTTCACCAAGAAAGTAACCTTCTATAGTGTTATTTTTCCCCCCTTTTTGGCATTTTCCCAGCCAGTTACTTGACTTTTGAGTCCTTTGTCAAGAGGAAGGTATACTCAAGGGACCTGTAAGTTCTCAGTTCCTCCAAAGTGGCACAATCATGGGAGAGGAGTTTCCTCCTCTCTTGACTTGCACTCTGGCCTGGGAGCAACCACAAGATTTTCTGCCCAGTATCTGTAAGTAGGATTCCTTCTCCAGAGCCTCCACCACAGCTCCACCATGCCAGTGCTCCTCCTCACTCCAGGACTGCCACGCAGGGCTTAGACTCAGATAATCTGCTAAATTCCCCCAGGGTCTTTAGCCCGAGTGCTCCCAGGCTAGGGTCAAACTGATTCCCTTCTCACCCAGGTGAAAGTGCTTTCTCACTGACCTTTGAAGCTATCTTTGGCATTTGGGGGTTGAGAAATCTGGGAATCGCAGCTGCTGCCTTGGATTATGTGCCCTGAAGCCTGTTCCAGTCCTGTCCCTGCTGTGCTGTGTGGCCAAAGCTGTGCTGTGCTCTGTGGGCTGCACTCTGCTCTGAGCCCAATGCAATAGACCTTTCCTGTTGGCCTTCCAGGCTCCCTTGGGCTGGAAATCTCTTTTACTCTATCATTTTGTAGCTTCTGCTGCTTGAGAATTTGTTGAGTCATTTTTTGCAGATATTTTATGGGCTTTGGGGGGAGAGCTTCTCCAAGTCCATCCTTCTACTCTGCCACTTTGGCTCTGCCCCCAAAAGGTATCATTGTTTTTGCATATGTCTTCTTTGGGGCCAAACCTGGTCATTATAATTTCACAGTATTGAGATTCAGTTATTATGTGGTTCTTGTTCTTATGATGTCTCCTCCTCCTCCTTCTCTTTGTCCTCCTCTTCAGCTTCTTTTCTTTTCTTTTTCTTTGTCCCAACTCTCCCTGATTCCAGCTTAATCTGAGAGGAAGGAGGCAAGACTCACTGTCATTCATTTCCCTATTGAAGGGGGCCTTTCTTGCTTTAACCAGAAGCAGATGAGTATCAGTGAAGCAACTAGGTGGTTCAATGCGTTGAGTATTAGACTTGAAGTCAAGAAAACCCAAGTTCAAATCCTGCCTTAGACATTTGCTGGCTCTATTATCATAGGAAAGTCACTTAACTTCACTCTGGGCCTCAGTTACCTCATTTGTAAAATGAGAGGACTTATGAACTCTAAATCAATGAGCTCTATTCCTCTTATTGACCTTTCTTATTTAGGAGACACACCCAAAGAATTCAGACAAATCCTTTCCCTTCCTGTGTGTAGCAAGGTGTGAATTTTCTTAGCTCCTCATTCAATCATAGTGATGTGGCTTCCTTCATTTGGCAACAGTTTTAAAGACTTTACAAAATGGCCCCTTCCTATCATTTCAGTCTTCTTATACTTTACTGTCCTTCACCCACCCTCTGATCTGGTATTCTTGCTTCTGCTTATGTACAATGACTGCTTGCCTTTTCTCTGAATGCCTGGAATGCTCTCCCTTCTCCTCTTCCTCCTGGATTACTTCCAGACTTAACTCAGAATCTACTTTCTGTAAAAGAGCTTTCCTACTTCCCCCTCCCATTTACATTGTAGATATCTTGTATATGATAGCTGGTTTCAGGTTGTTCCCACCATTAGAATGTGAGATCCTTGAAGGCAGGGATTGTGTATTTGCCTTTCTTTGTATCCCTACATTTTTGTACAATGTCTGGCACATTTTAAGTTCTTAATAAATACTTGTTGTAATAGAAATTTGGATAACAATCAGTTGTTGCTAAGGTGGTAGAGAATCATCCTGTGATTGCTATATGTCCAACAGAGTTTTTGTAAGATGATGATCTTACTAATTTAAGGAACAAGTTAATAGGGGCAACTGAAGTGTCAGCCTTGGATTCCAATTATGATTTGCTAATATTTTTCTTGGAAATTTAATCTCATTCTCATCCAGACAGACTATGGTTGTTCTCTGAAGTATATCCCTATGAGTCCTGTGTACTACATGTTTAGACATGACTCTTTATTTGGGGAGAGAGGGAGGGAGGGAGAGAGAGAGAGACAGACAGACAGATAGACAGAGGAGACAGGAAAGAGAGAGAGAGAATCAGAGAGAGAAAATTCAAAAACAGAGAGCAGGGTAAAAATTTTAGTATGGGAAATAGGTTTTTTGGACTGTGCACATGTGGGGAAAACTGGCACCCCAATATGTCCCATGATTTCTAGTATAGCCCAAGAGACTGCTAAGAGGGGATTTTTCCATTGAGGTCATTCTCTTCTTTCTGTCTCCTGTCTCTCACTACATGGTAGCATGGTAGCCTTTCACATACAAGTTGCTGATCCTTTGTTTTTGAAGAGGATCAATGACATCATGGGGTGATGTCTTGACTTACGTGTAAATTAGATTTAAGTGTGGCATAGCTGAACAAAGTTATCAGTTTCACTTTTCTAGAGTTACTGAAGGCCAGTGGCAAGGCAAAAGTCGAGACAGCTGGCACTGTCCTGGGATGTAGTGGATGACCTTGGCCTCTTTAGTGTCTGTCCATGCTCTAAGCACTACACATAACCTACTTCAGGCACCTTCATGGGGATTGGAATAAATTCTTCTCATCTGCCAGTTTCACCAGGGGAAATCTTCATATGCTTGGTGTAGACATCCTCCTGACTCCCCAGTGGGTTTGAGGCCTGTTGGTTACCCCCAACTTGGCGTAGCCCACCCACTGAGATAGTTTTACTGGAATGTGGCCACTGCACATACTACAACTTCTTGGAGACACAGATGACAGTTGGATGATAGGTGGACACCAAAGGTGGATAAGTAGTTCTGTAAAAGGTTGAGTGAGACCTCACACCAGAGGTACTATTCCTCCCTGCACATCCCATAAACCTCCACCCACAAGTAGTTCACAGTCATAGGGCTATCCTTTAGGGAACCACATCAGCTTACTTTAACAGGGATGGGATTATAGAAAAACTGACTGATCAAAAGCACTGCAATTCTATGTGACTGGAGAAAGAGTCACTTCTCAATTATAATTAAACATAGCTAGTTTTCAAGGGACAATGTATATAGGCTATCCTCAGAAAAGGACAGTAGAAATTCTTAGAGACAAAAATACAATTTTGAACAAGGCAGGTGATTTAATTAGGATAGTTTTAGTGTGTTGGCTGTGACTATCTTTTTTTTTCCTCCTAAAAGAGGAAGTGATAATTAGGTTCCTTCTGTCATTTAGTTTTAATTATCTCAGATTATCTTAAACTTCACACTAATTGACAAGAATTTTAAAATGTGGTGACATGTGAGGAATGATAGGAAAATAATTGATTTGCTCATGAAGTTTCTAAATATTATGGTTTGTATGACAGTTAGCTAAAAAATCTTTTAGCATGTTCTGTTCTGTGTCAATATCATTGCATGTAAAAGGTCTCTTTCACCAGCTAAAGGGGGTATTTTCAGCTTACTTAATGCTTCTCCAGTCTTTCTATTCAAAGCTCTCTATGCTGTCTGATTATGTTTTGTATGTAGTCTTATATATGTTGAGACTCTCTTTTTTGTTCAACATGCAAGCCTCATGACTTCAATTGCAGGGGCTCTATCATTATTTCCTGAGGACACTGCTTCCTTTTGCCTGTTCAAGTCCTCTTGCTTTTCCTTTCTCCCTTCCCCTGCTTCCTGAAGAAAGCACTTAAACCTTCTTCTTCTAGATTACCGAATCATGGATTGGGTTGGAAGTGATCTTTTAGGTCATTCAGTCCAACTCTCTGATTTTACAGATAAAGAAACTGAAGCCTAGAGAATTCAAGTAATGTGCTTAATGCCACCCAGGCAGAGCTGTGTCTGATCTCTGAGTTTAGCTCCTACAAGTGGTTCAAGTGGAAGTGGACTTACTCACTGTGCTAACTGTCCTCTGTAGTGGTACTCTTTCAGCCCTAATGTGAAGCACAAATCTTTTCTTTCTGCCTTAGAGCAAACCTTATCTCTGGGAAGCTTCCACATTGGAGTTTCTTCCCAGAATATAGTATCAGATAGACAGGAAGCACAGAGGCTGAAATTCTGACAATGTAGTCAGTCACAAATGATTCTAAAAAGAAATAATGGGTGAGGCAGCTAAAGAAAACAAAAACAGGGGCCACTAGGTGGTATGGCGATAGAGCACCAGCCCTGGAGTCAGGAGGACCTGAGTTCAAATCAGACACTTACTAGGCAAGTCACTTAACCCTGATTGCCTCAAAAAAAAAAAAAAAGATAGAAAGAAAAAAACAAAAACAGATTTTCAAAGGAATGAAACATGAGACATATCCAAGGACAAATCTCAAAGATTCATAGAATATTAGAGCTAGAGGGTATCTTAGAGACCATCTAGTCCAATTATCTCATTTGGACTGAGGACCAATAAGGTGAAGCAAAATAGGCAAATAGATGTATTTCTGCACATATGTTATGTCCATGTGAGGGGCAGTGTGGGACATAGAGCTGGCCCAGGAGTGAGGAAAAGCTGAGTTAAAATCCTGCCACTGTCACACTGTCTATGTGACTCTGGGCAATGATATTAACCTCTTCCTGCCCTAGGCAACACTCTGTGACTATTAAGAGATGCTGATCTGCATTGGGAAAGGATGCTTATCACCAGTTCATCGCCTATACACACACACACACACACACACACACACATACACACACATATTAATGTACATATATAATGCTCTTGAGATACATATGTATATATGTACTTTATGTATGCAGATTTATGCATATTTTACACACAAATATACACAACATACTTTTATATAATTGTACATACATGTAATTATGCTTTCTTGCTCTTAAACCAATGATATCATGATTAAAGAGAATATGGCGTATAAGAGCTCATGGGTATAACTACTTTGTACAGAATTTGCATTTTCCTTTCAGTAATCCCTAAAAAAGCATTCTTTTAAAAATAGAAGAAACCAAAGGGTTTGTTTTTTTTCCCTGCACTTTAGATCAGTCTAGTTCAAATGAAAAAACATTGAAAAATTTCTCTCAGGAGTGAGAGAACCAAGAAATAAGGCAAAGGTAGATTGTTATGAATATGTGCGCTTTTTCTAACATGGAATGCTTTCCCAGAATGAGGTGTGTGTAGAGGGTAGCTTGCACGTGAACTTCTCAGTAGTGTTGAAGGGAAGTAACAATTCCATTTAAAGCAATGTACACATCTATGCACACACACACACTCACACACACAGAGTCATATAGACACATGCATAAGTAGTACTACCTTCAATTCAAAGGATGTCAGAATAAGGAATTGTAGGTTTTCTTTCTTGACAGTTTCCTCCTCCTTCAAATGAGTGTTTCAGGGGAAATGGGAGAAGATGTCTGGGAGTTTGATAAGAGACAGTTCTGAGGAAAGGGTCTGAAATGCATATTTATTAAAATATTTCAGTGGTTAGCTTAACTGGAGAACATAAGACATGGAGACATAGTTATTGTCAACTTCTAGAATACGTATTCAATTATTATCACAAGACTATGGGCTCCTTGAGAACAGGGACCACATTTTTGCTTTTCTTTGTGTCCCCAAAGCTTAATTCAGTGCCTGGCACATTGGTGGTGGTGGTAGTGGTGTTGGTGATCCCATCTGGGGTTTTCTTGGCAAAGATACCAGAGTGGTTTGCCATTTCCTACTCCAGCTCATTTTGTAGATGAGGAAACTGAGGAAAACAGGGTTAAATGACCTGCCCAGGGTCACACAGCTGGTAAGTGTGTTAGGCCAGATTTGAACTCAGGGAAAGGAGTCTTCCTGACTTCAGGCCTGGTTCTCTATCCAATGAGTCACCTAGTTGCCTGCCTGGTACATAGTAAGTAATAAATAATTGCTGACTGACAAACTGATACTTTTAGGATCCCCATTTCATTTCACAAATCAGCAGGATATGTGGGTCTCAATGCAAAAGGAAGGATTTTTTTTGGGAGTGGGAGTAAGTTGAAAGAGTCAACCTATAGCTCACAGTGGTGAAACATGAAGAAAACCTTTCTTTACTTTTATCACTGTGACATTTCTGAGTTGGATCTCAGTGATCTCAGTTTGATCCTTTTTTTCAAGCCAGTAGGCATTTAAACCTAGAGTCATGTAGGGAAATTGAATTAACAGTTTATACAGGGTTTGCTTAATAGGGGATCAAGGATTTCTTAAATGGATATTTTGCCTTCATGAGGTATTTCAACAGGGGCTAGAAAGAACTCTTATACCATTGACTTGTGGAACTTTGCAGCAGATTCTCTTTTCAAAATAAATGATTGGTTCTTGAATTCTGGGTGAATAATGAGAATGTATTCTAAGGCTAGGAAGAGGCAAGTGTCCTCTGCGTGTTGTGTGATGTTGAGTCCTAAGACTGATCCCTGTAAACCAATTTTTATTATTTTGGGAACTATTATGAGAGAGTCCTTAGAGATACTGAATAACTGTGCACAACTTAGAACTAAGGTTTAGAACTAAGACCCCTGCTGTACTGGAAAAAATGGGAATAGATATTGTAAGAATACTCTTGGACTCCACTGATTAGCAGACCAGATTAGAATTTTCAAATGTCTTCAATCTCCTAAAATGTAAAGACCCTTGACCAGATCTTCCCAAGGGAGGTCTATCCCCTTTTTAAAATAGCAGGTTTTTATCAACTGAAAACTGTATATTTTTGTGCTGTCCATTTTGTAGAGCTTAATTGTTTTTACTTTATGACTACTGTAAAAAGTAAGTTGGAAAATGGGTCAGAGTTCTTTGTTTAGCAGAGGAAATTGTTGGTCAGACTCTCTCTCCAAGCAATTGCTCGTAAAATAATAAAGTGTCTTTGACAGATGTTAGCTAAATGAAGAGCACAGACTGTTTTTTTCCCTCTATATCAGAATGCCAGAGTTCTGAGCTCTCAGTAACCTCTGTGTGGAAATAGAGAGCCCCTGGGGAGAGGCTAATGGATCAGAGCTGAGATATGAGTGACAAGCGGTGATATGTTTGGGAGGGCATATGAATGCGTCCATATCATTTGGCTTTCAAATATTACTTCACTTGGGCTTTGGTTCACCTAGTACTAGTCTCTGACAGTGGTTTTTTGTTAGGAGCCTGTCTGCTTAGCCATCCTTAGGAATACCTTAATTATGAACTGCCATTTCATTCCCTTCTAGCTATTTGAAATAGAAAAGGCATAATAACTCTCTCTGTCTCTCTGTCTCTGTCTCTGTCTCTCTCTCTCTGTTTCTCCTCCCCCTCCATCATCACCTCCTCCCACTTCTCTCTTTCTCTCACTGTTTGCTACATGAAGTCTTATGTGTATTTTCTATATAATGACTTAAATGCATACTGTTTCCTTCAAAGGATGTAAGCTTCTTGAGTGCAGGCACTGCCTCATTTTCCCCTTTGGATTTCCAATGCCTACAAAATATTAGCACGTAGAAGGAACTGATTGATTTTAAGGCAGGTCAAAATGGTCCCAGGAGAGGTAATCTACTGTCCCCCTATTTGCAGGAATGTTTGTGTGTCTTGTATCTTTAGAGTGACTGTTAAGCAGGGGTGTACTGGAGCCACCTCTAACTGGCTTGCAAGAGCCTATTTAATAATTATAAATAATGTAAACTATAAATAATAATACTTTAATATTCCTGACAAATCTGGGTTTGATTTATTGTTCTATCGATTGTCCAGATTTTTAAAAAAGTGTTAATAATATAGAATATACTTAAAAGCATGTTTCATACATACCTCTTCCCTCACCAGCCTGGTTGTTAAACATTTATCAGAACACCCCTGCATTGTTCTATAAACATTGCTTGAGCTCAGCAGGAGTGCAGTAGAAGGCTTGGGGAATGAAATTATCACCAGACTGGAGGCCTGATGACTGTAGGCTGACAATAATAACTGATACTCATAGAGTTCTTTAAGATTTGCAAAGTACTTTACACCCTTAAAGTTCTTTCTGTCCTGATCGGTTATATCTTTTAACAGTCCTCAGTGATTATACCTTCTGGTAGTGGGTTCTGTGTAGGTTTGTCTATCTTTGTCTTGTCTTGTTTCTTCCTTCCTTCCTTCCTTCCTTCCTTCCTTCCTTCCTTCCTTCCTTCCTTCCTTCCTTCCTTCCTTCCTTCCTTCCTTCCTTCCTTCCTTCCTTCCTTCCTTCCTTCCTTCCTTCCTTCCTTCCTTCCTTCCTTCCTTCCTCTTTTTCTCCCTCTCCCTCCCTTTCTTTGTCTCTCTGTCTGTCTGTCTCTCTTTCTCTCTCTCTCTCTTTCTCACACAAACACACACACACACACACACACATCAAGGCCCCTATGATTCCTTCAGTTAAGATCCCTACTAGCTCACTTGTTGCATGACTCTAGAAAGGTGACAGAGAAAATATCTTCTCAATCCTGAGTCATATGGGGGTGACTTTTACATAAGAGGTAATTTGCACATAACAATCTTTTCTTGAAGAGGCAGCACAGGATTTTCTATCTAGAACACTGGACTAGGAGTCAAGGAGTCAGTGAGACCAGAATTGAAGTCCCATCTCTGACACTGTGTGTGTGACCTTGCACAAATCATGTAAGATCTGCTAAAAGAGGGAATTGGACTAGCTGGTCTCTAAAGTTCCCTTCCAGCTTAAAATCTGACTTAAATTGGCATGAGAGAAGAGGGAGACTTCTTTCAACACTGTACCATGGGATGGGGAAGACTACTTCCAAGGGAAAAATCATTTCCAACCAGAGAGGAACAAATGGGATGTGGGACAGGGAAATTTATTCCTTTGGACTTCCTATTGTCTAGTGAAGAAAATATGAATACCTCAGTCTAGCATTCAAGACTCTCCACAGCCTAGCTCTAGTCTTATTTCACCCTTTTGGGGTTGTTGTTCTATGGTTGGAATTGTGCCTGAGTCTTTGTGACCCCATTTGAGGTTTTCTTGGCAAAGACACAGGAGTGATTTGCCATTTACTTCTTCAGCGTATTTTACAGATGAGGCAAACAGGGTTAAATGACTTGCCCATGGCCACACAGCTAGGAAGTGTCTGAGGTTGGATTTAAACTCAGGATGACTCATCTTCCTGATTCCAGTCTTGATACTCTACCCACTGTGCCATCTGGCTGTCGACCCCGCCCCTCCACATTTAAAGTACTCACACTAAATTAAGGTTTTTGTTATAGGGCACTAAGAATGAGGCTTCAACCCTGGAAATATATGGATGGTTAGTGAATCTGCTTCTGGGACTGTTTTCCTTTTGGAGAGCTTACCCCAAATCAGAATCACTAAATAGAGAATAGCACTCTCCATTATTCAGTTTTAGAAGTTGACTTATCAAACATCCATGTGCTTATCAAATGTCTCATGTACTCTTATTGACTAACCTTTTGTAATATTTATACATAGAAATAAACCAACTGATTTTTAATGCCCCATGCCCCCTTTCCCAACAGTCTGCCATAATTACTGCTGAAAAATTTCTTCACAGAACAGGAGAGCAATTTTCAATTTTTCTCTATTTCAGAGGCTGCAGTAGCCAAATACTATTGGTAATGAGCTTCCCCTTTGGTAGTCCTTCAAGTCTTCAAGTAAGGAGGTGCTTGAATACTCAGGAGTGTACTCAAAGTCTTTCCATCCTGGTTGAATCTACCAGAATCCGTACTGCATAACAGAACCTTCAAGAACTAAGTACCATCTTCATTCGACGATGTCAAAAAAAAAAAAAAAAAAAAAAGAGAGAAGGCTGTGAAGAAAATCTTTGAATATTTTGAGCTATTTCTTCCTTTTCTCATAACTAAATATGAAGTTTTCCTGAATATTCTGAAGTCTTAGAAAGATTGCTGAAATTCTGGACATATTCTACTCTGAGGTGTGACTACTGCTCTTTCCTACTTGTACTTTTGAAAATGACCCAAGTCTACAGAGATGTCAGCATGGAAAACACCAGCCTAAGGCAGGGCTTTTGTCATCTCTATAAACTTTCTAGTACTTGTTCTAGCTCACAAACCCTTCTACACTGGTCCCTGCATTTTATTGCTTAGCTATTTCAGTTATGCTCAACTCCCTGTGACCCTGATTTGGAGTTTTCTTGGCAGAGATACTAGAGTGGATTGCCATTTCCTTCCTCTTGCTCATTTTATAGATGAGGAACTGAGGCAAACCAGGTTAAGTGACTCGTCTAGGGTCACACAGCTAGTAAGTGTCTGAAACAAGATTTGAACTCATGAAGATGAGTCTTTCTGACTCCAGGTCTAACACTATATCCACTAAACCACCTAGTGGTCTTATCACATTCTGTACTAATTATTTGCATATATGTCTCATCTACTCTCCCCACCCTCCCCCTCCAAATTAGGCTCTAAGGCCTTTAAAGATAATAAATGTGTCATTTTTTTTTTCATCATAGGATCCTAGATTTAGAGATAGTCTTAGAGGTTATCTAGTTCAATTCCTTTATTTTACATATGTGGAATTTGAAGTCAGAGAGGTTAATTAATTTGCCCAAGGTCATTCCTTTTGCCTAGCACAGAGTTCTGCACATAGAATACATGATATAAACAGCTGCTTGTGAAGTATGGAAAGCAGCATATTGCAGTGGAAAATGTACTGACTTTGAAATCAGATGAACTAGGTTAAAGTCCTTAAAGTCCTTAGTGATGCCCACTACCTGTGTGACTTTGGGCATGTCACTTTACTTTTCTGGGTCTCAGTTTCCTCTTCTGTAAAAGGTCTTTGATGTGCCTTTCATCTCTAAGCTATGTCCTGATCCATTGAGTCCCCTACAGTGACATCATTTTATAACACTGGTGCCAGGCGGAGTACAAGAATTAAACATCCTTATAGACTGACTGAGGCATATTCAATTTTGCTGGATATAGTTCTATTTTAGGCAGGAGAATGGACAGGCCATGAAATAAGTCATATTATAACAGATTTCTACTTTCTATCTATGGAGAAAATCCTGACCCTTTTGATAATGTACCTATCTATCTTGTATTTAGCAGATCTATTTTTTTCTTGAGGCATGATCACCAGGAGATCACAAAAGTGGGTAATCACCATTGGCAATGACAAATCTCAAAAGCAGTAGGCAGTGCTTATTCCTTTATTTTTTTTAATGAGATAAAAATTCTTGGGTAGGGAAAGGATAGATAGTTCAATAGAACAGCTCTGAGACATGCACAATTTTGATAATGGTTAGCAGCACCATAGGCTAAATAAGCATCAACCTAGCAAGCCCCTTAGTACAGATATGAAAAGTATACATGAGGATATGACCTTAGTTTCAGTCATTTCTCTAAAATATTGAATGCAGAGTTGTGATATAATCCTAGAATTTCTGTGCCAGCTATAAGCACATATATGGTCTTACCACCACCCCCTCCCTCCTGACTATGGATTCTTTAGCTTCTCTTTAATGAGGAGATTCATAGGGCACAGAACTGTGCCAGCCACTGCTCTCCAAATGCTGATAATGTTGTGTAATAGGGTATCAGAATCTAAAGTGGCAAACCACCCCAGGGCTTGAAGCACCAATGGACAAAGCCAGTCTTCACCAGCCTTTCTTTTTGCACTTCTACAAACTAGGTATCAACTTCCAGCTCTAGGTCTAGGGCTCTATTTTGACCATGAATCTCTCATATCTATTCACTCTTCCTCACATGTTTGCAATAAACAACCCTTTATAGACAATGACATTAAGTAAGCACTCAAACTCAAAAACATATTCAGGTTCTTCCTTCATTCATTGAGCAACCACTCCATGACCCATAATCAATATATCTAGGGGATGGATCTTATTACTACAACTTGGCACTCTTTTACTGGGAAACAAGAGGTAATTAGCAGGTGTGAACAGCTGCACAAATTCAAAACCCTCCATCCTGCTGTCTGCTTTGCTCTCTTTTCTAAGCAGTGGGACCCACTTGTAAACCTTTGATGGATCTCCTTCTGTCTAAACAGCAGGTACTATCAAATGGCAGAGTACTAATAACCTCTCCTTTGGGTTCAGAGTCCAGGTCTGCTCCCTAATGCAGCTCAGGTTGATTCTCTAATTTCTAGACTCTGAACATCTGCCTTGACCTATTTCTACTTGCTCCTCCCTGTTGTAGCTTGAAAACGTCTGGACTTGAGCTCTTGTCTGTTTAGACTAGGAGTTATTGACTCAGGATCCATAGGTCCCTGGATAGATTTCAGGGAATCTATGAATTTGGTTGGGAAAAAATTACATTTCCTTTTTTACTACTGAAATTTGGGATGTCCTTTAATTATGAAGGTAGGCTACGAATATCACTTTGAAAAGCAGTCTATAGGCTTCAGATGGGTCTACAACACAAAGATCCCTTGGTGCAGATCATTAGCATTTGCCAAATCTCTCTTGGTTAGCCAACTGCCTGGTCATGGCCCTGATTATCTTGTTGCCGCCCACATGAATGCTGCCCTTCATATAAGAAGTTGACCTATCAGAAGGTGATTCTAACCCAGAGTGTATTGGGCTTGTTCTAAGTTTGTGCTGGTTCATAAATACTTTTACTTTTTGTGGCTGCCCTGCTACTTCTTGGTTCTGAGCTACATTATGGTGATAACAATTCACATAGATACAGGTATCCCCAAAACTTCTCTAAGACTTTTAGAATACCCTGTACAGAGCTGAGTTTTTGCAGTCTCTTAGATCACGACTTTGTTCTTTGAACAAGTACATGATTTGTGGGTAAACAAAAATCTTAATAATTGGAGCAGTATGGTACAGTGGAAGGAACACTGGATTTGGAGTCCGAGGACTTGGGTTCTAATTCAAATTCTACCAATTACTATCTGTTCATGATTGAATAAGTCATGTAACCTTTCTGGGCCTCTGTTTCCTCATTTGTGAAAATAAGAGGGTTGGTCTAAATAGCCACTAAGTTACTTTTCCTCTCTAAATCCTATTATGTTATGTAGGATTCTGCAGAGATTAATTTTTGAATAGACTTAGGAGTACAGTATATGACCTTGAGAGAAAAGTTAACTGGCCTATGTGGGGATCAAACCCCTAACTTTGGCCTCATTAATGAGATGACCTAACAAGCTGTTCAACATTCACTTGGTAATCGATTAAAATGTTTGGTGCCAGCATCAATTTTTACAGATCATTGGTATTCTCACTAGAGTGCTTTCTTTTTCATGCTTTAGCTGGTTGGCACAGTAGCTATACTGCTGAGCCTGGAGTCAAGGAAATCTGAGTTCACAGGCCTCAGGTATTTCCTAGTTATGTGATCCTGGGCATATCCCTTAACTTCTGTTTGCCTCAGTTTTCTCATCTGTAAAATGCGGAGTAATGATTGAATGTACTTTCTAGGGTAAAAGTGAAGATGAAATGAAGTAATAATCATAAAGTTCTTAGCATAGTGCCTGTAAATGTCAGATATTATGAGCTATTATTCTTCCCTGGGTGTTGATTCAGAGACATACTCAGACATAAACTCAGCTAGCAGAGCCTAGGTCTAGGCTTTCATCACTTGTTATCACCCTTCAGAAACTGGTCAGGAAAAAGCCAATTCCCTGTGCCCTCAAACACATCTAGACCAATAGATGGAGGTGTTGAGTTGCTTCAGTCATGTCTGACTCTTTGTGACTCCATTTGGGATTTTCTTGGTAAAGACACTGCAGTATTTGCCATTTCCTTCTCCAGTACATTTTACAGAGGAGGAATAGAAGCAAACAGGGTTAAATGACTTGCCCAGGGTGACTCAGCCAGTAAGGGCATGAGGCTGGGTTTAAACTCAGGTCCTCTTGATTCCAAGCCCAGTTCTCTTTTCGCTGTGCCACCTAAATGCCCCATAGACAGAGGGAGTATCTGCATTAGAGAGAACCAAGGCATTAGAGTCAGGGAACCTGGGTAACTAACATTTGCTACCTGTGTGATTTTGGGCAAGGTCTTTTCAATTTCTCTGGGTGTCAGTTTCTTCATTTGTAAAATGAGAATTGATTTAAGGTTCCATCCAATTTATATAAGGGTTTCCACCTTCCCTGGGAACACCAAGTCAGGATAAGCTTCTATGGGGTTGCCCTAACTCCTTGTTCCTTCTTACCATTGGATTGGAAATCGGCAGGTTTGAGCTCTTTTGTAGACACCGTAGCAGTGACTTCTGGGCTTCTAGAGGTCTGCTTAAAACAGAATCGGATTTTGTTAACTGTCCTGCTACTTCTTGGTTCTGAGATATATTATGGTTATGACAATTTACATAGACATTGGGTATCCCGAAAACTTCACTAAGACTTTTAGGACACCCCGTCCAGAGCCGAGTTTTTGCAAAGCTCATTAGATCACAATTATGTGATGTGTGTAGCAAAATCATGATCATCCCCATTTTACAGATGAGGAAACTGAGACTCTGAAAAGATAAGTATTTCACCCATGTCTGAGGTGAGATTGAAACTCTGGTGTTGAGACTCTAACTTCAGGACTCAATTTACTGTGCCATGATTTCTCTAATGATGCAAAAAGAAATACAGGAAACAACTTTTTTCCAAATTTAATTTTCTTAAAATTGCAGATTCTAGTGTAAGAAGGGATTTTAGAGATTACCTTGTCCAACTTTCTTCCTGATCCATGATCCTAAGTGAGAGCCCAGACTTTCCTGTTTTTATAATTTCTCTCTGCTAAGCTGATATACTTGTAAATTCTACAGGTAACGTTTCACAGCAGAAGTCTTTGGATGATGCTTTTCCCCTAGATGAACATGTAATATTCTCTCTCTTTCTCTCTCTCTGTCTGTATGTCTCTCATACTATTCAAAGTTGCTGCAGTCCAGAAAATTTAAGGGCCTAGTGTTTATCCAGTGTGTGCCTTCTGCCATAGTCAAACATCCTCCCTCTGTCTGATATCCTATCTTTTCTGCCCTGACTCTTCTGAAAGTCTATCCTCATATCCTAATCTGCACACGTCCCAGTTAGACACTTGCGTCTAATTGGCGCCACCCTGCTGATCACATCAAACATAGACAACCAACCAGACATCCTCTCTTCTGTGAAGCCTCCTGATTGCACCAGTTGATCCCCAACAGACACTGGTTTTGTGACCTTTAGTAAATCGCTTAACTTTTCTGAACCTCTGTTTCCTCATCCACAGACTGAGAGAGTTGGACTGGATCTCTAAGATCTGTCCCTTCCAGCTATAAAATCCTCAATCCTTTCCTCTCCCCCTTAAGCCCCAGAAACAGAAACATCCCCAGAAACAAGTGTACCAAATAGAAGACGTTTTTCTCTTGTGTCTCATTTGTTTATACATTATACTCACAATAAGCAACTTGAACAAAATTCCCAGGGCATTATGGGTTCTTTTTGAAACTTGAGTTGGTTTATTTTATTGTGGACCATGGGGAATAAAAGTTCTTGCTTTTGTAGTAGATGTGTTATGTCATCGTGCCATAATGAATGCTTTCAGCATGGGGATGCAAGCAAGGGTTAACAGGACAATGATTGCTCTCTATGCTTTATGTACAACCACACAGTTTCTGCTTGGATCTGTATGCACACAGACACATAAGGTCAAGTTTTATACCACTCAAGGGCAAAAAGACATTAGTTTAGCCATATACAGACAAAAGAATCCACCAAAAAAAAAATACCTATAACAAGAGGAATTTTCTTTTCTTATTTACTGATTACAAGAGTAACTGGGACTGCTAAAATAAATAATACATTATTTTCCTTTTGGTTACTTCTGTGAAGGTTTTCATTTTGGTGTCAGAAAGCTGACTTGATATATAACATACATAACATTGGAGGTAGAAAACAGCTTACTGAATGTCAGAACCCCCCAAAAGAAGACCAAAAGACCACAAATAATATCCTATTGCATTCTTTTCCCCATTTCTACAAACAAACTGTCTTGAATCAGCCATCTGTAAGAGTACACCAGTTTAATGGCCTTTGTGCATTTCACAAGGTTGGCCAAAGACCCTTGGTTTTCTACCCTTCTAGGAATGTTCCCGGCACCTGACAAGCCTTTTAAAGGCTAACTTAAAATCCTCATTAAAACTTGTGTACAGTAGAGGGTTGATAAGAGAGTTCACATAACCAAGCCATGTCAAAAAGTCAGCCACTTCAGATGAGACAGTATAAATACTCAGGCCAACAATGAGCTCCTTGATGAAAAATGGTAGCCAGGACAAAATGAATGCCCCTAGTATCAGTCCCAGAATGCGAGCAGCCTTTCGTTCCCTGGTACTGGAGATCTGTTGGCGGTCTCCAGTCTGATCCAGGTCATTGTCAAAAGGAGGGATCCTGACTGAGGTGTTGATTTTATCAAATTCTGTGGTTGGGTCAGAATTGGAGAAGTCAGACACACAGAAGGTCTGGGTCAGCTTGCAGCTTGCAAAAGAGTTTTGGCTGTCGGTGCTTCTGTTGCTCAAATGGCGGCTGGAGCCACGCTTCTGGTAAAGACTTTTGGCAGCATGGTAGATCCTATAATAGAGAATCAGGATCAAAGTCAAGGGGATGTAAAATGCCCCAAGTGTGGAGTAAATGGTATAGATCACATGGTCATGCTGGATGGTGCATTGGCTAGGTGGCGGACTGAGAAGACGGTGGCTCCTCCAGAACAGAGGAGGCATGGAAATGAAAACTGAGATGGTCCACACAGTGAGTATCATCATTCCAGCCCTCTTTGCAGTTCTTTTCCTGGCATATTCAATAGCATTGGTGATAGCCCAGTACCTATCCAAGGCAATCACACAGAGATGGAGGATTGAACAGGTGCAACAGGTCATGTCTACACTCAGCCAAACCTCACAGATAAAGTAACCCAGGGTCCAGGAGTCCATAACAATGTATATGATGCTCAAGGGCATGACGAGAATGGCAACCAGGAGATCTGTCACAGCCAGAGAACAGATTAAGTAGTTTGCAGGCTGATGGAGCTTCTTGGTGGTACAGATCGCAATAATTACTGCTGAATTCAGGAGGGTTGTCATAGTAGTGATTACCACCAAAGTCATAGAAATAAGCATCTTCTCTGTTACTGATTTGGATTTGATGGCCACACTGGCTTCCGTTGTACAGTTTGTGAAATTCATTTTTTAATCCTCTTTATCCTAGGATCTACTACAGGAAATATGAAAGTTCTCTCCTCTAGCTGATCATTCAGGCTTCAATATATCTGAGCCATAAAGAGGTTCTAGGTTTTCTTCACACATTTTCCTTTATATGCCATTTTCGCTGATTATGAGAAGGGACCCAAAGTTTTTCCTGAATAAATTTCCTGGGGGAAAAAACAAAATAGAAATTTGTTGGCTCAATTAATGGATAAGAAACATCATGATGGTATTTTCGAATAAACATAATTATTTCATAATATTTTTCTTTTACTTTCTGAGTAATCATAAGCAGCTCTTTTTAATAATTTTTAGATAATATTCCCTTCCTTCTTTCTATAGGCAGAAGTCATCTTTATTTCTACACTTGTAGCCTTAGTGGAATGAGGAACAGGGAATTGTTTTTTTTTTCAAGTATGCAGAATATAATTAGTACAGAGGCTATTTACAAACTGAAACCATCGGTTTGGGAATCACACTTTCTGAGACATTATCATGCAGAGTGATTTTTGTCTACACCACATACATAAAGACAGACTGGGCTAGAATACTACAGGGATTAATACTGGAGAGGATTCTACTATTAAGGCTTGGAAAACATATAATAGTCACTGTTATGAGCTAGCCAGGGATCACCTGAGAGCACCAATCAGTGGTCTCCAGGCTAGGCAGAAACTGTGCTAGTTATCCAGGAAACGGAAAAAAGGAGAGAGAGAGACTTTCTAACACTTGTAATAGCACTCTCAGGCAGAAAAAGCAAGCTGTTCCTGCTCCCCATTTCAGAGGTGAGAGCATTTCTCCTGTGTCCCAACTAATGAACTGACAACACCAAGAATCAGGTGAAAACAGGAGGTTATAAAACTATCATACAAAAGCCTGAAGTTACAATGTGTAGGTTTTTGTTTTAAAATAAAGGTATACACACAGAGCTGAAATGTAAAATAATAAAAAAGGCATATAAAAAAAGGTTAAACATGAGCAAAAATACAAGCCCAAAATCAACTTTGTGGATTTGGGTGGCTGGAGAAAGGGGTAGGACTATCCACAGGTTATTTACAGGATTTTGGGGGGGGGTAAAACAGCAAGGCCCCATCATACACAGCAGGACCTGCTGTACAGGTTCTTAGATCTGCATTTCTAAAAGGAAAGCAACTTTTGATGACTTAACAATCACTTTAATCAGTGCAAATATCTTTCATGTAATTGAGGGGAAAAAGTCACCACCCTGAACTTCAGAGAAAACACAGGGAAATAAAAGCAACAGATAGGGCTTCCAACTGTCTAACCACAAACAATACATACATCACACATCAACAGACAGATCCAACTGTCTGACCATACATACATAATTACTAGAGAGAGAATCACCAACATCTGGATTTTCAAAGCTGTGGGGGATGGGGCGCTGCTTAGTGTCTACCTAGAGTCTAGTCTGGCCAAACACTTCCAATGAGTAAACCTCAAAGTAAAAACTCACCTCAGAGTATTTATATACTTTTCAGAGCCAGAGGGCATCACAACCCTAGAGAACCAGTGAGTCATTAGAAATTAACAAAAGGTGTGGGCCTACCCTACTCAAGCTTTCCTTAATGGGCAAACCCATCAAAGGGTGGAGAAGACCTTTAACTCTCTAATTAACATTACAGGGGGTAAGAGTGAGAGAAGGATTGTAGAGGGAAGAAAGTATCAGTGTAAACAATTTGGACTCATTCCACAATACTGGCCTACATGAAATAGTTATTGGTGTCTAAAGTAAAAAAAAAAAAAATAGGCTCCCCACCCCTACCACCACCCCCTAATGAATATGTACACACAAAAGATCATCAGAGAGAGCTGGCTGTATTCCAGTTCAACTGCCATTTGCTTACACAGGCATAGCCCCATTATGGTAAAGAGGTAAACCTCCTTGACTGCTGGAAGCACTTGATCTGTTACCCCTTCACATCTCCCTGGCTTCTTTACACTCCCCACATCAGTAAGAAAGAGACAGAACTAGGTTTTAGTTAGCCATACAACTGAGTCTATACCTGGCACCCTCACCCTAAGAGTCTTCATAGTCCTTTGAATTCCTTGCCGACTATGACCTTACATAGCTCTGTCTTTCCCTCTGTACCTTGGACATCTGAACTGATTGTTTTTAAACTTTTGCACTGAAGAAACACTATGGCTATGGAATAAAGCCACAATATTACCAGGAAAATGCAATCATGACACATGCAGAGAGAAAAGGAAAATCTGCACTACTACCTCAAAACCAGACCTAGATTTCCATGTATTTATGGGGACAGGGTACAAGAAAGAAGACATGTGGAGTCAAGATTTCACAGGCTCCCTATACATTGAAAAGAAGAGGTTATACCAAGAGTCTGTACTGATGCCCATGAGCCTGACATAGCTCACCCCTTATAAGGAGCTTGATACAGGTCACAACTGGAAAATCAGAATCCAACTTCAGGTCCGCAGCACCAAGAGTCCTTTTGAAGGAATGTAGCAAAAGAGTTTTGTTTTGTTTTCAAATGATGTATAGTGATATACATGAGAAACACTGGGTAGAAGGAAGCTCCAGGCCAGGAGAACAACATAATCCCCAAACTCAATTCCTTTCCTTTTCTTATTGGCTACATTCCAACATGCAGATGCTGCTGATAAATGATCAGTCATCAATAGTAGGCAGTCAGAATGCCATATTAGAACATGTAGTAACAAAGGTCGTGAACTTGGGATTGAATTGCAAATTGTTTATGGGACCAATATGTTTCCCATTCTACATAGCCACCCTTATGCCACTTTTTCCATTCCAGACATGAATCTTACCATCATCAGAGCCAATCATAATAAACTGAGAATCTGGAGTGAAGGAAGCTTCCCATGTGATGGCTTTACAGTTGTATATCATTGTATGCATTACTGTTTCCTTAAATGCATAAATCAGGCAGATGAAACTGCCATTGTAGATGTAAGGATGAGTTTGTCATCATTGTTGAACTTTAAGCTTGTCCACTCACAGTTCCTATTATACTGCATTTTGAAGGTAGCATATGGCTCCTTATCAAAGGGGTGATGATCATAAAGTTTAACCACTTCAGAATTGACTCCAGCAGCAAAAAGTAACCCTTCTGGGTCAAAAGAACAAGCAGGCTTTCCTGGGAGATGCATTCAGCCCTGGTGGTTAGGAGACTGAAGATCCCAGAGTTGGATGATTTTATCTAGGGATTCAGAGATAAAAGTGTCATCTCTTGGTGACATGGACAAGGCTACCACTCTTGTGGTCTCTAGAGAAGTACCAGATGTATTTGTTATCATGCAAGAACAGGTAGAGGATTGTATCATCTCTTTTGTTAGAACTGTACCTTACAGTGTTTGCTGCATGTGTGTATCTGATTAGGTCCACTGCTGGTTGCCCTCCAGACAATCTCGAGAGCAGTTGTCAATGCTCTTGAGATGATGGTTTCATCACTGGGGATGAAATTGAAGCAGTCTGATCTTGTCCAAGTTCTCCCAGGACACCTTGGCCACATGGAAGCTGCACAATGTCAAGCTTTATGGTGCCAGGGCTGAGTCAGGTCAGATAGCTGATTTTGAAGCCAAGAAGATCTAGTGTGCTAGGAGAAATACTCTTGCCATATGAGATAGATTAGTTTCCCCCTCCTCTGCCATATTTGATCACTCCTTCACAGTGCTACTTTTTCTGCTTGTTTGTTTTGCTTTGGCTATCTTTTTGTTTTAGTTTTTAATTCTCCTCGAGTCCTGAAATTACTGGACTTCCTTCATTTCTAATATTAAGGTTATCAAGTAATGGACCTAAAACTACTAAAAAGTTAGAAAATTTAGAACATCTTGCCTTGGCATAAAGAGGTTTAGTGGGGTATGAGAAATATCTCCCAGGACCCCCCCAGTGATTGACCTGAGCTAGTTGCTGTCTCTAAAGATTATTGAAACTGTTCTTAAGATGTGATAGTTTTAGAAGATTAAGGTTTAGACCTTGGTATGACTTATTGTCACATAAGGGCATAGAAGAGGTCTATCCAGGTGGAGTGTGGACCTTTAGGACTTGGTCGATATACTGTTGCTTTACAAATCACCATACCATACCCTGATGACTCTATGTTTCCGTATGGAGATAAGGCAGGCAGACATGTCTCCTTTTCTTACCTTTCAGCAAATCATTCCTATTCTGAACCTGAAGCACCACATTGGCTTGAATCAGGCCTGGCCCCAAATGTCTGGGTGTAAGTCCCATTTCTGACCCATATTTTCAATCCAACTCTGGGCAACTTCTCAGTAATACATACAACTCTCAAAGATTAGAAATTACAGAGAAAGGTATTGGTAGAGGAAAATTTCCTCCTAAATGGATATTTATTCTTACGAGTAAAATTCTCAGATCATTACTAAATAAGACATTAAGGACTTATGACTCAATTTTTCTACTTGAATTAATGTCTTAGCACATTAAATTTGAATAATTCAACTCCATAAGCATTTGCCAAATGCTTACTATGTCCTAGAAACTGAGGATGATAAGATTCTCTTTCCTCAAGAAGATAATGATCTAATACAGGGAGTAAGATACATACAACTTTTATCCAAATTGCACAAGAGATGTGAAAAGGGAGGACTCACTTCCAGGTATAGAGATAGGGAAGTTTTCATGGATGAAGTAACACTGGACTAGGACTTTAAGGAAGAAAAGGATTTCTTTTTTTACATTTAATTTTTAAAAAGTTAATGAAAATCCACTTTCTCTTCCCACCACCCTCCCCTCCCCATTGAAAAAGAAAGGAGAACAGAACCATTTTAACAGGCAGTTAAACAGAACAAATGCTTGCGCTGGTTATGTCCAAAAAATATTCATCTCAATGTATACTTCCTGAATCCATCACCTCTCTATCAGAGGGTAAGTAGCATCTTTCCTTATGAGTCCTTTGGAATCATGATCGTCATTGCCTTTATCAGAGTTCTTAAGTTTTTCAGAGTTGGTTGCTTTTATAATACTTTTCTTGTTTAAATTGTTCTGGTTGTGCTCACTTCATTCTGCATCGATTGATACAACTCTTCCCAGGTTTTTCTAAAATTGTACAGCACAATAGTATTTTCATCACATTCATATACCATAATTTGTTCAGTCATTCCCCAAATAATCAGCATCCCCTTAGTTTCCATTTCTTTGCCTCCAAAAAAGAACTGCTATAAATAGTTATGTACATATGGGTCCTTTTCCTCTTTCTTTGATTTCTTTGTAGTATAGAACCATTAGGGTCAAATTTGACTATTAGGTCAAAGAGTATGTATGATATAGTAAATTTTAGAACATAGTTCTAAATTGCTTTCCAAATTGGCTAGACAAGTTCACAGTTCTGTGATGGAGCATTAATATACCTATTTACCCACAGTTTCTCCAGCATTTGTCATTTTTGAGGTTTTTTTGGGTTAATTTTGCCAAGATAATGGGTATAAGGTAGAATCCCAGAGTTTACTTAATTTTCATTTCCCTAATTATTAGTGATTTGGAGCAGTTTTTCATATGTTTGGTGATAGCTTAGGTTTCTTCTTCTGAAGACTGCTTGTTCATATCCTCTGATCATAGGGAATGATCAGAGAATAAGTTGGGGAATGGCTCTTATTCTTTTAAATTTAAATTAGTTTCATATATATCTTAGAAATGAAACATTTATCAGAGAAACTTGCTGAGGGAAAGATTTCAATAGGTAAACATGGAGGCAACTCTCTTCCAAACAGAGTGAACATGATCTGTAAATGTCATGAGGTTCAGGGGTGCAGGGGACCCCAAAATGCCAACAGTCTGGGTCATGCTTGAACGAATTCGACTCAAGCCTTCTTAAAGCCAAAGGAAACAAGGTTTATTAGAGATTCACCTGATTGGGTTGCCTCTTAAGGAGCCTAAGCATTTGTAATGCTTGTTTTCACAAGCAGGCTAGATAGAATCCCAGCTAGAGTCTGAGCTGGATTGAATCTGAGCACCTTCATGGAGGCAAGATGGAACTTAAATACAGAAAAGAGTATAGGAATGGTCTGGGTGGGTGGTGGTGGTCTGGTAGCCCAGGGTGACAGGAGGAGAGTTTTAGGAACGGTCTAGAGGAGAAGTCTAAGGAGGGAATCCAGGGAGGGCCAAAGGCTAGAAATAGCTGGAGGCTATCAGGAGATATCAGACAATGGAGGGTTTTGGGTGGGAAGCCGGTAGGGCAATCCAGAGATCTTGATAGGCAGTATGGGAATGGATACAGATCTTGATGGCAGCCTGGGGAATGGGGTTTTGATGGAATCAGGAGTGGGGAGTGCAACAGAGACCTGAAATGATAATGAAAAGCTCATGGGCTTCCTGAGACTGCCGGAACAAATGGGAAGATTAGATATGAGTAAGAAAGGCCAGATTAAGTGGGAAGATTCAAGGGGAGCTCAAGGAGGCTCCCAGAGTCTAAACCCCATCAAATGCACGATGGTAGGGAAGGATTAGGACACTTTTTAGGGAACACCTAGTAGTCTAGTTTGGCTTCAGTTTAGCATGTTTCCATGACAGTAGCATGAAATAAGAATGGAAAGATAGGTTGGGACTAGATTGCTGAGGTTCTCAAATCTCAAGTTAAGGAGCATATATTTTACTCAGTTGGCAATGACAAAAAACTGAAGGTTTTTGAGCATGGGAGTAATTGTGATCAGATCTTTGTTCATTGAGAAGATTACTTTGCCAGCTATGTGAAAGTTGGATTGGGGAATGGGAAGATCATTTTTAATATAATATATGAATTTTATGTTTATATTTATACAATAATCTAAGAGAGAGTAATGAGGTCTTGAACTAGGGGGGGTGACAGTGGGAGTAGAAAGGAGAAGGAGATGTGAAAGAAATTGCAAAGGGAAAATTGAGAGGACTGGCAACTATAAATATGGGTATATATAGGAAAAAATAATTCCAAGATTTTAAGCTGTAGAAAGTGATGGTCTTGAACATATTGAGTTTGGTATGTTGATGGTATCTCTGCATGGACATATCCTACGGACATTTGAATCTCTAGGACTTTAGACTCAATTTGGAAGAAAAATAGAGATTTCTGAGCCATCTACATGGATAGATGGTATCCTTGGGAGTAGATGAGATTGCCAAAGTTGATACTGTAGAGAGAGAGGGAAGAGGATGGAGAACAGAATCTTTAGATCAAACACACATATGAGGAAGAAGGAGATAATGGACCCAATAAGGAGAGTAAGAAGTTGGGGAGAGGCAAGAGAGAGCTATGTTATAGAAGCAAAGGGAGGAGAGAATATCAAAAAGGAAGGAGTGGTCAGAATTTGTCAAATGCTTGGAAAGAATCAGACAAGGTGAGGATTTAAAAAAGCCCATTGAATTGGGCAATTAAGAGGTTCTTAAAGATATCCATAGAGTGGTAGGCATGGAAGCTAGGTACTAAAAGGTAGGTCATTTCAGCTAGGTCTTCTTTACACTTGAAAGCATATTTTAATATTTGCATTATATGACAACTCTGCTTTTTCCATGTGACCATGGACAAGTCATTTTAGTCCTTTAGCTTTAGTTACCAGATCTAGAAAATGAAGAGAACGGACTAAATAGTCTCTAAGGTTCTAACCCTCTGGCTCTAACATGATTTTAAAAAATACCTAGGGACAACACATTAGGTAAAATACACATTATTTTTAATATACTGCCTTCAAACCAAATTTAAACCTTTACAGCAAATATTCAATTCTAAGGGTACATTAGTGTCATAGGAGAATTATACAATGAATCTAATTATTCTTGACATTTTACATAGCCTATTGTGCCTTTCTTTGAGTAGAGAGAAAAATGAAAAGCACATTTGAGGTTTATGGGAAATTGTTCTCAGGCAAGTCATTAAATGTGAAAAAAGCAGCACCTCTAATCCTAAAAACAGTTATCCTTTCAAAATAAGTTCACTGGGAAACTGGTGTTTATGTTAACAGCATTTCCATGAGACAAGACTGGAAGCCATGGCTTCATTAATCAGAGAACCAGCAATGTTTATAGAGTGCTTCTGTAGAAAGTTGCACTAAATTCCTGTGGGCTATGATCACAAAGAATTCATCCTACAGTTTTTGTCCTCAAGAAATTTATAATTAAAAGACAGAGTGACACTGTCCAACACAAAGTATTTTTTGTGTTTATATCTATCTGTCTATCTATCTATCTATCTATCTATCTATCTATCTATCTATCTATCTATCTATCTGTCTGTATCTATGTATCTATATATCTAAGTATGTATGTATGTATGTATGTATCTATCTATCTATCTAAAGTACAAAGAGAGATAGAAGACAGTATGTACCTTCAAAGAGTTCACAATTTAATGGGGGAAGACAACACATAAAAAGAAGCTAGAATGGAGGAGGGGAGGTTACCTGGTGTGGGAACATAATGATAAAGTTCAGAGGAATGTAGCCTGATGGGAAATGCTGAGTGATTGCCCTGGGTACCTTTCTTAAGTGAAGGACCAGGAAAGAGTTCTCCACTGTCCACTGTCCACCCTTTCCAATAAGAAAGAAAGAGGGGCTCCAGGAATAGGAGGTATGAGTTTCACAAGTGATGTGATCTTGTGGGATGATAAGATTCCCAGATTAGTATGATAAAGTCCAAGGATACAATCAGATGAGTATGATTGCCTTATAAACTAAACAATACATGGTAAACATAGCCAATGACAACTATACTGAGATTCAAATACATTTGTGTAAGGATAGCTGTAAGGAAGGGGTTAGCTAGTACCAGATGGGATTAATATTGAGGGGTTTCATAAAAGACTTAGTTCTTTAGCTGGTATGCTTAAGAGTTGGTGGAAATGAAATAATAAATTTACTAACTATATCAAGCACTTACTAGGTGTGCAAACGACTATGGCAGGCATTGGGGAAGGTAGTTTGGTAGACTAGTAATTAGTCCTGTGGGGATAATAATAAGTGAAAGACCATGGGATCATGGATTTGGAGCTTTTTAACAGATAGGTAAGTTAAGGCCTATGGAGGTCAAGTGACTTGTTTAAGGAAATACATGTAATAAGTATTAGAGGCATGATTTTAATTCCTGTTCTATTACTCAAGAGCAGCGATTTTGAATCATTTGTGTGTGTGTGTGTGTGTGTGTGTGTGTGTGTGTGTGTGTGTGTGTGTGATGGATACCTCTGACTGTCTGGAGAAGTCCATGAATCTCTTCACAGAATTTTAAATAGATTACATAAATATAGAAGATTATAGAGCAAACCAAAAATTAATTTAAAAGGATTTATTTTTTTCCCCATTCAAGTTCATAAACTCTCTGAAATATAAGCACAGATACCCTTAGGAGTCTATGTATCCCAGTTTAGAACACCTGTTCTATGTCAGTGCTTTCTCCACTGTTCCATATGGTATTCTTTTTTTTTAAAAAAAATATACTTAAATGCCTCAAAAAGATATAGAAGGACAATCTTCTATGATGTAATCAGTCATGAGGGAAGCTTTTTAATCCTGAGTTTCACAGATACCTATATGTTACTGTATGAGGGCAAGCAAAGTAGAATTTTTTGCTGTTTTTATTTTAGCATAATCAAGAAGTATAATGCCTCTATCTGTGATTAAAGAAGATCTTCCCCACCAATGGGTCTGCCCATTGAGGGAAGCTTGATTGGGGAGTTGTTTTGTAGGAGGGTCTCAAGTACCTTTTGTTTTTTCTATTGAGGCACTGGGTCAGAGGGTCATGCCTTCTGGTTCAGGAAAGTGTATAAATAGTCTGAGGGTGAGGTTTTACTTTGGCGCTCAGTTTTTGGAAGAAGGTTTGTGTGCCAGATGAGACTCTGGAAGCTGCTCAGCAGCCTCCCGACTTTTAAAACCTAGATGTTGGTGCTTCCTTCTGTAGTATAAAGATGTATGTATGTTAATGGGTAGGCAGTTTGAAAGTGCTGTCTGTTGATTTTTGATTTCTCTGAAATTTTGATTTTGATTTTCTCTGATACCTGTGCTTGACTATAGTGACAATTAACCCCTCAAAAGTTGTCTTTCCTTTTAGAGAAGCAGATCAAAGAACCTGTGGTAGCAGGCCCCCCTGTGTATGCTGGGGTGCTTACTGATACACACTAGCATCCCCCAAATCCTCATGTGCCCCAGAATCCCTGTCTTGCCCATCTACCTCAATCTTGGTGTGACCCATGCTAGAATACTTTAGTGGAACTATTCTATCTAGATTCATACATGCAAATTCATCTCATTGTATTCAGCTGCAACTGTTTTCCAGGATCTGACTCCTCCTCTGATTCTGAAACATGGTAAAGACAATGTTATCCTTGTCAGCTGTCTCTGCAGAGCCAGATCCACGTGGGCTATGCCTGTCTCATGGGTGTACATGCACAGGAATTGTCAGCAGGTTTAATGGATAGAGCAGTTGGTAAGAGAAAATGTATATAATAATAGGAAAGAACCAGCAGGCTAGCTCTGATTTTAGGCCTAATTTTATCTGAAGCCATGGGGTCAATACAAAGTGAGGTCTAACTCCATCTTTCTATGCCTGTAGCTGTGAAAACGTGACACACCTTTTATAAAAGTCACAAGACAGGGATGTTGCTCTATTAAAGTCTGTTACTATATACTTTGTGTTTCTCTTTATGCCTCTATATGTCTGTCTGTTGACTGTCATGTAAGGTTTGATCTACTTTATTTCTGACCTGGGTCAGTTCAACCCTCCTTGGGCAGCCTAGTGACTGAGCCACTGATCTGAGGGACTCACCTTCTTGGTTCCAGACTTATTGTGAATATAAATAAACTGGTTTTAGCCCTATTAGAGTTCAAAATTCCCAAACTCAATTAATCCATCAACCTCAACCTACCCCAGATTGGGGATTTACAGATGATATATGGCACTACCCCTGGCTATTTTTTATCTTCTACTCAGTGTCATAACATTCTGTCTCCTTCACCTCTTACTATTCCCGTTTTTTGGTCCCTCTCACTTAATGAGGCATTGCAAAGAACTGAAATTATTTGTGGCTTATTTGAAGTACTTAGTGAGTACTATGTGCTCTAGATAGTGGGTAGGACATTATCCAACAAATATTTTTGAATATCAATCAACTAATAAATATTTATTAAACACCTACTATGTGCCAGGCATTGTATTAAGCTCTGGGGATACAAAACGAGGCAAAACACAGTTCCTGTTCTTAAGGAGTTTATAATCTAATGGGGGAGAAAACATGCAAATAAATAAAGGCAAACCAAGCTATATACAGTATAAATAAGAAATTGTTGACAGAGGAAAGGCACTAGAATTAAGAGCAGTTAGGAAAGGCTTCCTGTAAAAGAAGGGATTTTAGTTGAGAGTTAATGGAAGCTTTGGAAGCCTTTAGGCAGTGATGAGGAGGGAGAATATTTTGGGTATAAGATACAACTAGAAAAATTGTCTGGAACTGAGAGATGGAGTATCTTGTTTGTGGAGCAGATAAGAGGTAAGTATTACTGGATGAAAGAGTATGTAACTAGGAGTAAGGAAGACTGGAAATGTAGGAAGAGGCTAGGTTATAAATGCTCTGTTTGGTTTTCAGTGCCAAACAGAGCATTTTGTATTTGATTCTGGAGGTTAGAGGAAGCTACTGGAGTTTATCAAGTAAACATAAAACATGGTTGGAGCTGAAGTTTAGAAAAATCACTTTGGTGGTTGTAGGGAAAATGGACTGGGATGGGGAAATCTTGAGGCAAGCTGGCCCACCAGTAAGCTATTGCAAAAGCCCAGACATGAAGGGAATGAGGGCTTGCATTGGGATGTGGCAGTGTCAGATGAGAGAAGGGGTCATATCTGAGAAATCCTGTGGAGGTGAAATCACCAGGCCTTGGGAACTCATTAGTTATGGGGGATGAGAGATAGGAAGGAATCAAGGATGATTCCTAGTTTGTGAGCCTGAGGGACTGGGACGATGGTGTTGCCCTCTACTATAATAGGGAAGTTGGGGTGGGTGGAGGCAAAGGAAGAAAGATGAGTTCTATTTTGGACATGTTAGGTTTAAGATGTCTACTGGACATAGAATTGGAGATGTCAGAAAGGGAGTTGGAGATGTAAGATTGGAGCTCAGCAGAGAGATTGGGGTAAGATAACTAGATGTGAGAATTATTGGCATGGAGGTGGTAATTGAATCCATAGTGTCTGATCATCAAATGAAATGGTATAGAGGAAAATAGAAAATGGCCCAGGACAGAATTCTGAGGGATACCTTAAAGTTAGAAGGTATGACCTGGATGAAGATTTAGTAAAGGAGACTGAAAAGGAGCACTCAGAGAGGGAGAAGGAGAACCAGGAGAGAGTGATGTCTCAAAAACCTAGAGAGAAGAGAGTAGCAAAGAGGTGATAGTCATCAGAAATATCAAAGGCTGCATAAAGGTCCAGGAGAAAGGAGGACTGAGAAAAGGCCATTGGATTTGGCAACTAAGAGATCATTGATAACTTTGCAGAGAACAATTTTGAATCATAAGATTGTAAGCCAGATAGTAAGGAGTAAAGAAGACAGTAAGAAGAGGGAAAGTAGAGGCACCTATTATAGATGGTTCTTTTGAGGAGTTTAGCTACAAAGGTCAGAGAGATATAGAAGGATTGTTAAGAGGGATGGAAGGATCAAGTGAGAGCTTTTTTTGGGGGGATGGGAGGGAGAAATGGCCATGTTTGTAAGCTATAGGGAGTAAAGCCGGTAGACAGGGAGAAAATGAAAATAAGTAACATAGTGGGGAATGGCACAGGAGGCAATCTATTGGAGGAGAAGGGATAAAATGGAATACCTTGTACAGCATTGCATATTGAATCTATTCCTGACTGCATTCTAGAGAAACTTGAGACCCCTTACTTCAAATATCAAACTGGTGCTTGCTAGCCATGAAAAATGAATTAATAGACATTTATTAACCATCAACTTTGCACCAGGCACTGTACTAAGAATTGGGGATATTTAAAGAGGCAAAAGACAGTCCCTGCCCTCAAGAAACTCATAGTCTAATGGGGAAGACAATATGCAAACAAATATGTACAAAGCAAGCTATGTACAGGATAATTAATAGGATAATATGCTAGAAAATATAATATCAACATAATATAATATTAAAATATTATATATTATATACATTACATATTGATATATAACATGTATTTTAATATATGATACAATTATAACATATATAACATATTATATATCATATTTCACATATTATGTTGTACATTTTATATAATATATAACATTATTATATAGACTATCCCTAACATAGTCTATGTAATAATATAATATTAACAGGATAATATATAGAAATAATTAATAGAGGGAAAGCATTAGAAATGAGAGAGGTAAATGGACTTTATAGTTTTGTGCTCACATAGCAATTTTTTTCTGAATTCACAATTTTTATGATGGGAGATCACCCAATCTGTTATAAAAGTCATGTTTTAAAAAAAACTTCACAGGATTCTTTTGAACCGCCTATGTAACTTCCTGTAATTCATTTAATTTATCTGGGCATGAATTTCCTCATCTGTAAATTTAAAGGAAAGAGTTTGGCCTGGATAGTCTCTAAATTCCCTTCTAACTCTAATCTATGAGCCTATAATTCTAAATTAGGATTATGTTCTTGGTAAAACAGGCAAATAGAGACAAAAGGTTTACACTAGATTCACTAAATCAATATCGACAGGAATTAGCCCTTTTTATTTGTCTGTGAATATCTTCAAAGCCCGTTGGTGCTTTGGACAGAAGATTGGCCTTGGAATAAGGAAGATCTTGCCAAATGGTCTACATTTGCTGACTGGTTCCTTATTATCTACTCATTCCTTAACCATCTGCCATCCCCATCTTCTGGATATTTTCTTCTCTGAATTTTGATACATTGCTAGCTCATGGTATCCCTCCTCTTTGGACAATCCTTTTTGGCTGCCTTTCTTACTCTCGATCTTGAAATGTAGGAATCCCTCAGGACTTTATCCATGAATATATTCCTTTCTCTCTATTCCTTGTTCCTTAGTGATCTCCTTCGTGGACATGATTCCTAGGACTGGAGAAAGGACTTGTTACATCAGTTCCTCTAGGGTGCTTACATAAGGAACATGATTTCTCTCCACAGAAGTACGCTTATAATCTAAATTATATGATATAATTTTCTTGCTCCTTTGCTTGACTCCAGGAGCCTTAAGTTTCTATCATTGTGTCTTTCAGAGCATACCTTCCCCCCTGCCATGCCTTTCTTCCTCCTCCTACAGACTAGGGGTTCAGAGTAACATTCATACTAAATTATCTGGGAGGAAGAGCCAACCCCAGCTGTAGCACAACTGCACCAGAAATGTCTGTCTTCTGTACTACTCCCTCCAGAACTCAATATGCCCTAGGCACAAGGACTCCGTTTATGACTCTAATGATTCAGATATCATTATCAATATGGATGACACCTAAATCTATTTATATATATTGATTTAATTTTTATCACTCCAACCTTCCTTCCAAATGATAGACCTAGATTTTCAACTGTGTACCAGACATCTCCACCTGAATGTTAAGCTAAACATACCCCAAATCAGACTTCTCTTCCTTGTTTCTCCTTCTTTGTCAGCCTTCCTAATACCTCATAACCAAAAAGTCACTAAAGTCTTCTGGTTCATTCTATCTCTCAAGTAAACCCTGGATCTTTCACTTTCTTTCCATTCCCACTGCCATTAACCATACTTCAAGCTTTAATTAACTTTTTGTCTAGACTTCTGCCATAGTCAATGAAGTCTTTCTGCTGGCATTTTCTTATCATTCCTATCCTTCCCATGCATTTCTAGCTAATTAATTTTGCTAAAGCATGCTTGGATCTTATTCCCTTGTTCAGTAGACATTAATATCTTCCCTTCAGTATTAGAGATGTCCAATGGACAGTTGGTAATCTAAGACTCGAGTTGAAGAGAGATATTAAGGCTGAATAAATAGATCTGATGAGCCTCTGCATAAAGGTGATAATTGAGAGAGAGAGAGGGAGAGAGGATTATAACAGGACATGACTGAGAGAATGGTGGATGCGTTGCAGTCTGTACCATTAGAGGGAGTAGCCATACCAATGAGATCATAGATTTCTTGATGTATACTGATTTTTTTTTATCATTACTACTCTTTTTCTTCTTGTTGCTTTCCTTATTGTCCTTTTACTAAAAAATATACTTGCATGCTGCACTTAGGTTTTGCATAAAACAAATTAAAAAAATATATATGATCTATTAATGGATCAACATAGTGGCAGGTGTTATTATAGGATTTCCAGAAGATTTTTATAGGAAAGAAGGGATTTATAAGAATTTCCACAATTCTGGAATTTTGGAATTCTTTTGTGCAGTTTGACATGTGCAAAAGTAAAAGGAGAAACATGAACTTTTTAAAATTCAGTGCAATTAACTTCTCACTAAATTTCTGAGATTCATTGACTTGCCTTTAGGACTTCTCCCATGAAAGTTCTTATCTTTCCTACCCACCTTTGTGAAATGGGGATGAAATAATTTTGTTTGTGTATTTGGAAGGCATTCTGCATCTCAGATGCTGTTCCAAATTACTATCTAAAGTGACTAAGCCTCCCTAGTCATTCTCATTCAGGAGGTTGCCCCAGGTCAGCCTGAGGTCTTGATTCTGTCTCCGACAGATATTATTAAGATTTATTGTGCCTTACTTATCTGAAATCTTTGATTTTGGAATCAGAAACTGGAAAGGGCTGTTATGCTTCAACTTTTGCAACCAGACAACCTTGGGTGATCATCTCTGTCTAATGGAGTCTTTCTGTTTTTTTCTGAATAGACATGGCCTGGAGGTACCTCTGTAATGGGTAAGATATTTTGACATCTAGGTGGTATTTTATTCAATAATAAGCAACTACGATTACTCATAATAATAAAGTCCTTTAGTATAAAGGAGATCTATAAAAGTATTATTTACTTTCAAGCTGAGTGATAATAAAAAATGGACTTTGTGAAGTAACTTAAAATCTACTAGACACTTAAGATTCTACCAGTATACTTTAAGAATTATGAAATGAAATTACTTTCTTTGCTATACTCTGATGGCACTTTTAAAGAACAAATTATTCCTCTTAATGTCTGGGTTTTTTTCTTTGTTTGTTTTGTTTTTATTTTGGCCTCTGGTATATAGAGCAAATGTCTTCATTACATCCTTAGCTACTTTAAAAAATAAATGGGGCATAATACACCCTTGAAGCAATACTGCAATGTATGACTAAGTATTCTGCTTGCATGGGGTATTGTATTCTGCTGAGTTACCTTCTTGCTCAGATGGGACTTTCCCATACCACCCAACTTGGCTTTCCTTTTTGCAGGCATGTTGTACATGAATGAGAACTATAGGTATCATTCTTAATGAAACCTGCCCTTTCACTACTCAGCCTCTATGCTGGCAAGGCCAACAAAAGACCCTTTTGGGCTCTATTAAAGAATGATCATGGATTGATTATAGATTTAGATTTGAAAGAGACCTTAGACGTGATCTATCCAGTTCTCTTCTTTTACATATGAGGAAACAGGAACACTTGAGTTCAGTGACTTGTCCAAGGTGAGATAGCTAGGTCAGTTGTAGATCTGTAATTAGAACTGAAGTCCTCTGACTCTAAATCCACCAAGGTTTTTGCTACTTACTTACTACATTACCTACTGTCTCACATGTAAAAAAGGAAAAAAAGAAACCATACCATCACAACAAACCAAGAATCACTGATTTGCCAATAAGTGGCAGCAATTTGTTTGGCCATTTCAGTCATGTCTGACTCTTCATGACCCCATTTGGAATTTTATTGGCAAAAGACACTGAAGTAGTTTGCCATTTCCTTCTCCTGCTCATTTTACAGATGAGGAAATTGAGTCAAACAGGGCTAAGTGATTTGTTTGGTTTCATACAGCTAGTAAACACCTAAGGCTGGATTTAACCTCAGGAAAAATGAATCTTCCTGATTCCAGGCCCTGAACTTTATCCAGTATATGATCTAGTTGTCAGTTTATCTTTAGATATGTAATTAATATTATCTTTTAAAAAATGAAATGTCTTAGAGGGGGTAGCATGGTTCAGTGGATAGAGGGCTGGCCAGGTTTCAACTCCTACTTCTTGTATATACTGGTTATGTTACTATGGGTATGTTCTTTACTCCCCAGTGTCCCAGGCAGCTCTGTAGGAAAGTAAATTAAAATAGGTGGTCAGATCTTCATGGATGGGAATCTGTATTGCCAGAGGGAACAGTAATGATAATGATAATAATCTAGTAGTTATATCATGTTTCAAGGTTGGCAATGCACTTTACAAATATTACTGAGAGGTAGGTGTTATTTTTATTTTCATTTTTATGGAAGTGGAAACGGAGACAGAGAAATGATTTACCTAGGGTCATATAATTAGTATCTGAAGCAAAATTTGAATTCAGGTCTTCCTCATTCTAGATCCAGATTTCTATCTACTATGCCATCTTAATGAGTTTCCACATAAGCTTTTTCTGTATAAGAAATTCTTTATATCTATGAAATCCAGGTCTGGACCTACTTTCCTCCCCATTCCCCCCAAAAAAAAGTCTTAGGGAGAAAAGATACTAACACAATGGGAAAATATGGATGACCACATTACCCCTTCTTCCAAAATGTAAGTAATTCCTCCTTCCACCCCACCCAATTACATTAATAAGTACCTACTGAAGTGCCTATTTTGTCTTTATAAAGTTATTGCCAAAAAAAGCAATGTATTTATATATAAAGGGCATTTTTCATGAAAATATAAGAACAGAATGGGCAGGCTTTTGTAAATAGTTTTCTACAACTAATCACATCTTAAAAGTCACATAATTAATTGAAAGATACAAAGCATATGAAATTCTACTGAAAGATGCAAGATGTTACTATGTTTATTGTTTGTAGATTATGAAAACCAAAACTAAATAAAATCTTTATCACAGTTGAATAAATTACAGCCTTAAAATCTTGCCTCCAAAGAGGAGTCTGTCATGCATATACTAAGAGCATGCTTCATTCTCTGAGAAGAACAAAGACAAAGATAACTTGCTCCGTGATCTGATTATTAATAGTAATCAAGGTTTAACACAGGTGGTGTGTGCCAAACAGGGAGATGAGAGCTTATCATATGTATTTGCTATTATCATGGAGTAACGTTAACAAGTACAAATGGAAGATGGGCTCCTTCGAGATGGTGAGGTCTTCCAGATCTCCTGATTGTACATGATAGTGTGCTGATTTCATTAAGTACTCAAACATTATAAAGTCTCATCCATGAGAGCTATGACTATTCAAAAGATATAAGCTTAACAATCTACATAATAAAAACAAAGTGGATGAAAAATGCCATTCAGATTATGGCATGTGATCAGATGGCACATCATGTACGTATGTATCTGGATCAGGCGTTAGAGATAGACAATAAGGTCAACCTAGAATTGAATAGTGGGCAGCTAGCTGGTACAATGGATAGGCTTGGATTCAGAAAGATTCACCTTTCTGATTCAAATCTGGCCTCAAGACACTTACTAGCTATGCCACCCTGGGCAAGTCACTTAACCATGCTTGCCTTAATTTTTTCATCTATAAAATGAACTGGAGAAGAAAATGGCAAACCACTCCACTATCTTTGCCAAGAAAGCCCAAAATGGATCATGACTGAAATGACTTAACAATCACGACTGAATTGAATGGGAGGAAAGCAGACCAAAACATACTTTGAGAAATTATGGTGTTTTTCAGTATCCCAAGTTGCTTTTTGACACAAAATCCCATTTTTTAAATGCAAATGTTCCACACCTAATGTTTTGTAATTGCCCAATCATGTCCTTTGATGCCCATGTGAGAATGAGTGGGCAGAATATTGGGACACTATCATCTTTGAAGAATCAAAGTTGCAAGGGATCCAAAGGGCAAAATAAAGATGACTGGCAGGCATAATACAAGCAGTGAGGTGACACAATGGACAGAGTACTAGACCTGGTGTTGGAAAGATCTGAGTTCAAATCTGGCTTAGGCTCACCACTAGCTATGAAGCCTTGGGCAAATCATTTAACCTGTTTGCCTCAGTCTTCACATTTATAAAATGTAGATAATAATAACTGTCTCCCAAAGGTCTTTGCAAGGATTGCTGTTGTTTGGTTGTTTTATGTTCATGACCCCATTTGGGAGTCACACTGGTTTGCCATTGGTTTGCCATTTCCTTCTCCAGCTCATTTTACAGATGAGGAAACTGAGGCAAACAGGGTTAAGTGTCTTGCTCAGGGTCACACAGTTAGTAAGTGTCTAAGGCCAGATTTGAACTCAGGAAGATAAGCCTTTCCAGGGTTCTATCCACTGAGCCACCTAAGTGCCCTCATTGTAAGGATAAAATAAAATACTTATAAATTTAAAGCACTCTTACTATCAGTATATTCCTAGTAATCACTTTTTCATAAGATATCTTTGAGGCATATATTTTGTGGTATCTTTCTGCTTGTAAGTGGTGATGATGTTTGCATTGTATAGAATTTTAAGGTTTGCAAAACCCTTTACAGATGTTATCTCATTTGATACTTTTTGGAAGCTTTCAGTGCCTGCTACTTTTCCCTTCAAACCTCTTACCTTTACTACAACTAATTGTTGCTGAAATTCTAAACTCAGTCGGCACTGTCATGAGGATTTGGCAGCAGTTTCTGAATCTGGCACGTGAGCCATCTATCAAAAGCTCTTCTTGAGAAGGGACAGAAGGTGCTCTGTGCTGAAGTTCATTGTGTTAAATATAGATTATCTCAATACCTGGGTAGAAGGCAAAGCTTTGAAGACTGCTGGTGGGGTCTGATGAGATGGGAATAGGGATTTAGTGGCTATTGGGAGTATTCAAGGGAATGTGCAGGGGTGGGGAACCTGCAGCCTCGAGTCCATTTGTGACCCTCTAGGCGCTCAAGGGCAGCCCTTTCACTGAATTCAAACTTTACAAAACAAATACCATGTGAGATTTGTTTGGATTCAGTCATAAGGCCATCCTACCCTTGGTATAGTGCATGGATCAACTTAGACTCTTAATAGTGTCTAGAGTCAGCTCATCAGGGCAGGGGACTGGTGTTTGGTAGAGAAATGTGTGTGTGTGTGTGTGTGTGTGTGTGTGTGTGTGTGTGTGTGTGTATCAGACCCAAGTGATAGTAGCTCTTAGCTATCTTAGACCAACCAGGATACATATGTTGGTGATGCTATGATAATGATGATCAATAGTTAGTAAATAATAGCTACGTTACTTTGCAATTACTGGAAGCCTCCTAAACAAACCTTCAGCTTTTCAGAACACTTTCCTATGATGTCATTTTAGTTCTAACTCTAGCATCCTTCAAACAGATGTGCTCTGCCCTTTCTTTCAAATATACACACTGACCTGATTTTCATATTGAGTCATAGAATTTTAGAGCAGGAGGAGATTCTCACTCTTGTTTTCATCACCCCTCTGAAATTGATCTTTTGTAGTCTCTGGTCAGAGCCACTAGAACCGGGAGGGTTGTCTGATTCACATTTTCTTTGGGATAGTTAAGACTTGGCTACCCCCAGCTAAACAGAGGCTGCTAGTTTTCCTTCTCACCCACTCTTTGTTAAGACTAGCCTTGCTAGCTGGGTGCGCTCATCACCTAATGGTGAGAGTGAAATATACACTGGGTCAAGTAGGGGCTCTAGATTTCTTTTTCTATATTGGTATAATTTAAGGCCACTTAGTAGCATAATCTAGACTTTTGACTTCCTACACTCAATCATATTGCTTCCCTCATTTGAATATTTGTATTTTTCTTCCTACAGAGATGTAGTCATGCTGTCAGAACCCCAAGCTAACTTGTGTCTTGCACGGAGTAGGATAGATCTAGTGTCAAGAAGAAATCAGTTCAAGTTTGGCCTTTGATGTGTGACTGTGTGACTGTGTGACTGTGGGCAAGTCATTTAATCTTTGTCTGCCCAAGTATCTTCATCTGTAAAATAGAAATTAATAATAACACCTATCAGTGGGGTAAATTATCTGACATAAAAGAGGCCTGAAAGAGACTTTACAGTGGAGGGGAAGATGGTAGAAGGGTGGGGGGAGCACATGAACCTTAGTCTCATAGAATTTGGCTCAAAGAGGGTGTAGAAATCTATTTTGCCATACAGGAAAGTAGAAGTAGAAGGGGATAAGAGAGGGGGATATGTATTTGCTAGAAGGTAGGGCAGATTGGGGCAGGTAAAAATCAGAAGTAAAACACTTTTGCGAATGGACAGGGTGAAAGAAAGAGTACGATAAACCGGGGGAAAATAAGATGGAGGAAAATACATTGTCAGCATTTATTACTGTGAAAAATATTTACAGCAAGTTTCTCAGATAAAGACCTTATTTTTCAAATATGCAGAAAACTGAATCCATTATACAGAAATAAGAGGCATTCCTCATTTGATAAGTGGTCAAAGGACATGGACTGGCGTTTTTCAGACAAAGAAATCACAGTTATTTATAGTCATATGAAAAAAATGCTTTAATTCACTATTGATTAGAGAAATGCAAATTAAAACTCTGACCTGTCACACACACCTATAGGATTGGCTAATATAACAGAAAAGGAAAATGACAAATGTTGGAGGTGATATGGGAAAATTAAAACACTAATGTGCTATTGGTGAAGTTGCATAATGGTTCAACCATTCTGCAGAGCAATTTGGAACTATGCCCAAAGGGCTATAAAACCATGCATACCCTTTGACCAAGCAATACCACTACTAGGTCTGTATCCTAAAGAGATGAAAAAGGAACAAAAAAGAAAAGGAGTTCTGTGCACAGAAATATTTATAGCAGCTCTTTCAGTGATGACAAAGAATTAGAAATTGAGGGGATGTCCATCAATTGAGGAATGGCTGAACAATTTATTGTATATGACTGTGATGAAATATTATTGTGCTGTAAGAAATGATGAGCAGGGTGCTTTCAGAAAAACCTAGAAAGACTTACATGAGCTGATGCAAAGTGAAAAAAAGCAGAACCAGGAGAACATTGTACACAGTAACAGCATATGATGATGATCTACTATGGATAATTTAGCTCTTCTCTGCAATACAATGATCCACAACAATTCTGAAGGACTTATGATGAAAGGTGCTGCCCATCTCCAGAGAAATAACTGGTGGAGCCCAGATGCAGATTGAAGATACTTTTTCTTTACTTTCTTTTTTTTGTCTGTATTTTCTTTCACAGCATGATTTACACAGAAATGTGTTTTTCATGACTATACATGTATAACCTATGGCAAATTGCTTGCCTTCTCAATGGGAGGGGGGAGAGAGGGAGAGAATTTGGAACTCAAAATTTGAAAAGAGAATATTAAAATTGTTTTTACATGTAATTGGAAAAAATATAATATTAAATACAAAAAGAATAATAATACCTTCCTCCCAGGGTTGTCATGATGATCAAATGAGATAATATTTGTAATTCACGTTGCAATCCTTAAAGTGCTATGCCAGTGCTACCTAGCTATGTTATATTGTGGATCTGAGTATGAACTTCTCTTTTTGGAGTTCTGAGGAACTGTGGAATATAAGGGGGGTATCTCAAGACTATATACGAGCACATACTACACCAAATTCCAAAATCGGAAGAGGAGGTAGGTATATACTTCAAATTATATACAAATTGGCAAACAATGTAGTTTCTTAGTAAATTTTTAAACTAGATAATTAAAGAGAGAGTTTCTGAGCATTTATGTGGAGAAGTAATCACTGGAACTGACAGGTTCATTAAGAACAAATCACGTCAGGCAAAAACTCATTTCCTTTTGTGACAAAGTAATTGTTAATAGAGCTAGGGAATGGTACTTCCATTTTAGAAAAGCATTTGACAATGTCTTTATGATATCCTAAGGGAAGGTAGGTGGTGTGGTAGATAGAGCTCTGGGCCTGGAGTCAGGGAAACCCAAGTTCAAATCCAGCCTCAGGCACTTACTATCTGTGTGACCCTGGGTAAGTCACTTAGCCCTGTTTGTCTCTGCTGCCTCATCTGTAAAATGAGCTGGAGAAGGAAACAGTGAACCACTCTAGAATCTTTGCCAAGAAAACCCCAAATGGGACCACAAAGAGTCAGACATGACTGAAAAGATTGAACAACAAAATTATAATATCCTTAATGAAAAGACAGAGGGATATGAATTTCAGGATATTACGGATTGGTGATTGATCCAGCAGTTAAGAATGTATCCTTTAACGGTAACATGTCAACCTGGAAAAAAGTCCATAGTGGAGCACCCCAGCCTCTTTACTGGGCCCTATTCTGTTAAATAGTTTTTTCAGTGTCTATAACTACATTATGAGGATAGAGACCAAGAATTCTTCCTCTTTTATCCTTAGTTCTTCATTTTGTCTTTGTATCTTTAGAGTTTAGAAAAACACCTTGCATAAAGTCATTTTTAGAAATGCTCCTAGGACTGGATCTAATTAACAATTTTCTTGTAACATGAAACCCAAATCTGTCTCTTTGCAATTCCCACCTGTCACTCCTTATTCTGTCCCCTGTGGTCAAATGGAACAAGTTTATTCTCATGACAACTTGCAAATATTTGAAGATACCTAAGCCTTCTCTTTTACAGGTTAAACATGTTAAGTTTCTTCATTCATTTCTCAGGTGACACAGTCTCCATTTCCCTCATCATCCTGGCCTTCCCCTGCTTCAACATATTCCATTTTGTCAATGCTCTTCCAAAAATGTGGTGCCCAGAACAGAGCAAAATAACCACTGGGACAGAGTGTTATTGTTCAGTTGTGTTCTACTTTTTGCGACCCCATTTGGGGTTTTCTTGGAAAAGATATTGGAGGGGTTTGCCATTTCCTTCTCCAGCTCATTTTATAGATGGGGAAACTGAGGCAAAAAAGGTTAAATGACTTGCCCTGAGTCACATAGCTAATAAGAATTTGAGGCTAGAACTGACCTTAAGAAGATGAGTCTTCTTGACTCCAGGCCTAGCAGTCTATCCTGCACCACCCAGATTAGAAAAGAACAAGCAATCTGGAAATTGTACATCATCAGATCAAGATTTTTAATCTTGATTATTGTCTGATGAAGACAGACTTCACAGAATAATGCTTTTAAATGCACACACTAAAATATGTAGGAATGCAAAGACCAGTTATATTGAAATACAGCTATCAAAATATATTTTAAAAGTTCATGGACTTCAGATTAAGAAACCCTACATTAGATTACACAGTGTCAAAAATCACTGCGAGTTTTGCTATACATGTTGACTGGGTCACCAAAGAAGGATTTTGAAATTCTGAAAAGGTTCTATTTAAAAAAAATGCTAATTGCTTATCAAGTAGCACATGTTTACTCAACTGGTGATAAATGGAAGAATTTTACTGGAAAAGTTTTAAATGAGCATGGAAGGGTGTTTTTTTTCCTTTTTTGAGGGGAATTACTGAGTCTTTATCAGACATGATTATGGTTTTATGGCTTTGCTAATCACTCAAAAGGCACAAATGGCCAGGAATAGGCACAGCTGTGCAAGTACACAAATATATCCTCAAACAAATAGGAGACTAAAAGTGTGCTCTGGCTCTAGGATGATTCCTAAGATAGCTTCAATTTATTTTTTGAAAAATACAAACAAATCCCCTTTTAATGAAGCCTGTGAGCAAAGAAAAGCCCCAAGGTGAGTTCACATGATTTTTGCCCAATGGAGAAGGAAAGAGAAAGAACCAGTTTTTGCAATCACAAGAAAGCAATATCTGCTCAAAACTTAATTTTGTTCCCATTGTTTTACAAAGTTTTCAGTTACTCAGCCTTACGTATTTTTACTTGAATGGGAAGCAGCATAGGGAGGGGGTTGAAGAGGGCCTATGATGAGTCACTGCTATAAAGCTCAGAAACAGTGATATCTCTTCATATGTTGCGGACTGGCAGGTCCCTGGGACCTTCTGAAGCTTTCCCACTCCCTCCTCCTGTTCTAATTTGGTGCTAAGCTTTTACTGAATCTCTCACTGCGATCAGATGATATGTTGGTGGGAGGACAGCTCAAATGGTAAGGGACCATATAGGAAACTGACAACTAAGCTTTAAATTCCCCGAGTGAAG